>CM042371.1:31380000-32040000 GCA_023558455.1 Drosophila kepulauana
GTATTCATTTTATTTTTTCTTCCTTGAAAGTTTCTCTCTATTTTCACATTTTCTTTATTATAGTGTATCTAACTATTGTTCATTAATTAATAATTATATTTGATATTATAGGGTATATCATTTTCATCTGTGAAAGTTTCTTCATATTTCTACAGCTTACTATAAATTCATATTTTCTTAATTGTAGGGTATCCAACTGATGTTCTATTGGATTTTCTAGGGTATTTAGCTATCTGTTGTATCTCGTATTGAAATACTGTATTCATTTCAATCTTCCTCTTTTGAAAGTTTCTCCACCTTTTCTTTATTATAGGGTATCTAACTATTGTTCAATTTAAGCTCGCTTGTGGTCAATGTCTAGGCTGTCAAATGCATTCGATCAGGTTTTTGCACAACTTTTTCACAGTGCCTCTCTGTGGTTCAGTTGTGTCTGCGGTTGTGTTCGGGACTAACTTGTTAACGTTGCTGGCTGTTGAGTTTGGCAAAAGCAAAAGCAAGAAATGAAACCAAAAAACAACATCAATCGTGTGGCAAAG
The DNA here is from genome assembly GCA_023558455.1 of Drosophila kepulauana. Taxonomy (NCBI): domain Eukaryota; kingdom Metazoa; phylum Arthropoda; class Insecta; order Diptera; family Drosophilidae; genus Drosophila; species Drosophila kepulauana. The sequence goes on from CM042371.1 coordinate 31,380,537, forward strand.
CAAATTCTCTCTGTCTGTTTGTTTGTTGGCACAATTTGAACTTTGACTGAGTTTTGTTTGCCACATGTTGCCCACTTTCATCATCATCATCATCATCCCCCAGCAGGCATCATTTCTGCTCTTGATTGCATGCATTGGCGTGTGGCTAGATTAATCAGATGTCCTGACAGTCGACAGGGCTCGTAGTTAATAAGCAAATAAGCAAGAGGCGACAGAGGCAACAGAGGCAGCTATTTATAGCAATGTGATTGAAGACATTTGGGACGAACCAAATACAAAAATAAAATATACCTCTAAGCAATAACTGCTATTTGCAGCCTTTCATCTAATGAAAGCTGCTGCTTCAGCTGCTGTTGTGTTGTATACTTTAGTTCACCTTAAACAACAACAACAAGCTCAATCGTAATTATTGCTTCTCGAGTTGTTGTTTGCCTTTTGTCGTCTAATAATATTTGTGGGAGAAGGGGAGCAGGCAAGCAATTAAGTCTTGCAATTGTAAATGGATTTGTTAGGTAACAAATTTAGAATAAAATAGAAATGTTTAAAGTGTTTTTTTTATTACCCACAGAGAGGAAAAGAGCTTGATTTAAAACTAGATTTCTAAGCTTGAAATAAAATTTGTATGTCAAGAAAATCTTAAATCAAAATTTGTATGCTAAATTTTCATTTTAGGATTACAAATTTGCTTCGAGAATGTTTTGTTCCCGATTGAAGATACATGATAATTGTAAATCTAGAAAGAAAAGAATTTTCTTCATGTTTCTTCCCTTCCTTTAAACTAGAACCTTTTCTGATATTCAATCTAAATTTTGGAGTGTTTTATCTTGATTTAAGATTTTGCCTTCGTGGTTTAATTTTGAGATTTTTTTCATTCTTGAAACCAGATTATAATCTTGAGAGTCAAGATTTGGCAAACTACATTTTTTCTATAATTTCGATCTTTATTTAAGAGTAAGCCTTGGTTCAATTTTGATGTTATACAATCTTGATTAAAGAGATTATTTTTAATATTACCACGTTGTTTTCTTTCTATGTAATCATGTGAGTAGAGACAATCAGCTCAATTTTCCTCTGTTGTTGGTGGTAAAAAGAAATTCTGTCAATTTTATGTTCTACATTAATAAAAGTGAAGATGACATAGCACTGCAAGTCTGCTAACTAAGGTCCAAAACGAAACTGAAAACCATCTTTAAGCCGCATCTTAAGTGGATTCAATGACAGAGAGGAAGAGAGATAGAGAGAGAGAGAGAGAGAGAGGTGTAGCAGCTGAGTTAATCAACTGGGAACAAGAGACAACAACAGCAAGAGTAGAAAAAAAAAAGGAAAATGCAAAGTAAACGAATTTTCGTTAAGTCGCAGTTAATAAATTTCTAAAAGTGGCCACAAAGATGCCGCTGGGCTAAAGCCAAAGCCAAAGCTGAAGCCGAAGCCCAAGCACAAGCCCAAAGTTACACAACGCCAAAAATACAAAATACAAAATATGTAAACTCATGTCATAATTGAATTTTCATTTTGGGCTTAATTTTGTCGAGGCAAAGCCAATGCCAATGCCAAAAAGCCCTCTCAGCCGAAGTACCACCGAAATTTAATAATTAAAATAAATGCAAAATACGAAACGAGAGAAAAAAGGAAACTAATTTTGGCACCCACAAAACACAAAGCAGCCATTGAGCTCAGTTCAGTTCCAGTTTTTTGACGAGCCGCCTGGTTTAAAGCTCCTTAAGCTCTGCCTATTCCCCACACACACACACACACACACATACACACAGCGTGTGTGCGGCATTTATTGAAAACTCATTAAAAAGTCATAAAAAAAACGAAAACGAAAAATTTGAATAAGGGGCGAGCGAGGTAGAAGACGAAAATCCAACGAAAAACAAAAGTGGTTGGCTTTGGAAAACTTTTGAATGAAAATCGAAGTTTGCTCTGCTCCAATTGTTAGTTATCATTTGGCTTTTTGGAACACACACACACTTACACTTACGCACACACGAAGAAAATTGTACAATAAGTAAAATCCAGATACAAAATGAGCACCTTCACCAACAATCCCCTCAATAAGCCTCTCATAGAGGACGTAAAAGAAGAGGAGGATCATTTGGAAAAGCCCGAAGAGACGAATGTTATACGCATTGGCATCATTGCGGATACTGTGAGTGGACTGTAAAATACTACTGTACAAAAATACTGTAAAATACTATGATTTCTTAGGAAGTAGCTTTAGGCTTATTGCTTGTGGGCATTGGCTATCACCATCAGAAGTTTCGCAATTATCTAATGGTCGAAAATGGTGTGTTCCTTTCTCTTCTTTCCATTCGTTGTTATACATTAATTGCATTCCTTAGATACGTCGCTTGCGGAAATTGAAGAGTTCTTTCACAAGTTGTATAAACGTCCCAATATTGGGATTATACTATTGGATTATCCCACAGCCAAGCGCTTGAGTCCCGTTCTTGAAAAATGCAAGAAGCTGCTGCCTGTCGTTGTCATTTTGCCCACAAAGGCATCGATTGTTGCCTACATGGAGGAAAAAGAGCGATTACGGCGCCAACGCCAACGTGAAGCATACAATTGATAACAATAAATTCACGTATCTGGGTAACAAATATGCTGATCGATATGTTATCGATCGATCGATCGAAAAACAACTGGGTGTTAGATCTCAGGTAATCAACGAGTACTAATACGATACAGAATTCGTTGTTAGTTATTAGCAACTAAAATGGGCTTCAAAGCAAGTGCGAAAATTACTATCGATATGTTATCGAAGGCACAAAACACTCGACTCGTTTATAGCAAGAAATTGTAGCGTTGCAGACAGACAACTTAAATGTGCTGATTAGTGCTTAACAACTAATATTGATTCATTATTGATAATCAGAGTCTGCAAATTATTATCGATAACATTATCGATGGCTTACAAAATTAATTAATGAAAGCAAAAGATGCAAATGCGTTGCAAAATATGGTGATAGTGCTCAGAAAATTATTTTTCTTTTAAATCGAATTTTCAAGTTAGTATCGATATGTTATCGATATTGCAAAAAAGCACAGAGAACAGAAAACAGAGCGTTTAAATGTGCTTAGGCAAGTGCGGTTAGTGCTCAGCAACAAATTTAATAAGATATTAATCACTATGAATTGCTATCCCTTACTATCGATATGTTATCGAACATAAATTCATAAAAAGAATCGATAATATAAAACAGCACATATCTTAAGTAAATGTTAACAATGCAGGCAAAGATAAATCTATCGATATGTTATCGATTGTAAATATTATTATATAGTAGTGGAATTAAAGCTAAATAAATCCACATGTTATCGATACTACTGAATGTTATTATAAAGCAGTGCAAGCAAATCTAAATCAATGTCATGCTGAGATTGAACTCCTCGATTGTTCGCTCTAATCATTTCGTGTGCCTAATTTACACCTGATTAGCGCAAATGGCAACCGGCAACAGCATGAGCTAAAGCTAAAGCTAAAGCAAGAGCAAGAGCAACCGACCACAGACTTGAAGAGAAGACGACGACCACAGGATATCGTAATTGAATCATAGCTATTAGACGCTTGAGCAGGCAGCAGACGGACAGACGGACAGACAGACAGATGGACGGACAGACAGACAGACAGACAGGATGATGCCCTGTTGGCTGGCATTGACCATTGGAGGGTTCTCCAATAGACAGCGTTAAAGCGGCTACAACACATTCTGTGCGTAATTTATGCGCATTTCGAATGATGTCGTCGATTTCTCATGCGTTTCGAGACTCCCAAAACACAGACACGATGTCTGCAAGTAACTGCTACACAATATATAAATCACACTTGCTCAGGTCACAAGGTGCGAGTGTGCGAGTGTGTGTGTGGGTTAAAGGTGTGCGTGAAGAGCACGTACTCAAAGTTGGCAAATTTGTTGGCAATTGCTGCGAGTCGAGTTCACATTTCCATTCCCATTCACGTAACACGACCCGCGCATGTGTGTGTGTGTGTGTATGTGTGGGCCATGTATGATTGGCAAAATGTCAGCAATTAATTTTGTTAGTCGCGTAAAAGTGAATTAGCGTTAAGTCTCCAGAGAGCGGACGACATCACACAAACACACACACACACATACACATATGTACACACGCACACACTCGCAGCTTAGCACTTGGCTTGTGTGTTAATACCTATTGACACAGACTTGCTGCTGTTTCGTGATCTTTAACGCAGCTCAGTTTTTGTTTTTTGGGTGCGTTGCGACTTTGATTTTCCCAGCTGCGAAATCAAAGCACACTTTCCGTCAACAACAACCAATAACAACAACAATACAAGAAAGTCAACAGGTCGTATCCGTAAATTTAATTACACTTATGGATAAGTTGTTCCGAGTTCAGAGTTCCTGACTGTACTGACTGTATATGTGTATTTTTTTGGTTGCAATTTCATTAATTTACCAAAGAGCTGCCTTTGATATTTGAGAAGTCAGAGCTCTGTTCTTGTTTTGATGTGTCACACATCAATTGATTTATTGAGCTGTACTTTAAGAATACTTGCAACAACAAAAAATAAGTATTGTTATATAAAATACTCATCAATGTGCAGCGCGTGATCTTTAGTAGATTAACTGAGCTGAGCCAGTCGACAAACCGTTTAATTACAATCTCTTAGCATAGTTAGGATCATAACAGACGGTTTATAGCTGAACGAGCTGAAGCAACTTATGGATAAACGACAAGGATGAACGATGAGCAATGATTTTTATACCCGTTACTCATAGTATAGAAGGGTATCATAAGTTTGTGCGTCAAGGAATTGTATGGACGAGGCAGAAGGATGAACCTCTAATCCTAGATCAGCGTCAACAGCCGATATGATAAAGCCATGTTCATAGAAATCGAATAACAAGCTTCATTTTGAAGCTAGATAATGCCTAACAATAATAACTATAGTTTTTTTCTGGATAACAATTGTAGAAGTTATATACGAAATACTTTTGTATGGGAAACATCTGGTATATTTGCAAATGCAGTATATTTTGCACTCTATGGTATATACCAAATATAGCCTTCGGTAGTTTTATTCGGTATTTTGCACTCTATGGTTTATTTTGAATGTAGAATATACCAAATATATCATTTGATATGATTTTTAGTATTTTTTGCGGTATATGAATTCGGTATATTTTAAAATTAATTGTTTAGCTATTGTGAATACAAATATGTACGGGGTATCTCACAATTGAGCACACTCGACTGTAGCTTTCTGAAAATTCAGTATATTTTGCACTCTATGGTATATACCAAATATAGCCTTCGGTAGTTTTATAGTATTTTGCACTCTATGATTTATTTTGAATGTAGTGTTATATGAATATACCAAATATATCATTTGGTATGATTTTTAGTATTTTTGCGGTATATGAATTCGGTATGTTTTAAAATTAATTGTTTAGCTTGTATTCACAATATGTACGGGGTATCTCACAGTTGAGCACACTCGACTCTATGCGTTTTAATTGAGGTAAAAGTCACTTATAATGCCATACGCTTAAATTGTATTACAGCTTTCACTCTCTCTCTCTCTCTCTCACACACACACAATTATAATATTTTACGCAAAATCATTTCCATGGTAAATGAAATCTAATGAAAATGAAATTGTTTTGCTGCCATTCAAAAAGGGTCGCGCTCCAGGCAATATTCGGATAATGCAACACAAAGCGGCAAACTTCAATTCGGTTTTTGTTGTTGTTGTTGTTGTTGTGTCAGTTGTGCTTCTGCTTTTGATTCTGATTCTGATTCTGACTCTTGTTGCTTTCGTGTGGCTGCTTTTCTTTTCTTTTCTTTTTAACATAACAAAAAGCATAGATAGAAAGCCAAGCATAACACAAAAGCGACAACAAAGCCAACCGCATGACAACAACGAGGACAAACAATTACTAGACCCAAATAAGTAGGCAAAGTCCTAGACACGAATGTGCACGACTAGCTAGATACCCTATGAGCAATGATTTTGTATAAATTCGGACTTTAAATCGAATCTGTTGAAGTTGAAAAAGTTAATTGAGTTTGTAGTTTTTTTCTTTTCTTCTTGTAGTATATTCTTTTGCCATGAATAAAATAACATTTTGTTAATTTTAAAGAATATTTTTCATAGGCTCTAATTAAATGAAATCTTAAAATGTAGTATTCCAAATAATTCCATGGATAATAAAAGCAAGTATGATTCAATAATTTAAGCTCTTATTAAATAAAATGTGGTATTCAAGCAAGTATTATTAAATAATTTAAGCTAATAATTATTTGATTAGCACTGTAATCGATTTAGTCAAATTTAAGCTAATATTTTTATGATTTGTTTCGTAATCGATGAAATCAAATTACTTTAGCTTTCGATCCACACTAGATTTCAGTTAAATTTTCATTGGCAAAAATTTGATTTGATTTTCGCTGGCGTCAAATTGAAGGACTGAGACGAAAGGTTTTGGTTTCGCCTTCAGATTTCTGACTTGTTTTTTAACAAGCAGAAGGGAGACGGATTATTTAGTTTGTTCTGGTTGAAAGTGAACTTCTCTCCATCATTTTTCCGGGGCTCAAAACCCAACTCCGTTACGGGCTTTGCTTTCAAATTGAAATGCTCACACGCACACACACACACACACACACAGAAAGAGAGAGAGAGAGAAAGAGAGAGAGACAATGGGTATGAATGCGGCTTAAGTGGCTGGAATTGTTTTTACATTAAAATATCATTAATTTTGATGCGTGGGGTTGTTATTTTTGGGTTGTTGTTGTTATTGTTGTTCACATGGCTCACATGGCTCTCTCCAATGACTGTGTCGCCTTCTCATCCATAGAAATTATTTATGCAAACAACTTTACGCAACAACAACAAGAGCATAAAAGAAAACTTGGCAACACACACACACACACACACTCTCGCAGTGAAGCCATTAACAAGAGACGTGTGTGTGTGTGTGTGTGTGTGGCAAAAGAACTCGACTCGAGATCTCAAACATGAAGTGTAATTGAACTCTTCAAACAAGCAACAACAACTTTCAATTGTTTTGAATTTCACTTTGCAACATTCTCATTCTCACTCTCACTCTCATTTTCATTTTCATTCTCACGCTTAAATGTATGCAACAAGCTGCTATTTGCTGCCACTTCTGCTCTTGTTGTTGTTGCAGGCACAGCTCATTACATGCATGAATATTTGAAAATCTTCGTGCAAATTTAATAGCTTTTAAATAGTTCTCGCATATTCAAGTTTTTCGCAAGCAACTTCTAGTTGTGATGTAAATATTTTATAAAGCTTTTAACATAACCTTGTTTTTTTTTAGTTTTCAAATATATATATTTTTATATATTTTTATACTATAATCTAACTAATACTGAAACGCTTTACATACAACCTTTCTATTGTAGTTTTAAAATATTTTGTAGTCAAAACTTCAGTCAAAATAATACTGGTATAATTTTTTTTTTAAATTTTTTTCTTTTTTAAATACCCAGTATAAATTCAGTATATTTTTGTACTGACAAATTTGCAAGCTTTAAACGCAATCTAGTTTTTTTTACTTAAAAAAAATACATAGTATAAATTCAGTATATTTTTATACTATAATCTAAATAATACTGAAAAACTTTGAAGCTTTAAATGCAACCAGTATAAATTCAGTATATTTTTGTACTGACAAATTTGCAAGCTTTAAACGCAATCTAGTTTTTTTACTTTTTAAAAAAAAATAATAAAATTCAGTATATTTTTATACTATAATCTAAATAATACTGAAAAACTTTGAAGCTTTAAATGCAACCAGTATAAATTCAGTATATTTTTGTACTGACAAATTTGCAAGCTTTTAACGCAACTTAGTTTTTTTTTACTTTTAGAAAAAATACACAGTATTCAGTATATTTTTATACTATAATCTAAATAATACTGAAAAACTTTGAAGCTTTAAAAGCGACCTTTTTTTGTAGTTTTTAAATGTTTGTTGTCAAAACATAAATAGTATAAACTCAGTATATTTTTATACCATAAATGAAAGCAGCAAATAAATATATTTTTTACAAAATTACCTAGTATAAATTCAGAATATGTGTAGACTATAATCTAAAAAATACTGACACATTTTGGGTATTTTCCTTTTATTTTAAGTTCATTCCCTTTCATTTTTACGCTGACTTGCTTAAGCTTATGTGAGTGGCTTTTACAGCGCGTGGTCATTACTTTGACACGCTAACTGATATTTCGTCAAGGTTACACTGCCAGTGTGTATGTGTGTGTGTGTGTGTGTGTGTGTGTGCCAATGGCAAAAATGGCAAAAAAAAACAAGTATCGCGCAATAAAAAATCAAAGGGAATATGCCGCTAATATTTTTCGATTTGTTTTCATTTTATTTTTGTGCTTTTGCAGTTGCCACACACACACACGCATACACAAGCGGCTTAAGCTGCCAATAACGAGATATATACACACACACACACACACACAGTCGCACACACACACAGTCGCATCAATACACGGTAAAAGACAAAACGAAAAAGATACGGGGGATATGTTGAGCAGGATTGTGTTGGAAGCGCAACCCTCACTCCCCCTCTCTCTCTCTCTCTCTCTCAAACACACTCTGGTACTCATACTTATACACACTCTTCCTCTTTCTCTCTCTCTGTCTCTGTCTCTTTCTAGTACACAACAACAATTGGCCCAGTTGCCGTGGACTGGCTGAGTGCCTGGCTACATTGGCACGCTCCTTTCGCTCTCATCCCTCTCCCCCTTTAGCCTGGCTTATTCGCTTCGTTGCCTCGCACACACACACACACACACACACAGATACACAACCATATGCAGATGTGTGTATGTGTTAAAGGGCATTATAATTCAGTGGCAACAGAAAATTATTGGTAAGCATTTTGTAGTTGAGAAATTATGCTTAAACGGAGAGAAAACTTCATTTCATTGTTTAATATTACAATAAAGAAAGAGTTCAGTTAATTTTCAAGTTTTTACTTAAACAAAAAAAAAATACAAAATTCGGGAAAATTTTGGAAAATGAAATAATGCAAAAATCGGGAAAATTTTGGAAAATGAAAAAATGTAAAAATCCTAAACATTTTTGAAAATGAAAAAATGTAAAAATCGAGAAAATTTTGAAAAATGAAAAAATGTAAAAATCGGGAAAATTTTGGAAAATGAAAAAATGTAAAAATCTAATATAATAAATTGAATAACAGGAAGGTAAATTCTTATGTATCAAATTTAGACAGATACATTTTGATAAATGTTGTTTATAGTTTGTTAGAATATTGTTTGAATATTTAACACTTAAATATGAATCAAAAACTTCATTAAATGGGAATATAGTGTGTTTTTTTTATTCAAGATTTGTTTAAGGAAAACAAATCTTTCAAAAACTCCATTAAATGAGAATGTGAAATTTGTTTTTATATAAGATTTGTTTAGGGAAAAAAAAGTATTCAAAATCTCCATTAAATGGGAATATGTTGAATGGTTTCAATTTAAGATTTGTTCGAGGAAAATAGTATTTTAATTCGATTAAATGGAATCTGTTTTTATTAAAGATTTGTTCGAGGAAAAAGCATTTAAGAAAACCTCATGTAGTGGTAAAATATACAGTTCCTTTGCAGCCGGGTATCGCCGAGTCGAGCACACTCAACGGGAGTTGGCAGCTTACTTTACTTGTTGTATATGTAAACTTGGGGGCATATGGTGTTACCTGTCAATGTTGGCATTAAAATTTGCCTTTCATAGGACAACCCACAGGTGAGTGAATGTATGTATGTGTGTGTGCGGGTGTGTTCGGGTGTGTGTGTATGTGTGTATTTGTGCATCTCTTTTGTGTGTGCTTAAGGGCAGGAGCAGGCAACCAACAAGTAGAGCAGGGCATGCCATGAACTGACAACGCCGCATTTTGGGCTTTGGCTCCATTTCGTTTCGTTTCGTTTCGTTTCCTTTCCTGTTTTTCTTTTCTTTTCAATGCCTCAAGGCATCAGCAGCAACGGCAGCGGCGTCCAAGGGGAAAAGATTTTGTGTGTATTTTTTACGCTTTTCAATGTTGACGCGATTTTCAAGCTGAATTGTAGCGTATGAAATTGACGCAATTTCAATATGTGAGAAAGAGAGAATGAGAGTGAGAATGAGAATGAGAGTTTGATTTGCAAATGCAAACGAAATAAACAAGTGAAAGAAAGTAAAAGTGCTGATCTCCCCTTACTTACTTTCGCTGGCAAAGTCAACTGTCATTTATTTACATTTTGGCCTTTTTAATTAGCTCAGTTGGCTTTCCTTTGCACTGCATTTCGCCTGTGGCATGCAACGTCAAAAGACTCGTCGTTGTCGAGTCATCCTCGAACGTTGTCTCTCTCTCTCTCTCTCTCTCTCTTAAAAGTCAAATGTAGTCAGTTCATTTTCAATTAAATAAATAATAAATGAGAACAACAACAACAACAATAACGACAAGCAACAACGTTGAGTCGCTTTTGTTTACAGAAGCTGCTGTTCAATTACTGTTAACATAACAGCGCGCTAGAGGGACGAGAGCAAAATGTCTGTTAAAGTTTTCAAGTGCCTTTTGCATTTATGCTTTAATTAGCGACCTAGCTTGTTCATTTACCATCTCAGGTGATGATCTCATATGAAAATGTGATTATTTCAACTTTGTTTTAAGAGACTATCTGGTATATTTTGTAATTTATAGTATATTTTCAGTGATGCAGTAAATCTAAAAAACTAAATCTGGTATACTTTGAACTCAATAATATATCAATATACCAAAAACCGGTATATTTTCCACTATATGGTATATTTTGAATGTCATAGTATATCAATATATGGTATATTTTGAATGTGATGCTATATCAATATACCAAAGTCGGTATATTTTGTACTCCGTAGTATATTTTGTAATTTATAGTATATTTTCAATGATGCAGTATATCTATAGTACTATACAAATGCACTAAAACTGGTATACTTTGAACTCAACAATATATCAATATACCAAAATCCGGTATATTTTACACTAGATGGTATATTTTGAATGTCATAGTATATCAATATATGGTATATTTTGAATGTGATGCTATATCAATATACCAAAGTCGGTATATTTTGTACGTGGTATATTTCGATTGCAGTAGTATATCAATATACCAAATATGGTACATTTTGCACTTTATGTTTTATTTTCAATGTAGTACCAAATATAGACTTTGGTATTTTTGTAGTACTTTTTGGTATATTATTTGTCATATTCTTACAATAATACCACACCGTTTTTATGTTATTCAAAACTTATTCACACTAAACTGTTGCTTTCTTGCTTGTTTTAGTTTTGTTTTAAAAGACACACTTTATTTCCATTCTATATTGAGATAATAATGAAATTCTTTATCAATTATTTTTCATAGCAGAAGGACAAAACTATAATACCTTAAATATCTACGCAAAGTAAAGCTGCAAATAAAATAAAATATATATTTTAATTTACACTTTTTACTACTGATTTAACTTGTCGTTGGATTGTATATTTAATTTAATGTCGAATTTATTTCTTTTTTTTTTGCGATTGACATCAGCAGCAAAAACGTGTGCTGGTAACTGGTAATGAAAATGTAATTTCCCCTTGTCTCAGCCACAAAGCATCATGCAATTGCCTTTTGGCAATGCAATAAAGTTATGGCCCATCCGCTGAGCCCGCCAAATTTCAATCAATTTCGCCAGCCAGCATCTGTCAAAAGCACACACACACAGGGGCTGCGCAAAAAACTATGCTACATATTTTTGCACAGAACCTGCTGCTGTTTATTTGGACAGAGCATGGCCAAAAGGTTTCAGAAAACAAAAAAAAAAGTGAACGAAAAAAGAAATGTAAATGTGTGTGATCTACTTGCAGGCAAATTGATACACGTATTCCTTTGACTGCAGTTAATAAATCGCTATGCAACTGGACGCAAATACAAAAGATATTTAATCAACTCGCATTTATTGCTTTTCTCTCTCACTCTTCTTTGAGCTTTATGTTTATGTGGAAATTGTCAACACATAACATATAATAAAGCGAAAATATATGACGACAACCTGCTGTGCAAAAGGATTGAGCAGCGCTTTAACATATAATAATAATAATAATAATAACTTTAGGGGTTCTGGCCACACATGCACTATGAAAGCACGACACGACAAATTATGCGCTAAAAATGCATGAAATCAAAATATTTGCTCGCATGCCTGACATGCAAAAGTCGCTACGATGCGATGCGATGCGACGCTGACAAAATGCCACGTTCATGGTCCACTTGCTGTCCAGCGGTAAAGGAGACAACCAGAGACCAAGAGAGAGAGGGAGAGAGAAAGGACGAGAAAGGACCGTTCGATGGCTGCATAATGATCAAATATTTTTACTTTCGTATTGGCATACTTTTTTTTTGCCCCATCAACTTTATACAGAAATATGCAGTAGTAGTTTTTCTACCCCCAACGCATGTGAGGAATTTATTGGAAAATATACAACCTCAAAATTGGTCGTCAACGTTGTCAGGACATCGGCTGATTGGCTTGTATTATATTTGCATGGTTTTTACGCTGAATACCAAAAAAAATGAAGAAAAATCGAATGGCGGCACGGTTGTCAAATATGTTATGTATATATTGATTTATATCGGTTGGAGAATATTGTTTAACAAGAAAATATAATATGACACGAAATTACGTATACGTAACGCACACAAATATGGTTCAACAGATATCTATCAAGAATGCTGTTTAAATAGGAAATTGTAAATGATAGAATGCATATATGATAAATTCGATAGATATTAAGTATACGTAATGGGATGTGTTATAGAAATTTATGCAACAGGCAGAGGCATTAATCTACGACCCCATAAAATATATATATAGTATTCCCGATCAACATCGATATACCAAATATAGTCTTTAGTATAATGTAGTATTTTTTTCGGTATTTCAATATGATGTATTTTTAATTCATTGTATTTTTGATACGTGTCTTACACAGCGTTTAACATAAATACGTATTTGATATTGCATTATTTTTGCAATTTCAGTATTTAAAAATACTACAAAAATCTTTTCAAAGTGTAACCTTTTTTGCTCGTTTTTGCTATTCGAAAATATGTTTATTCTTAATCAGCGTCAAGTCCACCAATATACCAAATATAATCTTCAGTATTTTGTCAGTATATTTTGTCGGTATATTAATGGTTAATTGTCTTACTTGTCTTATAAAGCATTTAAATTAAATATGTTATGCATTTTATATACCTTTATTTTCTAAAATTTCAGTATTTAAAAATACTGCAATAATCTTTTCAACGTTCAACTTTGGTTGCTCGTTTTGGCTATACGAAAATATGTTTATTCTTAATCAGCGTCAATCTGGTACATTTTGTGGTCAAGTCCAAGTATAGTTTTCAGTATTTTGTCAGTATATTTTGTCGGTATATTAATGGTTAAATGCCTTACTTGTCTTATAAAGCATTTAACATAAATATGTTATGCATTTTATATACGTTTATTTTCAAAATTTCAGTATTTAAAAATACTGCAATAATCTTTTCAACATTCAACTTTCGTTGCTCGTTTTGTCTAAACGAAAGCAATAAGTTATTTTATGATTAATGACAGAATATTAGCAATTGATGTGCTTCGTGCTCTATTTGATTTCGATTTGTATATATTTTTGCACTCTCTTCACTCTTTCAATCTTTCTCAGCTCGATGACGATTGCGATTGAGTTTTCTATTAGCTTTGCCATTTATTATTGAACTCTTGGCTGCCTTTGTACAACATATTTCGCATTGTGTCCAAGCGATGATTGAAATCAACCTTGGCCAAGCACAACACAAGAAGGACTGAACAAAAGGCAACGACTGAAGAGTGAAGAGTGATGGCTGATGAGTGAAGATGAGTGTGTGTATATGTGTGTGTGTGAGAAGCACAAAGTTCACTTTCGTATTCCTGTCTGTTGGTCATTGTCTCTGACAGTTTGTTGTTTTGTAATCACATATCTGATTCAACTATTTTCGAATGCTCTAGGTCATCATCTAGTTTATGGAATTCCATTTTATTTTATTTATTTTAGCTATGCATATGCCTCTGTCTTTTGCCATTTGACAGTTGCAACTGTTTTTGATGTTGCCCCATTACAGTTGCTGTCGTCGTTGTTGATGTTGTTGTTGTGGTTGAGCTTCTCAACTCTACGTTGTTGTTGTTTTGTAATTATTTCAAGTGCCAGCAACAGTAGCAAAATTAAAAACTATGTACTCTAGTACTTGCCGATACACACACACATACGCTCTGGCAGACCACACACACACACACACACACACACGCTTACTCACACCTTTGCAACACATAAGCAACACTCTTTTTCAAAACCTAGTTTCACACACTTTCGTATATAACCATGGTTGAGCATATTAGCTATGTTTGAATGTTTATTTCGACGTTTATTTCTTATTTTTCTATTAAAAATCAAATAAATTAAATTTATAAAATTCCAAACAAAAAATAACTTAAATATACGTCGCTCTTTTATCTAAACTTAAGTATTTCAAAATATTACTTTTTGCTCAGTTTCCATGTTAAACTTTCTTTGGAAAACAAGGAGTTATTTATTTTGTTAATAGTATTTTTATAAATGTATTTTTCTTTTTGTAAATATTGGAGTATTCGAAAAGTGATATCATTTAGAAGAGGAGTTGATTTGAAACTTGCATTTTATGCGAGTGTTTCTTACAGTTTAAGGCAGAGTAGACACATCTCTGTGTATGTGTGTGTATCTATCTGTGTTGGTATCTGTGTTTGTGCTTCTGTTTATGTTGCTGTTGGTATGCGTGTTGCACTGTGTTTGTGTTACTCTCTGTCAGTGATAGAGCTGGTCTTGTGATGTTGCTATTCGGTGCGGGATTAAATATGTGGCATGCCAATGGAAAATGCCGTGGCAAGCCACACAGTGGACTCAACTGTGGGCGGGTTGGATAGAATGATATTGAGGCGTGGCATGGCTTGTTATTTGCTTGACATTTGGTTATCTTTGCAGCAGCAGCAGCAACAGACTGTGATTGCTCATACGCCGTGTTGTGTTGCGGCAAGGACAACGAGAACGGGCCGAGAATAATGTCAAAGACATACTTTAGTTATGGCTATTATTAGGCGAACGTCCTTGACGTCTCGAAAGGGGAAGAACGAGGGACGAGGCGAGGTGAGGTGAGAGACTCTGACTCTGACTGTGGCAACACACCTATACAATTGCTGACATGCTGCATTCAGCTAGGAAATTGTATGGGGCACACTTGAATGCATCTTCTGAATGAAGCAGATTGCGACAGCGCAGCAAGTGTGCCACACACACACATACACATGAGAATAGATGTGTGTGTGTGTGTTTACGAAATGCCTTTAACCCTTTTGTCTGCCGCATCGCTTGCCAAACGACTGAAAATTGTCTCTCAATGAAATGCCTCGTGTTAAATTTGCCGTGCACATTGTTGATTTTTTGAGGTGTTCGTGTGTTTATCCGAGCGTGTTTAATATCAACCACTCAAATTAGTACACTAAATAAACCGCAGATTAAATAAATCGACCACATTACAAAATCAAATCGAATGAAACCCGATTTAATGGCTAAATAATTCGCTTTATTTTCCAGCACAAACTCATTTGAGTTTTCATTTTCCATCACTCATTTTATGACATATAATTAATTAATTCTAATCAATTGATTATGACTAATTGCTCTTGTTTGCTTAAATGTTTTTTCAAGACTGTTCTTCTCTTCTTGTTTTTTGTTTTTATTAAATTTACTGGCATTTAAATGCTTCTGGGCTCTTGCCTTGTGTCACATTTCAGTTTTAATTATTGCCGCTGCCAACTCGTAATCCAACCAAAAGCTGACACCAAAGCCATATATATTTTATTTTTATTTTGTTGCCTTTCATTTTTTTTTTTTTGGTTGCAAATGCTCGGCATACTTTTGCAGCTGAGCCAAACATTTTTTGGGGTTCAGGGTTTTCTTTCAAGTTCAACATTTTCCGTTTTTCTTTTTTCTCTTTTTTTTTTTCTTTTTTTTTGTATTTTTCTTGTTTGAGATATGTAGATATGAATATTGTCAGATTTGTGAATGGACACAAAATAGCTGCAGAGAGATAAACAAATTTGCTTGAAAATTTGATTTGCATTCAGCAACAAGATGATAGAATCTCAGTTCGTTGTGTTGCCCTTTGCCAACAGATTTTTGCAGTTATCTTAAGGCAGTATTGCGAGTAGTATATGCATATAAGGTATGTATATAACGTATAGTATATAAATAAAGCTGCGTGTGTGTAAACTGAGCTGTGAATATTTATTTTTAGCAGCGAATCGATAGCATTTTAACGCTTCAATGCATTTTGGAGCAACCCGAACCAGGGTTGACATACATTTCCATGGGAGATGGGAGACTGCGAGTCGCTCCTAAGAGGAGGTATAAATAACATTAGCTTATTGCCACCTTTTTTTAATACCCGCTATTCATAGGGTAGAACAGGCTATTATAAGTTTGTGCATGCATATAAAGTATTTATGATTTGTCTAACAATCTACATCGATATACCAAATATATCATTCGGTATATTTCAGTTTTTCCGGTATATTAATTTGGTATATTTTATAATATGAATGAATCGATATACCAAATATATCATTTGGTATATTTAAGTTTTTCTGGTATATTCATTTGGTATATTTTAGAATATGAATGAATGTAACTCTCCATCGTAATTCCAAATATAGCCTTTATATATTTCAGTATTTTTTGGAATATTTTTAGAATAGGGTTTAATTGAAAATGTGTATCGGGTATATCACAGTCGAGTGTGTTAATGTAGTTTTAAATCGATATACCAAATATAGCCTTCGGTATAATAATTTGGTATATTATTAGAATTTAGTTTTATATAACCTTCGGTATTATTTATTCGGTATATCAATTTGGTATATTTTTAAAATATGTGTCAATGTTGTTCTACATCGATATACCAAATATATCATTCGGTATATTAATTTGGTATATTTTAGAATATGAATGAATGTAGCTCTCCATTGATATACCAAATATAGCCTTTGATATATTTTAGTATTTTTTTAATATATTTTTAGAATATGGTTTAATTGAAAATGTTTACCGGGTATATCACAGTCGAGTGTGTTAATGTAATTCTAAATCGATATACCAAATAAAGCCTTCGGTATATTAATTTGGTATATTATTAGAATGTAGTTTTATACCGATATATATATAAATATAACCTTCGGTATATTTCAGTATATTATTCAGTATATAAATTCGGTATATTTTTAAAATATAATATGTATGAATGTTTTTCTACATCGACATACCAAATATAGTATTTGCTATATTTCAGTATATTTTGGTATATTTTTGGAATATAGATTTATTGCAAATGGACATCGGGTATCTCACAGTCGAGCTGTAATTTTTAGAAATAGAGTATTTGAGCTTTAGAGCCTATTGTTGAAGCAATTGCTAATTTGCTTTGCTGCAGCAATTAGGCGCAAATGCGATTGCAACTTTCACTGTAATAACCAACTTATAAATGCCACTTGTGTCTATTCTCTCTCTCTCTCTCTCTCTCTCTCTCTGACTCTCTCTCACTCACAGAACTGTTTCTCTTTCATTCGATGCTGTGTGGTGCCTGTATAATCAGCTTAGAGGCTGATGGCCAGCTTAGAGACCAACAAACTAATCTAAGTCGATTGCATTGGCTACACAAACACACACACACAGCCAACAATGTCCTCGTCAAATGAAGTGTCTCATGGCAATAAGTAAATTAGTGTGCGTTTTCATATTGTTAAATGTCTCGCGTGATTTAGTAGTCAACTTTTAAGTTATTATGCATTTGATGCTTAGTTTAATTTCCCAGACAATCCCCCATATACATTATTTTTTTGGTAGTCAAATCTCATCTAATTCAATAAAAGTTTTCCCTGCAGTTGAAAACTTTCGTTTCGCCTGCCCATTTTGGTAATTAAATCTAGTTGTGTTCTGTTATTCAAATACAATCCGAAAAAAAACAAGAACATGAAAAACAAAATGCCATTTAATTTAATGTATTATTCGTGATACTTATGGAGTTACACACACACACACACACACACACACACAGGCAGAGCTAGTTGACATACGCAGCAACCGCAAAATGAGCATAAAACATACTCTCTAGACTCTAGAGGACTGTCGAGTATGCTTCATGTTTGTGATGATGTATTAATAAATTAGCTACCATATATTAACATATTGTACAGCAATTTGAAAGTAAATACTATATACAAAAAATGTGCAGCATTCGCTCGAAGATATTTTGTTAAGAAATTAAATGTTGCCACATGAAATTTTGAGAAATATCTTGAAATATTAAAAATTCACTTTCAGCTTCACGATATTTCGTAAGGAAATTAAATCTTTGCATATTAAATAGCAATATTCTTTAATAATAAGAACTGATATACTAACTTTTACACTTGCTGAGTTCAATGAGGTTTATTTAACATAATACTTGAAGATATTTAAGAAATATATAATAACATGAACAATTAGGTTTCTACTTCTGTTGGCACATGAAATATGAAAAATCCACTTTCTGCTTAGAGATATTTCGAAAAGAAATTAAATGTTGACATATTAGATCACCATATTTTTAAATAATAAGATTAAATGTAAAAGCTATTACACTTACTAAGTTCAATGAGGTTTTATGACGTACTTGCTGAATATTAACATATTCCTTGAAGATATTTAAGAAATATGTATATAAAAACATGAACAATTAGGTTTCTGCTTCTGACGTGTTTCCTAAAGAAATTAAATATGAAAAATTCACTTTCTGCTTAGAGATATTTCGAAAAGAAATTAAATTTTGGCAGATTAGATCACCATATTTTTAAATAATAAAATTAAATGTATAAGCTATTACACTTGCTGAGTTCAATGAGGTTTTATGACGTACTTTCTGAATAGCATATTTTGTACAGTAACTATAAAAAATACAGTTTTTTGCTTGAATATGAAAATATAAGTTTCTGCTTAGAAGTATTTCGTAATGAAATTAAATGGAAATATTGAAATTTAAGTCTCTGCTTAACATTATTTCATAAAGAAATCAAATGTTGGCGTACTCGTATTAACAATCAAACTTGTTGTACAAGTAATATTGGATACTCAAGCTTTTAATGAGGTTTTACAGGGTATAAACGGAAAATCTATCCAGAAATGTTCAATAGGTGTTGAGTGACAGCAGCGTCGCTTCAGGAAACCACGATAAAATATATATGACAACGATGAGGCAGCTGCACTCCAGCGTCTACTCAATGACTGTCTGTTTCGCTCTCTCTCTCTCTCGCTCACTCATGTGTGTGTGTGTGGTAGTTGTTGTGGCCAGCATACTCGGACTGACTGACTGGCTACTTGGTTGGCTACTTGGTTAGCTGGTTGGTTGGTTGGCTGGCTGGGACCCAATGGCCCACTTCCGTTAACGACATTTGCTCCAATTTTGTGAATTAAGTCTTAAAGCGTAATTGAGTGAAAATTTTCATTGAGGCATAAGTGTGATTCCGGTGTATGTGTGAGTGTGTGCTTCGCTTTAGTATTGGTGTCTTGTCGTCTCTCTTTCTCTATCGACACCATACAAATCGGAAACTCAGTCATGTGCCGGAAATGTGTCAGCCATTGATCAGTTTGCTAACGTTTCAGTATTGTTAAAACGGGCAAACATAATGACCGCGATTTCGATCGAACATTTTTTCCATTTACGTAAATCGAAAATGTGCAAAAGCTTCTTTGATTACGATTAAGATTTTATAAATCTATGATAACGATTTTTCATTTTAAGATTTTAAAAATCTTAATAAGGATTTTTCGCCTTAAGTTTTTATAAAGATAAATCTTCTTAATAAAGATTTTTTGCCTTAAGATTTGGTAAAGATAAATGTAATAAAAGGCAGAGCAGTAAAAAAAAGAGAAAATAAATTGAGTTAAGTAAACAGTTCTTGATTAAATTGTATGCAAATCTAATGTTAAATAATAAATTCCTAGCTATTGTAATCTATCTATGAAATGTCTGGCAAAAGCCATTCCAGATTCCACCTTTATGTCCATTTTGCGCATTTCTTT
The DNA here is from genome assembly GCA_023558455.1 of Drosophila kepulauana. Lineage (NCBI taxonomy): Eukaryota > Metazoa > Arthropoda > Insecta > Diptera > Drosophilidae > Drosophila > Drosophila kepulauana. The sequence goes on from CM042371.1 coordinate 31,400,750, forward strand.
CGATTTTCGATTTGATCCCAGTCCATTTGGTATGCAAGAACTTGACTCTGGGAATTTGTGTGGCATTAGTTCGATACTATGCTCATGCGACTCACTCACTGAGTGAGTCCACTCACTTATCCCCATAAGTGTTGCGTGCAATCGAACCAGCTCTTCAAGTGCAAACAGCAAGAATGGCAAATGAAACTGTAACTGTAACTGTAGCTGAAACACAGCTTCGAATGTAAATGTGTGACAAGTGTGTGGCATCTCAAAAAGTGAAGCTCGATATCAAGTACATGAATTCCCCAGCCAAGCAACGAGAAAGCAGCAACAGTTATAATGTTATGCGGTGCACAGTCAAACAAGACTTAGACGAACGTGATTCATAATTCAATATAGAATAGAAATATTTCTTAAGTTTTCAAGAAACTTTAACATAAATATATATATAATATTTATATTACAATTCAATACAAATAACGAAAATTATAGTATTCCTTATGATTAGATGACTTTCTGCATAAACATGAAATATGTGTTATATTAAAAGCAAATCAACTTTCGATAAGAGACTCTTAGTATTATAGTACTTATGAAAACTCAATATTAAGAACGATAATTATTTTATATTTTAAAGCCTTATTCTTTTCGGAGCTTATTATACTGAATACAGAATCCAATACTATGAAATACAGAATACAGAAACTAAATTTAGCATAAAGAATGACAAAATATTCATATTTTATTCATAATTTGATGACAAGTATTATTACTGATATTACAATTCCCACGATAATAACAGTAATAATTGCATTCATTATTTGCGAATTTGCATTGTATTCATTGTTAAATTTTTGTATCGTTCATCACGAATGCTGACCTTGTGTTTGCTGTCTAAAGTTCATTATTGAGAATTTCTCTCTTTATACCCGCTACTCATAGGGTGGGAAGGTATTATAAGGTATTTGTGTAACAGGCAGAAGGAGCTATCACCGAACCAATAAAGTATATAAATTCTTGACGATATAGAAATTTCCGTCTGTCCGTCGGTCTGTCTGTCCATCCGAATGAACATCAACATCTCTGAGACTATAAGAGATAGTAATATAATTTAAAATACAAATCAATATACAACCATTGGATTATTTTTATTTTTTAATTTTTACGGTATGTGAATTTGGTATATTTTAAGAATAATACCGCACTGTTTTGCTTTTATTACAGCTCTTGTATGTAGCATTATTATACAACCATTGGTATATTTTTAGTATTTTTACGGTATGTGAATTTGGTATATTTTAAGAATAATACCGCATTGTTTTGCTTTTATTAACAACGAGTATATCACAGTCGAGCGCACTCAACTGTAGCTTTCTTACTTGTTTTTTTGGTGGTAAACATTTTCGAGTGGAAAGAGAAAGAGATTTGTGTAGTAGTACTATACATACATGCTTTTGTATCTCTATCTTCATCGTCTCATCATCTGTATACCGGAGGAGTCGCTGTGCACATTTGCAGCTAAATCACGTACTGGATAAATGTGCTACTAATGAGCGTAAGAGGATGCACGCCAGCCATCCAGCCAGCCAGCTATCCAGTGAGCAAGCGAGCAATCGTCAGTTGCCAGTTGCTGCGATGAGCGACTTGACTAATGTCACTGATTTTACAAATGATTGTCGAGCTGCCACTCGGTCCGCAACAATGTAATACCGTGTATTACACAGTATAGCACACACACACACACACACACACCCATTCTTCCACACCTCTTGCAGAAACAGAGCAATTGAAAGACATTTCATCATTTTGGTCGTTCGTGCGTTTTTGTCTGCACTTGTTGTATATCAACGGTAACTAAGAATGTTTTGGGAATGGGAGAATGGAAGAATGAAGTGGTGGGGGGAAAGACGTCTTCAAAAATGTTGATTTGATTGGACAACTTAACAATGTCCATTCAGACAGAACGAGTCCGAGAACGGAGATAGAATTTCAGTTTCATAATTGAATCTCTGACCATTTACTCAGCTGAAGTAATGTGCTCAGACAGCTGTTCAAAAATATATATTCGCAAGTCGTATTCATACTTAACCAACTGAACGGACGAGTTATGACAACATATTTACGCATGAATTTTTGCTCAAGAATGTGCTCTTACAATAACTGTCCAATAATATAGTATGTATGTTGTTTTTGCTTTGGCGTGTTTTGTGGTTGAAGCTGATTATGATTTTGCACATTTGCCATTGTCTTTGGCCGAGCATTGTTATTGTTATTATCACAATGGAATTTGTCAAGTTAAGTGAAGAGCAAAATGTTGCTTAAATCTAAACTTAATGTTCACTTACCTGTGAAATTAGTGCGTTTAACAACAAACAAAAAGCTCTTTCAACCAAGTGTAGCATTTGATTTTGTTGAACGTAATAGTATATCGGTATATTTTTCAATTGTTTTAGTATATTAATTTGGAATGTTTCTTTTAATAATATATGTTTATGGTATATTTCAAAGTAAGCAGTATATTTTGATTGCATTTTTTTTTTGTATATTAACTTGGTATTTTTTTCATTTTTTTGAAAATGGCTACTAAGTTATGGTATATTTTGAACGTAATAGTATATCGGTATATTTTTCAATTGTTTTAGTATATTAATTTGGAATGTTTGTTTTCTGTTTCCTTTTTTTCAAAATCTATTACATTTTTATGGAACTAAGCAGTATATTTTTTGCATTTTTTTGGTATATTAACTTGGTATTTTTTCATTTCGGTATATTTTTGCATTAAAATGATACCGCACTGTTTTGCATTAATTAAATGTGCTGGCTTTCTTATGGTGTATTTGGAGCGTAATAGTATATTCTAGAATTTGTTGGTATATTAATGTGGTATGTTTTTAGAATAATACCTTACTGTGACAATGGTATATTTTAAATGATGTACTATAACAATATACCATTTCGTATATTTCATGAATAATATCGCACTGTTTTGCGGTATATTTTGGTATATTTTAAATGATGTACTATAACAATATACCATTTGAAATATTTCATGAATAATACCGCACTGTTTTGCAGTAAATTTGGTATATTTTAAATGATGTACTTTAACAATATACCATTTGGTATATTTCATGAATAATACCGCACTGTTTTGCGGTATATTTTGGTATATTTTAAATGATGTACTATAACAATATACCATTTGAAATATTTCATGAATAATACCGCACTGTTTTGCAGTAAATTTTGGTATATTTTAAATGATGTACTTTAACAATATACCATTTGGTATATTTCATGAATAATACCGCACTGCTTTGTGGTATATTTTGGTATATTTTTAATGATGTACTATAACAATATACCATTTGGTATATTTCATGAATAATACCGGACTATTTTGAAGTATATTTTGGTATATTTTAAATGATGTACTATAACAATATACCATTTGGAATATTTCATGAATAATACCGCACTGCTTTGTGGTATATTTTGGTATATTTTTAATGATGTACTATAACAATATACCATTTGGTATATTTCATGAATAATACCGGACTATTTTGAAGTATATTTTGGTATATTTTAAATGATGTACTATAACAATATACCATTTGGTATATTTCATGAATAATACCGCACTATTTTGCGGTATATTTTGGTATATTTTAAATTATGTATTATAAAAATATACCATTTGGTATATTTCATGAATAATACCGCACTGTTTTGCCGTAAAGGACTGTAAAGTAAAAGACTTTCTCGAATTTAAATTTTCCATCGACTGCCCAAATATTATTCTTTCGATTCCTTTTTCCTCTTGGCAGTAACTCAGTTAAATACACCGATGAGGATGCGAAAGATGCGTAAGATGCTCGATTTCGTGAGACTCACGAAAATGTTTGTTGGCGGTTGTAATTGGCACCGTTGAATGCCTCATTAAGCATTGCCCGAGCAGCTAATTAAATCAAATTATCAGCCGTAATTTGTTGTACTCGTATGTAGTTGTAGTATATGCAATAATTCGATACGAAAGTATCGCATGTTCTTCAAACATATTGTCGACTAATTGAAATTTTTGGCACAAATGCAAATGTAGTTTGTTTCGATTGGATTTTGATATTAGTTCATTGATGCGAAATAAACTTGTATCAATAAGTTTAGCCAGAGCTTGAGCAAAATTCGATGCCAGAATGTTGCAACAAAATATTTCAAGGTTTTATGTGTCGTGTGTGTGTGTGCATAAAACATTTGCGGTAAATATTGTGCATGTATAAATTAGTTGAAAGAGCTGTGATGTGTGTGGTTGCACATTTCCAAATTGTTCATTTTGTAGTCGATTTGAATGCAGCTCGACTAACGCACACCTTGTAATTATTTTACATTTTTGTGTAAAGGAATGAAACTCTATTTTAAATATTAGAATAACCTTCTGCAAGTATTTGACATAGTAATGAAATGAAAATCACAAATCAAAGAAGTTCAATTAAATTCAAATACAAAATAATTACTTAATATTCGTACAAAAATTTTGAGAGTCGAAAAAATATATATGCAATATATTAATTGATTGTAATTGGATACTCACATTTTGTCGAATTGATTTACGTTCTTCTTTGCTGCGGTGAGTTCTTGGATTTAGCTTTTACCTTAATGATTTGATTATTCTTTACTTTTGTTTTGGGTTAAATTTATTGTATTTGTATTTTGGTTATTCAAATGATGTGCAGATTTTTTGCTTTTTCTTTTTGGTTTTGGTTTTGTTTTGACAACATATATATTGAATTATGAACATATACGTCTCAAATTTAAGATATTTGTGTATTCAGTTTCATTTTGATTTTTTGATAAAATACCACCATCTTTCAGCTCAATTTACATATATTTTTGTTTTCTTTCTTTGTAATATATATATGTTTTGAGTGTTGTGTGTTGTGAATTTTCTGTGTTTCCAATTTTCTTTGTCATCAAGCAATAGATAACAACAATGCAACCTTTTTTATGAGGGGCTCTAGTTGACTTGTATGTTGTAAACTATAATGCTGTTTGATCTCTGTGCATTCTCGTTCGCTCCTAACTCTAGGTTCTTGCTTATGGATTGACAAATGTAGAAATATATATGCATTTTCTTTTTATTTGATGTATATGAATAACTCTCTCTCGTATCGTTTGGGGGGATCTGGGTAATGTTCTCTATATAAATATATGTTGATTATTCAGTTTCTGCTTGTACTCTGGCTTCAGGTCATCTCTTTTGCATACGGATTGCTATTCGTTGGGTTTATTCATCATTTATTATGAGGTTTTATTTGTGATTGTTTAGATTATTGTTATTTTGTTTTATTTTATGTTTCTTGTTGCGGTTTTTTTTTTGTACGTCAAGTTAACGGAAGTTAGGTATTTATGTAGCACGAACGTTGAAAAAAATGACGCTTTACACACTTTTGACTTGGAAAAAAAAATCACACTTTATGGAGATCCACACGAAAAAAAAAACGCAGATGATGGAAAATTTTGGACTTTAGCTAATTTTGCATAAATTTTGCGATGATTGTTTTTTTTTTTTTTTTCTTCTTTTTTCTTTCTTTTTTTTTTTGCGATTTTTGCGCCAGAAATTTCCAAAACTTGTTGCACGTTCAAAACATGTGATGTGTATGATGAGAGGTTGTGGATGCTCAATGAGACCCCGTGGACTCGGTCGACAGTCGTTCCGTGATGTTGTTGTTGCTGTTGTTGTGGCGTGTGGAAAGTGACGTGTAGATGATGTTGAGACGCCTCCGGCACTCTGGCTTTAGCTGTGTTCTTGTTCAGCTGTTGCTACTTCGTCGTCGTCGTCGTCGTTGGTTGTGTGTCGTGTGTCGCTTGTTGCGCGCTCTGTTATTCACTGCACACACACAATCGACTGTGAATATGTGTGTGTGTGTGTGTGTGTGTGTGTGGGCGTTGCGACGTTTTTGTGACACACACAACCTTTGGGCTTGGATGTTTCACAGCATCTGTTGCACGGCACACTGCCCGACTAACGAAGCAGCCTCGTTGTCGTCGTCTGCTTTTCGTTCGTTCGTTCGTTCGCTCGGCTTCGGCTTCGACGTCGTCGTCCTTTCGCTTTCCTTACTCTCTGCGTCTCTGCGTCTCTCGCTCTCGTTCTTTCTCTTTCTCTCTCTTTCGCTTGCGCTGTCGCTCTCTCTGTCGCACTCGCACTCGCACACCGAAACCAGCAAGCAACGAGCCTCGCTGCTTTATCGCTCTCACTTGCTCTCCCACATGCTGACGCTGACGCTCACTTAGCCGTTGCCGTTGCCGTCGGGTCGACGTTGTTGTTGTCGTCCTCGTATGCCACGCAGACGATAGTGGGGAGGCAGCGGGTCTCTGGTCAACAAGTGGCAACGCACAAACAGCCAAACACAATACAAGAAGAAAAAAAGAAGAACTGTGTGTGTAGCGCTCGCAGCGCTGTTATCTAACTGCTTCCTAATGTCTGCCGTGCTGTCTGCCTCTATTCCGCCTGGTGTAAGTAATGCTCTCTCTCTCTCTGCGTGTGTGTGTATGTGTGCGTGCGTGTGTGTGTGTGTGTAACTGCTGCGAGCCGCGTTGTCTGGTTGTAAATATGGCAGCCACACGTTGCACAGTTGACTAATCGCTGCCGTTTGTCTGCACGGCCTTTTATAGCCTGTTTTTGCGCTGAAGGACAAAACCAGCAACAGCAGCAACAACAGCAGCAACAGCAACAGGAGCAGCGGCAGCGACGTTGACGTCGACGTCGACAGCAGCAGCAACAGGACTCCACCAGGTGCTAATAGTGGGTGTCGTGTCTGCCTCTTTTTGACGATGCTGCGTCTCAGTTGGGGTAGCAAAATGTATTCGTTCATTCAGCTCATGCTGAATACACATACACACACACACACTCACAAAAGCTGGGGAAATGTGATTGATGCAGCAGCGAAGCTTAGCAGGCGACTTCAACTAGTATTAAATACTAAATGTAGTATTAAATACTGAATATAAAATAATAAATTTCGTGTTAAATACTAAATGTAGCAGTAAATAATAAATACTAAATATAGTTATAAATATTAAATCCGGTATTAAATACAAAATACTAAATCTTGTATTAATACTACATCTAGCATTAAATACTAAATACTGAATCAAGCATTAAATATACTAAATACCAAATATAGTATTAAATACTGAAGACTGAATCTAGTATTATATGCTAAACTTATATGTTTAAATCTAGTATTAAATACTAAATCTAGTATTAAATACTGAATATAAAATACTAAATTTCGTTTTAAATACTAAATACTAAATGTAGCAGTAAATAATAAATACTAAATTCTGTATTAAATACTAAATACTAAATATAGTTATAAATACTAAATCCGGTATTAAATACAAAATACTAAATCTTGTATTAATACTACATCTAGCATTAAATACTAAATACTGAATCAAGCATTAAATATACTAAATACCAAATATAGTATTAAATACTGAATACTGAATCTAGTATTATATGCTAAACTTATATGTTTAAATCTAGTATTAAATACTAAATCTAGTATTAAATACTGAATATAAAATACTAAATTTCGTTTTTAATACTAAATACTAAATGTAGCAGTAAATAATAAATACTAAATTCTGTATAAAATACTAAATACTAAATATAGTTTTAAGTACTACATACTAAATATAGTTAAAAATACTAAATTCAGTATTAAATACAAAATACAAAATCTTGTATTAATACTACATCTAGCATTAAATACTAAATACTGAATCAAGCATTAAATATACTAAATACCAAATCTAGTATTAAATACTAAATACTAAATGTAGTATTAAATACTAAATATAAAATACTAAATTTCGTGTTAAATACTAAATATTAAATGTAGCACTAAATACTAAAATCTAGTATTAAATGTTAAATACTAAATTCAGTATTAAATAATAAATACTAAATATAGTTTTAAGTACTACATACTAAATATAGTAATAAATACTAAATCCAGTATTAAATCAAAAATACTACACCCAGTATTAAATACAAAATATTAAATCTAGTATTAATACTACATCTGGTATTAAATACTAAATACTGAATCCAGCATTACATATACTAAATACCAAATCTAGTATTAAATACTGAATACTGAATCTAGTATTATATGCTAAATACTAAATTTTGAACTATATACTGAATACTACACCTAATATATACTAAATAATAAATCTAGTATTGAATATTAAAAACATAATTTAGAAATTAATTCTAAATTTTAATTAATCTCGGAAATAACATTGCTTATCATAAATGAAATTTAGTTTTTATTACAACACTTTACGTTTTCATTATGTCTTGCTTTGTATGAGTTTCTAAGGCGTTGGATTAGAAGTTAGATTACATTGTTACATGTTACATTGAGTTACATTGTTAATCAGCGCTTCAATGTACAATATGTGATGGGATGGTGCGCTCATGTGCTGCTTTGCTGCTTTGCTGCTGCACAAATTGACAGCGCTTGCGGCTGCATCCAATCAACAAACAGCGGTCACTCGATGCGTATACGCAATGTCAGCAGCAATGAACCGCCAAAATTGATGCAAGCAAAACAACAACCGTCGAATGTGCAGTTGGGTGTGGGTGTGTGGGTGAGCAGCACACATACATATTGAAACGCCCTCGCTGAGGACTCATTACCTGTTGGTGGTCATGGCTGACGCGGCGTATGCGCAATATGCACTTTCAACAGGTTAACCTTGAGGCACAAAAGCACCAGTCGCTGTCGACGTCGTCGGCCAAGGGCAGCGCAGCAGCGCCCCAATATACGAAGCCCCAATATTCGTGTGTCCCCCTCTTTGCGTGTGCTTCGTATTCAGCGCATGCTCTTCGCACCTTGGCGCCCAACGTGCGTGCGTGCGTGCGGGGCAATTGAGTGCGGCCAACGCTCATTGGTCGCTGACATTCAGCAACAACACACGAACGCCTGTTGCGTGGGCGTTTAAACATTATTGCGCGAAACTTGTACGCCCCTAATTTGTTGCTGCTGCCGTTGCTGCTGCTATTGTCGCTTCTGCTGCTGCCCATCTAATTAATTAGACTCTCATTTTTGTGTTTTTTTTTTTATTAAACGCTCAAACATAGCGGCAAATCCGTGTCCGTTGCGGCACATCGGGGATTTCGCGCCAAGTGTGCAATGCAAATTATTATTATTTTGTTTGGTTTGTGTACTTCGAATGCTTCGCCAAATGCTTAGCATTAATATAAACTGACCAAATGCGGCAGCAAAATAACACTCACACATACACGCACACGCACACACAATCAACCGCAACTCAACTTGTGTTTTTTTTTCGGCTTGTTTTTGTTTTGGTTTCGGGAAAGCAAACAAGTGATTACAAGTTGTCTTCAACTTGCGAATGAATTCATTTAGTTCTTCATTAAATTTATTTGTTCAACACAAATTCAATTTTGCGCGCGACTCAGTTTTGTTATTAACTTTTAAATTTATTTTCTATGTTGCTCTCCACATTGAAATTTACATATAGATAAAAATTACTTATTTTTCTTGAAATACAAATATTTTAGTTGATAGAGTTCATATCTCTTTAATTCTCTCTCTTCATAGCATTTTAATCCGCAAAACGCTCAAATATGTATTCTGTAAAATCACATTAAAACAAAAAACTTTCTTAAAATCGTAGTTGCAAAAATTGAAATATAAATTTATTTCCTATTATATTATTTTACACTAAACTAAACTTTTTATCCAAATGGAAATATTTGGTGTATTAGCATTTGTATCCTTTTTTTTCTAGTATTATTGAACTTTCTTAGCTCAACGCTTAAATAGTTCTGTGATTTAACCACTTGCGAAAATCCCTTAAAACGTGATCGAGTTCCTTGAACCGGATTTCAATGCACACATCGTGTCACTGTTGCGATTCAATTTACATAAGATTTCTTTTATTATCGAACCAATTAAGAGTTGAAAATGGGCAGCTGATTTCTTCGGTGCGTTATCAAGCGATGTTGTCCGTCGAACAGGGGAACCCCAAAATAGAAAAACAAGTAAGAAAGTTACAGTCGAGTGTGCGCGACTGTGAGATACCCGCTACCCATTTTTAATAAAGGCAAAATATTGCGGTATTATTTTCAAAATATACCGAAAATACTAAAAAAATACTTAAAATATACCTAACGGTATGTTTGGTATATCGATATAGTACCGCACTCAAAATATACCATAGACGGCACAATATACCAGATTGTCAGCCCATACCAAAGTATTTCTTTAATAACTTCCACAATTTTTATCTGATCGCAACCAAAATCATAACTTCTATAGTAGTTATTGTATAAACCAAAATTCGCAACCCTAGCTTTAAAATTACGCTCGATTTATTCGATTTGCGGGGGCGGAAGTGGGCGTGGCAAAAATTTGAAACAAACTGGATCTGCGTGCAAACATAACAAATGCTGTCGAAAAAAATGTATAGCTCTATCTCTTATAGTCTCTGAGATCCAGTGTTTCATACGGACAGACGGACAGACAGACAGACGGACATGGCTAGATCGTCTCGGCTCGTTGACGCTGATTAAGAATATATATACTTTATAGGGTCGGAGATGCGTCGTTCTATATGTTACATATATTTCCTGCCGGCACAAAGTTATAATACCCTTATACTCTATGGGTATAAAAAACACAGCTCAGGTGTTTTATAGTAGCTATGGCAAATAATGTGCTCAGCACACATGTGAAGCACTGGTAACGCGGCAGAAGAATTTAAATGCGAATACAACTAGTATACTCTTTACATTTTTTTTTATAATAATATTCGAGACGTTGAAGTGCGGTTGTGCGAAGGGAGAAAAAAAAGCGAGACCCAGACCCAGAACGAGACCCAGACCCAGTGTCTAACCCCGTGCACAATTGTGAATGTCCGTTTGACCTGTTGCCATGGCAGAGACACATAAAATTTAACATAATGCCCGCCAGGCCAAGAGAGTCACCAACGAACGCCCTTCAGCAGCTCTCAGCTCATCCAAAGGGGGAGGGAGGGAGCGAACGCCAAAAGTCATAAATTACGTTAAGTCTGAGGGGATTGAAAGGGAAACACAATGTGTGCGAGTGTGTGTTTGTGTGTGCGCCATTATCGCATGTCGCGGGGGCAACTTGAAACTTTAAATGGGCCGATAGCATAGACCAGTTGGTCCAAAGGTGAGCCACGGATGAGAGGCAGGAGGAGGGAGTCAGGAGTCAGGAGTGGATACGGAGCACATCCAGAGGACTGCCCCCAACTGTGGCTGTGTGGCTGTGTGACTGTGGCTTTGTCTCTCACGCGACGCGCTGTTTACTCGACTCGACACGGCCTCGGCATTTAAGCCAATTTTGCACTGCTTGTTGTGCAGTCAATTTGTAGCTGGTTCATTTTCCCTCCGCTCCCTCACTCCACACTCCCCTCGCGTACCTTTCCCGTTTGCCTTGCTGCTAATTGGTGAACTGTTGCATGCTTTTAGGCGCCAAATGCAATTCAAGCGCCTCCTTTGTCATCCTTCAATTCAATATCCGGAGCTGCAACACAACACACAAAACAAAACAAAACACAACACAATTCAATTTTCCATGCATGCCTCGCCCTTCGCCCCTCGCCCTTTTGCTCCTCTAACCTTGCAAACAACAAATTGCATTTTTCGCTTACGCAAATATTTTGTGTGCTGTACTTTCATTTAGTTGCAAAACAATTTTTTAATATACACGCATTTTTTGCACAATTTATGAACAACTTTATTACAATTTTGTTTCGTTTTCTGTTTTTTTTCAGGTCAATCTACCCTTTGAATATGATTGGAGAACTGCATGATGAAGCGACTAAAGTAAGTATATGCAAAAACTTTATTTTATATATTCGTATTTGATTTACAGGGCATTTCTTTGTATTCTTTTTGTTTGCTTTTGTGGCGACTGTAAACGGTCTGTTGCCTGCACATGACAAACTCTCCTGCCCACAGTCTATTAATTAGTGCACAAAGTTGTTCCATACGAATGTAGCAACATTTTATTGAAACTGCAACTATTTTGTATTTGATTATCAAACTTTATCCGTAGTCAAAGTGCTGTGAGCAAATTCACCTCAACTCAGTTATTTAGACAAAGTATACAGCATGTAATACACTGCTACATTGTTCACTAAATTAGAGCGAAAAAAAATAAACAAGTAAGAATCGAGAATGCACAACTAAAAGATTTTCTATATAGAAGCTAAACAATACGGTATTAGTCGTAAAATATATCGAAATTTATGTATAGAAAAAATTATAAAAAGTGCTAGACATACATATGTCAAATTTGAAATATTCATTTCGTATAATAATATAGTATGTATTTATATAGTATAAATACTAAATACTAAAATATATTGTAGGTCATATAGAATATTAATATGCCAAATGTAACCTACAGTATATTTTAAATGTCGGTCATATAGTATATTCATTAACCAAATATAACCCACAGTATATATTTTTTTTAGTTTTTACTCTATAACATTTAACATATGACATATTTGGTATATTAATACACTATGTGGATTACAGTACATTTAAGTATGTATGTATACTATAACAATAAAAATATACCATATTATAATACAAAATATGTAATATAGTATATTTTAGAATATATTTTCAGAATATGTTGCATTTGAAAAATATACCATTTTATTTGTCTTGATGTTTTTTAAAAGTTATTTATGATAAACTTATACCAAAACTAATATTACAAAAAATACCAAAATATAGCAAAGGCTCTATATGGTATATCGATAAACTTAAAATACCAAAATATTAATATACTTTAACATTCAAGATATATGATAATAATTGTTATATGTTAGTATGGATTATGAATGTGGCGGTATAATTCTCAAAATATACCAAATTGATATTAAATACTAAAATATAGCGAAGACTATATAAGGTTCTAAGACTATATTTGGTTTTAATATTCCACTTCCTTATACCCAATAGAGGGTATAACACGTAAGAAAGCTTGTACACTCGACTGTGAGATATCCGCTACCCATTTTGAATAAAAGAAATATATTTTGCGGTATTTTTCAAAATAAACCGAATATACTACAAAAATACTAAAAATATACCAAATGGTATATTTGGTGTATCGATACAGTACCGCATTCAAAATATACCATAGACGGCACAATATACCAGATTGTCAGCTTAAGCAAATAAGACCCCTAGTAAGTAGGCGTTTTTGCCCATACGAAAGTATTTCTTTAATAATTTCAATTTTCTATCCGATCGTAACCAAATTTTCAGGAATCATAACTACTATAGTAAATAGCTTTAAAATTAGGCTTGTTTTTTGATTTTTTTGATTTGCGGGGGCGGAAGTGGGCGCGGCAAAAATTTGAAACAAACTTGATCTGCGTGCAAACATAACAAATGCTGTCGAAAAAAAATTATAGCTCTATCTTTTATAGCCTCTGAGATCCAGTGTTTCACACGGACGGACGGACAGACGGAGAGACGGACATGGCTATATCGCCTCGGCTGTTTACGCTGATCAAGAATATATATACTTTATAGGGTCGGAGATGCCTCGTTCAACCTGTTACATACATTTCTTGCCGGCACAAAGTTATAATACCCTTCTACCCTATGGGTAGCGGGTATAAAAACCACATGTGGCTCTGCAACGAGTTGAGTGAAAGTTTCTGTCAAATAAGTTGAAGCGCCCAAATATCAATCAGTCAACAAAATGTGCTACGCATTTTCAGCGAAATTTTCACCCCCCCCCCCCCCCCCCCCCCCCCCCCCCCCCCCCCCCCCCCCCCCCCCCCCTGCCTCTAAAAATTTATCGGTTACGCTGACTAATAAGGCTTGTAAATGAAATTACATTAATGCGAAATTAGATGCAACAACTATGGAATACATTTTTTAACTGCGCAAAATTTTGTGCCAATTTTTAATATGAAAATGTGTGTGTGTGTGTGTAGTCAGGGGATTATGGGAATATTGTGAGGATATAAAATCAGCACAGCTGAGGCTGAATCCTTTGATGGATGTTGAATGATTATTGAAACTGCAAATTTATACACACACATGCACATGCATATTATAGTATTCTTCTTTCGGGTCCAAAAGGCTTGCTGATTGGTTTGATTGCTCGGGAGAGAGGGGAGATTACTCCTTCCAATTTGTGGGCATGGCATTGATGGCAGCGCGTAAAGCATAACGATAATCGTCGCCCTGGTAACGCACATGCTCCAATCGACGTCCCTGGCTATCGATAACATATAGCGAACGTCCGCTGCCCCCCACCACACCGAGCTCCTCCCCCAAAGCAGCAGCGGCAGCCGCCTCATCGCCAGCCATCATCATCATCGTTGCTTCCTTCGTTGTTGACGTCTGCGTCTTTGCACCAGCCAATGATGGCAGTCCTTCAGCTGTTGCAGTTACTGCATCATGTCCCCGAAATGCTCCGCCTCCGCCTCCGTTCACACGCAATTCCGGAAAGCGATTAACCGTCGGCACATAGATATTAATGCGTGAACGTGTTCCAGACATTTTATTTTATTCTTTTCTAACTAAAATTAAAAACCAAAAATTCTCTCGATTGGTAGTTTTCGATAGTAATGGAGAATTTATGTAGACGACAGTGAAAAATTCAAGTTGTGCATTGTTTAGAGAAAAAACTAAAAACGAGTCAAAGCTGATATGTTTTGCAAAAGGCAACTAGATTATGCATTTCAACATAGCTTAGAATATGATTTATCAATGCATAAAATTTGCACACAAATCAAAAATTTGAATCAACCTTAATTAGGCAGCAAATTAGTTTTGATTCTGTTTTTTTTTTTTGTATTTTTATGTTAGCAAAACGTTAGTTGCAATAAAATAAATCGATATAATATATTTATGCACTTCTAATTCGGTCAAATCAATCATAAAATCTACAACGCATTTCAACTGGAATGCAACATGAACTAAAAATAAAATATAAATTACATTCAATGCATAGTTTTTGCATATCTAACTTGCCAAATCAAACTAAATTCGGATGAGGACAAGTGCTACTTGAGTGGCAATTGCAATAAGCTGCATCTAGTATCGAAGGTTCTAACCAAATTGTTGCTTTCTTCTCTTTTTTTTTGTCGTCCACTCAAAAAAAAACAGTTCGAAAACCAAGATTTTGGTCTTAGTACTAAGAATTTTGGTTTAAAAAGTGTGGCAAGAACAATAAAGATTTAGATTTAATATTAAAAAAATACATATTGATTTTAGGAACAATAGAGTTCTTAATAAGAAGAACAAATTTTATAGTTTTAAGACAACATCAAAAACATTGCATTTTTTTCTACTACTTCTATTATATATAAACCATGTTGTACCAATATACCAAATATTGCACTTGGTATAATTTGTAATATATTTTAAAATTAATACCACACTCTTATCAATAGGAAAAATTCTTTTAGTCCTAAGACCAAAAACCAAAAAAAATATTCCAATTTTATTATATTGTATTTTTTTTGTAACTTTTTATTTATTATTGTTATTATTTTATCATTTTAATGTTTAATTCGCTCGCTTTTCATTGTAAATGAAATTTTTATCATCAAGGAACTTCACTCTTAACAAAAACACTCAAAGCTAGATAAAAACTGTATAGGAATATCGATGGATTTTTGAGAGAGAGTTTTGTTACTTAAATCTAGAATTTTTGGTCTTAATTTGAAAATTTGACATTTTTTCGAATAATGTTCCTATATTCCAGCATTGTTTGTTAAAGTGATTTTAGAAATTGGTCTTTTTTCAGTGTATTTCTTTGTCTTCCACAGTTTTGCACACATTGAACCTTTACTACTTGCAAAGTTGTGTCTTTGCACATTTGTTTGGCTTCCAAACAAAGTGATTGCCAATTGCTGCTTGTGTGTGTGTGTGAGAGTGTGTGTGTGTGCTAGAGACTCAATCATAAGTTCACCCAAAAATCGAAACCATAGATTATCAAATACCATGCAGAGAAGCAGTTGTTGTTGCGTGGGTTAATCAAACAGTTTGCAATCATAAATTGTCCGAAACAAAGTTATATATTGTGGTTGTCAAATGTCAAATAATAAATACAAATAAGATGAATATAAAATTGTATTTAAAACAAAAATAATAAATAAAGAAAATATATATATTTAACGTTGAAATAAATATGCGTTTAAGCAAAAATTTATACTACTGAATTTGAATAAAATATCTTTATTAATTCCATTAAATCAATGTTATTCCGAAGGAATGTCAAACGTTTTTTCAAATCCTCAAAACATGACTAACAGTTCCTTTTCGATATATCCATCAGCACATTCTTCGATTCAGCTTTTATATTCGCAATGGACTCGAAACGAGTTCTCTGGAGTCTCTTTTGAGAATAGTCAGAAGTCAAATGTAGTTATTGCAAAACTATGGCATATGCCTCAAATTTTTGGCGAAATAGTCAAGAAGAACTAGTGCAGAAATTGATAGTTTTCGAAACCAAACGAGATTTTACTTTTCGTAGACCCAAATGAACTTTCAAAATGGTTTTCACATATCTTTCGTATATTCCGATTATATCAGCAAGGTGACTTATAGTAAACTGATGATTTTTTTAGTACTAATTCCTTCACTTCATTGACGTATTGGACATTTACTTAGGGGGATAATCGACTAGAGCGCTTCAAGTCATCAACACGTTCCTGAGCCTCTTTGAAGTCTTTGTACCACTTATAAACATCATTTTTCATTCACCACATCCTTAACTTTTCCGCAGCCGAAATTTCATTGCACAAACAAATTTAATAGTATTTCTCTGTTCAATTGAATCAGACATTAAAAATTCACTCTTGGCCCTTTGGTAAACAGAAGCATAAATACTGACAATAACATTGTCTCGAAATTTCGCCGAAATGTAATTAACAGTTATTATTATTATAAACGAAATATAAAGCCTTCAAATTGAACTGGACTCTACTCCTTACTTTGTGTCCATAATAGTATCTTAATTTACATTTTCTTTAAAAACATTAATCATTAATAAATTAGATGAATGAATAGCGAAATTATTGCAACAATTAATGAATCTGTCCTCGCTAAACTTGCAGCTCCTTCTCTCTTTAAATTCCATCGAAAAGTTGATTTGCCATCTCTCTCCTCTTTGTAGGCAGATTTTGTGGCTGGCTAAAATGAAAAATGCTGCTGCGTATGTGATTTACCTGTGTGTGTCGACAAAAGGCAAATCGTAAAGAGAATGATCGAAAGATGATTTCATCTGAGCGAACTGCTGACTGCTGTGCACTCATCATTTTGTCAATTTGTACAATTTTAATGAACTTGAAATGGATTCCAATACGCATTATTGCTTCTCGGATGCTTTGCATTTGTCACGCAGTTAATTATGATTTTAATGCATTTTGCATAATGTACATAAGAATTCAAAATTAATTTGAATTAAAATTAAACGTTTTAATGTCTTATTTTATAATGTTGCATAATTCTTTCTCAATAATTACATTATGGATAATGCAAGTGTATTCGATTAATATAAATTTGCACAAACCGTAAAATATATTCATATTTTAATTTGAATTCACAACTAAATTTGCATGAACTTTTGTGCAATTTCAATTTCGTTCATGTACAAAATGAGTGTTATGTGTACATGAGAGATCTCATTAATTGTATCATTAATAATGTGACACAGCTTTTGCTATCATTTGCCATTATTACATGTGACACATGGACACAAGACTAATTTGCATTATGCGTTGTACATTTGCTGCTGTTGTTCTCATTCATGTTATTGTTGCTGTTGTCTGTTTGTATAAATAAAAGCAAATATGTATCGAATATCGTACATTATGAGCATCGACTTTCAAAGCACTTTCCCATTCACCTGTAATAATATCAGGTGTTTATTTTAATTCGAAATATCCTGCAGACAATGCAGACATTTACATATGAATTGGTTCTGTTTCAACAGTCCGAGTATTTATTCTAAAATTGAATCGAGTGACGAATTCAAATGAATAACAATATATTTAACAACTAATTTGATTTAATATTTATTCCATTTAATATCCCGTTGATAATTAATAATTGTATAAATGCATGTTAACTAAATTTAGCTTTTATTTATTTAAATATTGTGTATAAATACTTTTCA
This sequence comes from Drosophila kepulauana, assembly GCA_023558455.1. Classification (NCBI taxonomy): domain Eukaryota; kingdom Metazoa; phylum Arthropoda; class Insecta; order Diptera; family Drosophilidae; genus Drosophila; species Drosophila kepulauana. Next base: position 31,418,962 of record CM042371.1, read on the forward strand.
ATTTATACTTTTTATTTATCTTAATATTATGTATTCCAAATAGTATTTAGTATACGATTTTTTTTATCATTTTTACAAATGCATGTTATGTATATATTCGATACATGTATGAATAATATATTAAGTATACGCTTAAAAGCAAAAATTCCGTATATTAAGTATACGAGGTGTTTTCACTAAGAACAGGGAGATTAAGAGCCACATATTTTAGTATTTTTATGATATATTATTTTGGCATATTTATATGATAATACTGCACTCGACTGTAGCATACTTTCTGGTTTCAAGTTATTAGTATTATCTCATTTATGATACTATATGTTATGGATAGATATATGGCATAGACATTTCTATATTCCTTCTTTTATAGAATATAATTAGCACACGCTGTGTTCAACATATTAGTTAACTTATTTGATTTAAAATTAATTTATTATCATTTAACATATTGCATTTGTCTTCATTCATTCGGGAACCTTTTCTATTTCATTTAATGTTTACTCTCTCTTTTATAGAAAGCATATTATGTGGACACTTTGTGGCATAAATGCAACAATTTATTTGATATATTCCATTGCATTTTGAGCTTAGAAATTGTCCATTAGTTGTTTGTCAACAGTGTGAAACAGTTTTTAGGGCTTTTAATAAATTGATTTGGTCGCATATCAATTAAATGTGCAAAATGCATATGTAATGCTTTAGGATGTTCTTTTCACTTGAATGCATTGGCACTGCCATTTAACAAACACACACACACACACAACACTATCTAAAATAAATAAATCTATTTACATACAAATATGTTATTGCCCTGACGAGATGTTAATTAAATTGAGATGATTCAGAGTCACGCATTGATTGCAAATGCTGAGTAGAAATGTAGATTCACGTAACTCGCTTTTGCGATGACAACTTGCATCATTTATTGCAACAAACTTTGAACTGAAAATGAACTAAATAGTTGTCAATTGATATGCGATATTTTTTATCAATTTAGGTTTGTTTTTTGCTAATAGAATGACGACAAAGAAAGTTTTTCTTTGACTGCAAAACGAAAGAAAAACACATTTCCAATTATTAGTATTTTTGACGTCATTGAAATTAGTTTAAGGTCTATTAATGCTTGTTATGTGTGCAATGAAAACTGCTAAGATTTTCAACCAAAAATGGAATTCGAAGCCCAGAGCTTTTTTCCATTAAATTGCCTTTTTACGAACGTTTTTCTTAATGTATTTAGTATTAACTCTTTATATAAAATATATACTAAATAAATGGGAATATGGTATATACATACAATAAAGCTAAGTAAATTCTCAATGAAGAGACAGCCCTTTTTATATCAATAGCGATACCTTGTGGCACATATCGGTATATTTTTGGTATATTAATATGGTATATTTACATATTATATTATATTACATCAATATTCCAGCCATATAGTATATTTTTGTAAATTTCGATATTTTTGGTATATTATATTGTATATGGTATATTATATATAGTATTATATACCAGCTATTATTGTATATTTAGGTACATTTACATGATAATACCGCACTGTAGCATACACCATACATGCAGGCACTCTCGACTACATCTCTTTTTATATCAATATACCAGCTATACATTTTGACACAGTTTGGTATATTATTTTGGTATATTTTTATGATAATACCGCATTGTAGCAAACATGATATCATATTATATTATATCAACATACTAGCTATACATTTTGGTACATTGCAGTATTTTTTCGGTATATAGATTTGGTATATTTACCTGATAATACCGCACTAAAGCAGATATCATACAGCCAAACACACTCGACTACATCAATTTGCATATCAATATACCATAATAATTTAATATACCATATAATTTGGTATATTTTAGTATTTTTTGGTATATTATTTCGGTATATTTACCAGCTCTTCATTTTGACACAGTTTGGTATATTATATTTGGTATATTAATATGATAATACCGCATTGTAGCAAATATCATATCATATTATTGTTGATATAATAACAACATACTAGCTATACATTTTGGTACATTCCAGTATTTTTCTGGCATATTGATTTGGTATATTTACCTGATAATACAGCACCGAAGCAGATATCATATTGCCGAGTACCGTCGACTACATATCTTTCTATAACAATATACCAGCTATACATTTTGATACATTTTGGTACATTTCGGTATATTTTTGGTATATTAATATGGTATATTTACATGATAACACCGCACTATAGCAGATATCATATAATTTTATATCAACATATCAGCTATATATGGTACATTTTGATATATTAATTTGGTATGGTTACATATTATATTATATTATATCAATATTTCAGGTATTATGGTATATTTGGGTAAATTTACATGATAATACCGCACTGTAGCTATAGTACATCATACATACAGGCACTCTTGACTACATCTCTTTCTATATCAATATACCAGCTATACATTTTGGTACATTTTGGTATATTATGTTGGTGTAATTATATGATATTATGTGAAGATATCTATGTACTATACATTATCATATAACTATCTCACTTACTTTTGCTGCGATTCACAGTCGCTTGCTTTGCTTGCTTTTGTGCAACTCGAAATGAATCTGCAGCTGTCTGCAGCTGGCAAAACAACATTAGACAAGCAATATGACAGCTCTCTAGCTATGAAATGCATATTGCATTAATTAGAATCGCATTTTGGAAACCTAATTAGTTTACAGCAGCTGAGGCCTAAAACAAAGCCCAAAGCCCAACGCAAAGCCCCCAGAAGCAACAACAACAACAAAAACAGCAGAAATAGAAACAGAAACAGAAGCAGCTTCTGCAATTCCAAGAATATTTTAGCATTCACATAGAAAAGAGGCGAGCTTAAGTTGATTACACGCAGAAGGCAGAAAACCAGGCAGAAAGCGAACTCAAAAGGCTCTACGGCATTAGTGCATCGACTTAAGTGGGCTATAATTAGTGCCAGATATCGGCAGACTTCCCTGAGAAGCGGGGACGAACTTTTTGCCACTTCTCAATTGCGCATGAATTTTCCATTTGCTATGCTAACGAGCGCGTGTAAAACGTATTTTCTGTATTTCTTTCTTTGAATTAGGTTAGCTGATAAAATATATTATATTTTACATATTTTATTTTAGTTTGAGCGATGCATAAAATTGCGAATATAATTTAAAGAAAGTTTAAATTAGAATTATAAAGTAAGAAAGTTAAAGTCGAGTGTGCTCGACTGTGAGATACCTGCTACCCACTTTTAATAAAGGCAAAATATTGCGGTATCATTTGTAAAATATACTGAAAATACTAAAAAATACTAAAAATATACCAAATGGTATGATTGGTATATCGATTTAGTACACCATTCAAAATATACCATAGACGGCACAATGTACCAGATTGTCAGCCAAAGCAACTTTGACCCCCAGTAACTAGGCGTTTTTGCCCCTACAAAAGTATTTCTTTAATAACTTCCACAATTTCTATCTGATCGTAACCAAATTCAAGAATCATAACTACTATAGTAATTATTGTATATACCAAAATTCGCAACTCTAGCTTTAAAATTACACTTGTTATTTGATTTTTTTTGAATTGCGAGGGCGGAAGTGGGCGTGGCAAAAATTTGAAACAAACTTGATCTGCGTGCAAACATAACAAATGCTGTCGAAAATAAATTATAGCTCTATCTCTTATAGTCTCTGAGATCCAGTGTTTCATACGGACGGACGGACAGACGGACGGACGGGCAGACGGACATGGCTAGATCATCTCGGCTGTTGAAGCTGATCAAGAATATATATACTTTATAGGGTCGGAGATACCTCGTTATAATACCCTTCTACCCTATGGGTAGCGGGTATAAAAATTTCGAAAATGTTTGTTGGATTTTTTCAGCTGTTTAAAACCGACTTTTGATTGACTTGCTGTTTGGTAAAAAGTTTCAGCTGCTTGCAATTGCAGTTTTTGGCAAGCTGTCTCAGATCACTCATAATAAATACCAAATAGTTTGGAATCCCTTGAGCCAATTCCTGCTCTCAACTTAATTCATTTAAAATGCCAAGTCGTGTGTGTGTGTGTGTGTCTCACTGACAACAACAACTTGTAACTGCCAAAGACACAGACGGAAGTTCGTTCCATAATTTACTTTACTGTTGTGTGCATAGCATAGCTGTCTGCCTGGTTGTCAGCCTTTGATACTGTCATAAAAATGTCTTGTCAATTACTTTCCTGATATCAAACTTGTGCCAAACAAATTGTGTGAGAATATTACAAAATGTTCAGCTAAAGATGCTTATGTACTATTTTCTTTTTACTCTCTGTGTGTTGCACTTTTAGCCGCAAAGGTAACTGAGTTTCGAGTGGCATCAATTGTTGCTGTTTTGGTCATTTGATTGGCGCGCTAATTGAGAGGATGCTTCAAGAAAATATATACTCGTATCGTAGAACATTACCGCAGCTTTGCAATTGACCAAATCAAACCACAAGTCGCGTTTTCGTTGAGCCGTTGACCCTTGCCCAATGAACCATATTAAGATTGATTGTAGTGCGCTGAAGTGGACTAAACTTAACTCAAGTGCTGTAGAGTCTCTTCATTTCAAAGTGAAGTTCTATGCTCAATTTGATTCACTGTCCAGCATTAAAATGTATGCTTACAAACAGTTGCAGTTCCAATATGCAGTCTATATCAATGTACCAAATATAGACTTTGGTATATTAATTTGGTATATTTTAAAATTAATACTGCACCGTTTCTCACAGTCGAGCAAACTAAACTTTAGCTGTCTTTCTTGTTTTTTTTTTTTACACTTTTCAACAAACTCTTGTTTTCATTTCACTCAAGTTATTTAATATATATTTGGTATTTGGTATATTATTACCTACAAAATATACCATAGCGCACAAAATTTACCAAATTGTCATCCAAAGCAAACTGAATATTGTCTTTTAGAAAATGCTAAATTTGTTGCTTTAACTTAAACATAAATACTATTATGATTTAACCTAATGTTTAAGCACTACAAAAGTGTGATTTTATACAAAAGAAAGGTTTAAAGAAGAGCCAACTAAACCAGGTCGACTTAGCCTTTGATTTCTTTGTGCAGCTGTTAAAGCTGCTTAGTTGATGCGTTGCTGCCTGCGACAGTTGTCGACATTAAAATGAACGTTTCATATTAAGTTTTATTTATTTATTTTTATTTTATTTTTTTTTTTGTATACGCACACGCATTCCCTTTATGTGGTATTTATTTATTTTGACTTTATAACGCCGTTGAAGGTTTCTCAGCATCGCAAAAGGTGTGCTAACGTTGTTGGCAAGGCTTTTATGACAAACGAAAAACCAGAAAAACAAAAACAGCAACTACAACAATAAAGAAGCAACAATAAAGCGGAGCCAAAGAAATAAAATAAAAATAAATAAATTGTTGCTTCTCGCTGTTGCTCGCTGTTGCCATTGTCACTGGTTGAAGTCAACATATTGTGGCATTTTAAGCGGAAAATATGCCTCGCTTCCGGTTCTCATATTGTTGCTGTAATACTGCGTAAAAATGCTGAAAGAGAGAGCTGAACAGATTTTCTATATATTTTCCATATCAAAAGTACACTTACTGCATTATTAAATAGTATTTTGGGAAATACAAAATCGTAGAAATTTGTTCAGCATTTCATTTTGAGGCACTGTCTGTTTTGCGTAGCAACTCTTACATTCATTTATTACAGGGTATGCGATTGTGACGCTTTTACTTGTTGTCATTGCTGTTATTATTGTCGTTGTTGTGGCATAGTTGGATGTGGCAAGCAGACTCCCAAACACACACACACAGCTCGCTCTATCTCTCTCTGTCTGTCTCTGTCTCTCTCTCTGTCTGTCTCTACATCTCTCTCTCTTGACTTGTTTACTGTGGCGCCAAGATGGCTGGCAAAGCATCTGCTAAACAGGAAGTCCTTGGTTACTGTGTGTTTGTGTCTTTCTCTGGCCGTGTGTTGCTTGTATTAACTGCTATAATATTTATGTACATATGTATATTGTAATGTCTGCCAGACACATTCGCCTTCAGACCCACTCTCTGACTCTCTCTCTCTCTCTCTCTCTATCTTAGTAGCCTCGTGTAGGATAAAATGAAACTCTGGAATTACAATTACAGACTAGAGTAGACAACGCTGAGCGTCAATTTGAGCAAGTATGAAAGCTACAGTCGAGTGCATTTTCAATAACACAAAAAAACTGTGCGTTATCACCGCTAAAATATACCGAATTAATATACCGACAAATACCAATAACCATTTTTAGTATAATAATATATTACTACTTTTCACATATATATAATGCAAATATATTTGGTATATTAATATACTACTGCTTTTCAAATATACCATTGTGTACAAAATATACCCGTTATGCATTTTCTATAACAGAAAAACTGTGCGATATCACTGTTAAAATATGCCAAAATAAATATATCGCTAAATACCAAATAGTATATTTAGTATATTAATATACTACTGCTTTTCAAATATACCATATAGAGCAAAATAAACCCGTTATACATCTTCTATAACAGAAAAACTGTGCGATATCACCGCTAAAATATACCGAATTAATATACCGACAAATACCAAAAAGTATATTTGGTATATTAATATACTACTGATATTCAAATATACCATTGTGTACAAAATATACCCGTTATGCATTTTCTATAACAGAAAAACTGTGCGATATCACTGTTAAAATATGCCAAATAAATATATCGATAAATACCAATAAGTATATTTAGTATATTAATATACTACTGCTTTTCAAATATACCATATAGAGCAAAATAAACCACATTGTAACCGATGCAACTTAGACAGGACTGCCGTCATTTAAAGTATACCACTAAATACCAAATTTTAGCAAAAGCATACTTAATATATTAATATACTATTGCTACCCTAGGTAAATAGAGCTGTATCACCGTGAGAGTGCTGCATTAAGAAACAATGCAATAATGACAAAACGAAGTGTGCGTTAAGTTGGTAAACAGATTTAATAACCATGAAGAATTAAAGTATAATAAACAACAGCATTGCCGGGCAACAAGCAGTTTATAAGCTTCACGGCTTCGCAAATTGCAAATTGCAAATGATAGTTTTATAACAAGTAAGAAAGCAGCAGTTAATTTGGCTATAAGAGACCCTTGACTTTCTAATAAAGCGCTTTGCAACCTGCGCACAAATTAAATTAGAAAGATGCCAAAATGATTGCTTAAGTGAAGTTACCATTAACGTTAAACTAAAGATTTAATTTCGACCATTTTTTATACCCACTATCGAATAGAAACGTAATTTCAATGCTAGGTTGCGAATTTTGGTACATATAATAGCAACTCTTCAGATAAGTTGTGGAATTTAATTAAGAAATACTTTTTTATGGAGAAAAACGCCCACTTACTACGGATCTTAGTTGCTTCGTAGGACAATCTGGTATATTTTGCTCTCGATGGTATAATTTGTATATATTACTATAGAAATATGCCATTCTTAATATTTTTGTGGTAAATTTATTTGGTATATTTTTATAGAAATTCCGCACTGCTTGGATAGCGGGTAGTCGAGTGTGCTCGACTGTAGATTTCTATCTTAATTTCTTCCGTTTTCTTAAGTGAAATGACTCAGAACCAAGCAAGGAGAAATTTTGGGACTGAAACTGGCTAGAATTCAAATACTTCTGTGAACTTTACACAATGTACTACAAAATATATTTAGTTGCAAATCACTTGTCAATACATTTTGTGGCAATGTGCGTGTTGCGATGTGCCCACAAGATAGTTTTATTATTTATTTACCCAGAACCTCAGACTCAGAACCAAGCAAGGAGAAATTTGGGGACTGAATCTGGCTAAAATTCAAATACTTCAAGCTGTGAACTTTACACAATGTACTACAAAATATATTTTGTTGCAATTCACTTGTCAATAAATTTTGTGGCAATGTCAATGTCGATGCTGCGTGTTGCGATGTGCCCACAAAATAGTTTTACTATTTATTTACCCAGTCGGATCACTAATTGCACTCGGTGCGGTGCTTGGAAAAGCGACAGCTGTCACTTAGCATTGAACGAAGAGGATTTGCACCAAGAGTTTCAAACAGGAGCTGCAAAATGGATTTGAAGCTGGAACTAAAGCAGCACCATTAGCTTAAGCCATGAAGCGTATGGAAAAAGGTATAAAATAGTAAAATAAGGACTAAAAATAAGTGAAACGGAATCCCATAGCAAACAATGAGGCGAGTGCGGTAGCATTATGTATTATCATTTACCGCAATCGCAACGACAACAACAACAACAACACGAACGTGGCATAAAATCAAAGGCAAACGCCTAGACACGACAAGACTTGACACGCACACAGAGAAAAAGTTTTGGAGAACAAACGACAAAAGTTTCGCAGTGTCCACAACAACACCACAATCAAGTCCAGTCTCCAGAACTGGACAAAAGTTTTCGTGTGAAATTAGAATTGAAATTAAAAGCACAATAAAGGCAAGGCAAGGCGAGACAGAAGAAAAAACACGAATAAAAGAAAGTTACAGTCGAGTGTGCTCGACTTGGATATATGCTGGCTTCCCCTTTGAATCATTATGCCAACTAAATATACCAAAGAAATACTAAAACTAGTATCGGTAATAGTGTATTGATATACTAATACCTTTAAAATATACCATAGAGTACAAAATTTACTAGGTTGTCAACAAAAGCAAAACAGTTTTATATTACTATGCCTAATTAATATACCAACAAAAGTACTTAAACTATAGCCTAGGCTATGTTTAATGCAGCGATATACAATTATCTCCAAAATATACCATAGAGTACAAAATATACTAAATTAACAACTAAAGTCAATCGGCTTTGTATTATTATGCCAAGATAATATACCAAAAAATACTAGAACTTACCTTAAAAATATACAGTACAAAATATACTAGATATATTTACAACTTGAGAAACCAAAAAATACTATAGTGTTACTATTACCTTTAAAATATACCATAGAATAGTAAAAATATACCAGATTGCCAACAAATCGTTATTTCAGCTAGACAGACAGATATACGGGCATGGCTATATAATCTCGATTTTATGAGGTCGAACATACCTACTTTTGCACGTTACAAACATCTCCTGTAGGTTGTAATACCCTTCTACCCCATAGGTAAAGAGCACAAAGAGGTGGAGTGGAATTGGAGACTGCTTAACAATGAACAGCCAAAAAAGGCATAACATAGTCCTAAATTATTTGTGGCTGCTGTGTTCTCAGCCTGGTTTCCTCCTTTCCTTTCCACACATGCAAAGTTTTCTCAAAAAAAAGAAACAAGACTGTATTGCAACTTCAACGTGCTGGCTAAATACGTTATTGATTTAATTAATCTCATTTAACACAATTTAAGGTGTTGGAAAATATTGCCAAGAGCTGTGATAGCTAACCACAGGAAAAAGTGTGAGCAAAATAATTTCCTAAATATTTATTTGTACTCAATTTGGCCAGAACTCTTTATCAAGACGTCAGCTTGCTTTTATTCGTAGTCACTAAGTTTTTAGCTTTCTTGCACTTGCTTTGCATTAATAGTTATTTCAATAACTTGTACTCGATGCAAACTGAGTTTACTTATCAAAACCAATCAAACAACATTTCACTACAATATGATATTTATATGAAGAGCACAGTCAAGTGCGTAAGAAGCCAAAAACAGAAACCATTTGCATTTGCCGTTAATTCCACAAAGAAAATCCATTGGAAAAGTTACTGCATAATGTGTTAAAAGCTGGTTGCATATCCGAATCAGCCACAGAAATCACTTCAAAACCAAACACAAGCAGAGCTCATTGATGTGGACATCGAGGATGAACCAATGGATACAACATCGATGATCGAATGGAAGTGTAAAAAGATTATGATGACAATGCAATGGATACCTCTGAATCCGATAACTAACTAACATATAGTATGCAACAAATTTGGTATGCAAAGACATGAATGCATTATATTGTATGGGAATAATGATTGCAACTACACAACAAAGTTGGATATATTTGGCGAAAGTTGTCGATCAACAAAGTCTTCAAAGGAAGGAGGAGCTGTCAACAAACACACACACAAACTGTGAAAGCTGTGAAAGTTTATTGCTTAACCGCTACTGAAAATTGAAAAGTCCGGGTGGTCTATGGAAATCTACATATGCCGATGCGTACGTGTGTGTGTGTGTGTGTGTGTGTGTGTATGTGTATGTTGGCTTCACAAAGAATATACAATTTATTAAACCACCCCACGCACACACACTCAGATGGACACGTGCGGCAAATTCTGAAGTCCGAAGCTAAAGTTTGTTCTTTGAGAATACTGCAAGTTTATACGTTTTCCCTTTTTTTGTTTTGCTTGTTTGTATCAACTATGACAGAGGGTATTGCAAGCAGATAAAGTTATGCAAGGCAGTATCACCATTTAGAATAGAACTAATAAATAATTAAATAAACAACCTAAAAAAAAAAAAAAAACTAGTGCATAAACTTAATGTTTTATAAATAATAATTACAACTTTTGTATTGTTGACTATTTCAAATTTCCTTGCGATTAGACAATTTGATATATTTTGTACTCTATGGTATATTTTGAAGGTTGTAGTATATAGCCGTTGATATATTTTAGTATATTTTGGTAAGCTACTGCTGTATTTATATAATAAATATAACCATTGGTATATTTTGGTATTTTGAGCAAAATGTGATACTATCTTTATATACTAAATATAACCTTTGGTGTATTTCGGTATATAACCGTTGATATATTTTAGTATATTTTGGCAAGCTACTGCTTTATTTATATAATAAATATAACCATTGGTATATTTTGGTATTTTGAGCAAAATGTGATACTATCTTTATATACTAAAGATAACCTTTGGTATATTTCGGTATATATTTTATATATATATTTTAGTATATTTTGGTAAGCTACTGCTGTATTTATATAATAAATACGGTATATTTCGGTATATAACCGTTGGTATATTTTAGTATATTTTGGTAATTTATATAATAAATATAACCATTGGTATATTTTGGTATTTTGAGCAAAATGTGATACTATCTTTATATACTAAATATAAACTTTGGTATATTTCGGTGTATAACCGTTGATATATTTTAGTATATTTTGGAAAGCTACTGCTGTACTTACATAATAAATATAACCTTTGGTATATTTTGGTATTTTGAGCAAAATGTGGTACTATCTTTATATACTAAATATAACCTTTGGTATATTTCGGTATATAACCGTTGGTATATTTTAATATATTTTGGTAATCTGCTGCTGTATTTATATAATAAATATAACCATTGGTATATTTTGGTATTTTGAGCAAAATGTGATACTATCTTTATATACTAAATAAGCTTTGGTATATTTCGGTATATAACCGTTGACATATTTTAGTATATTTTGGTAAGCTACTGCTGTATTTATATAATAAATATGGTATATTTCGGTATATAACCGTTGGTATATTTTAGTATATTTTGGTAAGCTACTGCTGTATTTATATAATAAATATAACCATTGGTATATTTTGGTATTTTGGGCAAAATGTGGTACTATCTTTATATACTAAATATAACCTTTGGTATATTTCGGTAAATAACCGTTGATATATTTTAGTATATTTTGGTAAGCTACTGCTGTATTTATATAATAAATATAACCACTGGTATATTTTGAGCAAAATGTGATACCATCTTTATATATCAAATATAACCTTTGGTATATTTCGGTATATATCCGTTGGTATATTTATTCGATACATCTTAAGAATAATGTAGTACTATATACAAAATATAACCCTTGGAATATTAATTTGCCATAATTTATGACTAATGTCTATCTATATAATTAATATTACCGTTGTTATATTTTAGTATATTTTGGTATAATTAATACAGCTATCTTAACTCTTTTAACATATATAGACCTCTGCAAAGCATTTACGTTTCATTCGAAACCAATCAAAAAGTACTTTATGTATATATTAGTGATTTACCAAAAATTGTTGCGAGTTCGGATGAAAAGAGCTCTTCTAAGCTTGCATCATTAATTAACTGAGCTAAATGATTGAATTGCAACACCAATTAGTGCAACTGCAGCATTTATTTAATTCGAAACTTGATGCTCAAAAAGAAGCAAACCCCTTTCAAACAAAATGCGCTCTTCTCCTTGACCAAATCAAGCAACTGAGTGTGGACTTGACTTGAAGTCGCCATAATTGGACTAATTGTACATGCCAGAAATATCTTAGTGTTCTTGTGTTGTTGATTTTAATTACTTAATGATTCATTTACAGCATTTGCATTGTTCACAATTAAAATGCAACTCGAATACAAAGTCGTCGCAAATATGTTTAACAAAGCAAACATTGTTAAACATATTCGAAGCCGTCTTTGTCTTTGTCTTTGTCTTTAGCCTTATATCAAGTTACATGTTGTCGCACACAAAATGCATTCGCAGCAGTGTTAAACAGTGTTTGATGTTTGATAAAATATATCTACATACGTGTATATATATATATGTAGCTACTTATGAGACTATTATTACTTAAGGCTGTCAACTTCAACTGACCAAAGAGTTGGGCGAGTCATTCGGATACGTTGTGATGAATGCAAATCAAAAACGAATCACAAGCTTGGCTGACTCCACTCACTGAAGTGATTGGAAATGCATGAATGCGTGCAATACTTGCCTCATTTGTTTGCTAATAAGAGAGAATTAAACGTGTTTATTGCCCATGCAATGATACAAAATACAGTTAGTATATCGTTTTTAAGTTGGATATTATTAACTAACAATCAAAAGCTGTGTAAATAGAAGAAATTTAAGAAATGCAAAGATGTTTTGTATATCAAGTTTTGCATTTGTATTTGTTAAACAATAATTGAGAGTAAAGAGCAAACATGTGTGCTAACTTAATATTAATGAAAGACCAATGAATTTTGAGATATGATAAAAGCATGCACAGAACTAATATGAATTCTTGGCTTTGGACTGTTGGAAATGTGTATGTTCAAAATTAAATTTTTGTTGGTTGTGGTTTTTCAAGGCAATACAACTGAACTGAATAGAACTGCAAATGCAACGCAATAAATTGGAGACACAAAATCGCAATCAAACGCAACTCGAAAATGTGTGTTTACAATTCATGCGCTTCGCATTTCTGAGCCACACTCTATATACTATATAGGGTAGCACAAAGTGACGAAGGCAGCAGCAAACAGCAAAGACCGCATCACAGGGAGGGAGAGAGAGAGAGTGATAGAGAGAGAGAGCAGGGTAAAGTAAAAGTAGCATACGCAAACAATAAACAAACAAGCGAGCTGCTGCAAAAATGTCACACATTCATCATACCGTTGTAATATGTGAACATGCGAATGGGCAGCACCCGAAAAACCGATGGCAGCCCCAGCTCAGTATCTCCTCCTCGCTCTCTCTTTCGCTCTGTGCGCGCTCGCTAACAGCGAACAGATGTTGCTGTCTCACTTGAGCGCATTTTCAGTTAACCGCATTTTGTTAAACCCAAAGAGACGCCGCTCGCTGTGTGGCGACACGGTCGAGTTCGAGTTCGAGTTGTGTGCGTGTGTGTGTATATGAGTGTGTGCTACAAGTCCAGTCATGTGAAGTCTAGGTAGCTGTGATTGGACGCGCAAGGGAAGCGAGGGGAAGTTGGGAGGTTGGGAGGGCAGAAGCTCGCACAGTAGGCGAACTATGCAGAAAAGGCGCAAAAAGGTCAGTAAATTAATGTGCAAAACGGACGTTGGATAAACTTTGCATACTCGCTTATGTGTGTGTGTGTGTGTGTGTGTATGTGTGTGTATGTGTGTTGTGTCCTTGCATATGTGTTGTGCGCTTTTTGACCATGAGATTTCTGAGCCAAAAGCGGCATCATGTTTGCTTTTGTTTGTTTGCCACAGCCACAGAGAGAGCTGAAAGAGGGTAAGCCTCACATACACTCACAAACACACACACACACACACTCTCGGATTGAGATTAATAAACGAGTTTTCATTTAGCCCAACAGTCGACAGAGAAACAAGAACAACACTTGTAACAATCTGCGGCCATGTTTCAGTCGCTCGCTTGTCAAAGGCTTGACGACGGCCTCGCATTTCGTTTTCCATTTATGCCACACTCTCTTATTGCTTACATACTTATTATTACTATTATTATTATTATTATTATTATTATTATTATTATTATTATTATTATTATTATTATTATTATTATTATTATTATTATTATTATTATTATTATTATTATTATTATTATTATTATTATTATTATTATTATTATTATTATTATTATTATTATTATTATTATTATTATTATTATTATTATTATTATTATTATTATTATTATTATTATTATTATTATTATTATTATTATTATTATTATTATTATTATTATTATTATTATTATTATTATTATTATTATTATTATTATTATTATTATTATTATTATTATTATTATTATTATTATTCTCATTATTACACTCTACGCCTTCCATAAAACGCATAAATTCAACTTCAAATTTGAAGTGTAGCCGTCTACATTTTCTTTCTTTTGCGGCCTATTAAATTAGATGTAAAATTTCAACTAATAAATCAATATTTAAATAATTCATACAATTTATGGGGAGCACAGCATTACAGTGGGTGGGGTTTCCATTTTTTTGTGTGGTTGGGCGCATAATGATCGATTGCCTGTTTGGGGGTTGTTAACATCATCATGAGATGCTTCCAAACATCATCCTTTTTTCTCTCCCGTTTTCCCGTTTTTCTGTATTTGTGTGTGTTCAAGTTTTTTGGGGTTGTCTATGCCTACAACATTTCATTATGATATGCGCCTCATGAGGTACTCGTAATTTATTTGATGGCTTCCGTTTAGACACCCAAAACTAGCTGGCAATGATGCAGACATGAGAGCCGCATATTGAAGCATAATTTATTAAAACAAATCATCAGTTGGCTTCATAGCAAATAAACATATATAAACATCTAAAAGAAATAACAATCTAAAAGAAATAATAAATTAAAGAAATAACAATTACAATCATTAGCTGGCTTGTTGTATAAAATGAATATATAAAATCATAAAAAATGATAACAATACGCAACCATTGCTAATTTTGTATTGTCTGTGGCTTTTGTATTGCAACTTTTGCATCTAGTTTGCCTTGAATTTTTTAGGGATTTTGATCTAGTTAGCCTTGAATCGAGATTTAGTCCGATGAGCCCCCAGAGCTCAATATTATTATTCAGTTTGCTCCCAGAGCTCGTCTGGGAAACAACTAAGATTTTTGGCTCGAAATTTTTTTCTTTATTTTGTTTTTTTTTTGCTGAGAAAAATGTTTTTTTTTTTTGTTCTCTTTTTTGTTAACAAAATTGTGTGTGTTTAATCAGATACTCGAATTTTAATTGGTCGATGAAAATGGGTATTGATATATTATACTTCTTCGTTTATTTTAGTCTAACAATTTGCTTTTATCTTTTTTCTTTCAGTTTTCGCACACTTGGTAAGTGCCATTTGAATGTTTACATTTAAGAGTTCAACAAGTCTCTACTATCGACAGTAAATATACAGAACAATAAAATGATTGTTCATTGAAATAAATGCATGATGCAGATGCATTAATTGATCTGGACGATACCACGCCTTAATTATTCTAGGGCGCTGCTGATTACGTCGATTAATATTAAGAAAAAAAAATATATATATACATATATATATATAAACATATATATATAGGTGAGTACAACAAGTTCGGCTTGTGCAACGAAAGTCAATTTTAAATTCGTTCCATTTTTAGATGTTTAGGGTAAAATGTATCTATGCATATAGATTAATGGCATACATAATACAATATTATATCTAATGCATACATAATACACATTTGAATTGGATTAGAACAAGCTTTGGTTGGTACGAATTCTCGAATTTTCATATCGATATTTAGCACTCTGTTGGTTGGTACCACGTCCTCTTAAAAAAAGACGCGAAGTTGGCTTCCAAAAGAGGAACATGAATTAAAAATCAATCAAAAAAAGTTTTTCAAAGTAAGTCAATGAGAGAGAGAGAGAGAAAAAGTGTGACCAGACTAAATTATTGCACTAAATCCCGCAGATCGGTACCTCGATGCAAAAACTTTTTCCCCCTTTGTGATAAGTAATTAGCAATGCAGCGTTGGCGATATTGAAAAATAAACTATATTAATAATCGAAAAAAGATCGCAAATAAAAATAGAGAATGTAAATATGCATTTTATTAAAATAAAACACTAATGTCGAATAAAGATCGATATTAAAAAAAGAAAAATTAAAATTTGCATTTTATTGTTGCCAAATGTCACGTAACTCGAGACGAACCAAAATCAAAAGGTCACACCACGTAAATTGCATCCTTAATGAGCTCTATACACACACAGGAGGGTGGTAGGGGGCAGGAGGGGTCAAAACACAGCCATTGGGATTTACAGATTGTGTGCGGATTGTATTGCAATCGCGAAATTTGTTTGTGTTGCGAATTTTGCCAGCTATTTAGCATAATTAATTGGTCGCCATTGAAAACTGCGACTGTGCGAATACGGAAAAACAAAAACATAAAAACAGATATTGGCACAACAACAAAATATTGTTTTGCATAATTTGCAAGTGCGGTAAACAAGCCAAGGTGCATCATTGAAAGGTCTATTGCCAACGAATTTGCCATAAACTTTTCAGAATTATTGCAAACAAAGCAAAACATTTATGGTTGAAAACTCAGTTGGCGAACTAACATATTCACCACAAAAAAAGCTCCTCAGCTTTATGGCAACAAAAAGGTGCTTGTCTCTGCTATGCAAAGTGCTTGAAAACTGAAGTAAGTTTGTGAAAATGGAAAACACAACTCAGCAATTTATTGAGAGCTTTGAATTTGGCAAACAATTTGATGGAAATTGCAATAAAAACGTGAAAAAGAATGACCTGTGATGATTATACGAATAAAAGAAGCCATAAATAAAATTATATTTCGATTTTAAAGCCACCTATGAGAGTAGCCATACATATGATTCCATTTCAATTTGAAAATCAGCTATTCTACAATAGTTATCGGAGTCAAGATAACAAAATATTCTTTACCAACTGATGACAACGCAATAGCGTATCATGGAGCAAAAGAAAACGTGTAGCGTGTAAAGATAAAAGCGAATTAATTACTTTCAAAGATAAGAACCGAAAGAGAGCGAAATTGAAATGAATGAATGAATTCGTAAATTGTGCTTTGGTCAGCTGTTTGCGTTCGTTAACCCACGCGAATAAATTAAGAATATGATTGGCGAATGGAGAATGGAGAGAACGAAGAAGTCGTGAGACGGCAAAAATGTCATTTGGCTCGTTAAGCGATTGTGTAAGAACAATGCATATCCACACGTCGCTGGTTGCATCGAGAAGATATCAGATGCACTATAAAATGCATTGATGCTGCCTCTGAAGAAATCATAGCAAATGCAACCAGCAAAGAGATCAATAACAATGGAACAACTGGAACTTCGAGGACAACGTAGTATAATACTTTTTATACTCGCCATAATATCAGCTGCCAATGCTAATGGTGACTGGATGTTTAATGATGAGCAAGCGGCGGGTGCTCAGTATGCCAAACTCTTTGGCCAGGTGACCGGCGATGCAAATAACAATAATAATAATCCGACACAGGAGCAATTTGGACCCTTTCAATATCAATATGTGGACTATCAGCCCAATTGCAAGCCAGGCGGTGAGCCTGTGTGTGCCACAAACGGTGTGAAATTCTTTCGCTTCGAGAACATTTGCAAATTGGAGGCGGAAAATATGAAGATGCTCTTTCAATATGGCACAGGTGAGCGAGCGCAGGAAGTTAATTAAACCCTAGAGCAAAATTCATTTGTCGTCAACCATAGAATTGGAACCCACCGAGCTGGCACGTTGTATGCCCGACTGTGAGAACATTAAATGCACCACGAAATATGCACCGATTTGTGCGGCACCCGAGACGGGACCACATCAGGGACAGGGCGTCACTTTTGCCAATGAGTGCGAGGTGCGACGACGTGAATGCGTCAGCAAAGAGAGTGGGTTACATCATCATCATCCATAGTGTGGGTGTTCTTCTAAATCTAATCCGCTTTCTTTACGTAGCTCAACGCTTTCTCAACCGTGGACCTTGCCATCAGCTGAAGTCCAAGTCCAAGTCAAAGTCGAAGAGCAAACGCAAGTATAGACGTCGCAGCACAACAATTGCACCGACCGAGAGCAGCACAGCGACGACAGTGACGACGACCAGCCAATTGCCGCGAACCGAAGCACCGCGAACGACAACAACAACCAGCACAACGACGCCGGTGCCAATGCAATTTCACGAGTACCGAAGCCATGTGAATCCGGGTGTTTCGGTGGCGCGTGCCGTTAACGCCTACAGTGTGTACAACATACCCGATGTGGGTGAGGACTATAACGAGATTACCGACTCCAGCTTGTCGGTATATTTACCAGGGGTGGGCACTGTCACCGATACGCCGCCCAGCACCACAACAACCACGACGACGACGACAACAACAACGACACCGAAACCTACAACGTCGACGACAACAGGTCTACCGTACACCAGTTCTACTGTGGCAACCACTTTGACACCACCGACGACAACCACTGCGAAAACTACTTACAGCTTCTTTTTTGTGCCTTATGGCACCACCTCCACCACCACTGAACAATCAAGCAGTAGCGCAGACAGCACTACCGAGAAGGTTGCAAGCAAGGTTGTAGACAACCCTACCAGCAAGGTTGTTGTCAACCATACCAGCAAGGCTGAAAACAACTCTATCATTAAGGCTACTAGCAAAGTTGTTGGCAACCCTACCATGAAGGCTGTAGAGAGCTCTACCAGGAAGGCTGCAGCTAAAGCTAGCATTAAGCCTACCAACAAGGCTGTTAAAAGCCTTAGTAGCAGCACGGAGAATGGCAGTACCACCGAGGAGGCTGTCAATAGTACAACTCCCAAGCCCAACAACAATACTAAAGCAACTGTCGAGATCAATACAAAGTCTGCTAACTCTACTCAAACCCCATTGAAGGTGGTAAACAAAAATGGAACACCCACCGCAAAACCTATTGCAAATCCAAAACCAATTCCAAAGCCAGCTTTACAAAAAACCGAAAAGTAAATAAATAAACTGCCCAACGTTGACTACCCCTACCTCCAGCGAAATTACAAATAATTTATTTATTTTTTGTCAGTTGTCACTTTAACAAATTTTAATGCAAATTATGTTGGCCGAGCAAAAACTTTCAAATCTCAAGCGAATGAAAAATCAAACATCAGTCAAGCTTTGTGTGATAGTAAGAATATTTTGTTTTGCATAAAAATGTGTATTATCAAAATGGTAAATAATATCATGAAAACAAATAGATTTTTATGGTTAATCTAAATGCAATTACAGCTATTGATGTGCCTCTTATGTTTGCCGCTAAACAGTGCAACAGACGGAAACATTAATAATACCTATGAAGCGATTATACAAATAATAACTGTCGATAACAAAAAGCTAACGAATCTTCAAAGAACCAATCACATCTTTGGACCCTTGCGACAAGGCTGGACGCAATTCTTAGCTAATGGCTGGAAATATCGGTTCCTTGAAATCAGGAATCAAAGTGCAATTAAGAATTTAAATAGGATGATAACTCCAAATTCTTTACTCTCGTATATTCGCAATCAATTACTGCAATTACTTTTATCTGATGAAATTGGAAAGTATAGCAAACTACTTAAGTATTTAAGCCTGCGAAAAAAAAGGAAACTTGAAGTGCGACAGCGAAGGAGGATTCTAAAAAGAAAATCGAGACAATTGGCAATACAATACCGAATTTATAAACAACGTTTGAAGAGATGGAGGCATACAATACACCGCCTAAAATGGAACCCAAAAACCACGCTCTCAATCAAAAAACGCGCTTTTGTGTGTTCTAAACCTGATTATTATGAAATAATGACCACGATAACCCATTAGGTGATTGAACGATGGGAAATTTCTGATGAGAATACGGCAGACAAACTTCATTAATTGAAATATTCGATTATTATTATATGATGAGAGTAACAATATTGCTTTCGCTTTTACAATTTTAAAGAGTTCGGTTGTTAGTCTTTCATATTGAATCGTTTCTTATAATTATTATTGTGGGTTTCCCTACGGAATTAGAATTATTGCAACATCTTGCTCTGGCAAATGGATTTTATGTCCTCTTATAGTCAATTCCCTTGAAGCTGTCGATGGTATTAATGCTGCCGCATCTTGCGATTCGCTCATTCTCATTACCTGAAATTCGGGAGTTGGTGTTGAAGACGTAGTTGATTGTATTGTTGCAATTGTCGTTGATGTTGTAGTTGCTGGCGTAGTTGAGTCTGTTGTTGTTGCAGGTGTGGTTGTCGTATTTGTAACACTGATCGCTATATTCTTGCTTAATCGTTTCAATTGTACATTGGAACTTGAAGGTGTGGTTGAGGTTGTAAGTGTGTCTGTCGTTGACTCCGTAGTCAAGTCAGTTGTGGATAATGTTGTTGAAGCCGTTGTGGAAACTGTAGTCGATTCTGTAGTGGATGCTGTAGTTGAAGGTGTTGTGGAATCTGTTGTGGATACTGCTGTTGAAGCTGTAGTCGATGCTGTAGTCGATGCTGTAATCGAAGGTGTTGTAGAAGCTGTAGTCAATTCTGTAGTGGATGCTGCGGTGGAAGGTGTGGTGGAAACTGTTGTAGAATCTGTTGTGGATACAGTTGTTGAAGCCGTTGTGGAAACTCTAGTCGATTCTGTAGTGGATGCTGTAGACGAGGGTGTTGTGGACTCTGTTGTGGATACTGTTGTGGATGCTGTGGTTGATGGTGTGGTGGACAATGTTGTAGAATCTGTTGTGGATACAGTTGTTGAATCCGTTGTGGAAACTGTTGTTGAAGCTGTAGTCGAAGGTGTGGTGGACTCTGTTGTAGAGGCTGTAGACGATTCTGTAGTGGATGCTGTGGTGGAAGGTGTGGTGGACACTGTTGTAGAATCTGTTGTGGATACAGTTGTTGATTCCGTTGTGGAAACTGTAGTCGATGCTGTAGTCGAAGGAGTGGTGGACTCCGTTGTGGATACTGTTGTTGAATCTGTTGTGGATGCTGTGGTTGATGGTGTGGTGGACACTGTTGTAGAATCTGTTGTGGATACAGTTGTTGAATCCGTTGTGGAAACTGTTGTTGAAGCTGTAGTCGAAGGTGTGGTGGACTCTGTTGTAGAGGCTGTAGACGATTCTGTAGTGGATGCTGTGGTGGAAGGTGTGGTGGACACTGTTGTAGAATCTGTTGTAGATACAGTTGTTGATTCCGTTGTGGAAACTGTAGTCGATGCTGTAGTCGAAGGAGTGGTGGACTCCGTTGTGGATACTGTTGTTGAATCTGTTGTGGATGCTGTGGTTGATGGTGTGGTGGACACTGTTGTAGAATCTGTTGTGGATACAGTTGTTGAATCCGTTGTGGAAACTGTTGTTGAAGCTGTAGTCGAAGGTGTGGTGGACTCTGTTGTAGAGGCTGTAGACGATTCTGTAGTGGATGCTGTGGTGGAAGGTGTGGTGGACACTGTTGTAGAATCTGTTGTGGATACAGTTGTTGAAGCCGTTGTGGAAACTGTAGTCGATGCTGTAGTCGAAGGTGTGGTGGACTCCGTTGTGGATACTGTTGTTGAATCTGTTGTGGATGCTGTGGTTGATGGTGTGGTGGACACTGTTGTAGAATCTGTTGTGGATACAGTTGTTGATTCCGTTGTGGAAGCTGTAGTCGAAGGTGTTGTGGACTCCGTTGTGGATACTGTTGTTGAATCCGTTGTGGAAGCTGTAGTCGATGCTGTGGTCGAAAGTGTGGTGGACTCTGTTGTAGAATTTGTTGTGGATACAGTTGTTGAATCTGTTGTGGAAGCTGTAGTCGATGCTGTAGTCGAAGGTGTGGTGGACTCCGTTGTGGATACTGTTGTTGAATCTGTTGTGGATGCTGTGGTTGATGGTGTGGTGGACACTGTTGTAGAATCTGTTGTGGATACAGTTGTTGATTCCGTTGTGGAAACTGTAGTCGATGCTGTAGTCGAAGGTGTGGTGGACTCCGTTGTGGATACTGTTGTTGAATCTATTGTGGATGCTGTAGTCGAGGGTGTTGTGGACTCCGTTGTGGATACTGTTGTTGAATCTGTTGTGGATGCTGTAGTCGAGGGTGTTGAGGACTCCGTTGTGGATACTGTTGTTGAATCCGTTGTGGAAACTGTAGTCGATTCTGCAGTGGATGCTGTAGTCGAAGGTGTTGTGGACTCCGTTGTCAACACTGTTGTTGGATCTGTTGCAGCATCATTTGCTACATTTAGCCTGAAACTTTCAACTTTCAGCTTGGATTCGCCTAAACCGGAGTCTCCGGAATCTGAGGCCGTGGTTGTTGTTGTTGAAGGTGTAGTTGAATCTGGAGTCGATGCAGTAGTCGAAGGCGTAGTCGAAGGCGTAGTCGAGGTACTTGTCGTTGGTGTTGTCGATGACACTGTTGTCGAAGATGGAGTTGAAGTCGATGCAACTGTTGTGTAGCCAAATGCATCCATTGATTCGGTGGGCAGCGAGTCTCTTGAGATGTACACGTGATACGGTAGTTGTTGAGATTGCGCATTCGTATTCGGTTGGGGATTGTAGTAGCCAGGATTGTGGTAGGTCAATGGCAAAGGAGGACCAAATGCAGGCGGCTGTTGTCCATAAAATGGAGGCGCAGCGTAAGGCTGATATCCGTAGGGCGGTGAACCATAGAATGGATTTGGCAGGCCACAGTGTTCATTCGTTACTTGAATCCAAGCTGAGATGAAGTTGTTATAAGAAAATTAAATAAAACAATTGTTAATTTAAAGTTCAACAAGACTAAACTTAAGACTTACGTTCATCGGAAAAGCATCTATATTGTCGTAGCTCGCAACTGCTATTAAACGTTCGCAGTTCTTCGCCCAATGCGGCACAAATCGGTTTACATCTGCTGAAGCACTGCGTGGGACACTCGCAGGATCCCAGATTAATGATTTGCCAAGCTGTAAACATTATCTATTAATACACTCTTATTACATTTTATTGATTGCAACTCACATTCCACATAGAGACAGCTGTAGTGTCGTACTGCGCATTCATTGTCAAAGGTCGCCTCCTGATTTGTCATGCGTGACTTGGCGCAAACTTCACTTTTGGTCGTCGGACAGACGATATGATCACACGATGATGAATAGTAATCAGGTGCTCCATAACCACCATAGCTCCAGCCGACTGAAAGGACGCAAAGAAAGCACAACAAATGGAATAACAACATTACGGGGGACGTTTCACAGGTTGACTATGAGGTTTGCCTAGCGCAGGCTGCACTTTTTATAGAGTCGAACCCTCCCTCAAGTGGCGTATGCCTTCATATCATTGCAATGTCTACGTGTCTCGAGCTCCATTTCGGTCATTATATATTTCAATATTGCCCCAGACTGTTTGCTAAACTAGCTTCGATGTGTTTCGGTTGTTTATTTTGTGTGTTTTCAGTTTTTTTTTTGGTTATGAAATTCTTTTTGTGTTATCTTCATTTTATTCGCATTATTCAAAAACGTTTTTTATTGTTTAATTTTTTTTTTTTTTGTCATGGGAAAATTATTTTGTGAATTAAAATGAATTACGAATTTACTGCGAATGATAATGAGTAATTGGCTGAACACGCAATAAAATGCGATAATAATGTTGTTATTATAAATATTATTTATTATTGACAATTGCCAAGGTCAGCAGATAAACTCACTGTGCCCGAATACGAGCTGCAAGCAATGCAATGAGCTCATTGACTGATTCTTGGCCTATCTAAAGAGACATTTCTGGAGAAGAATTTAATGACGAGCGCATAAAAACATTTGACACCAGTCATGAAACTCAAATTAAAATGATATCGGTGTGTATGTGCATTGCTAACAAATTGTATTTGTTATTCGGAAATAAATGTAGTAATTATTTAGGTAACTTGATAATAAACGAAATCATTTGAAACCAATTAATGAGCAAAGAATAAAGAATTTAATATTTAAATGATACGCAGGTCTTTAAGCATTGTGCATTTGATGATGATGTATCAAATGTCACGTAGCGACACACGTGTTAGCTATTAAAAAAAGTAAAAAAGAATACAAATTTTTTCTCTGAGTAAAATTTTGTTTAAGAATTTAAGCGTTATTTCTTTTAAAGTTTTTTTTTATTGAACTGAACGGTATAAAAAAGTAGAATATTTATAGTATAGTATGATATATGTATAGTATATATTATTGCGGTAGGTTAGCGACGACTGTAATAATGCGACCAGCCAAAGGGGGAAGCCACCGAAGCCGCAGCCGCAGCCGAGGCGGAAGCCGAAGCCGAAGCCGAAGCATATGCATCGTCGCTTGGATAGGAACGGGAAGCGGAACTAGAGGGAGTGTCAAGACCATAGTTGGTGCCATAGGCATAGCCATAATGATAGTTATAAGGTTTATGTATAGGTGTTCTATACGCTGTTTCAATTGCGTGGCTCGCCCGAGTTGGATAAGTTATTGGAGAAGAGGAAGTGGAACTTCTTGATGTTGTTGGTGGTGTTCTTGTCGTTGTCGTTGTTGTGGCACTTGTTGAGGTACTCATCAAGCAGCCAGTGAGCAGCTGTGGCGTTGGACACTCCTTGGTTATTATCAGCAGTGTTGTTGTCGCCACACATGTCTTGTTGCCGTTGATGGGATCGATCACTTGCTTTGTCAGCGATAGCCTCAACACCTGACCGTCGAAGCTTGTAATGACCATGGTCGCTAGAATATTCTATTGAGTAAATTAAAAAAGAGTGTTAATTGGTTTTGCGGAGTCCAGAAGCAGTGTGGAAGACTTGTACTTACGGCATCAATTGGTGCTGGAGTGGATTGTGTTGTTGTTGAAGCGGTGGTTGATGGAGTGGTTGATGGTGTTGTAGTCGATGTTGTTGAAGGTGTTGTTGAAATTGTTGTTGAAGGTGTTGTAGAGGGTGTTGTGGAAGGTGTTGTTGAAGGTGTTGTGGAGGGTGTTGTGGAAGGTGTTGTTGAAGGTGTTGTTGAAGGTGTTGTGAAAGGTGTTGTGGAAGGTGTTGTGAAAGGTGTTGTGGAAGGTGTTGTGGAAGGTGTTGTGGAAGGTGTTGTAGAGGGTGTTGTGGAAGGTGTTGTGAAAGGTGTTGTTGAAGGTGTTGTCGAAGGTGTTGTCGAAGGTGTTGTCGAAGGTGTTGTCGAAGCTGTTGTAGAGGGTGTTGTGGAAGGTGTTGTGGAAGGTGTTGTTGAAGGTGTTGTTGAAGGTGTTGTCGAAGGTGTTGTTGAAGGTGTTGTCGAAGGTGTTGTAGAGGGTGTTGTGGAAGGTGTTGTGAAAGGTGTTGTTGAAGGTGTTGTAGAAGGTGTTGTAGAGGGTGTTGTGAAAGGTGTTGTGGAAAGTGTTGTAGAAGGTGTTGTGGAAGGTGTTGTTGAAGGTGTTGTTGAAGGTGTTGTCAAGGGTGTTGTAGAGGGTGTTGTGGAAGGTGTTGTGGATGGTGTTGTGGATGGTGTTGTCGAAGGTGTTGTTGAAGGTGTTGTGGCAGGTGTAGTGGATAGTGTTGTGAATGGAGTTGAGAAAGGAGTTGTGGAAGGTGTCGCGGGGCCTGTTGTGGATGGCGTAGTGGAAGTTGTTGTAGATGTATGTTCACAAGTAGCTCTTGTTGTCTTAGGAGTAGTCGTTTTTAATGTAGTCGTTGTTGTTTTCGGTGTAGTTGGCCTTTTTTTGCCAAGTGATGCCGCATCAGATTCGATTTCATCTGCAACAGAATCGATAGCTGCATCGCCCTTCTCGATGTCTTCGGCAACCACTGCAACCTTAGCTTCAAACAAATGAGGAATAGTTGGAAATATTATAGTGAAAGGCGTTGTTGAAGGCGTTGTGGAAGGCGTTGTTGAAGGTGTTGTGGAAGGTGTTGTTGAAGGCGTTGTTGAAGACGTTGTTGAAGGCGTTGTTGAAGGTGTTGTTGAAGGCGTTGTTGAAGGCGTTGTTGAAGGCGTCGTGGCAGCTGTTGTGGAAGGCGTTGTGGACTCTGTTGTAGAGGATGTTGTGACAGGAGTCGTAGTAGTAGTTGTGGAAGGTGTTGTGTACGCTGTGCTCGGTGTTGAGGTGAGCAATTGAACATAATAACTGGGCGCAGACGTTTGGCCTGTGGCGTATTGCGAGGCAGCTGCTGCATAAGGATTCCAGGCGTGAGCAACGCCCGCTCTATTTGACTGCGAAAAGATCTGCTGACTGTGGTATCTATAGGGATTGTACAACTGCGGCTGACGTTGTGGAGGAGCGGCATAATCATATTGCGATTCATAGCCATAGTTCACAAAACGTGGCGGACTATAGGGAATGCTGTAGTCGTACCACGTCGACGCTGGCAAACAGTGTTGCATATCCACGACGATAAATTCTACAAAAAGTATAACGAAGAATTACAAACAAATAATGAACTCGATTTTGGGAATCTAAACTCACCATTTTGGCCTGCAAACATGCGCTGCAAATTGTGTGCCTCGAGGCAACAATTGTTGCTGAAACGGCGATAGCAATGGCCGTTTGTGGCACACAGAGCTCGTCCGTCGCAGGGCAACGTCTGCTGCTGTGTATCCTGATAGTCCTGACAGCGCTGACCATTGGCATTGGCAGCCAGGCAGCCAAAGAGCAGCACCACAATGAGACTGAGCTGTTGAGTTGTTGTTGTTGTTCTTGTTCTTGTTGGGCACATCTTAAAGTCGAAGGTGTACTTTAGCAATGATATGCTTAGCTGGGCTTACACTGGCTATTTATACATGCAACTAGAACCCAGTTAGTCAGTCAGAGTCAGTCAGAGTCAGCAGCCAAAGAGACGTTTGTATAGACACCACACCTTATCGCTATCGCTGGCAGAGACGCATTACGTGCCCGACCCGTGGCCGCATGTAAAGCTTTGCTTTGCTTGGCACCAGCAGCCGACTTTGATTGTGCCGCACTTGCAGACGTTTGCGGTGTGTGTTGCGTTTGCCAAGCATTCTCCATCTCCAAGTCCCTGACCTTCAGTTCTTTCTTCTTGTTCTTTCCTTTGTTTTAATTTAATTAAACAATGTAATCGCTATTTGCCATTTAGTTCCATTTGCTACTGTGCTAAATACACTACTTGCTCAACTGCTTATCGCATGTTGCACTGCTTACTATTAGCATGCTTTCAAATACCGCGCCAAGCAGTCGTGCATCGTGCAAGCAGTGCACAGCATCAAAGTACCAACAACAACAACACTCCACAAAAGTGGCAACCAATGTCCTTACAAAAGGGTAGCTTAACACGTTTGTCGTGTTTGCTAATACTTTGAGCAATGACTTCATAAAACTGTTGCTGGTTCTACATAAACGTTTTGTTGACTGCTTTGTCTTTAAATTGTTATTTGATACCTGTTTGAAGGTCTTTAAACATGACTTAATTCTAAATTGCTGCGAAATTCAACTAATCGCATTAGTTGTTATTATGAAATGTTATGTGCACAAAATATAGAAATTTGAATGACCCAACATTTCTTAAGTAGGATTTAAATTCCAATTCAACATATTTTCTATTAGACTATTGTTAAGTTTGCCATAAAAAGGTCTCAACTTAGCATTTTTAATGATTCAATCATCGAGTTCCTAAACAAATATAGAGTTATTTAATATGTCTTTTCATGTCATCTTACATGATCAATAATTGATAGAAATTAAGACCTTTAAATATTTACGTATTTTTATAATTAATCAAAAATGTAACACATGAAAATATTGAGCTTCAATAAATCAGTTAGTAATTTAAATGTAGTACTATGTCAATATACCAAATAAAGCATTCAGTATATTTTAGTATTTTTGTGGTATATTCATTTATTATAGTTTAAGAATAATATGGCTCTCCATTACTTTTATTTTAGAATTTTAAATGTAGTACTATGTCAATATACTAAGTAAAGCATTCAGTATATTTTAGTATTTTTGTGGTATATTCATTTATTATAGTTTAATAATAATATGGCTCTCTTTTACTTTTATTTTCGAATTTTAAATGCATTACTATGTCAATATACCAAGTAAAGCATTCAGTATATTTTAGTATTTTTGTGGTATATTCATTTATTATAGTTTAAGAATAATATGGCTCTCTTTTACTTTTATTTTCAAATTTTAAATGTAGTACTATGTCAATATATCAAAAATAAAGCATTCAGTATATTTTAGTATTTTTGTGGTATATTCATTTATTATAGTTTAAGAATAATATGGCTCTCTTTTTCTTTTATTTTCGAATTTTAAATGTAGTACTATGTCAATATACCAAATAAAGCATTCAGTATATTTTAGTATTTTTGTGGTATATTCATTTATTATAGTTTAAGAATAATATAGCTTTTTTTTACTTTTACTTTTATTTTAGAATTTTAAATGTAGTGCAATGCCAATATTTAAAATAAAGCATTCAGTATGTTTTAGTATTTTTGCACATTTGACTATTCGTTATTGTATAATGGAAAGGGAAAATTGATGATGATTCGAACCACCCTCGTATAACAGTTTGCACTGCTTGCCAGCGTATCTTTTGGGATAAAGGCAAAGGTCCTGCAGGTTGGGGAATGCACAGCTTCAGAATGCGGCTTGGCTTCACTTACCAACTCGCTGTTGTGGCGAACGGTTGTCGCACACTCACTCGGCGGCAACTAGAAAACTTGTTCAACAATTTCCTCGCCTTTGGCTATACAAATATTTTTGTTGTTGTTTTTTTTATTGTTATTTTGGTTGTTTTTTTTTTTGGCGCGCAAAGATACTTACATCGAGAGCATAAATCTATCTAAAATCGTAAGTAAATAAAAGTGAGTGCAAATAATTTAGTTGTTTGTCTTCAAGTGCTTGGGCAGGCACACAACTACTATAATCACAAAAGCAAAGTAAAAAAAAAGAAAAGAACAAGTATAATCATAAGAAGAACAAAACATAAACAAATAGCCCAAGTACATCGCGTGCAGATGGCCCCAAGAGCTGTTGAGCAGGTAAGCGGAGTGTGGGGCAAACACGCGTATACTTAATATCCGTATAAACGAATTCTATTTGTTTGCTATTAATGGGAAACAGCATTAAATTTCACGTGCCATTGATTCCATTCGTCTTTGCCACGCGTCAGCCCAAAATATGCTTTTGTTTTCATTTTTTGTGCGTGTTTTTTTTTGGTTTCTTGGAACCGAATTGGAAGACAATTTCTGATCGACTTTCGACTTTCATGTGACTTGAAGTGCAATTTCCTTTTTGTCTGAGTATGCCGTGTGCTCTGAATGATGCACTTATGATTTATTCATTCAAACAAACCGAAACCGAAAGCGTTGCCGCCATTACTTTTACTCGTTGCCCCTTGCGGCTTTGGGACGTCATTTTGCGCCCAGGTCCATAAATTTTTGTGGGCGGCAAAAAGAATGTTGATGCGCAAGACGTTGACAGACGTAACGTAACAACGAACGCAAGCGGCGGCAATCTTTCGAACCTTGTAACACCCGCAACCCGCTTGTATAAATATGGGTTAAAAATACATTCATGTTTCTGGGCGCAAAATAAACAAAACTGATTTCTTTGCTGCTGCCTTTTCGAATCGAAAATAGTCGCAAATGTGTTCATGTTGCGTATACGCAACGTATGTTGTTGAGCAACAATCTATTGCTTTCTTTTTCTCTCGCACTCTTGTGGTTTTTTTCTGCTGATTCGATTAGCTGCCTAACCGCTGTCTAACCACAGTCCACAGTACAACAACAAAAACAAAAAAACGGCAACGAACATCCCAAGCGTCTGCTCATTATAGGCCTGCGGCCTGTAGCGTGAGCAACAGCATCACGTTTTGGGCTGCCAGGGGCAACACATTTTGTAATTGTTTAAGGTCGTGCTGCCATTTAGAAAGTGAAAGTGGAGAGTATGGAGGCGAAGTGGCGAAGGAAATGCAACAAAAACAGCCACTAAAGGCGGTTTTTGGTATATTGATATACTATTTCATAGAAAATATACCAAAATAGTCCAAAATATATCGAATTATCAATTGAATATAGTTTATTCCTTATACTAAAGACAATATTTGGTATATTGATATACTATTAAATATACCAAAGGCAATATTTTAGTATATTGATATACTATTTTATTGCAAATATACCAAAATAATCCAAAATATATCGAATTATCAATTGAATATAGTTTATTCCTTATACTTAAGACAACATTTGGTATATTGATATACTATTAAATATACCAAAGGCAACATTTTAGTATATTGATATACTATTTCATTTAAAATATACCAAAATAGTCCAAAATATATCGAATTATCAATTGAATATAGTTTATTCCTTACTCTGATGACAATATTTGGTATATTGATATACTATTAAATATACCAAAGGCAACATTTTAGTATATTCATATACTATTCCATAGAAAATATACCAAAATAGTCAAAAAAATATATCGAATTATCAATTGAATATAGTTTATTCCGTATACTAAAGACAATATTTGGTATATTGATATACCATTTCATTCAAAATATACCATTGAGCAACGGCAAGATATTAGTATATTGATATACTATTACATTGAAAATATACTGTCTGCTCATTATAGGCCGGCCTGTAGCGTGAGCAACAGCATCACGTTTAGGCTGCCACAGGCAACATTTCGTAATTGTTTATGGTCGTGCTGCCATTTAGAAAGTGAAAGTGAAAGTGAAGAGTGTGCACTGACAAAAAATAAAAAGTTCTAAAATCAAAATTTTGGTCTAATAACTGTGTAAATAACATGAAAATCTTAATGTTAGAAAATACAACTTGATTTCAAGAAGATTTGATATAAGACCCAAGTTCTTATAAAGAAGAGGAAAAGATAAAAAAAATCATTTCATTATATTGTTTTTCATTAGAATCGTATATTATTGTTTGTTTTTATTTAAATTGCGTATTCTTTAATTGTATTGTTAATCATTCCACTTACGAGCAGCATTTGATAACTCGAGACTACTAAAATAAAGTCTGGTTTCCGACAGCTCGACTAACTGAGTTATAAATGAAAACACTCAAAGCTAGTTAAAAATTGTATAGGAATTTAATCTAAATCTAAAATTTGTGGTGTTATTTTGAGAATTTGACAATCTTCAGACGAATGTTTTAAGAATTTGTTCCTAAAGTGATCTTATTTTAAGAAGATGATTTTAAAACGAATGTTCTTGATTTAAGAAACTGTTTTTTTTTCAGTGTAAAGAGTGGAGTGTGGATTGTGGAGGGGAAAAAGGCAAAGGAAATGCAACATTAGCAGCCACAGTTGACTTTCAATTGGCTTGAGTCCTTTTTTCCATTTTCTGTTTTTTTTTGTTCTGTTTTGTGCTCTTTGTTTGCGTCGCGTGATAAATGCTTTTTTTTCGCTGCGAGCATTTTCCTTTTGCAACGCGTCAATGGCAGGTGCAAGCATTTTATTAGCATTTGCTTATTAGAATGTCATCCGCATGACGCAGACAACGAGCGAGTGAACATTGTGGGCAATGCCAAAAATACTTTGATCAACCAATTGTAGCCACATTTCTTTGACAGCTACTCGAAAAACGTTTCATTCTAATAGCCATTGAATATGATATATAATATATATAATTGTGATTGTGATTGTGTTTGTGGCTATTCTTAGCAAGAAAAATCGCTCGAGTGCAAAGCAAAGGACTTTTCGTGTCCTGAGTGCAGCACTTGCTCTTATTGTTTGTCAGCCACGAAATCTATTAAGCCGCTTTCGATGTAAGCATTAAAAGCATTCAGTAGGTGACAACAATGCCACGAAACATTCATCTAAACACACACATTTCGTAAGCTACTATTTAATGCCCTTTGCTATAAATGTCAATATTTTATGGCCAACTTTGCCACAGATAACTGCGCTCCAAAATCTACGCGACTTTAAATTTGTACTTTCGTTGGTCGTTGGCTCTTAAAGTTAAATACAAAACCAACTGCTTTGCTTTGGCCAAATGTAATGTAAAATATTTATTTATAAATAAAGTGCTTTCTTCTCGCTAACTCTACAGCTTCTGCACCTTGAGTGAAATTAAGCAATTTGCATGCTATAAAAAGTTATTAGAGAAATATGCTGCTCAACTTCTAAGGTCTTTACGACTGCTTTATAGCTCGGTGAGAGAAAGTTGAAAAATATATTTATGAATTATAAATGAAAATGCATTAGCAAACTGCGAAATCACTGCGAAATCACTGCGAAATTTTCTTGCTTTCGAAAATTTTCAAACCCAATTTTATATATAACTCGAAATTACTAAAGAAAATTCAAAGCTAGCTATAAATTGTTTGATGATAAAAAAAATTAACAAAATATAGGTAACCAAATTTTAAGTTTTATCAATTTAGTTTTGGCAAAGACAACAATAAGTAAAGTTTTCAGGATTACTACAAATTTTTTGCAATTAGATAATAATTATATAAGTTCTATTAAATATGATTTTGTATGATTCACTTATGTATAAATACATTTGTATTATATTCAAGAATAATAAAACCAAATGCTTTAATTCATATGCAGCTTGATAAAAGAAAATTAGAAGCAATGAAACTTATAGGTTTCCAAAGTTTGATTTATAGTTTCATATGTAACTCTTCAAATTGTTGATAAAAAGTGAATTAATAAATTTTACTATTAAAATTTTCCAAAACATTTAAATTCTATAGAATGTTTACAAGCATGCAATGAATTTCCCATTTTTACCGAAGCAGCACAAAGAGCGAATACAAATTATGAAGTTCTTAGCATATTTTGAGGAGTCGCATAAAAAAATATTTAGCTAAGCAAGATATCTCTATTTTTATACGCTTGTGCCAAAGTATGCTTTAAAGATTATTTTGTGCAAATTGATTTGCCAGACACTTGGGATAAGCTAATAAAATTGTAACTGAAGAATCTATACACCAAAAAAAAAAAAAAAAAACTGGGGGATCAAATACATAGATAAAACATGTTGTTGTCTCTTGTGTGTTCAACATGTTGTCGGTTTAATGAAATGGGGAGGGCACAAAATGTGAATCTATACCTGAAATCGCCGACAGTTGAGTTTAGCCCAAAAAGCTTTGCCGTAGGCTTTTATATACATATATGTATATACATATATGTTTATACCCCCAACTAATAGGGTAGAAGGGTATTATAACTTTGTGTCGTCAGGAAATTAATATAATAGGCAGAAGAAGGCATCTCCAATATAGTATATATATTCTTAATTAGCGTAATCAGTCGAGACGATATAGCCACATCCGTCTGTTCTATTCGTCCGTAAGAACACTCAGATTTCAGAAACTTTACTTAGTTATTTTGACTGATAATATGGTATATTTTGCACAGTATGGTATATTTTGAATGTAGTACTATATATACAATATACTAACTGCGGTATATT
Organism: Drosophila kepulauana; assembly: GCA_023558455.1. Lineage (NCBI taxonomy): Eukaryota > Metazoa > Arthropoda > Insecta > Diptera > Drosophilidae > Drosophila > Drosophila kepulauana. The sequence goes on from CM042371.1 coordinate 31,452,617, forward strand.
TTGCACTATATCAATATACCAAATCTAGTATATTTTGAATGTAGTACCGTATATAAAATATACTAATTACGGTATATTTGCACACTATGGTATATTTTGCACTATATTAATATACCAAATCTAGTATATTTTGCAATTTATGGTATATTTTGGTATATCAACAAACCAAACATATTTTTAGTATTTTTGTGGTATATTTGGTATATTTTAAAATGATTATTTATGTCGAATGTAGTACTATATCAATATACTAACTATGGTATATTTTGCACTCTATGGTAAATTTTGAATGTAGTACTATATCAATATACCAAATTTAGTATATTTTGCAATTTGTGGTATATTTTGGTATATCAACAAACCAAACATATTTTTAGTATTTTTGTGGTATATTTGGTATATTTTAAAATGATTATGTCGAATGTAGTACTATATCAATACTATATTCGGTATATTTGTAGTATTTTTGCGGTATACTAATTTGGTATATTTTAAAATAAGTAACGCACTGTTTCGCCTTAATCAAAAATGAGTAGCTAGTATCTCACAGTCTAGCATACTCAACTGTAGCTTTCTTACTTGTTTCTTTTTTCGGGGCGTGACTAATGAGGCGACAGTCTGCTGGTACCATATACATACATATGTATATTGCGCTATGGTCACATACTAGACGTGTGTGTAACCATCTCCCTTCGAATTTGTCGTTGTTATTGCCTGTGGCTAAGTGCCTAGGCGGGATACCTGTCCGTCGTAGGCTAAAGTATGTGTTCTGTGGGTCCTATGTCAATTTGTTGTGTTCAAGTGCTGCTCGCATCATTCGCTCATTTCATGTTGTGCTCCTCTTGTTTTCTTTTTTTAATAGCATAATTTCAGGTGGGGGGAAACGGACAGACGGACAGACAGACAGACAGATGGACAGGCGGACGAAAGCTTATGAATTTACCGGTCTCCGACGGCAACTACAACTCACGTTTTATTGTAGCCGACTTTTGGGCGCTTATTAAATTTTTATGCCAACACAAACAACATGGAACACAAAAAGAAATTACAAGAAATGGACACTGGATTGAATTTCATTGCCGTCGACACACATACATACACACACACTTGCACACATTAAATATACAAATTTGGTAATTGTGCGCTTCATGTATATTTAATTTTCTTTTTTTGGCTGCCTTTCGTTTTTTTTTTTTTGTATTTTTTTTTTGTGCTGGCTGAGCTCAACAGCTGCAAACACAGCAAATTCAAGCTTGCCCTTTTTGCTGCCATTGGTCGCTGTCAACGTCGTGCCCCGAAAACAAAACAAAAATTTTTGCTGCTTACTGTTTGCCACTTGCCACTTGCCACACAGAGCACTGGCCACTTTGTTTCTGATTTATGTTTGAATATAATTTCGTTTTACATCGGTCTCTATTTGGTTTGCTTTTCAAGCGGATTTCTGCATAATCGCAACTAGTTGCCAGTGAGCATATTTTTGTTGTGCATTTGATTGTGAGGATACCCGATGCCCATTCTCAGTAATAGCAACAAATAAGTGTGGTATTATTATTTAAGCATACCAAATTAATATACCAATAAAGTACTTAAAGATATATGTGATATATTGATATACTTCTTACTACATTTGAAATATACCATTGAATGCATCACATACCAAATTGTCAATTAAATATACTACATTTTGTATACTAATGACAAAATTCAGTATATTAATATACCATTGAGTACAAAATATACCGAATTTTCAATTAAATATCATTATAATATTATTACTACATTCGAAATATACCATTGAATGCATCACATACCAAATTGTCAATTAAATATACTACATTTTTATACTAATGACAAAATTCAGTATGTTGATATACCATTGAGTACAAAATATACCGAATTTTCAATGTAATATACTATATTCTTTATACTAAGGCACTAGTATACCATATTGTCAACTCAATACACCAAATTAATATACCAAAAAATGGAATATTTGATATATTTATATACTACTATATACAAAATATTCCATTGAACACTAATCATACGAAATTGTTAATTAAATATTATTCTAAAGGCATTATTTGATATATTAATATACTACTACAATCAAAGCATATTAATGAATAAAAATTATACCAAAAACTACAATGCACTTAATTTTATATCTGATATATTGTTGCCAAAAGAAATACAACTCTCTCTCTCTCTCATCTCACTCTCAGATCTCTGTGGCAATAATTGGTATATTGATATACTACTAATTGAGTTTAAAAAATAACGATTTTTCAATTGAATATACTATATTCTTAGTAATAAATGTTTATTTGGCAATTGATATACTACTACATTCAAATCATACTAAATTAATATCCAAAAAAATACTCAAGTACACCTTATTGTATATCTAATATAGCTCTATCTCAACCTCTATCAACCTCTCTTATTCTGATATCTTTGCGTCCATAAGGACATGTCTATATCACCTCAGCTGTTGCCGCTAATAAAAAATATCTGTACTCCATGGGGAATAAAAAGCTAAGCACTAAAAAGTGTGATGAAGTCGCCGAAATTAAGTGTTGTAAGGGTGTGAAGAAAGCGATAAAAGATAGTAGATATGAAAATGGAATGAAAGCAGCATTGAAAATTGATCACTGTTACGACCAACAACAATGTTGCAGCAACATTGCAAAGAACGCAATTTGAACAGTCGATAATCTCTTGAAAAATGATGCCAAAAATGTGCAACGTTTGAATGAAAACGTTGCAAAGTGTAAACTGCATTTCCATTCATTTATTTATTTTTTTTTTTTTTCGTCTTCAAACGATTTCCACTTTGTGCTAAATACATAAATAATTTGCTCTGTTTAGTCTAGTTGTATATCCAAGTATTGTACTCGTATATGTAAATTTTTAGCTGCCTGTTGCACTCAGCAAAGAAAATCTCTCGTTTTTCGTTGCACTTTTTCTTTTGAGCAATGACTTTGCAATTTACGAGTACTTGAGTGCAGAACTTTTGTTGCAGCTGCTTTGGAGCTGAGAATTGATTAGTTGGGCGGGAAAGTAAATCTGTATTTATTATGAGACCAGTTGGCTGCATCCAATTGATGGCAGCTTTAAGCCCAGGTCGTAAATAGGATTACAAAATCATGAGACGATAGTACGAACATACATAAACATACATACATACATATATAAAGTAGGTATATTTACCCATGTCAATGACAGGCGCCAGCAAAATTTATGCAATGCCCCAAAGTGTGGCAGACAGAAAGAGAGTGAGAGAGAGAACCCGAACCGGAGCAGGTGTCGTAAATTGTGGCGCATTAATCGATTCATTTGATTTCCGCCATCGGCAGCAGGCAAAAGAAAAAGAGAGTGGGAGAGAGAGAGAGCGAGAGTCAAGTGCAAAATACTTTTCGGCCAAGTTCAAGTAATCAAGAGCAATAAAAATAATAAACACACGTTTTACGTGCCGGCAAGTGGCATTTGCCACAGTCTCTGCTTGGTTGCGTCACATCTTTTGGTTAATTGTAAACATCAACAACAACAACAACAACAACGACGGCAACGTTGCGTATACGCAATGCGTGTAAGCCAATTTTAGGGCCATAAATATCAATTCAAAGCGAACGGAATCAAATCAAATTTGCGCTGAATCAAGCTGCGATGAGCTGAGCTGAGCTGAGCAACGTTTACAATGCGACCACGCCTACAAATTTTTGCTGGGATTTTGCGAATATCGCGACGGCTTTGATTTATGCCCTCTGAAATTTAAATAAAATATTTGCCCAGCTAAGCAAATTTATTAAAAAATATAAGACGTAAGCAGCGTTGAGTGATTGCAGTAGTCGACTACTAAATACCCTACAAAAAAATTACCTTAAGTAAAATACGTAATTGAATATTTATTTTATTCAGATTGTTTTATTTTTTTCGCATTGAAATCTAATTTTATTTTGCAAATTTATCTCACTTCTTAATGACATTGTTCATGTTATTTTCTTTTTAAGTGTATAATGGATATAAAATCGACATATTTATTTCATATCAATATTTAGATACTGACATTTACTTAGTTTTCAGTTTTTTAAAAACCGAATGTTTTTTTTATTTTTTTTTTTCATAACAATCACATTTTATTCTATAAAATTATTCTAAGTAATGTTTTCTTAATTTGTTTATTGATTATATTTCTTATCGTGACATTATTTCATAGTTTATTTTATACTTACACTTTGTATTTCATTTGATTTTACAAACTTATTGCAAGTGATTTTTCTTAATTTGTTTATTTTTACTTCTTCCATATGCCACAGCCACACTTAAGCTGCCTTAACTCATCTTTAGGGTATGCAAAAAGCTACAAGAAAAAAAAAATGGAATGAAATATGTTGATTTATGTGACTTGAAAGCTTGTCGATAACCGGCTTAAGATGAAGCTTCTGTCGCTGCTCTTGGCGCCGACAACAATGGTCGATGGCAGAGAACAATTGGCTTTTGGACACATTGATAACTGTTATCGGGTGTGGCCAAGACAAGCAGCTGTCTTTTAAATTTCAACACAATTCAAGATTTTAGCCAATTTTTCGCTTTTCGTTAGTTCGTTCGTTTTTCTCGCGCTCGCTTTCTGGTCACCTGTGTGTTTACCTTTGCGTCGTGTCGAGAGGTGTGAGAAAAACTGAAAAGAGTTGCCTTGACTTTCGGTTGTTCATTTACATTTCCAGACTACAGCGAGAGCATATAAGTTTTTAAAAGAAATAAAGAAAAAATCTTTAATATTTTACAAAAATTGTAAATAAGATTATCATACAAATAGAGATTTATTTTAATTGAAAAAGTAAACAACTCTCTGAAGCGTATAAGTTATTTAAACCAAAATAAACAAGAAAGAAAGTTAGAGATACTCGCTACCCATTTTTAGTAAAGGCAAAATATTGCGGTATTATTTTCAAAATATACCGAAAATACTAAAAATATACCAAATGGTATATCGATATAGTACCTCATTTAAAATATACCATAGACGGCACAATATACCAGATTGGCAGCCAAAGTAACTCAGACCCCAAGTAAGTTGGCGTTTTTGCCCATACAAAAGTATTTCTTTAATAACTTAGACAATTTGTATCTGATCGCAACCAAATTTTCAGGAATCATAACTACTATAGTAATTATTGTATATATCAAAATTCGCAACTCTAGCTTTAAAATTACGCTTGTTATTCGATTTTTTTGATTTGCGGGGGCGGAAGTGGGCGTGGCAAAAATTTGAAACAAACTTGATCTGCGTGCAAACATAACAAATGCTGTCGAAAAAAAATTATAGCTCTTTCTCTTATAGTCTCTGAGATCCAGTGTTTCATACGAACGGACGGACAGACAGACAGACGGACAGACGGACCTGGCTATATCGTCTCGACTGTTGACGCTGATCAAGAATATATATACTTTATAGGGTCGGAGATGCCTCCTTCTACCTGTTACATACATTTCCTGTCGGCACAAACTTATAATACCCTTCTACCCCATGGGTATCGGGTATAAAAATGGAAATTAAACTTTAATATTTTACAATTATAATTGAAATACAGATTTACTTTAGCTCAAAAGTAAACAACTCTTTGATGAAGGGTATTTGAAGTGTCATTAGAGCCTAGACACACCTGCGGATGCCCTCAGTTTGTTCTTGTGATTTTCGTTAAAACTTTTAATGAGCAAAATTATTGGCAACAATTGAGGAAAAGCGTAAAGTGCCTCAAGGGTGGTGAACGAATCAAATCAAAGTAAAATGAAATGAAATTCAATTCAATTATAAATTGTTTTAGACGAATTCGAAAGAGTTAAAAATACCCGAAAAGAAACAGAAAAATAAATGCTGAGATCTGAGTTGAGGGCTATGAAAGAAATTGTGGTGTGAATGAAATGAACTCAATCAACTTTTCCCCAGTTGTTTTCATTGTACAACATTTGGCGAATTGCGAAAATCTAATTAAATCGTAGACAGACTCGTTGCTAATAAAGTGACAATTGGAGAAGGGTAAATAGAAATTAAAAAGTAAGGCAGTAAATTCGAAACAAATGAAATTCAAAATTGACAATTCTACATTTGTTTATTTTAATACAATGGACCTTTTTACTTTAAAAGGTACAAATTCTAAATGGGCTAAGGAAGTGACAAGGGAGAACGCATGTCCTTGCATAACATAAACAAAATTAATAGCGAACGCACAGATTACAATTAAAGAGTAAAAGTCAAGGACCATTTGTATAGTCTTTATGTTTGAGGCCACTTGAGGACGCCGCGTTAATGACAAAAATAAATTATAATTTGTGTGTACCTGATATCAAGGAGAAACCCAAAAAAAAAGAGAGGACAAAAATTATAAAGCAAAAAAAAAACAGCGAATCAGGATGAAAGTTGAGGAGACAATTTTAAATTTAAATGTATTTTGTTTGTCATGCAAAGTGTTGCCGCTGGCATCAGGCGATGGCCTATTCTTAATTTCCGCAATGCCAATCTACTACATGGCAAAAGCGTAAACATTTCCCATACCCAGTTAGCTATGTTAGTCTACGGTCTATTGTCTCTCTGCTTCTCTGCTTCTTTGCGTTTTTTTAAGCTTTTTAATGCCACTTTATTGTCGGTAGATAAGCGCGAACAATGGCCAACAACAAAGCGCCAAATGCCGCGAGAAAATAGAAAAATAGGAAAATAGAAAAACACCAAATTGAATATGAAAAACAAAGAGCTGAGGCACAACAACAAAAAACAAAAAATGGGAAAAACAACTAGGATTTAAGCTAAAGCTGAAGTGTGACGAAACACAGATACTCTTACAAGAAAATTCAATAATTATATTTTTATATATATATAAATTTTTTCAATTTTGACCTTATACAAATTATTCTTTAAAATCCTTTTTATACACCATTATATATATTCATTTTTTGTGTACAATATATGCTTATATTAAAAATGAAATTGGCATGTTCTGTTCTTTTTTAATACTTTGTGTATTTATATTATGATATATGATACTTTCATGCTTTCCATAGTTTTCCGTTTAACCATTTTTATACCTTTACTGAAAAAAAGATCAATTTCTTCAATTAAGAACATTCGTCTTGCTTTTTAAATAAGAATTCTTAAAACTAAGAATATTATTTTGAAAAATGCAAATTTCCCAAAATAAAACCAAAAGAAAAACATAGATTTAGATTAGAAAATTCTGTAATCCATCGGAATTCTTATAAAGTTTTTTTTTATCTAAATTTGAAAGTTTTCGTTCATAACTAAAATAGTAGAGCTGATATTTCAGACAACTGAATAACTAAATGGTAAAATGGTAAAATAATAAATAACTAGTACAAAATAAAAACAATAAACTAAATATAATACGATTTGTTGTCTTAAAACTTTTGATAAGATGTGTTTTCTAACATTTAGATTTAAATGTTCTTCTTATTTTCAGTTTCTTTGAATTCGTGCATGCTCTATTAGTTGTTTTTTTTTTGATATTTTCATACACTTAGTTGTATTTGTTTTTTACAGACTTCACACATTTCTTTTTGCTTTTCATTGCTTCCCTTGCTTGTATACTTTAAGTCGTTGCATACTCTATAATCCGATTGTTACACATCAGCGAAATCACATTGAATGTCAAGCAATGCCAAACACCTGTTCATGTGTGTGTGTGTGTGTGCATGTGTGTATTTCGATCTCGATAAGTGAAGTGATCCAATTTAATGCTATAGTTCAATTCAGCGAGCAGCCAAAAAAAAAAAGAAAAAAGCTTGCTCGAGTTGTCGATTGAGCGAGCATATTAAACAACTCAACAATAAATTATGGAACATTAAAAATTATTGTAAACAAGTTTATTTATTTTTCTCATTTTTATTGATTGTTAAATGTCGAGGAATTTAGTTATGACTTTGAAAATATTTATAGTTATTTAAGATTATTAGTAGTAGCTAGAAATAAGTTAGTTGTTTTTTGGGGTTAGCTCGTTGTCGAGTGTTGTTGTTGTCGTTGTTGTTGTCGTTGTTATTGCTTCGTCTTAGCATGTTGTGAATGTGATGGAAAGAACACCCAAAGGCACGACGATGGTTGTTGCGGTGCCAGTGCATAGAGAAAGTCCAGTTGTAGGCGTGATTGTAATGGTTATACCCTGTAGAGAGAGAGAAGGAATAGGCGAGGTTGGGGTACAGAAAGAGAAAGAGAGAGAAAGTTGAGAGAAAGTTAAGAGAAAGTTGAGAGAGAAAGTTGAGAGTTGCTTAGCCAATGAGCCTGCCATCCGTTATACTTACTGCTGTGGTCGAAGCTGCTGTTGTTGTTGTGGTTGCCGCTGTTGTGGTTGTCGTTGCTGCCTCTGTGGTTGTTGTCGTTGTTGGTGCCTCTGTGGTTGTTGTAGTCGTTGTTGCTGCCTCTGTGGTTGTTGTCGTTGTCGTTGGCGCTGCTGTTGTCGTTGTTGTGGTGGCTGCCTCAGTGGTTGTTGTCGTTGTAGGAGCCGCTGTTGTTGTCGTTGTGGTTGTCGTTGTTGTGGGAGCTGCAGTTGTTGTGGTTGCCTCGGTAGTTGTGGTGGTTGCTGCTGTTGTTGTTGTTGTCGTTGTAGGCGCCTCAGTTGTGGTGGTTGCTGCCGTTGTGGTGGTAGTTGGTGCTGCAGTTGTTGTGGTTGCCTCAGTAGTTGTGGTGGTTGTGGTTGCCTCGGTGGTTGTGGCTGCTGCTGCAGTTGTGGTGGTTGCTGCTGTTGTTGTGGTTGCTGCTGCAGTTGTGGTGGTTGCTGCTGTTGTCGTAGTTGTTGCCGGATCAGCAGTTGTCGATGTCGTATAGCTGGGATAGCCGCTCGTTGCCGCCGTTGCTGTTGTTGCCGTGGTTGCCGCCGTTGTGGCACCAGCCACAGTGGTTGCTGGCGCCGCTGTCGTCACATAGGCTGGCGCATACTTCTTGCCATAACCGGAATAAGCAATGGGTTGCATGTAAGGTCCCGGCGCCTCAGCAATTGCTCGCGCCCCATTTGGTCCCCCGGCAGCCGCATAAGCATACGACGCAGCGCCATTGGAGGCGGCACCAACATTATAGCTGGCCGAACCCGATCCCGATCCGCCGCCATATGCTGTCGCCACATCGCTGTAGATGTACTCAGCCGCCGATCCCGATGGCGCTGTGCCATACTGACCGAGAGCGTACTGCGAGAAGTCGTCGTAACTGTCGCCATAGTAATCGGCAACGGCAACCAAAACGAGGCTCGTTAGCAACATGAAACTGAGAGCAGACATTGTTGTTGTTGGTCGTTGGATTGTTGCTTGTTGGTTGCTGGGTTGTTCGTTGATGGTTTGTTCGTTTATTCGTTTGTTGTTTGTTGGTTGCTGGTTTATTGGTTGTGCTGCGCTGTGTTGTTGCAACTGACGACTGATGACTTGACCCACTGCAGCAACGCCTTTTTAAGTGGAAAACATTGCACACACACAGCTGAGCACAGCTGTCGAACATCATCATCAGCTGGATCATGCCGTTGTCCATAATAGCATAAATCCACAAAAAAATTAAAGATGAACACATTTGCGTTCTATCGTCACCGCACGTGATTCATAGTCGGCTTAAGCCGGCTAAAACACTCACTCACAGTCTTTTTCGCTATCACAACCGCTGAGCACGTTACGTGCACTTGTTCAACTCTTTCTTATTATGCGCCAATTACGAAACACAAAAAAAAGTTAATACGACAACATGACAACAACAATTCACGGTACAACAAAAAAATGGAATTGTTATCGAACTGCGTTCGCACTTTTCCATTGAACATGAACATTTCATTCACTGAATCATTCATGCTACTATAGTATTATGCATACTTTATTAATTACTTAATCGAATGTCAATTTCGATGCGATTTTTATTGTGGAATTATTCAATAATTCTTTAGCGCCTATTAATATACCTGGTAGTGTGTGTGCTCAGGTCTGCTTATAAATCTATATTTTGATCAGATAAAAACTCTGAATGTGGCTGGTGACTTAGCATATTTATATACCAAATGTAGCATTCAGTATATATTTTTGGTATATTTTAAGGCAAACATGTATTGAAAATGACTGAATTTGTAACTCAGTATAGTATATTGATATACTAAATATGGCTCTCAGTATATTTATTTGGTATATTTGAAGATATATCTTAACGCTTATTATTCCTGGTAGCGTGTATGTGTTCAGAATGTATGCAACAAGCAGATAGAGGCCACCTAATTCTATATTTTTGATCATATAAAAAACTCAGTATTTATGCAGTTATTAATTGCTTTCTATCTGGCGGGTAACACAGTGTATTTATATACCAAAAGTAGCATTCAGTATATTATTTCAGAATTTATCCAGTTATGAATTGCTTTCAATCTTGTATCTTTTGTACTTTCTGGTATACTTTCGAAGTAAATAGTATATTGCTATACTAAATATAGATTTCAGTATATTTATTTCGTATATTTTAAGATATTTTTAACGCCTATTAAACCTGGCAGCGTGTGTGCTTAAAACGTCTGAAGTAGACTATTAATAATAGCTTTCAAGCTGACATATTTTGTACCTTATGAAATACTTTGTACACACTTGTATTTTAATATACCGAATATACCTTTCAGTACATTAATTTGCTACATATTAAGACAAATACGCTATTGGAAATGTCTGGCGGCTTACTCAGTATAAAATAATGATATACCACATATAACTTTGAATATTTTAAGACTAAAATGCTATTGAAAATAGCTCCCGGGTAGCTCGTAGTCGAGCAAACTCAACTATAGCTTTCTTACTTGCTTTTTTTGAATGGTATTTTTGTTCAATCAATGGTCAATTATAAATTGTGTTCATAAATTACGGTGTACATATATTTTATTTCAATTATTCGCTTAAATTAACCTAAGGCCAATTAAATTGTTGTAATACTTGCGACCAGAATATTACACGCCACAAATCAGCTTAAATTTAATTCGCAATTATTTTCCATGCAAATCATTAGTTGCATTTTTTAAGTGCACAGGAATAAAGTGAATCAACAATTTGCGCTGCTTAATCCATCCAATTATTGCAACTTAAGCGAAAGGGGATAAAAGAAAGCTCTTCGATCAACAATTGCCCAGCAAGCGAATTAAAGTATTTGTTGCACAAGTTGCGGCTTAACAGAGACAAGCGGTTGATACTAATTGTGTGCAGAAAGACTTCTTAAAGTATGTTAGGTAAGACAGTGAGATTTAAAGTAAATTTAGTGTTTGCTTATAGATGTCAAGAATTGTGTATAAATATTAGCCAAAGAAGAGAAAAATGAAGAAATTAAGTAATTATTTTCCCTGCTATTTAAAAAGTCTTCAGAAACTTGGACACACAATTGGTTATTCCAATTTTGTCAAAGTATTTATTTTATATACAATATTTTGAACCAAAGTTTTTATCTAAATTCTAGAATTTTGGGTTTCATTTTACTGAAGAGTATTCCATTTTGTATTTTATGGTACATTTTGAACATATTGGTATATACTGGTGATATACCAAATATAGTTTTCAGTATATTAATTTGCTTTTGCAAATGGATGGCAGATAACTCTCAGTCGAGAACACTTTGATAATAATAGTTATAGTATATTGATATACCAAATAAAACTTTCCATATTAAAATTTGGTATATTTTAACACCAAGCGTAACTCACAGTCGAGCACACTCTAATGAATTTTTCTACATTGTTAAATTTCTTAATGCAGATGTTCCCAAAATATAAAAATAATATTCAAATAAGTAAACTTTCCCTTGTTATTCTGTTTAGAATATGTTTCCCAATATATTTATTACTCAATTGACTAATCCGCAACATTACTTTTACCCAAACAACTTACAAATAGCTCACTTAGGAAATGCTTTTGAGAATTGCCATGCAAGCTCATCTCTCTCTCTCTCTCTCTCTTTTGATTCCTTTCACGTTCCATTGACGGTAATAAGCTTAAGTTGAGTGTAAATCTGAGCAAATCAAGTGTACTCCACAACCGTCCTGGCTGTTTTCCCTTGTCGTCGACTACGAAGCATCATAGTATCTTATCAATTTATGATTTTCTATTTCCTTTTACCATCTTTGGCACACTTTTCTTTCTGTGTGTGAGTGTGTGCGAACAAGTTGGAAACCACAACAGCTGTGAGCATTTGGCATTGCGCTTCAACGAGTTGCTGTTTTGCTTTTGCTTTTGCTTTTGCGCCTCCCCAAAGAGTGAAGAACTATTTCAATTTATTTGCAGCAACATTTCATTTGCCTGACTCTGTTGCCAGCTGGCAAATCAGTCAACTTTCTACGCTTTCCCCATAGCAGCTGGTGTTTGATGCGAACTCGCATAGTTCACCACCTGCTGAGCAATTGTCAAAAGGAACGCAACCATCGCTGTGCAGATAAACAGTTGCAACATACCCTGTAATGCAAAGAACAACATTTATTTCTCTAATATTGCAATTATAACAATAACTTTACCTTACTTTTGCTAAATTCATCCATCCAACGAAAGTTTCCTAAAATGCAGTAAATGTGATTTAATATTTTCAACTTTCGAAATAAATAATGAAAATTTATTACTAAAAAGCCCTAAAAAAATGATTATATTTTTGGCACTCTATACATTTTTAATAAAAGTGAAACAATGCGGTATGATTCTTAAAATATACTAAATGAATATGCCGAAAAATACTGAAATATACCAAACTGTATATTTGGTATACGTGTTACACTCAAAATATACTACACATAAAAACTGTATAATATACTAAAAGAAATATTTGGTATATACACACTGTTAAATTTAAAATATACTAAACACTACACTATATACCACTGCACTATATACTGTTACATTCAAAATATACTGAGATATTCAAAATATACTTTTTACTAGTATTTTTGGTATATTGATGTACTCTCACATTCAAAATATACTAAATACTACACATAAAAATGAGTGAAAACACTACAACTATACTATTATACTGTTCCATTCAAAATATACTATATTCTAGTATATCTGGTATATTTATATAATGCCATACTCAAAATATACTATTTACTATTATTTTTGGTATATTTATATACTGCCATATTCAAAATATACTATATAATACACATAAAAATGAGTGAAAAAAAAAATTTAAATCAAATAATCGAATTATGGTGAAATTTTAATAATATTTTGACAATATATTAATGTATTTATTTTACAACAAAATTGCCTTAAGCAATTTTATAACAATTTAACTTTTCATGGATATTAAAGTAGCAAATAAAAGTAGTTGAGAAATATATACTGTTACATTCAAAATATACTATATTCTAGTATATCTGGTATATTTATATACTGTCATATTCAAAATATACTCTTTTTTAGTATTTTTGGTATATTGATGTACTCTCACATTCAAAATATACTATATATTGCACATAAAAATGAGTGAAAACATAAATTTAAATCAAATAATCGAATTTAGAAAATAATCGAATTATAGTGAAATTTTAATAATATTTTGACAATATATTAATGTATTTATTTTACAACAAAATTGCCTTAAACAATTTTATACCAAATTTAACTTTTCATGAATATTAAAGTAGCAAATAAAAGTAGTTGAGAAATTACAACTAAGCTGATCAATTTTGTGGCGTTACACACAGGGTATTCAGCGAGAAAATACTTGTGAAAATACATGCCACTGTTGCAAGCAATCATCCACACCATCTCACCACCCACACCAATAGAAACACAAACACAGAGTAAAGCACACACACACATACACACGAATGTGAGTCACAACAATGACGCCGTGCAGTGTCATATTTACAATGTTGAACCCATATTTTGCGTGCAACTTGTTGCTACTTGTGTTCCACTCGCACACTCAAACGCATTCCACTTACGTTCCACACACAGACAGACGCGCGTCGTCTCAAGCAGTCGACAAAGCAGTCGAACAACTGTTTTTGCCACACTTTCGCACAGTTCGCAAAACAATAGAACATGAGAGCTTGAGAGTTGAGTTATACATATATACATATATATAATATAATATAGAATAGAGTACAGTATAGTGCATAGAGTGGTAGTACTTGATGGGTGGTTTTTTGGTGGGTGGATGGTCTTGGCGAATGTGCGATGTGCGATGTGATGGACATCGAGTACAAGTATTTTGTATCATTTCGGTTCATTTGCCAACGCGCGTTGCCGCCGAACAGTCGTCGAATTATCGCGGGATTTGTGATATGTTTTTGGCGCCAGATAAATTTTTCGAAAATTTTTGTATAAATAAATATTAAGCAGCCATCGGCATCTCGGCATCAGCGTTAATTAAACACTCCAGCCAGGCAGCAAGAACAACAAAGGCAATTTGTAAGTAATTCTAAACGATTTGCACTTATTAGCCGAATTTCGATTTAGTTAGTTATAACTAATTGTCGACATTGGCAAGATTGAAAATGTTGTTTATTTGTGCTCGGTGAATGATGTGCAGATCATTTGTTTTATTTGAAATGCTAAAACCAAAAAATTTGATAATGATGAGCGAATCGTGTAAACAACATAACTCAAAAAAAAACAATATTTGTGTTCTTCATTTACGCGATTGTTTTGTTTTTTTTTTCTTGCTCTTATTTGTTCACCAACTAACTTTGATTAGCCGCAAATTATGCACAGCATCAAGTTGGGCAAAAAGTAAAACAAAAAAAGAAAAGTAGAGAGCCAAAAAAAAAGGTGCCAGACTAGCAGGTAATCAGCTAAAACAAACTGCCAAATCCGGCGGATAAGTGACGAACTTTGTGTACTATGGAATACGGTCGTGATAAGGCGCAAATAAAATGCAAATTTTCAAATCATTAAAACCGCTGTGAAGGAAATTTAAATATTTCAAACTGCAAAATATAAATTGTGTGATTATTTCAGCAACTAAATATAGCAAAATACAAATTAATTAAAACATGAAAAAGTTAATAAATTAAGTGTAACAACTGAACTGCATTTTTTTAAGGTTAGTGAATATTCAAATACGAAACGAATTTCAAAGTGTAATTAAATTTGTTTTCAAATTATAAATTGGAATTAATATAAATACTGAAATAAGCCGAAAGCCTTGACTGGCAATTTTAATTATATTTAACTTTTTTAAATAAATAAGTAAATATATATTATTTATACTTTAGTATCATCTATCCAAATGAGTTGAAAACTTAAACAATTTCTTAGATATAAGAAAAAAATACTTGACTACAAAAATCGAGCTCCTTTTGATGAGTGAAAGCTTGAAATTGTGTTTCTGCCGTTTGTTAGACTTTTTCAATCATAAATTGCGTAAAATTTATGAAATGCAAAATCACTTTTTATACTATGCAGCCATTTAAATGAAGCTTATCGAAGTCAACGGGGGGTGGGAGGCGGCATGAATTTCCCTTACAATTTGTCGTTGTTTCGTGTTTTTCTGTTTTTCTTTCCAGTCTTAGGTTTATATGCTAACGGCACTCATATAAGTTGCTTGCCATCAAACGAAACGAAAGGATCAAAGGCCCGTCGCAGCCACAATTCCATCCATGTTTCATAAAATTTACCAATTTATGGTCGACAGTAGCAAAATGCTTTCAGAGCTCCATTGTGCGCCTGCCTGGCTGATGTGGTCCACATCGCTCTGCCTATTCCTCTTCCTCCTGCCCAGTAGCAATGAGCCGCAAAATGTGCTCATACACACACACACACACACACATATGGAGCAAAAACATAATTGCATTGAGTGACCCATAGAAATACACACACACACACACACAGATACAAGCGACAAGCAAATCGAGTGGACAACATTTGCAATAGCCAAACTCATTTATTATTATAATTGCTTAAAAAAAACAAAGCAAAAAAAACTAGTATGAAAGCTACAGTCGAGTGTAATCGACTGTTAGATATCCGCTACCCATTACCATATTGTACAAATATACTAAAAATATACCACAAAAATACCGTTATTCCTCAAGGTGCTATATTTGGTATATTGATATATTACTTCGTTCAAAATATACTTTAGAGACACTCGCTCCTCATTTGTAATTAAACCATACTCTACAAAAATATACTAAAAATATACCGCAAAAATACTATACATACACAATGTTACATTTGGTAAAAAAAACCATATTGTACAAATATACTAAAAATATACCACAAAAATACCGATTTCCCCCAAAGTGCTATATTTGGTATATTGATATATTTACTTCGTTCAAAATATACTTTAGAGACACTCGCTCCTCATTTGTAATTAAACCATACTCTACAAAAATATACCGCAAAATACTATACGAATGTTACATTTGGTATATTGATAGTCGAAATATACCATAGAGTACAAAACAGCCGAGTGTGCTTGCTACATATTTGCCATAAAACAATATTATACAAATATACCAAAAAATATACCAACAAAATACAAAAAACATATATGCATACATATATAGAGTTATATATTGATAGGGTACTACATTCTAAATATACCATAGAGTATAAAATATACCATAGAGTACAATATATACCATGGATTACAAATATACCATTAAGTACAAATATACCATTGAGTACAAATATACCATAGAGTGCAAAATATACCAGACTGTTAGCTAACTCTACTCTAAATATTCCATAGAGTACAAAATATACCATAGAGTACAAAATATACCATGGATTACAAATATACCATTGAGTACAAATATACCATAGAGTGCAAAATATACCTCTTGCCCAGTGGCAATGAGCCGCAAAATGTGCTCATACACATAAAGCAGCCATAAAACAATAATATACAAATATACCAAATATGGAGTTATATATTGATATGGTACTACATTCTAAATATAGCATAGAGTACAAAATATACCATGGATTACAAATATTGATATACCATTGAGTACAAATATACCATAGAGTGCAAAATATACCAGACTGTTAGCTAAAGTATCCAAGACCCCACTGCAGTAGGCAAACTACAAAATTTCTTAAGTAACTTCTAAATTTATGTCTGATCCTAACCAAATTTAGAGAACTTTTCTCTGCGATCTAGACGTTCATATGGACGGACAGACGGACCGACGGACATGACTATCGTCTCAGCTGTTGACGCTGATCAAAAGTATATAAGATAAATCCTTCTGTCTGCTACACACACATTTCCTGTCGGCACAAAGTTAGAATGCTCTTTTCCCCAATGGGTAGCTGGTATAAAAATGAATAAAACACAAAAAAAGAGCAACGAAAATTGTTGCATGAGCAAATCGTGTTGCCAATTTCACTGCCGTGTCTATGTGTGTGGGTGTGTGGGTGTGTATACATGTGTGTGTGTGTGTTTCGATTTCCGCTGTCGAAGCTACTTGCGCTGGCAGCATCATTAACCGCATTGACATTAACTAGGCGACATACATACTGTCCCCACACTACACCTCCGCCTCTTCCATTATTAGTGTGTGTACATTGTCTGCGTGTGTGTGTGTGTGTGTGTGTGTGTGTGTGTGTGTGTGTGCAAACAGTAACAATTCATCAAGAATACTCGAGTTGGAGTATTCAGCATGTGTACATATAATTATTCTCTGCTCGTTTCATTATCAATAATATCGATTTCCAGCACTCACACTCGCATTCATTCATTCATTCATTCATTCGCTCTCACATTCATTCATTCATCGCACTCATATTCCAAAATTCGTATTCGATTTCGTATTCATTTGTGTTGCCGCCGGCAATTTTTCATTCCATTTTGTAAACATAAATTTCAATATCTATTTAATTTATGCACCGCAACGTTTTGTTTTTGTTTCGCGTCTTGAACAACATCAACAACAACAACAAAAAGTAAGGAACCAGCCAATGGGACAGCTGATTTTAATTATGTTTTCCATTATTTGACACCATATTTTTTGGTTCATCGATATTTATGGCATGCAATTTTTTCGACGATGGAAAACATGCTGTCTTCCAGGCGAACAGATTTTTCAATTTACGTTCGGTATTTTCTTCATGATATTTTTTTTTTTGTGCTTGAGTGAATATTGGTTTATCCCTTACTTCTAGTCAAATTACTCACGGCTTGTAATTTATTATTTTTGCACGCCATAAACTCTTGAATTGTCGTCCTCTGGGTTAATTTTGAAAAGCAATCACAATTTCGTCATCTTTCTTTTATAATGATTAAATGTAATAACAAAATTATTTCAGTCATGTAACCTTCTTTCTATAGAAATTACTTGTTAAGTTTTCAAATATATATTATATAAACTATATAGCGAAAATTACTAAAAATAATACTAAGACATTTCTAAAAGGAATAGTAAGCAAATTAATAAGGACACTATAATAATATTTTATTAAAAACAAAAATACATTTTTAATTACTTAAAAGTACTTAGTATGCTACGATACTAGGCAAAGTTAACTTATTTTCAATTGCAATAACTTTTTAATTAACTTAAAAATACTCAAAATACACAGTATATAATAATACTAAGAAACTCATCATAAAAAAGGCAAATAAACATTACAAGTAACTTTGTTTCAAATTACAAACATATTTTTAACAAATACAAAAATACATTTTAAATTAGTTAAAACTACCAACTACAAATACCAAATATAATATACTATATAGTATAAAAATACTGAGAAAATTAGTAGTTGAAGTTGTTTTAAATTGTAATAATATTTTTGCAATTATTTTTGCAGCTTAAGTCGATTAAGTTCATAAATCCATTTTGAATTTTTTGCCCCTCTATCCAATCATTTTACAATAAGCACTTTAATTTCTGTAACCAAACTGAAATCATGCTGTTGATGCCCATTTTAATTGCATATCAAGCCCTTTGTGTAACATATTTGTGTTGATTTTAGCTACCAATATCTGTGCATGCATTCTCTTTTGGGCTATTCCAGTGTCAAAAACAAAACAAAAACAAACAAGAAAGTTACAGTCGAGTGTGCTCGACTGTGAGATACCCGCTACGGTATTTTTCTCAAAATATACCGAATATATTGCAAAAAATAATAAAAATATACCAAATGGTAGATGTGGTATATCGATATAGTACCGCATTCAAAATATACCATAGACGACACAATATACCGGATTGTCAGCCAAAGCAACTAAGACCCCTAGTAAGTAAGCGTTTTGTATTTCTTTAATAACTTCCAAAATTTTTATCTGATCGCAACCAAATTCTCAGGAATCATAACTACTATAGTTATTATTGTATATACCAAAATTCGCAACTCTAGCTTTTAAATTACGATTGTTATTCGATTTTTTTGATTTGCGGGGGCGGAAGTGGGCGTGGCAAAAATTTGAAACAAACTTGATCTGCGTGCAAACATAACAAATGATGTTAAAAAATTATAGCTCTATCTCTTATAGTCTCTGAGATCTAGGTGTTCATACGGACAGACGGACAGACGGACATGGCTATATCGTCTCGGCTGTTGACGCTGATCAAAGTTATAATACCCTTCTACCCTCTGGGTAGCCGGTATACAAAGGGAAATAAATACGCAACCCGTTTGCAGTTTCATGCAAATTTCGCAGCCCTAAAGCTGCAATCAGAGCGCTATTATAACTATGCAAAGCTCAAAATACTGCTACCATAAAAAAAAAGAAATAGTAATAATAAGAGAGCAATAAAGTTTTGTATTTCATGTTGTTGGGCGTAGCTTAAACTGTCTACATGGCAATTACAACAGTTGGCTTTGGCTTTAGCTTTAGTTTCCACAGCCAGAGAGAGAGAGAGAGAGAGATAGAGAGCGAGAAAAGAGGTTCACAACAGCTGGTCAAAGCTAATGCTCCTCGGGGGTTGTATGCAAGGATAATATGAGATTTCAATAGCGCACTAAAGCAAGAAAGAGAGAGAGACAAAGTGGGAGAGAGAGAGAGAAAGGGGGATGGGAAGTGGAACGTGACTGTGCGTAATGTGAGTGAATTGAATTAGCGCACATTAATTGTATGCAACTAATAACAAAATGCTGCGCCCTGACAACTGATGGGCCAACTAATTGCCAAGCAGCTGGCCACACACACACACACACACACACACACACACACACACACACACACACACACACACACACACACATACTTCTTCAAGCCATCAACAAAAGGCTTTCTAAGTGAATTATGCACTTCTTAAGTTGTCTGTTGCACTTCTCACTTCTCACTTCGCATTCATTAGACTTTCACAACTGCAATTGTCTCTTTTCAATTAAAGTGAACTTCTAAGCAAGCGATTCTTTTGTAATTTATTGTGTTGGTTTGCAATTACTCGCGTTGGGCAACATCTGCAACTCAAACTCGAAATTGTTTTGCATAAATCTTCGATTTAATTTATAAAGCCAATTTCTGCTTTAATGCCAAACATCTCCATAGAGAGGCGATTATAACATAACATAGTTGCTAAATTTAACAAAAACACTTGATGCGATTATCAACTTTTTCGCTCAAAGTTCTGCTCTCGATTTTCGACTACAGGAAATGGGAGTGAAGGCAATTAGTTTGTAATCTATTATACCCTGTTTTTTTTTGAGAAGAAGTTTGCCTTTTATTTAAATGCTTGAAATTAGGAAATTTTGTTACTAACTCACATTAATTTCGCTGCTGAATTACTTCAAATAAAATATCCGAAATGTTTATAAATCTATTTTGAATGTAGTACTATATCAATATAATTATAATCTTTGGTATATTTTTAGTATTTTTGTGGTATATTAATTTGGTATATTTTTAAGTTAATGCCGCACTGTTTTGCTTCTATTCTTTTATTTTACTAAATCTTTTTTCTTTTTTTACAATAATAAAATCAAAACAACTTAACCTTGAGGCTTACAAAATACTAGCTCATATACTTTGGCGTATTTGGTATATTAAAATACTCTCATTGCATCATATATACATATATATGTTTTCTTTTATTTTCATTTATTTATTATAATTGCAGCTTAGAACTAATTTCCAGACTACATTATTATTTCATTACTTCATAATAATATTTTGGTATATTATAAAGTCATTGTATATACCCGCTTATGCTTTCGACTACAGGATGTGCCAAAAAAGTAGCATACGTGTAAGCTCATGTATTTTTAACATTGCTTTTTTTATGCTGGGCTTGCGTTTTTATTTTTGGTAACTATGATGCCCAAACTATCTGACAGCGGGTAAAATATAAATTAAGCATACGTCACGTTGCCTCTGACTTGCAGCTCGCTTTCCCATTTCCCCATTTCGTTGCCATATTTCTTCGTTTTTTTTTTCTGTGTTTTTGCATTAACCAAATTGGCTCAGCAAGCGAGAGAGAGAGAGAGAGAGAGAGAGAGAGAGAGAGAGAGAGATATTGTTAGTGTTAAAACTCAATCAAGCGAAATGAGTTTTGATTAAAAATATAACAAAGTTAGACAAGAAACTTGTGCAGCAGCTCAGTCAAGCATGTGTATCGAGTGTGTAGGTGTGTGTGTGTGTGTGTCAGTGTATGTGTGTGTCTCGATCGATGGCAGGAAACAGAAAACAGAAAACAGGAGCGCTGTTGTGCATTTAAGCCGCCGCTGTTACAGTGGCTGCTGCAATTTAATTACAAGTCGAATACCCAACGGCAAACGCCTGCAATGAACGCTCATTAATTAGACAATAAACTGATTTATTGCCATCTGTTGTCAACGCTATCCACACACATCAGTTTCGTATGCAGATGATGCACTCTCTCTCTCTCTCTCTCTCTCTCTCGAATATCCCCAGGTCAACAGATTGCCAACCTTTGTTGGCCATGGCCAACAGCAGACAACAGACATGTGAGCTGAGTGCGTTAACGCTTCGCTACAGACTGCAAATTAATTGCAAACGCTAAATAAACCACAACTAGCAAACGCTTCACTCTGCGAATCCGATTACGAATATGAATATGAATGCGGATAATTATGTTGTCGCTTTGTGGGATTTGTAATGTGGGTGGAACACAAGCTCTGAAGTTGTGAAATCAAGATTTCGTTCTTCTTCTTGATACTAAAAATTGAAATCTTAAAATTACATTAAGAGAGCGAAGATGAATTTATAATATATACAAGTATATTTGAATTAAAATTTCAACTGTTTAAGCTTCGAAGTGAACGAAGTGCTGGAAAGTTCTGAAATCAAGAGTTTTATTCTAAAATGTGCGTCGAGAGAACGAAAATCTGTAACTAAAAAAAATGGATCTGATTCTTATAACAAGTAAGAAACCTACAATAGAGTGTGCTCGACTGTGAGACACCCGGTACCCATTTAAAGTAAAGCAAAACCGTGTGGTATTCATTTTAAAATATTCCGAATTTATATACCGCAAAAATTCTAAAATATACCAACGGTAATATTTAGTATATCTATGGAGTACTTTCGAATAAAATACCTCGTCTGTATACCAAATCTGATTTTCAGTATTTTAGTAGTATTTTGTAGGTATATTATGTGGTATACTTTTTTATAGTACCGCACTATTTTGCTTTCTACCTTATGGGTATGTACTAAAATACATTAAATACTATATCTGGTATATCGATGAGGTACTACTTTCGAAAAAATTCTTGAATATACTAATGGTTATATTTAGTATATCGATAAAGTACTACATTCGGAATATACTAACATGCATTCGAAATATACCATAGAGATCAAAATATACCGCAAATATACTAAAATACATTAAATACCATATCTGGTATATCAATGAGGAACTACTTTCGAAAAAAATCTTGAATATACTAATGGTTATATTTAGTATATTTTAGTAGTATTTTGTTGGTATATTATGTGGTATATTTTTATTATAATACCGCACTATTTTGCTTTCTACCTTATGGGTATAGACGTGTTAACTATATTTTTAAAATATACCATAAATATACCACAAAAATACTTAAAAATGCCGAAGGCTATTTTTGGTATATCGATATACTTCCTACCGGCACTAATGCTTAATACCTTTCAACCCAAAGCTACCCATAAATATACCGCAAAAATACTAAAATACATTAAATACTATATCTGGTATATTGATGAGTTACAACTTTCGAAAAAATTCTTGAATATACTAATGGCTATATATTTAGTATATCGATAAAGTACTACATTCGGAATATACTAGCATACATTCGAAATATACCATAGAGTTCAAAATATACCACAAATATACTAAAATACATTAAATACTATATCTGGTATATCGATGAGGTACTACTTTCGAAATAATTCTTGAATATACTAATGGCTATATTTCGTATATTTTAGTAGTATTTTTTCGGTATATTATGTGGTATATTTTTTTTATAATACCGCACTATTTTGCTTTCTACCTTATGGGTATAGACGTGTTAACTATATTTTAAAAACATACAAAAAATATACCACAAAAATACTTAAATATACCGAATGCTATTTTTGGTATATCGATATACATACTTTCTACCGGCACTAATACTTAATACCTTTCGACCCTAAGCTACCCATAAATATACCGCAAAAATACTAAAATACATTAAATAGTATATCTGGTATATCGATAATGGTTACATTTAGTATATTTTAGTAGTATTTTCGGTATATTTTGTGGTATATTTTTATTATAATACCACACTATTTTGCTTTCTACCTTATGGGTATAAACGTGTTAATTATATTTTAAAAATATACCATAAATATACCACAAAAATACTTAAATATACCGAAGGCTATTTTTGGTATATCCATATACTTTCTACCACCACTAATACTTAATACCTTTCTATCCTAAGCTACCCTTAAATATACCGCAAAAATAAATTAAATACTATATGTGGTATATCGATGAGGAACCACTTTCGAAAAAATTCTTGAACATACTAATGGTTATATTTAGTATATCGATAAAGTACTACATTCGGAATATACTAACATACATTCAGAGTTCAAAATATACTAGATTAACCTTATGGTTAGCGAGTATAAACAAACAGACTTTTCAATGGAGAGCAAAGCAACAACTCTTTGACTTGCGAGAGGCATAACTAAGTTATCTAGAGTCAAGCACGCAGCTCAGTTTCGCTATGTTTTCAGCACTGAACTCGACAAGTCTGGATGCGAGGATGTCAGCACAGCCGCAGGATAATCTACGCACATTTCTGCGGCATTTGTATGCCGAGTGTGTCTATCGCTATCAAAATGAGACGTCAACAGACCAGACATCAACAGGTTAGCACCCAACAATCAATCCCCCCCCCCCCCCACACACACACACACACATCATTCTCTTCTCTTGGCAGACTCCAATGATGAGTCCGATGATGGGGAGCTGCAGCCACATGCGCCACGCTACTTGGAGCAGGCGATGCTCAATGAGGGCACGATTGATATGCAGAATGTCGATGAGCAGTCGGCGAGCATGAGTGAGCTTTATGCCACGATACAGACCGCAACAATGGCAACAAATCAGCATTCAATCCCCAACAACAACAACTATGCGAATAACAACATCAACAATAGCGAAACCGAGCGCCTCTATTGTCCCGTCAACTTTGATGGCTATCTCTGCTGGCCACGCACACCAGCTGGCACCGTATTGAGTCAATTTTGTCCCGACTTCGTTGAGGGATTCAATACCAAGTTTTTGGCCCACAAAACGTGAGTTCAATAATAACAACAAACAACACAAAGAAAAACCGGTTCGGTTTCTGCACAAATAAATAGGGAAAAGTGCACAGAAAAAAATGAAAGGTGTAAGGTGATGTTAAAATTATGGTAAACCAAGAAGGTTCATTCTTAACTCAAAATCACAATTTAAAAAAATAAATCCTATATTATCCAATCTAAAAATTCAAGACTATTATCTTGCTTAAAAAATGGAAAAAAAATCAATTTTAACATTTTATGAAACAAGAACAAAACTCTTTTCTTTAAGATCAAAAAGTTCTTAAATCAACATTTGCAATCTTCTTTTCAATCTAAAAATAAAACTTTCTTTAATCAAGATTTTTGGTTTCAAATCAGATGTTTTGAATTTTAAAATGCAAAATTTAACTTTAAAATCTTTATCAAAGATTTTGTTAACCTAAAAAACTTATTTCAAGATTGTTTCAAGATTTTTTGTTTTAAGATCGAAAACTTCTTAAATCAAGATTTGCAATCTACTTTTGAATCTAAATTATTTTCTCTCAGTGTAGTTAACATACCTGCAAATTGTATTCAACATTTCGTTTAACTTTTGCACATATTTTTATGCCAAATTTCAGCTAAGTTTTTAAACTTAAATCATAATCATTAAGTATTAGTCTTCATACTTGTGAAATTAAATTTGTTTTAGTTTAAAAACTTAGCTAAATTTTGGCAAAAAAAAAATGAAATTCATATTGATTTAGTTTTAGTTTAATAATTTAAAGCAGCGAATTGAATTCAATTTTTATATCTTACGACTTTAAAGGATTTTTTTTGTTCAAATGAAAAGATTTTACTTTTAAGTAAAACTAACAATAGTTTTGCAACATTTTATTTGTCATTAAGCACTTAACTCAGTTTTTTAGGAAACTACTCAAAACAAATCATTTCAATAGCTTAAGGCAGAGTAAATTTTGCTTTTGATAAGCACATTTTTTTATATGCTGCAGCGTTCAAAATATTCTACTGCTAAGTTGTAAATATTTTAGTTGTAATCAATAATCATTTTGTACTTTTAAATTCTGTATAGCGAACTGAGTTATTGAACCTTGAACGTATATTTCATTTAATTAGCTTTAAAGCTTTGACTTCGCTTTTTTACAAGTCTTTAAAATATTCTTCAGCTGAATAAGTAATAGACAACAATAATTTGCAAAATAACAATAATAACCCTCAGCATATTTAATTTGACTAGCTTTTAATACTGTTTGCTGAATTGCAAACTAAAACTTAGTAATAAGTAATTACAATTTCATGGCAATTTTGTTTATGATACAAGTGTTGTTAACCTCTTCGACTGTTTAAGTGTAATCAAATTTCGTCTCTTAATGCTCATATGAATGTATGAATGAATGAATAATAAGCGAATGAATGAACCACTTAATAAGTTGATTAACCACACAATTTTTGCATTACATCATCAACTATTTGCAGTTGTTTGGAGAATGGCTCGTGGTATCGTCATCCAGAGAGCAATCAAATCTGGTCGAACTACACCAACTGTGTCGACTACGAGGACATGGAGGTGAGACACGCACATAAAATAACGAAACGATAACGATTCATTCGCAATTCGCAATTTATATTCTATTCTATACGATTCGATTCGATTTACAGTTTCGCCAATTCGTCAACGAATTGTATGTGAAGGGTTATGCGCTCTCCTTGCTGGCTTTGCTCATATCGATCATCATATTCTTGGGCTTTAAGTACGTAAAGTATGCATACACTGAAAAAAAAACGTGCTAAGATCAATAATAAAATCTTGATGAAATCGTAAAGTCTTAAATCAAGATCGAAAATCTGCAAAAAATGTCGATTATTCAATCTTGAAATTCAAAATTCAAATCTTGTTTCAAGAATGGAAAAATCTGAAAATTGGACCAAGAAGGCAAAATCTTAAATCAAGATCAAACGTTATAAAATGTTGATTGTTTAAAATAAAACAAAAATTAAAAACAGGTTTAAAGTACAACCAGAACAAAATTCTTGAATTTAAAATCATTTCGATCTGAAAAGAAGATTTTCTTAAACTGAAAACAATTATTGATTAACAACCTTTTTTTCAATGCACAATAAAACAGTCTTGATTCATGATTTTAATCTGAAAATAAGATGCTTTTCATATTAAAATGCAAATATAGCAACAAAATCTTGATTGAAGATAATCTTCAAGCTAAAAATCTTGATTCAAGATTGTTCTCTTCAAGATCAAAAACCATCTTAAATCAAGATTTTTATACCCGCTACCCATAGGGTAGAAGGGTATTATAACTTTATGCCGGCAGGAAATGTATGTAACAGGTAGAAGGAGGTATCTCCGACCCTATAAAGTATATATATTCTTGATCAGCGTCAACAGCCGAGACGATCTAGCCATGTCCGTCTGTCCGTCCGTCCGTATGAAACTCTGGATCTCAGAGACTATAAGAGATAGAACTCTAATTTTTTTTCGACAGCATTTTTTATGTTTGCACGCAGATGAAGTTTATTTCGATTTTTTGCCACGCCCCCTTCCGCCCGCGCAAATCAAAAAAATTGAATAACAAGTGTAATTTTAAAGCTAGAGTTACGAATTTTAGTATATACAGTAATAACAATAGTTGTTACGATTCCTGAAAATTTGGTTGCGATCAGATAAAAGTTATTAAAGAAATAGTTTTGTATGGGCTAAAAACACCGACAATCTGGTATATTGTGCCGTCTATGGTATATTTTGAATGGTGTACTATATCGATATACCAAACATATCATTTAGTATATTTTTTAGTATTTTTTAGTATTTTCGGTATATTTTGAAAATAATACCGCAATATTTTGCCTTTATTAAAAATGGTCGAGCACACTCGACTGTAACTTTCTTACTTGTATTCTCTCTGCATACGTGTTTGGCAGTTGAGTATCGTATGATGATTCGCTTTGTTTTATCCAACAGATCCTTGCGCTGCACTCGCATCCGCATCCATGTGCATCTCTTTGCCTCCCTCGCCTGCACTTGCATCGCCTGGATATTGTGGTATCGTCTCGTTGTCGAGCACTACGAACGCATTGCCGAGAATCCCGTAAGTCCTTCACACTCAATGCCACTCTCAATTGCCAGGGTATAACAATTGTGTTATTAATCGGAAAGTCGAAAGGATATGCAAAGTTTACTTTGTTTTTGTTGCTTACCAATCAATAATGTCATGTTCAACTTTCGCAGTCATCCGTCTGTCTGTCTGTCTGTCTGAAAACTTTTGAAAGCTAGAGCTGACCGATTTTGAAAGTTAAAAGTGTTTGCTTACAAATAAACAGGATGAACAACAGCTAAATTGTCTTAAAATTAATTATAAAAATATCAAAACAAATCTATATATAAAACTATAATAAATTAAAAGAAAACAACAATTCTTTAATTAAAAACTAATATTATAAAAAGAATAAACAGTTTGCAAAGTTTTTATATTAAAATACAGTTCAATTCAATAAGTTTATTATATGTATTTTTTATCTTCAAAAATATACAATTTAAAATAATAAAAGGCAAATAAAAACAAGTAAGAAAGCTACAGTCGAGTGTACTCGACTGTGAGATACCCGCTACCCATTTTGAATAAAATAAATATAATTTGCGGTATTTTCTCAAAATATACCGAATATACTGCAAAAATACTAAAAATATACCAAATGGTATATTTGGTATATCGACATAGTACCGCATTCAAAATATACCATAGACGGCACAATATACCAGATTGTCAGCCAAAGCAACTAAGACCCCTAGTAAGTAGGCGTTTTTGCCCATACAAAAATATTTCTTTTATAACTTTGACAATTTTTATCTGTTCGCAACCAAATTTTCAGAAATCATAACTACTATAGTAGTTATTATATATACCAAAATTCGGAACTCTAGCTTTAAAATTACGCTTGTTATTCGATTTTTTTGTTTTGCGGGGGCGGAAGTGGGCGTGGCAAAAATTTGAAACAAACTTGATCTGCGTGCAAACATAACAAATGTTGTCGAAAAAAAATTATAGCTCTATCTCTTATAGTCTCTGAGATCTAGGTGTTCATACGGACGGACGGACAGACACACAGACACACAGACACACAGACGGACAGACGGACAGACGGACATGGCTATATCGTCTCGGCTGTTGACGCTGATCAAGAATATATATACTTTATAGGGTCGGAGATGCCTCCTTCTACCTGTTACATACATTTCCTGCCGGCACAAAGTTATAATACCCTTCTACCCTATGGGTAGCGGGTATAAAAAGAAACAGTTTGCAAATTTGTTATTTAAGCTCAATTCAATGCAATACAAAATAAATATAAAATTTAATGTAATGGAAAAAGTAATAAAATGTAAAAATGCATACAAAAAATTGGTCTTTATGTTATTTTATTATGTTTTTCTTTTTTTATAAAAATAACTAAGCCATATTTTAAAATACAGTAGAATTGATTTAATACATTATAGCAAAATCAAAATTTCTAAAAAAAAAAATTGAATAAACTTAAAAATATAAAAAAAATAACAATAAAGGAATCTGTAAATATAGGTTTCTAATAAATTGAAAGTAAAATAATCATAGTCGTTAAATAATAAATAATAAAATCTTATAAAAAATGCTGTTCATTTATAAATTTATTTTTTTTTTTAATTTAATTGTTCAATAGTAAATAATAAGATGTTCTAAAATTTCTGTTAATTTATATATTTTTCAATAAGACTATAAAAATAATGTACGTCTGCATTTTTCAAATATTTTTATTAGCTGCATGGTATCTTGCGGTCGATCATACTCACAAATGTGTGTTCATTCATAATGTATCTTTGTTGTGTTTGCTCTTTTGCAGCCCTGGTGCATTGCTCTTCACTTGGTCGTTCACTACTTTATGCTGGTCAACTATTTCTGGATGTTCTGCGAGGGTTTGCATCTCCACTTGGTGCTCGTTGTGGTATGTGTCTCTGTCTGTGTGTGTGTGTGTGTGTGTGTGTGTGAATGTGACTCTTAAATGTGTGTGTGTCTCCTGTTATATGTTACTGCGCTTCAAGCACTTCGCATTCACATTCACATTCACATGCAAATCGGTGTAATTGCTGTGAAAGTTTGCATACTTCATGAACAACTGCTGTGAATATCTGATTAGATTTACTTGCCACAAGCAAGCTGCAACTGCAGCTGCAACTTGCCACACACGCATACACACACAGCTTTCTCAAAATTTATATTTAAGCTTCGTCTAACTTTTTGTGCTTCTCCACATATGTAATTTGTACATCTTTTATGTTTCGCATCAAATTCATATTCAAAATGCCAAATGCTGCCTTTCTCTCTCTCATAATTTATCACTTATCATTCATCTGTCTTTCTATCTCATTTTTGCTCGCCTCCATCTTCTTTGTAACTTTCTTGTTGCAGGTCTTTGTCAAAGATACAATTGTGATGCGTTGGTTCAAGATACTCAGCTGGTTGTCTCCCTTGCTCTTTGTCATTCCTTATGGCATCGCTCGTCACTTTAGCGCCAATGACAATCAACAGTGAGTGCAATTAAAACTTGTCCAAAACAAATCTCAAATTAATATCGAAATTCAAAATTCAGCTGTCATTTTTTGATTATTAAATTACGCGCTTTTTTTGTTGTTGTTGCTTCAAAACTTAACTTGACAACATTGTTAGCATTATTTAATTGAAATATTTTTGTGATATTCATTCAATTCGAACATTATATAACTTGGAAAATACAAATTTGTAGATTATTGAAATTATTTAAGTGACAATTAACTTTTATTGATACAAATTGCTTTATTTATTATTATTATTATTTGATACATATTTCAAACATGTAGGTGATTCCTATTAAAATACTTTGTACTCCTCTTTTTATTTCAAGTTTAGATAACTTGAAATATATTTCAAAAATATTTGAATATAAAACGCATTTCAAGCTGTACTCTAAGCAACTTGAAAAGGTTGTTAAATATTATTGCGATAATTTATAATGCTTTTATTACTGTTTCAGCTTAAATATGTTTTTTGTTTGCTTTAAATAGTGGTAGACACTTTAAATCTTTCTAAGAGTATTGATGTTTATACCCGCTACCTATAGGGTAGAAGGGTATTATAACTTTGTGCCGGCAGGAAATGTATGTAACAGGTAGAAGGAGTCATCTCCGACCCTATAAAGTATATATATTCTTGATCAGCGTCAACAGCCGAGACGATCTAGCCATGTCCGTCTCTCTGTCCGTCTGTCCGTATGAAACACTGGATCTCAGAGATTATAAGAGATAGAGCTATACTTTTTTTCGACAGCATTTCTTATGTTTGCATGCAGATCAAATTTGTTTCAAAATTTTACCACGCCCACTTCCGCCCCCACAAATCAAAAAAAATCGAATAACTAGCTTAATTTTAAAGCTAAAGTTGCAAATTTTGGTATATACAATAATTACTATAGTAGTTATGATTTCTGATTTGGTTGCGATCAGATAAAAATTTTGGAAGTTATTAAAGAAATTGATTTGTATGGGCAAAATCGCCTACTTACTAGGGGTCTTAGTTGCTTTGGCCAACAATGTGGTCCATTGTGCTGTCTATGGTATATTTTGAATGGTGTTATATCGATATACCAAACATACCATTTGGTATATTTTTGGTATTTTTTAGTATTTTTGGTATATTTTGAAAATAATACCGCAATATTTTGCCTTTATTAAAAATGGGTAGCGGGTATCTCACAGTCGTGCACACTCGACTGTAACTTTCTTACTTGTTTTTGTTTGCTTTAAATAGTGGTAGACACTTTAAATCTTTCTAAGAGTATTGATATTTCTACTTATATTATTTAATTGAAATACTCTTTGTATATTAGTTAACTATCATTAATAATAATTAAATAATAAATAATAATTAAAAACTATAATTGTTAAATTGTACAATTTTATGATAGCGTTTCTTTTAACTTATAACTTTGCGTTTGCAACAGGCAGAAGGATTCAGATCCCACCCCATAAAGTATAACAAGCGAAACAATATATATGTCCGTCTGTCCGTCTGTCTGTCTGTCCGTGTGAACACCTCTAAATCATAGACTATAAGAGATAGAGATATACTTTTTTTTGACAGCATTCCTTAAACTTGCACGCAGATCAAGTTTTGTTTCAATTTTAATTTTAAATAAGTGAAACTCGCAAAAGTAAAATATTTGTCACTAACATTACTAAATTAGCATGGTTACTTTGAATTATTGTTTGCAAATTTGTTATACTTTTAGTATTAATTTGGTATATTTTAACAATAATTAAGAATACTATAAGTTTGAATGCGGCTTTCATAAATTTTAATTACCAGTTGCTGGATCAACGACAGTCTGTACTTGTGGATCTTTTCGGTGCCCATCACTCTCTCGCTCCTCGCCAGCTTCAGTAAGTGAAGAGAAGAGTCGTTTAAGTCGATGAAGAGTCACCACAACATCACAACATAATCCAATCCATGTCATTCCTTTTCCATTTCCATTTGACAGTCTTCCTTATCAATGTGCTGCGTGTGATTGTCCGTAAATTGCATCCACAGTCGGCGCAACCGGCGCCGTTGGCGATAAGGAAAGCGGTACGTGCAACAATCATATTGGTGCCACTGTTTGGTCTGCAACACTTTCTGCTGCCATATCGACCCGATGCTGGCACCCAATTGGATCGCTTCTATCAGCTGCTATCGGTGGTGCTTGTCAGTCTCCAGGGATTTGTGGTGTCCTTTCTGTTCTGCTTTGCCAACCACGATGTGACATTCGCCATACGCACGCTTCTCAACAAATGGATGCCCAGCTTGGTGGCGCCCCCGCCTGCTGGGAGTAATACTGGACAATTGGCAACAACCACGCCCAGTCGCGAGCTGGGCGTCTAAGCCGAGTCGCCATCAACATCGCATACAGGCAATCGATATGACGCAGCTGCGTTTTTAAAAGGCCATCGAAGTAAAAACTGTAAAAGAAAACAAAAGTACTCTACGATGCTTTGCAAAGGCAAAAGATCAAGTGAGGAAGTCTATAAGGAAAACAGCAAAAATTTAAAGAGACACTTTTTTTATTATGCATACAATCAGCACAACCTTTTTTTCTTTAACAAATGCAGCACCTGATATGAACAGAGTATAAAACTCCTTAATGATGGATTCAAAAACAAACTACACCGAAAGAATAAACGTGCTAGAAACAAGAATAAATTCTTGAATCAAGAAAGTTTACTCTTAAATCAAGATCGATATTCTACAAAAAAAAATCTTGAAAGTCAAAATTATAATCTTGTTTGAAGAATGGAACAAACTCAAAATTGAACCAAGAAGGCAAAATCTTAAAACAACAAACAAACGTACTAAACTTTTGATTGTTGAAAATAAAACAAACAATAAAACAGGTTTAATGAGAACAAAATTCTTAAATTTGATATGATATCAATTTTCGATCTGAAAAGAAGATTTTCTTAAACTCAAAACGTTTATTGATTAACAAAATCATGTTTTCGGATATTTTTTCAACAAAAAATCCTGTTTCAAGATTTTTCAAAATTGAAAAGTTCTTAAATCAAGATTTTGAAACTTCTTTTCAGTTTAGAATAAAACATTCTTGAATCAAGATTTCAATCTTACATAAAGAATTTTAAATTGCAAAACGAGATTTGCAATCCACTTTTCAATCTAGATTTTTTTCTCTGTGTACCAAGCAATCTGAAGCGTCCAATAAACAAACTGCAGAATTCTAATCAAGACAACTTTTAAAGTAAAGTTCTAAGAATGAAAACAAATTTCAAAAATATATATAATCATATATGGTAATAATGTTATAAAGTTCAACTCCGCTGGCATATCAATATATGAGAAAACCCAACAAGAGAAAACCAAAGATTGTTAATTGTCTCTACTCAATGTCTATTACAAGTTGATTTTCTAGTCTTATAATAGAAAAAAAACAAGTTCTAAAATCAAGATTTTGGTCTTAATATATGAAAACTCATCATGATTTCATGGATTTTAAGTTCTTGATTTTAGAACCTTGTCTGTTTTTTTCAATGTAGTCCGATAATAGTTATAGTTGCCCCATTTTTTTTTTTTTTTTTTTGTAAAGAAAATGACTTTTACTGGAAATTATAGTTGATGGTTGCAGAATTTACCGAGCTTGAACCTCGATACGTACTCCGAGTACCTAAAATGACAAATTTATTGTGCCAACCTCATACTTACATATGCCATATGCTTACATAAATAACTTCTACATACATACATATATATATCGAGAGTGTTATTTAAATAATATACTATATATATAACTATATACATATATAATATATATACATGTGAAATGTGGAGAGCAAAGTCAATGCGAATTCATCTTGTATGCAGAAAGCATTTGAGTTCAGAGCTTGCCCCAAAAAGTATGCTATGAAAAAGTGTTTATGCAATGCAAATGAATTCGAAATTGAGAAAATGCCTCACACAATATACATATATTATTTTTATTGTATTTATGCATTACTACATATTGACGGAGATAAGTATATAAATGAATATTTAAATGGAATAAATCATGTTATCTAAATAAAAAGCCCAACGATTGAGTTTTATTGCCTTGATGGAAAGCACTTTAGGATATTTGACAAATTTCTTCTGAGTGAACTGTAAGAACACTAGAAATGAAGTTCGAATTCTAAAAGAAAAAAATTCCCACATTTTAAGAAGCAAGAACAAAAGTCTTGAATTTGGCATCTTTTCGATCTTAAAATAAGATTTTTAAATCTCAAAATGATTAATATTTTCAATCATTATATTCAATCTTCTTTTCAATCTAGAATAAAACATTCTTAAAGCAAAATGTTCATCTTAAAATAATTTATTTTTAATCTTATCTTATTTTAACATTTTCTCAATCCAAAAATCTTATGTTCTTCTTTCTAATCAAAAGTTTTATTTTTAAAATAGAACTTTACCTTTTTTGTTTTCAACATTTCAAATAAAACAACATTTGAGCTTAATTTTCATTTCATTTTATTTCACGTTGTTTTTTTTTTTGGTATTTTTTTTGTTGTTGTTGGTTTTTGTGTTTGATTTTGTTTTATTCTGTTATTTTTATACCATTGCTTGCCGGCGTTTTTTTGTTTTTGTTTTTTTTTTTTTTGGTTTTTTTTTGTATTTGTTTTTCGGTTTTATTATTTATGAAAGAGCAAAAGAGTGTAGAACAAAACTAATACAAATACAAATACAATAATAATTGTATAATTATAATTATAATTGTAATTAAGAATAATACATACATTCATATCAATTATAAGTATGTACGAGTATAGTTTTAATTAATTATATAATGTAATATAATATATGCATATAAATGTGTAAATCTTGTAGTTAATCATCGTCATCATCATTATCCGTTATCATCGTCATCTACTGCGATCTCCAAAAAACAAAACAAAAAAATTCTGCTAAACCTTTTTTCATGTATTTCATTTAGTTATTTTTTTGTTGTTGTTTCGTTCGTGTTTGCCCCTCAAAAACAAAAAAAAAGTGTGAACTCATTTCCAAATAGAGCTATATTCAAGTACGATATCTATAATAATTGAGTTAATATCTTAAATACTCGTAAGCTGCTATTTTTATGTTTATACTTAGATATTTCTTAAGTTCTTCGGGATGGCGGGAAACTGTTCTTGGTTGTTGTTCAGTTGGGGATTTTTTTACGATAAAAGCAGAAACACAATCCCAATAGATACGTGTGTGTGAATATGAATCATAGAATACAATTTCAAATGCTAAGTACAATACAATACAATACAATATAATTGAATATAATTGAATATAATATGTTAAAAGTTCATTTTGGTTTTTTACTTCATCATCTTCATTCATCATCATCATGTAGTTAAGTTTCGATAAGTTTTGGTTAAGATGTGGTTAAACTAAGTAATGCAATATAAATTGTATATTCAAGTACAAATTCTGAGTGTTGTATATAAAGTATCTCTTTAGGTGTTTACAATAGACAATCATAAGTAGCATACATAATCATAAATAGACAGTAATCGTGTGTGTGTGTGTGTGTGTATGTAGGACTTGTTACATCATATTCGTTCATCTATTACCAATTACTTATAGTTAAAATGTACCATCTGTATTTCAAGTATTTCATATTTTTGTTTCATATATTTTTTTTGGGCGCGTTCCGTTGACAAAAGCGGCTACGTATATTTTCTTTTATCTTTTTTATGTGTGTGTGTGTGTTTTCTCCAATCTTAAATTATTGCTGATACTTTCTTCCAACTCAATACTAAGTACATTTATTTAAAAAGTTTATTTATTAAATCACTGCGTCATTCAACCGTTAATATCTTTTTGTTTTTGTTTTTGAAGCATACTATTAGAATGTTTTTTTTTTTGTTTTTTCTTGTTTTAACATACACATACAATAGATTCATTCATTCATTCATCTTCATCATGATCATAAGTATATGTTTTAGTATAAACCGTGTTAATCGCCCATTTGTTGTGTTGGCATCGTTTTGGCTTGCTCTCGATTTCGATTTCGATTTCGTATTCGATTTCGTATTCGTATTTCGTATTCGTCTAAGTGCTTAAGTATTATTAACTAAATTGAGTTATCTCGATATCGATTCACATTTTCTCATCTGTTGTTCGAAATGGAAACCAAACCAAAAAAAGTATTGGAAGTTTTATAGTTCGTTCGGCCAAATTGGATCAACAGATTTTCTCTCATCATATAACTATTTAGACATATATGTATGTATGTGTATATATGTATTTGTTGTTTATTCTTCTTCATTCGGAAATAATTTTAAATGCATTTTATGCTTAGTTTATGATTTTCATTGTTATTTCGTTCACAAATTTCAGTATTTTCAGTTGGGTTCAGTTTTATACCTTCGCTCGCTCTTCTTACTCTCTCTCTTCGTCTCTTTCTCTGCCTTACATGTACTTTGCCAGTGTGTGTGTGTGTGTGTGTGTTTGTCTATTTCTATGTGTGTGTGTGTCTGTTGTCGGCATCTTCGTTTCACTCCGTTCGCCATTCTTCGCCTTCGCTTTTGTTTCGCTCTATGTACTAATATCCTTTAGCTATAATTAGGTAATTGGTATAACATACACTTTTTATATATGTATTTGTGTACGCTTTGAGTTCTGTGACCGAGTCGCCGAATTGCGATCATTTTACAGCTGCAACAACACCATGCAACATCATAAAAGTTCTTAAGAAATAATCGACAAACATTTAAAGTCTTTTTGTCTCGAATCTTTTAAAGAAATACTAGAAATGAAAGATGAAAGTATTATATTTAGTATTTTTATACTACGCAAAATACTGAAACTAGAAATATACTGAAACCAGCTAGGAATATACTGAAACTTCTTTTTAAAGTCTTTTTGTCTAGAATCTTTTAAAGAAATACTAGAAATTGATGAAAGTATTCTATTTAGTATTTTTATACTACTCAAAATACTGAAACTAGAAATATACTGAAACCAGCCAGGAATATACTGAAACTTCTATTTAAAGTCTTTTTGTCTCGAATCTTTAAAAGAAAGACTAGAAATTGATGAAAGTATTCTGTTTAGTATTTTTATACTACGCAAAATACTGAAACTTGAAATATACTGAACTTTCTATTTTCAGCGAATATTTTCAACATATGTTTGTAGCTATAAAAGAATTTGTTTTCAAAATACCTACTCAGAAGAGATGGCAAAAATGTAAACAGATTTTAATTTCGTTTTACGGAAAATACTAAAACCAGGAACATACTAAAATTAGCTTTAATTTTCAACGAAATTTAATTCAGTGAAAGAATTTGCTTTGAAAATTACCACTAAACTCCTCTTGAGCAGAAAAGATTACAAAAATGTAAACAGATTTGTATTTTGTTTTGCGAAAAATACTAAAACTAGAAATATACTGAATCAACAAATGAAATTCTTTAGTTTTTGTTTTGTGTGCAGCCAACTCGAGTCACATTTTAATATTGCTTTCTTGAATAATGACACACAACCCTGAGGCGCTGGTGGGTATCAACAGCACCTGGCTAATGTGATGGATATTATTAGTATTAGAATTAGCATTAGCATTATCATTATCATTATTATTTTTATTATGTTTATTAAATGTGATTAAAATTCATTAAGTTCATTGTATTTTTTGCACACATAATGAGTATGTAATTTAATGTATTTTTTGTTTTTTTGTTTTATTACTTTATTCGTTATAGAGTATGTATGTATGGTATGTTAATATAGAGTCCACTGGCAAAATGAACTATCGAACTATCGAATTACATAATGAGCTAATAAGAACGAATGAACGATTCGATACTCATGAGAAAACGATTCATACACATATCAATATCAATATCAATTTCAATTTCCATTTCAATTCGTCGGTTCTGTTTTCAGTTTTTGGTTAGTTTCTTAATTCATTTGTTTGTACGAGTACACACACATATATACATACATATAAGTGAGTAGTTTTTTGTTATCGATCATTTTCGACTATCGAGTTTTTGAGTTTTTTTTTCTTTCCTTTCTTTTCATTTCTTTTTTGCCCATTCCGATTTTACGATCTCTTCGCTCTCTCTCTCTCTCTCGCTCTCTTTCTCTCTCACGGGCACATTTGGCGAACGTTTTGTTTGTTTTTTTTTTCAGTTTTGTAATTTATTTTCTTTTCACATTTTGTTGTTTTGTCAATTTCCGAGATTATTTTTTCATATTTAGTTTTCCAATCTTTTTTGGTATTTTTTAAATGTATTTCACATTTTTGTGTTTTATTTTTTCATGTTTTAAACGCAGCTTCATGCATTTGCTTATTCTTTTTTCCCATTTGACATGTGTTGTGTATATATATATGTATATATACTTATTATTCAATATATTCATAAATTTTACTATAAATCTTTGTTTAAAAAATTTTACATCCTTCATATGTATATATATAAATATTTTTACATATATATATCTCATATATATATATATTTTTTTAAAATTTGGTGTTTTCAATTTGCGCAGATGTGACTCCAACGCGATTTG
Source organism: Drosophila kepulauana (assembly GCA_023558455.1). Taxonomy (NCBI): domain Eukaryota; kingdom Metazoa; phylum Arthropoda; class Insecta; order Diptera; family Drosophilidae; genus Drosophila; species Drosophila kepulauana. Next base: position 31,491,422 of record CM042371.1, read on the forward strand.
CTTTGCTTGCTTGAGATGTAACTATCTTAAGTACATACATATTTGTTTAATCTTCGCGTTCTCTGACTACCTCCGAAGATGATGATCATCTTCTTTTGCTTCCTCTTCCTCTTCCACATCCGCTTAGTGCCCTCAATTGCCATGTAGATGTGGCCGTATTTAATGCACTACTTATTTTTTTTTATATATATATATTTTGGAGAAAAAAAAGAGTCTCGTTTTTAAAAATTTTTATTTAGTTATTATTTCGTAAGTATTTTTTTTTTTTTTTTTTTTTTTTTTTTATTTTGCTAAATCTACTGACACACACATTGATTGCTGTTTAGCTCTACGGAATATTTGGGGGGAGGGGAGGAAATGGGGCGCCAAAAGAACGAACATGGGAGCGAAATGCGGAATCATATCTAATAGGCTCACATCTTATAAGTACGTCTCTATATATAGTATATAGTATATTTTTATTTGGTATATTTTTCGTGTTGTTGCTGTTGTTGTTGTTTCGGTTGTTGTTGTTGTCGATACCTATCTTGTTAGTTAGTAATGCAATTTACTGACGACAAAACCAGTTTAAAACTTATCCCATTACGTTTGTAGATCATATTGAAACTAAGCTTGAACATTTGCGAGTTCAATTAAAGTATATATTTTCATTTAAAAATGCGAGTGCTGTTGTTGTTGTTCTTGTTGCTGTTCATCTTTTGCTTTCTTGTATATTGTTTTATCTTAATTTTGTGGTTTGTTTTTAATCTATTTATAGTTCAAGCAAATTCCGAACTTCATTCCGGCTTTGTGGCCTTGTTGCGTGTATGTGTATGTTTATTTTGCAGGCACTGTTGCCACTTTTCAGTTACCAATTTGTAGCTGTTTAATAAATGAATAAAAAAAGAAAAATGCAACTGTTGAGACAACGTTGCAAGAGCAAGACCTTTGCCCTGTTGCCAAATTGGTATGGCAACGTTGCCACATTTCACTTGCATCTGAGTGTATTTACTTGCTCTGATTGTATATGGCAGAGAAAATGTGCAACATTGCCACTTTTCACGTGTCAATATGCTGACTTGCTCTGAACAAATGTGCAACGCTGCCACATTTCATTTGGTTTTTAGCGTTTTTACTTGCTCTGAAAAAGATGTGCAACGTTGCCACTTTTCATTTGCTCTTTAGCTCTGATTGTATGTGGCAGAAAGAAATGAAAACAAATGTGTTTTTAGTTTTGGATTTGGGTTTTCTTTCCATTTCGCAGTCACACATTTATTTAATAATAAATATATATATATATATTCATATTCGTATATATATTTATTAGTTGTAGTATTTTGTGTAAGTACTTTCTCGATTTTGGTTTTGTTGATGTTTTTGCATTTTTTGGTTTTTATTCATAAGTTATAATTATAAAAATGGAATAATAAGTAGGCATAATAATATATAATATAATATAATATAATATAATATAATATAATATAATATAATATAATATAATAAGTTTTTTTTGTTTTCTTGGTTTCTTTACGTTTCCGTTTGCACATACAATATTGAATATACTTTGGTATTTTTTATATGTTTATTTGTATTTTTTTTGCGTTTTTTTTTTGGTTTACGTTTTCTTCATTTAAGTTTTAAGTTAGACGACGACGAAAAAATGAAAGTAAAACGTTTACATATATATAATAATAATGGTTATAAGTATGTATGATGTATGATGTACGTAAGATGTATGTATGTTTATTTGTTCTTTTGTTGCGTTTCGTATTTTTGGTATTTTTCTTGTTTGATTGAACGCGGCTTTACGTTTTGCTTTTGTTTGTTGGTTTGTTGTTCATTTGTTCAAATCAATGCAAATCGAATAGAATCTAATTGAATTTAAGCATATTATAAACATTATTTAAAGTGAATGAAAATTCATATAATTAATATATTTCGTAATTAACGTTAATTAAGTTATATGCATAACGAACACAAATACAATATATAGCAATTATAGCGTAGTCCACATTGCGGGCCCATTTTGAATAAATAGTATTTAATTATATTAAGTGTATTTGTTTGACTTGTTGTTCTTGTTCTTGTTGTTCTTGTTTGGTATCTTACTTGCTTAGTTAAATGAATAAACATTAAATAATTTAGTTACGTAATTGTAATATTCAATTTAATTTAATTTAAATTTAATTTAAAAAAAAATATTTTATTTTATTTAAAGTGTTTGGTATTTTTAAGTATTTTTTTCTTTTTTTGTTTTTTTTTTATCTTTTTCAATGATTTTACTTTGTTGTCTTGTCTTTTCTTATGCAATTTATAGACATTTGTCTGTTGTTCTAACCTTTTTTTTTGTTGTGTTGTTGTTGTCATTATTCTTGTGGTTTTTGCCTCATTTAAGCTTTGTTTTTTTAAGTTGTTAGTATTCTTTTCAAGTGGTTTTAAGAATTTAAATTAAGATTATGTAGTGCTGTTCCACGAGATAAACAAATGGAGGAAAAGAAATATATAAATTTTAGCTAAGATTTCATGAGCTTAACGAATCAATCATCGAGTCAATTAATCAATCATAAATCATTATAATTAATAAGTATTTTTTTTGTTTCAACATCTTTTTTTAGTATGCACACACACTTTGATCAATTATGTTATTAAGTAATTTTGACTACAAACTCGCTGTCAAATGCCAAATGTACAAATGTGCTTCATAGTTTATTTTCCTCTCTCTATCTGTCTCAATATCATATTCATTACCATTATCTTGACTATATTTAATTATTTGTTCGTTTTCGTTTTTCTCTTTTTTTTTGCAGTGTAAAGAGAGTTTTTGGTTATTTCAGAAACGAAAATCACAAAAACCTACTTAAGAGCGTTTCGATCGCGGAAACAGAAAGAAAAAAACGAAAACTCTAAATCGAAGCTTAAGTTGTCTTAGTTTTGTTAGTCTTAAAGCTAACCTGCAGCACCCGATTGCCGAGAGTATAGCCGTTAAGTGATTGTATGGCTACCACAGCCTCATCGTAGTTGGTCATGGTCACGAAGCCGAATCCCTTGCATTTGCTTGTCTGCAGATCACGAATCACTTTGACCGATTGCACCGCCCCAAATGGCCCAAATAGTTGCCAAAGAACATTCTCTTCGGTCTCCGGTGCCAGATTATAGACGAATATACACCAGCCCGATCCAGTCATTGCATTGCCCGGCAATATCGTATTGGCCAATAGATCACCAGCCAGCGGTGAGTATCTGTTGTTAGTATTTTGAATTGTGTTTTGGGGAAGGGAGAAAAGAAATCAAATTAGTTTTGTCATATAATGATTTGCATTCGAATATGGATATGGATTAAGTAGAGTACTTGAGGTTGTAATCATTGTTTTTAGTTTAGTTTTTATGGTACATTTAATGTAGCAAAAGTGTCGGTCCCTCCTTGAGTAAAACACATAGGAAACTAGAACGCTATGCTGGAAATGTTTTCAGTCTATTTTTTTTTTTTTTTTTTTTTTGTTTTACTTTGGATTCATTTTGTTTTTTAATCTTCTTTTTTTTTGCTTACTCTTGCAGTTTTATTTCCATTTTCTAATTATTATTTTCTATATATATATTTTTTTTAATTCCCTTCGGCCCTATAAAGTATATATATTCTTGATCAGGGTCATAATTTCAATACAACAATAGACAATTATAAGTACAGCATTTAAGAAATTTCGGTTGCTATCGGCTAAAAATTGTACAAGCTTGTCTGACAATATGGTATATTCTAAACTCTATAGTATATTTTGATGGTATATACGAAATATAGCTTTTAGTATATTTTTAATATTTTTGCGCTATAATAATTTGGTGCATTCCAAAATTAATACTGCATATACCATATTTATTTTGTACTCTATTGGTATATATTGGTATATTTTGAATGAAGTAATATATCAATATACCAAATATACCATTTGGTATATTTTTAGTATTTTTAGTATATTTTAATAATAATACCCTAAAATATATTTTTAGTATTTTTTTAGTATAATTGGTATGTTTTTAGAATAATACCGCAAAATATATTGCTTTTATTCAAAACTCGACTGTAGCTTTCTTACTTGTTTTCATGTATACTAGTTTAGTATATTTAAAGGATAATATTGAAAATAGATAACTTTCTTACTTTCTTACTTTTTTTTAACAATCGGAATAGTATTTTTTTCTCGGAGGACTGCAAGAGTAATTCCATCTTCGACAATGCCGAAGTATGTTCTTTTTTATTTGATTTAATTTAATTTGTTTTGAATTTTTACATGCTTCATAGGTTATGTTTGTTGATGGAGGCCACCATTACACTGTGCTGCAAGTAATTTTGGTTTTGTTTCATTTTCTTGGCATTATCTGCTAACCCAATTATTGTTTATTCAGTTGAAAGCACAAGCATGTAATTGTCGCTAAATTCGTTCAAAAACAAAACACAAACAATTGAAAAAGAAAATACATTTTGAAAGGTAAAGTTAAGTTTTTAATAGTATCGAGTATGAAATCAAAGCAGAGTATGATAAAGAGTTTGGTTTTTTTTTTTTAGAGTATTTATAGATGTAACATATTAAACAAGAGTTAAATGATATATACTTGGGGATAGGAAATGATAAAACGAATAAGTTAAACATGCGCTGAAACAAAATCGAAATCTAAATCGAACATTGGAACACAAAAAGCCACAATGTGAGTGCAAATCGTAAAGTAATTTGTGTTTATTTTTGAAGAACAAATATGAGTAAAAGTAAAAAATGTATTTTGATTTGATATTTGGAAATCGAAAATGATATGCGGCGAGTATAATATTGTAGTATTAAATATAACAATTACACACAAACATTAAATCTAAACATTTAGTATTGCTTTTTGGTTTTCAAGTTTTGAAACATAAATCAAAAAACAGCAATCAATATATGTTTACGTATGGGGTGTGTGTGTGTGTGTATGTGTTTGTGTGTGTGTGTGTGTGTGTGTGAGAAATAAATAAGTCGAAAAATTCACCTTCGCAAACCCTTGTTAATCGCTAACAATGGACTTTTTCCAATGCTAAAAATGATGAGAAATTTGTTTGTTTTTTTTTTTGTTTTTCAAAAAGAAAAAAGGAAAGAAAAAGAGGTAGGAAATAGAAATCAAGTATTTTCTTTTTTTTATGTATACATGTTTAGAAAAATTCATAAGAACTATAAATCCAAAACAAGAATGAACACAAATGTAACCATTACAAATCATAGGCGAACAAATTATTTGCTGTCAAGGGGTCTGTCTGTTCGTGAGAGAGAGAGAGAGAGAGAAGGGTAGAGAATGTTAACTGAATTACAGTTGTCTTTGCTGTACCCCAACATAAAAGAGATGGATATACATAGAGAGAGAGAGAGAGAGCAAGAGCGAGAAGCCCACTTAAAAACAATCAAAAATGATATCCACCTATCGCCATGAGACAAACGCTAACAAACTATCGATAGTTAACGATAATTATCGATAGTAATTGATCGATATAAATTGAGAATATTCGATCGATAATAAACTATAGTTATCGATAGTAAATGATATATTTATCGATAGTGAACGATAGATATCGATAGTATTCACACACTCACCTTATGCGACCGGCCGATGGCAGAGCACCGGCCAAACGGCGTGTGGCCGCCGCTGCCTGAGGCGTCAAGTATGCAGTTAATGGTGGGGCGATCTGGGCCTTGGCGCTATTGCTTGGATTGTTGGCAAATTTAACGGTTATCGGTTCGGCATAGCCCTTCGGAGTTTTGCCATTCAACTCCTGGATGGCGCGCTCAGCTTCGTTGCGTTGATCGAAACGTATAAAACCAACACCCTTCGATAGACCTGTAATCGAATTTAATCGAATTGAATCGAATTCAATCACAACAACAATTGAATTGAGTTCAGTGCTTACCAGAAATATTATCACAGAGTATACGAGATGTAATTATTTTGCCAAACGATGCAAACATCCCCTCCAAGTCTGGTTGTGATAGATTTTTCGGAAGACCCGATACATATAAATTAGCACCCTTTATAGATTCTGAACTTGGACGGGCGTATGATACTTTAATAACCTTATTCTGCAAACGCAAACCGTTCAGGGTGTTCACAGCCTTCTCAGCGTCCTCGGCGCGTACATAGTTAACAAATCCATAGCCCAGACTCTGACCTAAATTTAAAATGTTGTTATCATCTTTAAATAATATTTTCTCTCTCCATCAAGTTATGCTTACCTTGCTGCAAAGCCGGATTGAGTGCGGTCAATGATGCTGGCAAGACTGTAATTGAAGCACGAATTTCTATTTAGTTTTATATTTAATATGATGTTAAGCAAGCCAATCTATTAATATTAAATACTATCGTTAGTCATGCAGTTGCGTAGATAATACAGTGGCGTGCAAGTGTGAGTACATGTTTGCAACTACTGACTTTGGGTTCGCATAAAAAAGTTATTAGTAAAGCAAATGAGTCCAAATTTTTTGTGTTTATTCTTTGAATATTTATTAACAAAATCTTATACAAAATATACCAAAAAAATCTAATTAGTTTATTTACGAAATAAAAAACAAAAAAACTCGCATGTACTCAGTTATGCTCATTTTGAACACTTTTCAACAAACGTTTTTTTTTTAATACTTGGTCTAAAGATCGATATTTGTAATTGTGATATTTATTCATTTTGGTATATTTTCTACCAAATTTGGTATTATTTATTTTAGAATAGCTCTCCATTCTTGCTGGACTCGGCGCTGCATCTCGCGCTAGCTTGCTGGTACTGATTCGTAGAGTCCCAATCGGTTTTTCATTATCGACCAAAAATTTTCGATCGGATTGAGATCAGGACTTTATGCTGGCCACTCCTTTAACTTAAAATGTTGTTTTGCGATCCATATTTTGAAGATTTTGGACGTGTGTTTTGGATCTCCGTCTTGTTGAAATGTGATGTCTCTCCCCTTATATACCCATTTGTCAACAAAATCGCAAAGATGGGTCTGCAAAATATCTAGAAAGTCTTCCTTTTGCATAGTATCAACTATTTTCATAATTGGTCCAACGCTCCACCAAGTGGAACAGCTCCAGGCCATGACATTTCTTCCTCAGTGTTTCGCAGTTCCTTGTACGTGGCCTATCTGCAACGATTCTTCAGGCTTCTTCCATAAAACTTGGGAACTGGACGACTGGAAAATAGTTATATGGTCTGATGAAACGAAATTGAATCGATTCCAGTCGGATTGTAAACAATATTGTTTGAAGAGGCCTGAAGAGTCACTGCAGGGACGCCACGTACAAGGAACTGCGAAACACTGAGGAAGAAATGTCATGGCCTGGAGCTGTTCCACTTGGTGGAGCGTTGGACCAATTATGAAAATAGTTGATACTATGCAAAAGGAAGACTTTCTAGATATTTTGCAGACCCATCTTTGCGATTTTGTTGACAAATGGGTATATAAGGGGAGAGACATCACATTTCAACAAGACGGAGATCCAAAACACACGTCCAAAATCTTCAAGGAATGGATCGCAAAACAACATTTTAAGTTAAAGGAGTGGCCAGCATAAAGTCCTGATCTCAATCCGATCGAAAATTTTTGGTCGATAATGAAAAACCGATTGGGACTCTACGAATCAGTACCAGCAAGCTAGCGCGAGATGCAGCGCCGAGTCCAGCAAGAATGGAGAGCTATTCTAAAATAAATAATACCAAATTTGGTAGAAAATATACCAGAATGAATAAATATCACAATTCCAAATATCGATCTTTGGACCAAGTATTAAAAAAAAAAACGTTTGTTGAAAAGTGTTCAAAATGAGCATAACTGAGTACATGCGAGTTTTTTTTGTTTTTTATTTCGTAAATAAACTAATTAGATTTTTTTGGTATATTTTGTATAAGATTTTGTTAATAAATATTCAAAGAATAAACACAAAAAATTTGGACTCATTTGCTTTACTAATAACTTTTTTATGCGAACCCAAAGTCAGTAGTTGCAAACATGTACTCACACTTGCACGCCACTGTAGATGTAACATAGAGAAATAATAAAAAAAGATTATATACATATATTGTTCACTTGTTAAGCATTTCAGATTGAACATTTTGTCAACATTTTCCCAAAATCTACATAGTATATAGTATATTAAATATACTTCTTTGTTCAAATGTTATAAAAAGTCAAAAGTGTTTATCGATAGATTAGATAAGGGTCAAAATCTATGCTCTCTGAGTAATTCTATTGACGAATAACAATTTTGTTTATTCAATTAATTTTAATGCAGACATTCCTAGCCGATTTCCAAGTATTCTTACAAAGCTACGACTGTTTTTCATTATAGTCACAGCTTTGTAAGCATTTTACATGACATTTTTAATAACGATTTTCTCTTCAAAACTCAATTACTGTGGTCTTTAATACTTCCCATGACATTTCAAATATGAATTTTCCCTTCAAAAGTCAAATAATATCTATGCTCTTTGACATTTGCAATTAGACAAAAACAAACTTCGTAGTACATTCTGACTAAAAATAAATATTAAGTATACGCTACGTCAATAAAGAGCTTAATAGAAGGCTAAACTTTCTGAGCAATTACAACAATGAAAAGAAAATTATTATCAATTGTTTATAATTGTAAATTCTCTTTAAACTTTTCCAACAAAAAAAACCAATAACTTTTAGTATATTAATTATATTTTCAATAATATAAAATATTAAGTATACGCTACTTTAAAGGTTTTCCTAATGAAGCTCCTATGCTTTTCAAATTTGAAAATAAATGATTTTTCTATCAAATAGTACGAAAAAAAACTTGTACTGAAAAATACTGTAGCATATAAATGAATACTAAAAATAAGTATTAAGTATATCCGACTTCTATAGAGAGTTCAATGAAAAGTTTGCAGTAATTGACAAAGGTTGTGTCTACAAACGTATGTTAATACTATATTATATATATAATACTATATTATATATAAATGCCGTGTAACATCTTGTAGTATTTTAAAATACTAAAAGTGAATATTAAATATATGCTACTTCAACAAGCTTGGCAAGCTGGAGCATGTGGCATTTCAAATGTTATTAATCCAAGTATATTTATATAATATACTATATATCTTTTAGTATATTAAAATACCAAAAGTAAATATGAAGTTTATTATTAGTTTCAAGTATGTTAGTACAATATACAAATATAGTGTAGTAGTATATTAAAATACTGAAAATATATATTATTTATTTATGTAATATACTACATAGCTTTTAGTATATTAAAATACTAAAAGTGAATATGAAGTTTATTATTAGTTTTAATGAAAAGCTTTTTTCGATGACACTTGGAATAATTGACAAATTCAAGTATGTTAACACAATATACAAATATTGTTTAGTATATTAAAATACTGAAAGTGAATGAGTGAATGAATTGAATGATAATTTCAAATAATTGCAAATGCATTATATTCAAGTATGTAAGTACAATATACAAATACAGTGTAGTAGTGTATTAAAATACTGAAAATATATATTATTTATTTATGTAATATACTATATATCTTTTAGTATATTAAAATACTAAAAGTGAATATGAAGTTTATTATTAGTTTTAATGAAAAGCTTTTTTCGATGACACTTGGAATAATTGACAAATTCAAGTATGTTAACACAATATACAAATATTGTTTAGTATATTAAAATACTGAAAGTGAATGAGTGAATGAATTGAATGATAAATTCGCCTCTATGAATGACATTTCAAATAATTGGCAAATGCATTCAAGTATGTTAGTGCAATATAAAAATATGTAGCGTATTAAAATACTGAAAATATATATTAAGTATACGCAACAATAAAAACGAAATGAGAGTAGTAAGTAGAGTAGATTGATTGGTTAATATTTACCCAAATTACCTGAGACTTTATCACGCACCAGTTTGCAACTCTCCAACTCACCAATGCTTGAGAAGAGCGATCGCATCTCCTCTTGCGTCATGGTTTGTGGCAGATAGTTGACTATCAAATTGGTACGCGACTCATCATTGCTGCCATCAACGGATCCGTTGGCGCTGCCTCCGTTCTTCACAATGTCCATGGCGTTGGTCATGTTGTTCAGGCTCTCGTTACTGTTGCTTTTGCTGCAGTTACTGTTCCCGTTACCGTTGCCGTTGCTGTTGGCTCCGTTGCCGTTGCTGTTGCTGTTGCTGCTTTTCGTGCTAATCTTGATGCTGTTGTTAACGCTGTTGTAACTGTAACTGTTAACAGTTACAGACACACAGACACTCGAGACACTTTGCAGTTAAATGAACGTTCAACTTTTGCAGTTGCTTTTGTTTTTTGGTTGTTTTTTTGGTTGTTTTTTTGGTTGTTGTTGTCCTTTGGTTGTGGCTTGTGCTTAGTATTTAATCTCACTGCTTGTTTGGTTACGCTTACAAATATATTTTTGTTTTTTTTTTTAAGTGTGTGTGTTTTGTTTTTATTCGACTGCGCTTTGCACACGTCCAGTGAAATTGTTTGCCGCAAGTTCTTCGTTTATTATTATTATTATTGATTTATTTCTTTTATTGATTTTTGCCTTTTTGGGTTTTTAGATCAACTACGATCGCAAAAAAAAAATAGTATTTTTTATTTAATCTTATGTTTTTGTTTTTGTTTTTCCTTTAACCGTTCTTTGGCTTCGCTTAGAGTTTAAAATTGTATTTAAATTTGAAGTAATTTCTTATGTTTTCTTTATTTTAGTTTAGTTTTTAGTTTTTAGATAAAAGAGTAAATTTTGCTAATTTTTTATTTATGTTTTTTGTTGAGTTCGCTTCGCTTTTTGAGTATTCTTTCTCTCTTTCTCTCTCTTGATTTCTTATTTATTTTTATTTTTTTTGTTTATATATAAAATTGCAAAAATGCAAAAAGATAGCAATAATTTGTTGTTGTTGTTGTTGTTGTTGTTATATGATTTTTACTAATTTGCGCTGGTTTTTTTTGGTTTTTGGTTTTGTCATGAAATAATCCTTGGAACTTAGTTTTGTTTATGCAAATATGTATACATATAATAATATAGTATATGTATTTTGTTATAGTTCTTACAGTTCTTCTTCTTCTTCTTCTTCTTGAGTGTGTATATATATACGTTTAAATATGATTATTCGTTATATATATATATATATATATGTGTGTGTATATATACTCCTTTTTTATGTTAATAGTTGTTGGTTTTTGCTTGGTGGTGTTTGGTTTTATTTTGCTCGGTTTGCAGTTTAAAAATCTTTCTCATACATAGTATTAAATTCTCCTCTTGAGTTTTCTTCTTCTTCCTCTACGTCTTCTTCTTCTTGTTCTTCTTTGTGTTCTTGTCGGTTGTCTGATAAATGATAGCTATTCGATTGCTCGCTCGTTTTTACTCAATCTGCAATTGGAATAAGAAAAAAATAGGAAATCATTTAGATATGCGCATATTTAAAAGACACACAAATAAATCCCCCTCTAATGAGCCACAGAGAGAGAGAGAGAGATAGAAAGAGAGGGAGAATTCACCCCCAGCACATTTAGCTAATACACTCTCTTATCCCATCCCATTAAGGGTAACAAATCCAAAGCCCAAATCTGTTTATCAAGTTTTCTTCATTTTTCTTTGTCGCTGCTTCAGCAAAAACTTCGCTTAATGGCTTGGAATTTAATTAAATTGTTTTTTTTTTTTTGCTTATAAGCATGTGAAATGCACAATATGCGAGTGGCTCAGCGGTTGAGCCACTGACGAGTTGATACCCTGCAAAGTGTGTAGATTATTTATACGACTTGCGACAGCTGTGCTCATTGAAATAGCAGTGCCTACAACCTACATGTTTATAATTACAAACAAGTAAGAAAGTTACAGTCGAGTGTGCTCGCAACTCTAGCTTTAAAATTACGCTTGTTATTCGATTTTTTTGATTTGCGGGGGCGGATGTGGGCGTGGCAAAAATTTGAAACAAACAATTATAGCTCTATCTCTTATAGTCTCTGAGATCCAGTGTTTCATACGGACAGACGGACAGTCAGACGGACAGACGGACAGTCAGACGGACATGGCTAGATCGTCTCGGCTGTTGACGCTGATCAAGAATATATATACTTTATAGAGTCGGAGATGCCTCCTTCTACCTGATACTTACATTTCCTGCCGGCACAAAGTTATAATACCCTTCTACCCTATGGGTACCGGGTATAAATATTATTATAAACATAACATCAAGCTAAAATTTACTTATAACAGCTTAATGCATGTATTTTGAAATAATTCAATAGTTGCCAGCGATACAACCGTTATATATGATAGTTCTGCGTCTGTCGCACTGTTATCTTAATGAACCCAACTGTATATACATATAGTTAAATATATTTCATTATGTTCTTTTATTTTTTATTTCAGTTGATAATATAGTCTCTACAAATTTGCCATCATTGTATACTCTTCACTTGAAGTAATGTGTCTCGGTTATACATTCTAAATAAATTTTCTCATTTGCATTTTTTATATTTTATCTATTGCTATTTGCAAATCTAAAAAAAAAAACGTTTAAAATATTTTCGTAAATCAAAATTGTCTAGAAAACTTTCATGCGAAAATCTAAATAGTAAAATGTTTTTTTTTTTTTTTTTAGCAAAGCCTTAAAACCATTTAAAATTTTTTGTAAATCATAATTGTCTTAACACTGTCAAATTTAAAACTAAGCTTTTCGCTCATTATTCAGCTTTTTATACAATCGCGTTGTATATATGAGCTTTGTGAGATAAGCTTAATTTCATAGATGAGAGTTTTAAAGCAAATTTTGATTTACAAAAAAATTTAAAATGGTTTTGGAGCTTTGCTGAATTACTTCCAAAATAGTTGGCAAACATTATCTGCAGTTGAAATTTAATAACAGTATTTCGAAAATATTTTTCGTTTATGTTTTTAACTTAACTTACAAATGAATTTTTAGCTATTTATTAATTGAAATTTATGTTGAATTTCTCAAATATAATTAGGTATTTTTGTAGAGCATTCACAAGTCGCTATTAGCTCACATTAAGTTTGACTTGTGCAATTTAGCAATTTGCTATCGTTATCGCTGTCGTAATCACAATCGTAATCGTAATGAAATCTGAAATCAGAGTTGGCAGCTGGAGTCAGAATTATTCCGATTGGAATTCTGCATGTGCATTGGTCCAATTGGATGAGTGCAGCTGAGGGGTTGAAAAACATTGAGAGAGAGGAAGAGAGAGCCAGAATAGAGAGAGCGAATTAGGAATAGAGAGAGATAGAAAGGGGAGAGAGTAAGGAAGTTGATCCTGTGTGTGTGTGTGTGAGGCTTAGAAAGGAGCGCATTGAAAATAGGGTAAAAACCTGACGCGCAAAACAAACAAACAAGCCAAGGCACGTCTGTTGCCCCGCACCCCGCACCTCTAGCACCCCCTGCCACACCCTGTGCACGGTGTGAGCGTGTGTGTGTGTGTTTGTGTGTGCCCCGCATCCTTACAGGATACAAACTCAGGGACTCGAGTTCGAGTTCGAGTTCGGGTTCGAATCGTTTGAGCGGGTCAATGAACTCGCATTGTACGGCCAGTGTTTATCGTTCTTGTTGTTGTTGTTGTTGTTCTCTCTCCTCTTTCTACTCTCTGCTTGTAGTTTGCTCTATGCATTTTTCCGACTTTTCGGGCATTTTCCCACTTTGATCACCGCTTCTATTGTGGTTGCTCTTTTGTCTGTGCGGTGAAACAGCTGTTGCGGCTGTCCTCGCGTTCAATGAACTCAAAACAAGAGCCTAAGCAACAACGACAACGACAACAACGTGACACTCGAGAGGTAGCAAAAGGACAACAACAAAAGCAAAGAGGGACGACCCCAAAACAAAGGAATTGTAGCACCTTCCTCCTCACACACACCGACACGAAGCTGCATCTCAAAGAACTCACCTTCCTCCTCCTCCTCACCTTCCTTCCTTCTCATCTTCATCTCACCTCGCCCCCATCTGGTTGGTGGGCCAACCCTTAGAGCTCCCCCCTAACCCAGCTGTACCCAAAAAGGGTGCAAAAGAGTGCACAAGAAGCGGCGAAGAAAAGAAAGAAAGAAAAAAAAACAAAACAGAAACAGAAACAAAGCAGCGCAAAGAAAAGGAAATGTGTAATTGACACTTTTGCGCCGATATCTGTGACCTCATTTAAAATGTGTGTCGCCTCCGCCCCCGCCCCCTCCTCGAACATCACAGCACCTTGAGGTGGGTCAGGGTTCATTCTCGTTCTCGGTCTCGGTCTGGGTCTGTGCATGTTCTTGGTCTGCGTCTCGGTCTTGACGGCCAAGGGTGCAAGCGACCAAGAATCAAAGAGAGTGAGCGAGAGAGAGAGAGAGCGAACGACATGGCATTCTGATTGCAGCTGACGCAAGAGCGAGACAGAATGTCGCAGTTGCATTTGTAGCTTTCTTATTTAACTAGCTTTCTCTCACTCTTTTCTGCTAGAGTTGTACAAGTTGGATAAGAAATAATGTTATATGCATCAAAGTGGTTGCTCTGGATGACAATCTGGTATGTTTTGTACTCTCTAGTATATCGATATACCAATTATAGTCTTTGGTATATTTCTTACTTTTTTCTAGTATTGTACAAGTTATCTAAGAAGTAAATTTATATACTATAAATAAAAGTGGTTACTTTAGCTGACAATCTGGTATGTTTAGTACTTCATCGACATACTAAATAGATTCTTTGGTATATTTTAGTATTTTTTTCAGTATGTTTATTTGGTGAAAATGGCTTGCGAGTATCTCAAAGTTGAACTCACTCAAAATTAGCTTTCTTACTTGTTAAATATTGCTTGGCTTGCCGTTACTTTCATTTTCAACTCATATTTTGAATTTTTCAAAATTTTACGTTTCAAGAAATGAGTAGATTTTTAAATATGTTTGCAACTTTTCTTAATTTTTAAATTTTGCAAAATAATTTAATTTATTATCTTCAGCTTCTTTTAAATTTTTCATCTTTGATTATCCTTTTTATCTTCCTTTTTTTTCTATAAATATAATTTTCATAAAAAATCCTTGTCTTTCTTAAGCTCAAAATTCTTAACTTCTACTCTGAGTGGTAATCAGTTTTCGTGATCTTTGAGACTGCTTTTTGTTGTTGCATTTGTCAACCTCCATTTTTAAATGTTATTTTGTCGAACACCCCTTACTAGAATGAATGCATAGTTGAAAACTTTCTTTTGCAACTTTCAACTCGTTACGCTTACCCTTTTCAACCCTGCACTTTCACACACACACACACACACACCCCGCTCACACACATACAAACACAGTTATACGGTCTCTAGCCTCGAGCTTCACATTTGCATCTAGTATAACTCTCAGCTGTGTAGCACAGTCAACTGTTATACATAGAAATAGATATACGCTTCCAATAGACCATTTTGAGTAATATTTCAGTTACATTGCAGATAATCTTATCTTTAGCTAAGATCTTTTTCACACACTTAAAAAAAAAAACAAGCACCTTTTATAACTGTTATACTTCTGTTGTTATAACACTTGACTTTTTTGGCAATAGCTAGACTAGACAACCAAAAAAAAAAAGGAAACAAAATCAAATACAAAAAAAAGCATGAGCAGCAACAACAAAAAAAGTGAGAACATGGCAACTTCTATTTGGATTTTTTTGTGAATAGATAAAACAATGCTCGGTCTATTGATTGCAGAACTTGCTCTGTCTTTCTCGCTCTCGCTCCCACTCTTACGCTATAGCGCTCTGCTGCAGTTGGCAAAGTTTTTGCGTCTGTCTCGTTTACGCTTTGTCTCGCCATGTCGCAAAGTTTGAATTTTTTTCGTTTTCGTTTTCTTTTTCCTTACTTTTTTTTGTTGTTGCTGAGAAAGAGCAGCGTGTGTCTCGCTCTGACGGCTTTGTCTAATAACGACGCTGCAAGTGCTGCTCCTGTTGTTGTTCTTGTTGTTGTTGTTGTTATTATTATTGTTGTTGCTTTAGTAGTTGCTGTTGTTGTTGTTGTTGCTATTTGGCAGACACTTTGCACGATATTTTCGAGAAAATTTGCACGAAAAAAAAAATGTGACAAAAATTTGACTAGGACGTTGTTTCGTGTTTTCGTTTTATTGCAATTGCCAGGGCCCGACACGAACGTAAAAAAAAATTATTTATAATAATGATGAGAACGAATCGAAAGTGTACGATAGTTGCGATAGTTAGTTAAATATATATATCTATGTATTATAGATTTATTATTGCACAGAGAGCGACATGCACAGTTATTGGTGTATTTTTTATGTGTGTGTGTGTGTGTTCTTTTCTAGTTCCTTGTTGTGGTTTTTGTTGTTGTTGTTTGTTTTTTAGTTTGGAAAAAACCGAGAACACAACAAATTCGTAACTGAATACAACACAAAAACTGGTGCAGAGGAGTCAAAAAATTATAAATGAATGTTCTCGAATTGAGAAACACAACCGAATGGAGAATCAAAACCGAACGAAAGCAACGAACGAACACGTACGACTGAAAAAAGCAGACACAGCAAACAGGCGCCGCGGTCCTCGGTCCTCGGTTCTCGGTCGTCCTTACAGCAGCAGTATCCCTTTTTTTTACCCCCCGCCCCACTCTCCCAACATTTCTAGGAGAGCGAATGAGCGCACAACCACCGCACGCGTAGTGCGCTATCTCGCTCTGCTGTATAAGCTCTACGCTTACAGCCGGCCGGCATAGTACACACCCTTTTGGGAAAGCGAGACAGCGATAGCCGAGAGTCCATAGCTCACGTCACGTCACGTCACGCCATCGCCTTTGCTCTCATGAGTGCACTCGCGCTCTTGCTC
The DNA here is from genome assembly GCA_023558455.1 of Drosophila kepulauana. Lineage (NCBI taxonomy): Eukaryota > Metazoa > Arthropoda > Insecta > Diptera > Drosophilidae > Drosophila > Drosophila kepulauana. The sequence continues at coordinate 31,508,230 of CM042371.1, forward strand.
TTGCGCTCTCTCATTATTTTGGCTTGGCTCTCTCGTGTGTGTGTGTGTGTGTGTTGTTGCTGGTGGGTGATGAAAAGTAGAGGGAGTGGGGTGTTGTGGGCGAGTGCCAGCGTGTCGCTCGGGGGAATTTAAATGCAAAATACGGGCGTGCAAGTGTGTATCTAGCTATATAGCCATCATACTCACAGATATGGCGCTATATACTTTGAAATGCAAATCAGACGAGTTACACGAACATTAACTAAAAGCCACTTTAAGCACGAGAGTACTTTAAATATTTACTTCTATCGCAAAAGCCTTCGCAAATCATCGCCGATCAAAGCGCAGTTGAGTTCTTTTTTTTTCCTATCTAAAGAGAATGCAAATTTTGCATAAATAACGAGCTGAATACAGTTGTACATTAATAATACTATTAAAGAAAAATTCTTGAAAAAAGGTGATTGAAGATAGAAATGAAATGATTTAAAAAAACTACATTTTAAAAAAGAATATAGCAAATTTTTAAAATTTTGAATTTTAATAATTGAAATAATAAATTCGAAACACGTCTCAAAAGACCGAAAATACTTGCCCAACTCAAGCTAGTACATTTTTTCTTAGCAGTAAAAAAATGTCTCCGAATTTCCATAATTATCATAATTTTGCCATATTGCAATTATTTATGCAAATCGTACAAAAGCTCACAGCATGCTTAAAGAAGATTTATAGTAGAGCTAAACAATTTCAAGAATATGAATTTGCATAGATTTTGCCGTCAAAAGCTGAGCTAAGTACTCGCAATATATTTTGCTCGCAATAATTTGCATACTTAAAGCTGGTTAAAGCATTTGAAGTTTGAGGCTGATGTTCTCAGACAAGTTAATTGGATTATATTTGTAGATATATATGTATATGTATTGTATATATTCCCAATTGGATGCAAGATAAAAGCTTTGACAGAAAACACAATGAAAATTTCGACCCCTTCATCGAACTCTGCTGCTGCATAACACGCAATAAGGATACGCATGCAGTAGAAGGTGGAGCAAGGGGGAAATGAACGCGAGAGCGAGAGAGCGCATGATATTTATGCCGGCAGCCGGTTGTTAGTTATTGCCAGCAGAAAGCAGAGAGCGGCAATAGCAGTTACACACATACAGGCACTTGCACGTTGAGTTGCTCTCACACAAGCGCTCTCTCAACAGTTGCTCTCTCTCGTTTTCGTACTGAATCACACTCTCGCATAGACTTCGTCTACTCCACACATGCCCGCGCGCTCACACTTCATCTCAGGCATACGCCAACACTTACACACACGCACATTTACTTTTCGTTTCTCCCACACAGACAAATTCGCTGGATCGCACACACAGCTTCCGTATTATAAATAATGAAATTTCAACATTTGAGTTGACAACGTTGAAGATGAGCAGCAGACCTATGGTTAAGCGAGGGGGTGGGAGGGGAGGTGAGCCAAAGCAGTCAAGCTAAACATCAGTCGGTTACTTTTGGTGGTTTTGCTTGCTTTCGTTGTTGCTTGGCTGCTTTCTCTTAGCAAAGGGGCAAGGGGGAGGGCTTGAGGCTTGAGTTTGGGTAACTCTGGGGGGTTGCTTGCCTTTCCCTTTGCCTTTGCCTTTGCTTTTGCTTTTGCTGTTGCTTTTGCTCTTGTTGTTGCTTTTCTGGTTGCCGCTTGAGTGGCAACCGTTTGCATTTTTTAAAGGATTTCGTTGTATTTTTCTTTTTATGTTTTCCTTTTCTGCTGTGCGTCCCACACTCTTTGCAATTTTAAAGTGTTTCTTATTTTTCTCATAGGCTCTTGAAGATAATTCCGTTTATCTTTTGACCCAATTCGTTTAATTTTGTTTCTTTTTCTTTTTTTCCTTTTTTTTTTTTTTTTGTTTGGGGTGGTTCTCGTTTTTTACTTGAGTGTGTTTCTGTGTGAATGAGTGTCTCTATGCGAATATGTATGTGTGTGTGTGTGAGGCCTTGAGTATTGAGTGTCAAGTGGTTGCTTGCCATTTATAGCTTGTGTGCTAAATAACCATTCATAATGTGGGCGAAACTCACACACACACACACACACACACACACACATACAACAACATTAAGTATACTATTGTAGTTGGGAATCTCTGGAATTCCACCGAAAAGTAAATAAATAAATAATGTACTGAACAGTAATTGTCAATATTTCATGCCTTATAATAACAACTCCTAGTTAATAGCTAAACTTAAATATTAACTTGAAAAGTTCAAATAGAGAACTGAAATTTGTTTTTTATGATAGCAAACGCAATAATATTTATGTATATCAAATTTTTCTAAGGATCTAAATAAACTGAGCAACTTATTTGCTTAAAAGCAAGCGGACAGACGGAACGCTTTTTACAGATTCACTCTCATAGAGCTGTCAGTGCACCAACATAAAGTTCGAAACTAAAATAATAACTTGTAAAATTGAAATAGTGAATTTAAACTTAATAATATGATAGCAACAGCAATAATATTTACTTATACCAAGTTTTGTATGGATATCTAAAAAACTGAGCAAATCATTTGCTTAAAAGCAAGCGGACGGACAGACAGACGGCACGTTTTTTTTCAGATTTACTCTCATAGAGCTGTCAGTATGCCATTATAAAGTTCTAAGCTAAAATATTTACTTGAAAAATACAAATATTGAATTTAAGCTTAATTACAATTAAAAATAATTAAAATATTAACTTGAAAAATATAAATAGTGAACAGAAACTTAATAATATGATAGCAACTGCAATAATATTTACGTATACCAAGTTTTGTATGGATATCTAAAACACTGAGCAAGTCATTTGCTTAAAAGCAAGCGGACGGACAGACAGACGGCACGCTTTTTTCAGATTTACGCTGTCAGTATGCCAATATAAAGTTCTAAGCTATAATATTTACTTGAAAAATACAAATATTGAATTTAAGCTTAATTACAATTAAAAATAATTAAAATAATAACTTGTAAAATTAAATATGGTATATAAAAACTTAATAATATGATAGCAACTGCAATAATATTTATGCCTACCAAGTTTTATATGGATATCTAAAAAACTGAGCAAGTCATTTGCTTAAAAGCAAGCGGACGGACAGACAGACAGACAGACAGACGGCACACTTTTTTCAGATTTACGCTGTCAGTATGCCAATATAAAGTTCTAAGCTATAATATTTACTTGAAAAATACAAATATTGAATTTAAGCTTAATTACAATTAAAAATAATTAAAATATTAACTTGAAAAATATAAATAGTGAACAGAAACTTAATTATTTTATAGCAACTGCAATAATATTTACGTATACCAAATTTTGTATGGATATCTAAAAAACTGAACAACTTATTTGCTTAAAAGCAAGCGGACGGACAGACAGACAGACAGACGGCACACTTTTTTCAGATTTACGCTGATAGAGCTGTCAGTGTGCTTTTAATGTAATGCGGTCTAAGCCACTTTCATCCATTTACCTTCATTTACTTGATCCATTACACGTCTAATTCATTTGATGGCGAAACAACAGAAAGAAAAAAAAAGCGTATGAATAGAACAAAACAAGTTGAAGATCCATTCCATCCCTTCGCTTGTTGTGAAAAGTAAAAATGAGAAAAAATGTCCAGCCATATGTCTTCATTTTCAACTTTCAACTTTCCCGAAACGCCAAAATGTTTTCAAGTTTTGACAAAAACAAAAGGGTTAAATCTAATGAAGGGGGATCGTGCTCGGGAATGAATGAGAAAACAGTGTTGATAAGAAAGCAAAAAAAAAACTAAAACCAGTTCTCTAAAAAAGGTAACTCGATGCGACCAGAACGAATTCATTTGCATTTTTGAGTCGCATCGTGCTAAATGTAACACTTTCCCAACTATCCCAACTATGTAGCAACCACCAAGTGCATCATTGTCGGGTTAACGCACGATCCACAACCACCACCAAGGGATAAACCCAATACTCGTATGTAGGGGATCACAGCTGTCAAATCTGCAGTCGAACAATTTATGGACACAGGCGACTTATTGACACTTCTCATGTAGCATTTTTGCAAACCATATGTAATGACATTTGCAGTCAGAAGCTGAGGCAGAGGCGTCGCAACGGGGGCTACTCAAAAACGGGGGGACTCAAAAGAATCTGCGTCGAACGATCAGAAAAAATAAGAGCATCTACTTGCCCCTTTATTTTTATTGATACTAAGATAATATCTTCAAAAAAAAGAACATGTTTTAATTTAAATAGAAATCAGTGCAGGCTAATTTCACATTCTATCATCAAGCAGATTAATTTAAAGAAAAACATTCTTAATTTTAATCAATTTAAAGAATGACAGCAAAACAGTGTGATATTATTATTTAAATATACCAATTTCACATACCCAAGACTATAATTGGTATATCAATATACTATTGCATTCAAAATATACCAAAAAGACAAAAGCAAAACAGTGTGGTATTATTATTTAAATATACCAATTTCACATACCCAAGACTATAATTGGTATATTAATTTACTATTGCATACAAAATATACCAAAGAGTACTAAACATACCAGATTGTCAGACAAAAGCAAAACAGTGTGGTATTATTATCTTAGTATAATTGGTATATTAATATACGATTGCATTCAAAATATACCAAAGAGTACTAAACATACCAGATTGTCAGGCGAATCAAGAATATATATATTTTATGTATACTTCTGCTTGTTACATTTCCTTCTGTGATAAAGTTATCATACCATTCCATTATTATTATTTCAAAATACCAAATCCATTAAACGAAAAAATATAAACATTAATATACTGTAACATCGGATAGTCATGAATACATATACTATATGTATATATACTTCTGCCATTCTAGTATTATTATCGAATTATACAAAATTCATAAGCAGAAAATATACTTTAAGATATCGAAGGCTATAATTGGTATACTCGTAGTATATTAATATACTATTCCATTGGAGAGTACTAAGCGGGCGGATAAAAAATATATATGTATACTTTATGGTATATACTCCTGCTTGTTACATTTGCTGCTCTTTAATAAGCTAGTTCTTCTCTTAAATAAATTTTAACCGGTATTCTCGACAATTGTTTGCTTACATCCCGTTTACATTGTTGCCAAACTTCGCCCCCTTTGGGACGCCTCTGGCAAGTGTGTTGCATAGTTTGCATTGTTCGAAAATTAGTTAGCGCCCCATTTTTCGCAATTGTTTGTCCACTCTCTCTCTCTCTCTCTGTCTCTTTCTCCCTCTCAGTCTCAGCTTGTTAGCAACGAGTTCAATGCACTCGCAATTGCATAGAACATTCAGGTAGACGATTGAATTGAATTGATATAAATTGATGCACGTCCCAAGCAATCAGCCCAAGTCCAATGGACCAGGTCCAGACTCTCTCTCTCTCTCTCTCTCAGCCTGTCTCTCTCTTGCTTTCGCTTGCATCTCTCAGCCTGGACATTAGGCTGGTACAGTGAAGCAACCCTCGACGTTCATTAGCGTGCCACACACACACACACACACACACACACACACACATAAGCGAACACATGTGGCAAGTAGTTAAGGGTTGGCGCCCCGTGTCGCTGCCAAATGAGACGGCATAAAAACGCCCAAAAGACAAAAAAGGTGAACTCGTATTCCCCGATAACCATCATAATTATATAGACAACTATGCAAGTTGGACTAATTAGCTGCAACTTCAAATCGCTTGACCAGAAACATTCTCTCAAAATGATTCCAATGGAGTGAAAACTTCTTTGATGTTGAATTGATTTCAAAGATAAGATTATGATAATAATTGTATTTTAGTTGATCAAATATAATATTTCTTCATCTCATTCATTTTCATCACTCTTAATCCATTTTGTTTTTATTTTCTTTATATTATTATTATTATTATTATTATTATTATTATTATTATTATTATTATTATTATTATTATTATTATTATTATTATTATTATTATTATTATTATTATTATTATTATTATTATTATTATTATTATTATTATTATTATTATTATTATTATTATTATTATTATTATTATTATTATTATTATTATTATTATTATTATACATATATTATATATTATAATATATTTCTTCATCTCATTCATTTTTATCACTCTTACAATAATAAAATATAATCATCATATTTTTTGAAATATCCTTTTTTCATATATCTTCTTTTTTAATATCTTTTCATTTGTATAGTTACTAATAATTAGTGCATTTTATAAGCCTAGAAATAAGTTAGGTTCATCATAATTAGAGCCTTTTATTTCTGATCTGCTATCATCAAGTATATCTAACTTTATATATCTACTTTTTAGGATCTCATAATTTTATTATTACGAGTATTATATTATTATATTATATTAATATATTAAATTTTCAGACAAAGTGATTCAGATTAACATGAGTTAATAAAAAATGAGGAAAATCATTCTAATCAAAAGTTCAAGTATTTATTTATAATGTAAATTTCTTAAATCTTATCTTTGCTTCCTTTTTGTCAAGTTTGTTGTTCTCTCTTTCTCTCTAAAATACATCTCAACCTTTCATTAATAAACTGTTTTATTTCTGTCTGTTTTTCTTTGATATTCCTGCTTGCTTTTCGTCAGCTCTTCCTTTCTTTCTTAATTTGTTGCTCTCTTTATTTCGCTTTTTTACGATCACTTTGGCGCTTATGTAAGCTTTGTAACGGGTCCTTATTCACATATGTGAACTTGTATGCATATACATATCTTGTTCTCTCTTTCTCTCTCGCTCGCACTTATTTGGTGTCGTGCTGCATTCACCTGAGCGTCAGGCTGCGCCACCTGCTGTCAGTTGACACTGCTCCGCTGCTGCTGCTGCTGCTGCTGATGCAGGATATTGAACTCTGACACAATGCTATGTACAACATAAAGGCAAACTACTTCCCCGCTTCTCTTCCCCCCCACCCCTCTCTCTCATTCACTCTCTCCATCTGTATCTCAGCAGCCCACCTAACGCCCACCTAGCGACACGCCTCTCCACCCACCTCTCGTCCCCAAACACACAGCTTGAAAAATGTGGGCAGCAAAGCGCCGACTATGTGTGTCCTCCTCCCTCCATCCTTCACTCTCCACACTCTCCTTTTCGTGTTTCGTCTGTCGGTTGCCGGCCGGTGGCCAACTTGTCCCCCTCCTCCTCTCTCCAACCCCCCCTCTCCAAACACCTGCTCTCGCTCTGCTTTGCGCGCAGTCTCTTGCTCTCTGCATTGTGCTCTGCTCTGCTCTCTCTCATTCACTTTTATGCTTCCACTCGTTCTCGTTCTCGCTCTTGCGCTTGCACATTTAGCCCATTCATTCATGTTCTGCGTGCCGCGTGTGTGTGTTTTACTCTCTTTTGCTCTCGCGCTCGTGCAAGTGTATTTGTGGGGCGTTGTTTTGATTTCCATGGATAGATTGCGCAATCTATGCTTCACACAAATTGTCTAGGAAGCAAACGAGAGAGTAAAACTAAAAGGAGAGCAAGCGCATGTCTCTGAGAGCCAAGTGAGCCTATGTGTGTGTGTGTGTGTGTGTGTAGTTGTGGGTGCTTTGGGAATTTGCGCTTTGGGGAGCTGCGCACAATGTGCGGAAATTGAATTTGCGGCAGCAGCAGCAACAACAACAAAAAGCACAACAACACCAACAACAACAACAACAACAACAAACAGCGAACAACACGCAGAACACAAAACAACAAGGAAAAAAACGTTGCCTCATTGCATTTTATGTGTTCTCGACGTGGCCGCTGCTCAGGGTGTGTCTATGTATGTGTATGTGTATATGTGGGTGTGCGTAAGTGAGTGTGCCATACACCCACACACACACGCGCACAGCAAACCGGCTTTTGTTATTTCGTTAGCACATAAAATGGTTTTGATGTTTTTTGCACTTTTTCTCTTTTTTTTTCATAAATTGCAACAGATATAAACACTCACACACACTCATAAATGAATGTAGATATGTCTATCTGTGTGTGTGTGTGTGTGTGTGTGTGTTTGTTGTACCTGCCAGCTGAAGGAAAGGAAAACTCCAAATTGCACATTAACATTTATTGAACATTCCCAGTTCTCAGTTCCCAGTTCCCAGATCCCGTTCTCATTCTCTTTCTCGTTTTCGGAGCATAAAACCCAATGCGAAGGGTCACAAATACGAGTATACCAGCATATAAATGGGTTCTATATATCTATATGTATATATCTTTATATATATCTTTTTTTGTGGGAGCAGAGGGATCTCATAACGCCTCGTGCCCCCAAAATTTGCGCATTTATATCGAATAGTTTTATTTCATTTAAGCAAAATGTGAGCTTTAAGGAGAAAGTTTGAACTCAACTTGAACTATGATAATATTTCGCATATATTATTGGATTCTTTCTATATCTATACTATAAAAACAAATCTTCTACAGACAAATTACGTTGGAATACTTAAAGAAAATGTAAGAAACAATGGGTATATATTTCTCTAAACACATCAAATATGTATATATGGTATATTTCGCACTCTATGGTATATTTTGAATATACCAAAAATTACTAAAATATGCCAATGGCTTTTGATAGTACTATATCAATATACCAAACATAGCCATTGGCACATTTAGGGTTTTTTTTAGTATTTTAATTCGGTATATTTTTAGTATTTTTCAGTATATAAATTTGATTAAATTACTTTACTAATATACCAAATTTAATATAAACCATGCTTTATTTTTATTATTTTTGCAGTATATTTGGTGTATATATATGGTATATTTCGCACTCTATGGTATATTTTGAATGTGAATATACCAACAATTACTAAAATATGCCAATAGCTTTTGATAGTACTATATCAATATACCAAATATGGCCATTGGCACATTTAGGGTTTTTTTTAGTATTTTCATTCAGTATATTTTTAGTATTTTTCAGTATATAAATTTGATTAAGTTGCTTTACCAATATACCAAACATAATATAAATCATGCTATATTTTTAGTATTTTTGAAGTATATTTGGTATATTTTCTGACTCAAAAAATGTTATAACATCTATTTAACATGTTAAATTTTAAAGTTAGAGTCTCTCTAACTGAGTGCAACTGCTTTATATAGTTTTAATATATTAATAAAACTTTTTTATAATCAAATTACCTTATAACAAAAGAAAAATGTATATTTTCATATTACAAAATAATTAATAATTTAAATGGAAAAAAACATTTTATTCAATTTTTTGCATATTACAAAACAACTTTTCCGTCACACCCCAAAATTGTTGCCTTCTTTGAGGCAACTCATAAAGATGTTAATATACATTTAATGAAGTAATTATTTTGACCATATAGAATACAATGTAGCAAAGTTTATCTGCGGTCAGTTTTAAGCACTCGCATAAAAACATTTTATAGCAACGCGTTCAAACCGCATTTCAACCTCGAATACTCTGCAATCTTTGAGAGCGAGAGAGAGAGAGTGAAGAAATTTGTACTTACTAGTAACAAATATGAAATTCAAATGTTTCTTATTTACAAAAATGTTTTAGTAGCATTTTTGGCTGTCAATCTGGTATATTTTTACCTTTTATGGTATATTTCAAATATCATTCATTCATTCACCGATATACCCAATGGTGTATTTAGTATATTTTTAGTATGTTCGGTATATTAATTTGGTATATTTTAAGAATAATTCAAGTAAGGTATATTTTAAACATATCACTTCATCGATATACTAAATATAGCCTTCAGTATATTTTTAGTATTTTTGTGTTATATTAATTAGGTATATTTTAATATAAATACCGCAATGTTTTTCTTCTTCTTATTCAAAATCGGTAAAAGGTATCTCACAGTCGAGCACACTCAACTATCTTTCTTTCCTACGAAACGCTGCAAAGTATGCTATAAAATTTTGCAATTCTTGCAGCGTATTTACTATGAGGTGTGTCTTTGTCTTTTCTACGAATTACCAAGTTCTATTAACTTGACGGCTGGAAAAAAGAAAATACATTTTCGTTTTCAATTGCAATTGCGTCAGTTGATGTTATTTGCCAAGTTGAAAATCGCTTTTGAAGTCGAGTCAAGGCGGCCAATGGCCAAAAAAAAAAAAGAAAGGCACAAAAAAGAAAGAAAAAAAACAGCAGCAAAACTTTTCTAATTAATTGTTTAGCACTTGGCAACTTTGCTTTTCTTTCCCTTCGTTTTGGTCAAAAGAGAAAATTTAAATGAAAACAACAGCCGATGATGATGACGACAACGATGATGATGATGAGATGCAGAATAAAGAATGAAGAAGAAGCAATGAAGATGCCCATAATGAGCATCACTTTGTTTATTTGTTTGAAGGATTGTTGCCAACTTGAATGCCAAACAAACAAGCTTCAGCTGCAGTTTTCCAAAGATTCTTTACCGGAAAACAAGAAGTAATGAAGCAAATAATGCAAAAATACTTGCAAAGCAAATTAGTTTTCAAAAGAGTTGCAAAAGTCTCAATAACAAGTTGCAGCAGTTGCAAAATTTTAAGCTTACTTGTAAAAGGAATGCTAAAGAACAAATTGTTGATTACTATTCAAATGCAAATTTAATTAAGGAGCTTTGTTTGTTGCCAATTGTATTACAAAATTCAGTTTCAATGACATTATAGAGTGCTAATTAATACAAAACAAGTAACAAAAGCAACAGTCGAGTGTGCTCGACTCTGAGATACCCGATATACATTTTGAGTAAAAGCGGTATTATTCTAAAAATATACCAAATGTACTGCAAAAATACTAAAAAAAATATAGCATGATTTATATTGTATTTGGTATATTGGTAGAGTAACTTAATCAAATTTATATATTGGAAAATAGTAAAAATATACCGAATGAAAATACTATAAAAATACATTTTGAGTAAAAGCGGTATCATTCTAAAAATATACCAAATATACTGCAAAAATACTAAATGATTTATATTGTATTTGGTATATTGGTAAAGTAACACAATCAAATTTATATACTGAAAAATACTAAAAATATACCGAATGAAAATACTAAAAAAATACATTTTGAGTAAAAGAGGTATCATTCTAAAAATATACCAAATATACTGCAAAAATACTAAATGATTTATATTGTATTTGGTATATTGGTAAAGTAACTCAATCAAATTTATATACTGAAAAATACTTAAAATATACCGAATGAAAATACTAAAAACAAGTAAGAAGGCTACAGTCGAGTGTACTCGACTGTGAGATACCAGCTACTCATTTTGAATAAAAGCAATATATTTTGCGGTATTTTTCTCAAAATATACCAAATATACTGCAAAAATACTAAAAATATAGCATGATTTATATTATATTTGGTATATTGGTAAAGTAACTTAATCCAATTTATATACTGAAAAATACTAAAAATATACCGAATGAAAATACTAAAAAAATCCTAAATGTGCCAATGGCTATATTTGGTATATTGATATAGTACTATCAAAAGCCATTGGCATATTTTAGAAATATTTGGTACATTCACTTTCAAAATATACCATAGAGTGCGAAATATACCATATATGTATATTTCAGTACTAGCTTAGAAATAATCAACTATAGAGCTAAAATTTCTAATTCATAGAAAAGAAGATTAAAGCTGATGATAGCAAGTTTTACTTTGTTGAATTCAATTTATACAAGCAAATAAATTGAACTAGCTGATAAATAGATCAAATATTAATGATTAGAATTTCATTTCATATTTCATATAGCAAGTTTTTAAAAATGTCTTTTATAATGTTTTTGAAAAGTCTTCAGCTGCAATTGTGATTCATAATTTTAAATCAAATCATCTTTTCTAGTTTGAATTCAAAAGGGTTATAAAACTCTTAAATTATTTAGGGAATTTTAAGAGATTACCATAAAAAGTATTGAACTGTAAAGTTCTTTTTATTTGTAAAATGTTTTTCGCTCTTGCTTTGATGGAAATGAAGAAATTTTTGAAAATGGAAAGCAGCAAAGCGAATCATGATGGTTGAGGATGAGATTGAGGCTGAGACTGCCTGATAAAGGTTTTGCCAGAGGGATTACTTTAAACAATTTTGGTGTGTGTGTTTTTTTTTTTGTGTTTTTTGTCGACTAGGGTTGCAAAAGTTTCGCCGACAGGCTGCACTTTTCCTCCTTCTTCTTCTTCTTCTCCCCCAATGCACGTTTTTCTCGTTTTCTCGTTTTCGCGTTTCTGTTTTCTGGTTTATATTTTTTTTCTGGTTCGTGCAGTTGTTTTCTTTGTTGAGGTTATGTATAACCCGCTCCCAAGTTTGCCCAGACAATGTACCACTCTCTCTCTCTCTCTCTCTCTCTCTCTCTCACACACACACACCCCTCTCTCTCTCTCCTTCTCTATATACCCAACGTTTCGACTGCCAGAGTTACATGGCATATGTCATTTCTAAAACAAAAAAAGAATAACTGCTCCTAGACCGTCCACCATGGACCATCGACCATCAACCGTGCACCTTCCCCCTACCCACTACCCCCTTCCCACGACCTTCCCCTTACCCCGAAAGTGATGCTGCTGCTACTGCAACCGGATGCTGTCCATTTCAATTATCGTGCGCTCTGCGCTTTGGAGTGGTGCTTGAATTTTGAATTTTTCGCTGCCATTGTTGTTGTTGTTGCTGTTGTTGTTGTTGTTGCTGTTGTTGTTGTTGTTGCTGTTGTCAGTTTATACATTTTTGATGTTTATAGAAAACGCAGCAGCAAAACAGCATGTAATCAAGTTACGTTCGACGTTTGCAACGACTGCGAAATACCCGATAACAAATTTGCACTTAAGTGCATTTTTAAACTTTCAACATTTTCTACAATTTGATATTAATGCAATTATTTTTCATATTTAAATTTATACTTTTTTTCTTATATGCACAGTTATCGTCATAATCGTCTGCATCAAAGCTCTATTAGTTGAAAAGTGCACTTAACAGCAACTAAAACCAATTACGACATTATTTTATGCTACACAAAATTTCTGTAAAATTTTCCCAAATTGTAAATTTCATTGTTGCACTTTAATTGGATTCTTAACTAACTATTAATTTCATTTTCAAACTTTACATAGTCAAATATGCACTTAAGTGCATTTTCAACTAATTTAAACTATTAACATTGTTGGTGGCTAAACAAAAATTGTTTCGTTATTGCACATTTTATTGTTGAACGTTGTTACGTTGCTCGATCTTAGATTCATTACAACGTCGATATTGAAATAGTGCACTTAACTGCAACTAAAACCAATAACGACTTTATTTTGTGCTAAATAAAAATTCTATAAAATTTTTTCGTAATTGCAGTTCTACACAATTGTTTTTTAATTGAACTGTCCCAAAGTTGATAAAAGGGAAGTGCACTTAACTGCAACTAAAACCAATTACAAAAGTTCTATAACAATTTTTCCTAGTTGGAAATTTGATGGTTAAACGTTAATCAGATTCTTTATAACTGCAATTTAAACAATTTTTTTTCATGGCAGTCATAATACTGCATAAGACTTCATCAAAGTTCAACAAAATTTTGTCTTTATTGAACTTTTCCGATACATTATAATTTCAATGACTCTAAACTTTTGTGATTCCTGAAAACTTCGTTGCAATCAGATAAAAATTGTAGAAATTTGTAAAGAAGTAATGTTCTTTAGCAAAAAACCTCTACAACAATAGAGTCTTAGTTGCTTTGACTGACAATCTGGTATATTTTGCAGTCTCTGGTATATTTTGAATGTATTACTGTGTCAGTATTTTTGCGGTATATTAATTTGGTATATTTTAAGCATTTTCGCTTTTACAACAATCGAGTCTTAGTTGCTTTGACTGACAATCTGGTATATTCTTCAGTCTATGGTATATTTTGAATGTTTTACTGTGTCAGTGTTTTTTGGCGGTATATTAATTTGGTATATTTTAAGCATTTTCGCTTTTACTTGAAATGTTTATCGGGTATCTCACAGTTGAGCACATTAAATGAGCATTAAATTAATATTGCCCTTAAATTTGATGTATGATATGTTTTGAGAGCATTCGACTGAGTATACCCTTTAACAGCGCTGACTGCCGGGTATGGCAACAGAGAAAAAAACGCAACTTCGATGCGGCTTTACAGCTGCCACAAAGCGCCGCTGCGTCGAAGGTCCTCTCAGACTATCCACAACTTGGCTAATGGCCATATGGATTTGCATGTGGTTGCTCCTTCTCCTTCTCCACCTCCTTCTCCATCTCCATCTCCTCTTCCTTCTCTGTCTCTGTCTCTGTCTTCTTCTCACTGCCTGGCTGCTTTTTATATATTTTTTGGTGGTGGTCGCGCGTCTCACATCTCTCAAAACTTTGTGAACGCTGCACTTTAGAACGCTGCTGTCCAGTGGTTGCTGCTGTGCTGTGTTGCTGCTGTTGCTGTGTTGTTGCTGTTGCTGTTGTTGTTGCTGTGCTGCGCAGGTAATGAAAGTTGTCAGTTCCCTGGTCCCTGACGTTCCTGAATTCGAGTCCGTGTCAGAGTCAGCAGCGTCTGAATTTCTATTTTCCTTGTTTTTTTTCTATTCACGTTGGGTGGTTTGGGTTGTTGCTGTTGCTGTTGTTGTTGCTGTTGCACAGTTGGTGGCTGTTTTTTAAACTTGTTTGCAGTTTATTTTGCTTTTTTGTTTTTGTTTTTGTTTGATTTCCCCTCCCGCTAGCTCAACCCTTTTTTGTTTTTTTGATTGCTTCGAAGTGCACTTCAATTGCATTTTATTAGAGTTGTGCTCAAACGCAACATTTTCTGTCAACTTGTGCAACTTGTGTTTACCCAAAAAGTTTATGCGCAGCATTCAAAACAGGTTTTCTGTTCCCGTTGTTGCCTTTGCCTTAACATAAGATTTTCCATGTTCAAGTTTAGCAAAAATAAAATTCAATTTGTTGAACTCAGTAGCATATCGATATAACTTTTGCTATATTTTAGTATTTTTTTGGTATATTTTATAGAAGTATATTTTGTATTCTCGATCTCAAAGGCAGAAGGTGGCAACTCCGATCCCAATGTAGTTACATTTTAAACGTCATGGTATATCCATATACTAATTGTAACCTTTTTAGTAATTTTTTCGGTAAATTTGATTGAAAATGGGCAAGCGAATGTAGTATATTTTGTTCCCTTGGTATATAAAATATTTAGCATTGTGGTTTTTGGTATATTTTAATGAAAATGGGTAGTGTGTATGGACTATTTTGTGCATATTGGTATATTTCAGAAACTTTGGCATATTTAAGTATTTTTGGTACATTAATTTTGTTTATTTCTATAGAGTATATAGAGTATATTTCTACATTTCGGTATATTTCAATACTTTTTCGATATATTTATTGAGTTGCGAGTATAACATATTTTGTGCTTCATAATATATTTTGAACTCAGTAGCATATCGATATAACCCTTGCTATATTTTAGTATTTTTTTGGTATATTTTATAGAAGCGGGTAGCGATAATAATATATTTTGTATTATATGGTAATAGTACTCCAATCTAATAGTATGTAAATATACCAAATATAACCTTTGGTATATTTAAGTATTATTTTGGTATATATTTAAAATAATAACGCACTATGTTGGCCTTATTGAAAATGTGTAGCGAGTACCTTACAGTCGATCATACTCGGCTGTAACTTTCTAACTGGTTCTTTTTATTGCTTTTTATATAAAAAAATGTAGTAAAATGTTTGAGCTATTGAATTAATGATTTCTAATTTATTTCTATACCAAAGATTGGTTTAATTTGTACAGAAACGTTACTCAATTTAAGGGCATAATTATTATTCACATATTAAGAATACTTTTTGATACATTCACTTTACTTTACATAATTCTAGTTATTAGTTTATTTAGGTATTAGTTAAGAAGAAATTCTTGTTTTAAATTTTAATGCAAACAATTATTTTTCTTTTATATTTTTATATTATTGCAGCGTTCTTTGACAGAAAAAAGAAACTTTTGCTTTGCAACGTAAATACAATTTACGATTATTTCTTTTTATTTATGAAATGCAACTAACATATCAATTCTGTATTCTATTTTACTACAATTTATGATTATTTTTATTATAAATTCTGTATTCTATTTAATTCAAACTTTTTCTCTTTAAATATTAGTTTAATCACGCTTCAATCGCCATGTCGTAAATGCTGCACTTAAGCAATTAAAAGTCACTTGATCAATAGATAATTGCTACATGGTTTTTTTTTAATAGCATGGTGCATGAAACACGTTAACACGTTGGAGGTGTTAACGCATTCATAATGTCCAAGCTGGAAATTAGTATCGAGTAAAGAAGCCTGTAATTGAATTTAGTAAACGAGCTTTTTAATTGCAAATCGAAAGGAAAGGAACTAAAAGGATTGCAGCAGCTATCCATAGTCAAGTTGTTGTATCTTCTACTATGTGTGTGTGTGTGTGTGTGGCAGGAACACACCCATACAACATGTCCTTTCTGTCCTTGCTTGTTTTGAGGGGGGCAAGCGCATGCGTCATATTGATTTTCGTTTGTTGCCAAAAAAAACAAAATAGAAAAAGCCGAACTTCAAAGAGGAAACCCCAAATTTGCCGAAAGTGCCGACAAAATGCCGGAATTACCGAAACGAAATGCAATATCGAATAGGAGAAAAGTCTTTTTTGTCTTTTGCATTCAAAATAAGCCAAATCCCAAATGCAATCAAAAGCAAAACTTAATTATAATAGCCTCAACTATTGCAGCAAAAATTTTGCATTCTTTTGCTCTTCTATTTTTTCCTCTCTCACTCTCTCTCTCATTTACTTTCTCTCTCTCTCTCTCTCTCTCTCTCGCTCTCTAACACTTTTGGCTAAATCACAGCGCCAAAATTATTAGTGTGTGTTTCGTTGAAATAAATAAACACATTTTCGCCCTCGAAACAACATAAAACAAATCAAATTGCTCCATGGGGATTTGAATGGATTTCAATATGCGCTCACAGTGAGCACTAATTGTATATTCACATGCACGTTGCATGTGCCTAAATTCATTTCGTTTGTTTATCCACATAAATCGACACATCAAATCACATCGAATTCTCTCGAATCTTACTCTTTGCACAATCGAGTGTACTCGACTGTGAGTTACCCATTTGGAATAAAAGCTGAAGAATGTGGTATCAATTTAATAATATACCAAATTAATATACCACAAAAATACTAAAAATGCACCAAAGGGTATATATTTATATATTCATAAAGTAAACATATCAAATGAATGTTTTTTAAAATACTAAAATATACTGAATTAATATACCACAAAAATACCAAAAATGCACCAAAGGATATCTATTTATATATTCATAAAGTAAACATATCAAATGCATGTTTTTTAAAATACTAAAATATACTAAATTAATATACCACAAAAATACTAAAAATGCACCAAATGGTATCTATTTATATATTCATAAAGTAAACATATCAAATGAATGCTTTTTAAAAAAAATACTAAAATATACTGAATTAATATACCACAAAAATACTGAAAATACACGAAACGGTATATTTGATATATTGATAAAGTTAACGTAACAAATCAATATACTGTAAAATACAAAAATATACTGAATTAATATATCACAAAAATACTAAAAATGTACCAAGGGGTATCTATTTATATATTCATAAAGTAAACATATCAAATGAATGTTTTTTAAATTACTAAAATATACTGAATTAATATACCACAAAAATACAGAAAATGCACCAAACGGTATATTTGATATATTGATAAAGTTAACGTAACAAATCAATATACTGTAAAATACAAAAATATACTGAATTAATATATCACAAAAATACTAAAAATGTACCAAGGGGTATCTATTTATATATTCATAAAGTAAACATATCAAATGAATGTTTTTTTTAAATACTAAAATATACTGAATTAATATACCACAAAAATACTAAAAATGCACCAAACGGTATATTTGATATATTGATAAAGTAAACATATGAAATCAATATACTGTAAAATACAAAAATATACTGAATTCATATACCGCAAGAATATTAAAATATACCACAGAGTGCAAAATATACCAGATTGTCAAAAGCTTAGTCATTTTTTTTTTGTACTTATTATACAAATCCCTTGAAATAACAAAAAATTTTAATGTAGAAGCATTTTAAATTGTATTAGTACATATAAAAAAATGTTCAAAAATATATGGAAAATATGCATTAGAAGATGCTGCTGAAAAGAACGAAAAATTTTCTAAGAAAACTGCAAGTTTTCCATCTAAATTTCTATGTAAGCTGAAAAGATAAAACAAGAGAAACTGGCAGCAATAGGATTATTTCGCTAGTTGAAGTAGAACACTAAGCTTAAGACTAACTAAGAAAGACCGACAGAGACAGCAAGAGAGAGAGAGGGAGAGAGAGACGAAGAGCTGATGAGGAAGAGTAAGTGCTTTAGCTGAAATGAAATGCAAGTGAAATGAAATTAAGTTGGCTCAAAAACGCTCAAGAGAAACTCATTAAATGCGACCCAAGCGAAGCATTGTTCCTTTTGGGATGGAAGGAGAAAAGCAACAGAACAGAAAATAAGTGAGGCACAAGCTAACTTGCTTATGAGCCGAAGCATGAAAGGAGAACGCTCTGTGGAAATGTGGCAATGTGGAAATGCGGAAATGCCAAATAGGAAATGAGAAATGGCCAAATGGCAGGGCGAAGGCGATGATAAAAAGTGAACACAGAAAAAAATCGAAAAAAAACGTAAACAAATGCTTGGAAAGTCAAAGATCTGTAAGAACAAAATGTATCTCAAGAGTCAGAAAAGCAGCAGCCACAATAAAAAAAAGTCATAGAACAATAGCTAGAAAAAGAAAAGACGAAAGAAAAATATGAAATAACTCTTTTGAAATTCAATTTCTTATGATGAAGCTTAATTCTGTTTGCTTGGCGCATTCATGTTAACAGCAGTGTAGAGGGAAAAACTTCATAATAGAATTTTCACTGAGCCCAAAAGAAAAAGGGAGAGAGGGAGAGAGAGAGAAAGAGAAAGAGCAGGCAAAGCAACCACCCAATTGCTTTTGTGGCCTGCAATAAGTTCTCGAGCAGAAATCTTCATTTGCGCAGCGTGGAAAATTCATCTCAAGTTGAATGAAAGTTTGCTCGAAATTACACACACACACACACACACACACACACACATAGATACTTGAATGCACAATGGAAAACAACGAACACTGCACTGAGAGAAACTGCCTTTTGCCTTTCGCGTTGATGAATTATTCAATCAACTAATTAGAGGACTAGAAGAATGCATAATATATTTCTAATTAGAGTGCTCTGCAGCCATCGATTGAACTAAACCAAGTATAAAGTATCCATAGCAACTAAAGTCAAACAAATCCTCAAGCTGCAAATCGAAAAGATACATTTCTCTCTTGAGATTTTGTAATCACGATGATAGATGGTAAGCAAGTCACTTTTTTCCACACAAACAATCAAAAGATACATTTCGATATTGTAGTTTACTTAAGATACTTTTGAATATAGATCCACTGCGATTGATATACCAGCTATGCATTTAAGTATATTTCAGTATATTTTGAATGTAGCAATATATTTATATTTGTATATTCTATATTCTATTCGGTATTTTAATTTGGTATATTTTATTAAAAAAAAGGAATAGTGAATGTTTTTTTAAATACTAAAATATACTGAATTAATATACCACAAAAATACTAAAAATGCGCCAAACGGTATATTTGATATATTGATAAAGTAAACAAATCAATATACTGTAAAATACAAAAATATACTGAATCAAAAGATACTTTTCGATATTGTAGTATACTTAAGATACTTTTGAGTATAGATCCACTGCGATTGATATACCAGCTATGCATTTAAGTATATTTCAGTATATTTTGAATGTAGCAATATATTTATATTTGTATATTCTATACTCTATTCGGTATTTTAATTTGGTATATTTTATTGAAAAATGTATAGCGAATATAGTATATTTTGTACTCTATGGTATTCTTTGATACCAATTATGGCCTTCCATATATTTAAGTTTTTTTTTTCGATATATGAATATGGTATAAATTATTGAAAACGGACAAAGAGTATAGTATATTTTGTACTTCATGGTATATTGTAAAATTTTAAAATATACAAAATATTGTATTTGGTTTATTGATATACTATTACATTCAAAATATATAATTGAAAATAAAATAATACATGTTTTTTTTTAGTTCAGCATTTTGACATTCAAAAATTATCATAAATATTATAGAGTTATATAGTTTTTGTTATAAAAGATCGCTAATGAAAGGACTGCAATCTGATTTCAATTCCATACATATCTTTAGATTTTGTTAGTTTGTTAGTTTTTACTATTCAGCACACAAAATATATTTTTATGCAGCAAACTTTTTTTGGCAACAAACACCAAAGATCCATTGTTTTAAATGCCATTGGAATTATAGTCAAATTGTGACAACGCAAACTTTTCGTGTATCTTTTGTTGTTTGCCCAAAAACGATAGTAAAATATGCATTAGGCAAATTTGTAAAGTTTTGCGCTATAAAGCTGTTATATACGATGTATGCTGTATACTATATTGTATATATATATATACTGTGTATGTAAGTTGCGCAAGTATCTCGTGTCGAACATTTGTATCTTTTTAACGACTTCACCTGGTGGCAACTTTCACAAAAACTACATTATTTTTGCCAACAGCAGCAGCAGCTGGATGGAAAGTTGTTAATGTGTGGAGCTGGTCTTGTTATCGTAGTTTTTATAGTTATTCTGCTGTAGGCAGCAGCTTTTTATACCCACTACCGATGCGGTAGAAGGGTATTATAAGTCTTTAAAAGGCAGAAGGAGACTTTTTCAACCCCATAAAGTATATCAGTTCTTGTTCAGCGTCAAGAGACGAGAAAGAGATGATGTATATGATGTATAGTATATTTTGAATGTAGCAATACATCGATATATCTTTTAGGTATATTTTCAATATAATTTCGGTATATTAATTCGGTTTATTTTATAGAAAACAGCAAGTGTGGTATATTTTGTACTCTATGGTATATTTTGAATATAGTAGTATATCGATGCACCAAATATACATTTACGTATATTTTCAATATAATTTTGTTATATTAATTTGGTATATTTTATAAAAAAAAAAAACAGATAGCAAGTATGGTATATTTATGGTTTATTTTCAACGTAGTAGTATATTCATATACCAATTGTAGCCTTCGGTATATTTTAGTTTTTATTTTTGCGATATATTATATTAATTTGGTATACTTTTAGGTATATTTTCAATATCATTTCGGTATATTAATTCGGTTTATTTTATAGAAAACAGCAAGTGTGGTATATTTTGTACACTATGGTATATTTTGAATATAGTAGTATATCGATATAGCAAATATACATTTATGTATATTTTCAATAAAATTTCGGTATATTCATTTGGTATATTTTATAGAAAACAGATATCAAGTATGGTATATTTATGGTTTATTTTGAACGTAGTAGTATATTGATATACCTTTGGTACATATATGTTAGTTTTTATTTTTTCGATATATTATATTAATTTGGTATACTTTATTGAAATCTGAGCATGAGTATAGTATATTTTTGCATTTCGGTATATTTAAGTATTTTTTGACATATAAATTTGGTATATTTTATTGCAAATGGGGTAACATGTAGTCTATGGTATATTTTAAATATAGTAGTATATCGATATACCAAATATACATTTATGTATATTTCAATACACTCTCAGAATATTAATTTGGTATATTTCATTTAATACATATAACGAGTATAATATATTTTGTACTCTATGGTATATTTTGAATGTAGCACTGTATATTTTAGTATATGTTCGATACATTAAATTGGTATATTTCATTGACAATGGTATATTATGAACATAATACTATCTATCAATACATTAAAGACTGTACTTGATATATTTTAGTATTTTACCAGTATATTAATTGGGTAAATTTGAAGAGTATCCCTTAGTCGAGCAAACTCGACTGTGGCTTTATTGTTTGTTCTTCTCTCGAGCTGAGTTGGCCACAAGAAGCAAACTGCAAGCTCTTACTGTGTGTATCTGCTTAGCTTTACAACTAACACACACACAAACACATAGAAAGCTGCAACTTCGTTTCGTGTAGTTGTTTTATTTTGTGTGTGTGTGTGTGTTTTTTTTTTTTTTTTTTTTGGGTAGATATCTTGGATGCTGCAACGAGCAACGAAGGCAGTCAAAGAGTGTGGGAAGAGCAAGGCATTATATCACATCGTATATGCATGTATATATGTACATATACACATATACATGCATACATATATATATATATATATTTCTATATAGGCATACTATATATGGTAGATAGATGCAGCCAGAGATTGTAGAGATTGTATAATGCCATCCCAGACGCAAATCTCATTTCATTGCATTTTAATTTGATGAAAATGCATCTGTGCATGTGTGTGTGTGTGTGTGTGTATGTGTGTGTGTGTGTTGGGGTTGACTGGTCGAGAGTGTCCAGGAGCATTTTTGCAGCACTGCATCGAACTCTGAACTTTGGCAAAGTTGCATTTAAATAATTGATTTTGTGTGCTGTTTTGTGTCCGTTTTGACTTTGAACGAACGCTAAGCGAGGAATTTTACATAAGTGCCACGCCCCTGTAGGTAGAGGTGGGCGACAGCCACCTTGCAACTCTTCCTCTTCCTGCTCCACCTTCTGATTTCTTTTGATAAAATATGCATGTTGTTTTATTTGTTGCCTGCTTTTAGGCGTTGTCCGCTCAAATGTTTTGCTATTGTTGTTGCTGCTGTTGATGTTATAATTGTTTGTCTATATACATACAGTTATTTCTAGTCTCTATTCGTGTTTGGAAACCAATTATTAATGCAATTTATCGCAATTCAAAGCAAATGCTGCAATTTCAATTTTAATTAATTATTTGTTTGTATAAAATGTGTAGAAATGGAGATGGAAAGAGTTGTAGATATATTTCAATATTTCATAAATAATTTGGTATATTTGCGAAAATAGTGCATTTTGTATATTTCGTATATTCTGAATGTAACAGTATATTTATATACCAAAGAGAGAAAGTGTTGTTCATGGCTAATTTCGTTTGGCCATCACAAATTTATTTGCCAATGATTTAATTGTGTCTATCGAGTAGTATATTAATCTACCAAATGTAACATTCGGTATTTTTTTTAATATTTTTCGATATTTTCATTTGGTATATTTTATTTAAAAACAACGGTAGCCAACAAAGTATATTTTGTACTCAATGGTATATTTTGAATGAAACAGTATATTAATATACCAAACAGAGAAAGTGTTGTTGCTGGTGAATTTCGTTTATCCATCACAAATTCATTTGGTTAGTATACCAATATACCAATTGTAATTTTCGTAATATTTCAGTATTTTTGATGTATTCATTTGGTATATTTTCGTATTTATGTAATATATAGTATATTTATATACCAAACAGCGAAAGTGTTGTTGCTGGTGAATTTCGCTTAACCATCACAAATTCATTTGGTTAGTATATCAATATACCAATTGTAATTTTCGTAATATTTCAGTATTTTTGATGTATTCATTTATTTATATACCATGCTGGTGAAGTTCGTTTGTCCATCACAAATTCATTTGGTTAGTATATAAATATACCAATTGTAGCTTTTAGTATTTTTTCGACATATTAATTTGGTATATTTGTATATATCATAGTATATTTTGAAAGTAAAAGTATTTTAATATGCCAAACAGAGAAAGTTTTGTTACTGGCGAATTTCGCTTAATCATCACAAATTCATTTGCTAATGGTCAAATCGTGTCTGAATACAATGGGATGGGTATTGGGGAGAGGGGAGAGGGGACAAGAGTATTGATAATCGTTGTAGTTAATAGCGTAGCGGACATTCAATGCTTTCTCAATGTAATGGGCAACAATTTAAAAATCGATCAAATTGCATTGTCTGATTGTCGTCGATTTTGTCGTCGTCGGTACGCAAGGACAACGTGATTATTAGCATGCAAGAGCAGCCACAACAACGTGATTATCATTTGAGGACAACAACAATGCAATCAACGATTACAATTAATGCATAAATTGCTTTCTGAATGAGTTGAAGTGTAAATATGGGAAGCTCTCCCTCTCTCTCTCTCTCTCTCTCTCTCTAGACGTATGCAACAGACATGAAAACTGTGAAAAAGCTTGACAATGCAAAAGGGAGAGAGAGAGAGAGCACAAACACAGACAACAAGAGTGAGAGAGAGAGAGGAAAACACTCTGGCTGACTGACAACACTTGAACCCTTTGTGTGCTGTCAACGCCTCAAACCCTCTGCCACGCCCCCTCCCCCAGTGGATGGTTATTCCCAGTGGGAGAGAGTGGGAAAAAGTTCCATTGCATATTTGAGAGGAACTCTGGCATATTATATCATACATTATTCACTTGATATGGTAATTTTACTCTTTTGTGCCTCTTTTATGCAACTTTATTTGATCCCAAAAAAAAAAAAAAAAACGAAAACGAAAAATACGAAACAATTCTATTTCCCATTGATGTCCCTAATATTGAATTAAATATAACATTATTTAAGACCATTCGAATTTTTCATTTGAGGTTTAGTGATTTTTTTTTTTTTTACTCCTACGGGAATGCGTCCCAAAAAATTTAGTTATTGCCGACTTTTTGCGGATTTATTTCGAGCTTGTTTTTGGCATTGAAATATAGTTTTTCACTCAATGTAAAGAGAACTAAAGTTGACCTAACTTATATAAATTTTAAACCTAGGCAGCTAAAAGATTTCATTTCAATTCGTCTCATCTTGAAATTGTAATTGAAATAAATAATTTTAATTTTCAGAATATAATTCCTTATTAAAAATAGCTTGATTAGTTTCTTCATTTACTTACGCATAATTTTCAGTAGAGTTTACATAATTATTTATTTATTTTTATTGTAATAAAGAATACAATTCCTCATCTAATTAAATAAATAATAATAAATAAGTATTGTTTCAATATAATTCTGTTCATATTCATATCATTTCAAAGAGTATTCAATAAAAATTTCACTTAGTCGTTTTCAATTAAATTTTTGAATAAGAAGTCTTTGGAAATGATTTCAATATTTTGAACTTTTTCAAAAATCACTAAAAATATTCTGTCATATTTTATACATGTTAAAAATTCGAATTCAAATTATAATTAGAATTATTTCGAATTTGATCTAGACAGAATTCTCTTATAATTTAAATCTTTTTAACTTTTTTAAAACCCACTGAAACAGCTTCTCAAGTTAAAATTTCGAATTCCAATTCGAATTCGAAAAATGCTCATAAAATTATTGAAATATTTTGAACATTTCTTTTCTCAAATCACTTGAGTAAAATATCGAATTTGAATTAGAAAAAAGAAAGGATTCTCATAATTTAACAATGTCTGTAAAAATGCTCTTAAGATAATTGAAATATTTTTAACTTTTCTCCAAATTACTAAAAATATTGTGTTGTATTTTGTATATGTTAAAAATTCGAATTTGAACTCGAATTACAATTAGAAAGAATTATCTAATAACTGATATATACTTTGAGCACTTCTTTCGAATTTGAATTTTCTATAAATCATTGAAAAATGTCTAAAAAAAAATGCTGTTTAAATAAATGAAATATTATAAACTTTTCTTACCTTATAAATTGTTGTCCTTAACTGATATTTTGTGTTATAAAATATCACTTAGCAGCTGATCGCTCTGTCTCGCTCTCGCTCTCACTCTCTCTCGCTCTTGCTTTTTATGTGGAACTCTTTCGCTGTCTCGCTCTTTCAAACTCGTCGTTGATCTCACTTTCTCTTTGCTTTATGTAAATTCTTCTTCCTTTGGCAAATTTGTTGTAGTTCCTATTGTTGTTGTTGTTGTTGTTGTTGCTTGGTGTTGTTGTTGTTGTTGTTGTTGTTAATGTTAACCGGAATTTTGGGTTTAGTATTTTAGTTGTTGATTCTAAAAAAAATATTTCGTCGTACTTTGAAATCGTTGGAAGTCCGTTTCTGGTTCGCTTTTGTTCTTATTTCATTTGTTAAATCTCTCTTTTGTATAAATATTAATTTCTTTAAGAAGTTCAAGTCTTTGTTTGTGAAATGTAAATATATATATTTGCATATATATTCTTCACTCGTCTCGTACTCGTACTCGTATTATATTATATGTATATATATATATATATGTATATAATAGAAAAAACACTTGTCTAACGTTTATTACTATTATAATATTTATTTTTTGGAGTTTTTCGTTTTTCTTTTTCTTACTTATGCCCGAACCTTCGTTTCGTAGTGCGTTAACCCCAAATTCGTAACGCCCAATAAATTCTGTAAAAAAAACCTTTTGGTTTATCGTCTCTCTCTCTCTCTCTCTCTCGCTCTCTCGCTCTCTTTCGCTATCAAATCGCTAGCAAATCGCCTTTGATTTCGCCACTCAAAACGTTGAGCATTGGAGAAACAACCCGTTGATTTTTCGCTTATATATATTTAGATCTTTTTTGAGATCGTACAAACACTTTTTAGTCGCCAAAAAAATAACAAATAAAAATGACAAAAATCACGCGATTTTATATTTTTTTTAGATTTTCACACTTGAAATTGCTTTTCTTTTACGCTTTACGCTTCACTTTTTTCCTTCTCCGTTTTTTATTTAGTTGTTCACTTTGAAAAAATTGAAACACAAAGTAACAGTGGAAATTTGATGAAGATCTTTTTTTTTTTGTGTAAAACCTTGCGCGAACTTTCTTCCACTTTGTTTATTTTATTTTTCCTTGTTTAAAGACGCTCAGTTACCTGAAATGACACAAAATGAACAGTTGAATTTTTTTTGTTTATGGAAAGAAGAAAACTGTAGAGCAATATTTTTCAGACTAGATCTCGCTATAATACTTTAAAGTGTCATTTTATTACAAAAAAAAATATTCGATATTCACTACAAAATATATTTTTATGGAAGAAAATTATGTAATATATATATATATATTTTTTTTTTTAATTTTTTTTGAAATATGTAGGTTCTAAATTAATATTATCATTGTTTAATTGCTTAAAATTCTCTGAATTTTTTATTCAATTAATAAATAAAATGTTTAATGGAAATTTCCGAATTTTTTCTGATCTGATTAACATATCAAATCCTTAATGAAAGTCTCTGAATTTTTTATCTAAGTATTCTAAAATATTAACAAAGTTAATGAACAAAATATATATATTTAATAAAAAAGATATAAGATCATAACTGAAAACATTTTTTTTGCAAAATCAAACTTTGTAGCACACTAAAATTGTTGTAATTGGCAGGAAATTATTATATTGTAATAGCTGAAGGCCTTTGGAATAATATTAGTGTTAATTATGGTGTTAATGTTAATTGAAATAAAATGAAATAAATATTCTATTGTCGAATATTCGCAAAACGTGTTGAAATTAAATAAAATCAAGTATACGCTTCAATTCAAATATCAAGTATACGTATTTCGTGCTCTGAAATTCGGAATATTCTGTAGAAATTTTCAAAATAAAAATCCTTTTACACAAATTTTAAGCATACGAATTTATTCGTTTCTACAAGCTTCTATTCGAATATCAAGTATACGCATTGGGTACTCTGATAATTTTGTAAACATTTTTAAAGTTAGCAATTTAATGCTGATTAATTATATGATTTTATTTCGAAATTTGAAAATTTAATGAGATAAAATATCAAGTATACGTATTGGATACTTTTCAAAATTCAAATCTTTGTAAAATTGTGGCAACTGAACTCTAGATTTTTTACTGTAATTTCCAAAATTCAGGAATATAAAATATTCACATGAATTCGAACATCAAGTATACGCATTTGGTATTCTGATAATAGTGTAGATTTTTGTTTGGAATTAAAATCCTTGTAACTGAATGCTGATTTATATATGATTTTAGTCAAAAATTTAATGAAATCACATATACGCTTATATTCAAATATCAAGTATACGCAATTTCACACAAAAAACAATGAAAATAAAAGTTGAACTGAATTGAAATTTGATTAGTTGCTCATTTTTTTTTTGGGACGTACTGAGATGATGATGATGAAGACGATGACGAAGATAAAGAGTAGGAGAAGAAGAACACCGGCTCACACACTCTGTCTCTGTCTCTCTCTCGCTGAGCTCAGTTTTGAATATTCAAGTATTCAATGCAATAGTTTTGCTTTCAGTTGAAGTCTGAGTCTGTTTTGTTGTTGTTAGTTGTTTAGTTTGTTGTTTTTGTTTTTGTTTTTGTTTTGCTGCTTTGCTTTGTTGTTTGTTGTTGTTGTTGTTGTCGTTAGCTGTTAGTTGTTGCAGTAGTTGTTGTTGTTGTTTGTTGCTGTGTACTACGAAAACAAGGAGAAATCATACAGCGACGCAAATGATAAATTATATGAGTAGAATAATACAAAACGCGCTTAAAAAAGAACCGCGTTTGCTGGATACGCCGAAGACTGCTTGACTCGTACTGATTGAGAGAGAGAGCGACGCTCGCCCACCAAGCAGCGACAGCGACAGCGGCAGCGCTGCTAGCGGCGCAGTCAGCAGCGACGTCAACTGAGAAGCCACAACGTATCCTGTGTTGAGCTGCAGACAGCACACAAAAAATAAAGCAACAACAACAACAACAACAGGAATAACAATAACACAGGCACCTAAAGGCGCCCACGACGAGCAAAAGCTTTTTTCGCCGCACAAAAGCTTTTTTTGCGGCTTTCAACTCTACAAAACGTTTCGCTGCTGACGTCGCAGTCGCGACTGCAACTGGGACAAGTCTCCAAAGCACAACTCGATTTCGTTGCATTTGGATGAATTAGAGAAACAAGAAGAAGAAGAAGAAGAAGAAGAAGAAGACGGAGACGGAGAAGAGGAAGAAGAGGAAGACAACGGCGTTGACTTTAATGCTAGTAATGCGAACGTGTATATAAGGCAGCTCTATAACTAAAGCAGGAGTCCAATTGCATGTGTGTGTGTGTGTGTGTGAAAATTACTTATGTATGCAATCAATCCAATAGCGCGATATCATTACACGTCTAATCTATGTCATGTGCACACACACACACACACACAACTAAGTGTGTCCTCTCCAATTTCCTTTGCCTTTTCATTTCGACATGTCGCAAATATTTGCAGTGAACACACTCAAACACACACACACACACTTGCACACTCGGATGCAATGCACGTAATTAAAACACACACACACACACGCACACTAATTGCGAGCTTAGCGAAGGCGAAGATCACGCAGCAAATGAGAAACCGCAACAACTGTTAACTACTCGTATATGGGAGACTCTCTATAAACAATTCTTATTAAATTGATTAAATAATTAAATAGTCATGTAATAAAGTAATAAAAGAAAATATAATAAGACAATAATCTAATGAAGTAATAAAAAAAAAACATTATAATAAAATAATAATGTAATAAAGTAATACAAAATAATATACTAATACAATATACTGGAAAAATACTAAAATAAATAGATTAAATAATTAAATAGTGATGTAATAAAGTAATAAAAGAAAATATAATAAGACAATAATCTAATGAAGTAATACAAAAAACATTATTATAAAATAATAATGTAATAAAGTAATACAAAATAATATACTAATACAATATACCGGAAAAATACTAAATTTGGTATACTGATATAGGACTGCATTCAAAATATACTATATATTATAAAATATCCACTAAGAAATATTTAGAGTAATAAATCTATTCATTAAATGATCAAATATTAAAGTAATAAAAATATACTAAATTGCAATATCAAAAAATATTAACATGTACCGAATGATACATTTGGTATATTGATGATTGTATAAAATGTCAATAAAATGTATATCAAAGAAATACAAAAATATACCAAAACTGCATTTGGTATATTTAATATACCAAAACATATACTAACTAATTAATACGATTGCGCTCAAAACAGTACAGTGTTATTCTTAAAATATACCAAAATGCAATTCCGAAAAAAATATTAAGATATGCCGATTAATACATTTGGTATATTGATATATATTTATATAGGACATTCAAAATATACTATATGTTATAAAATATCCACTAAGCTCTCTGCAAAATTTCTATAAAGTGTATCTAAAAGAAATATTAAGAGTAATAAATGTATTCATAAAATGATCAAATATTAAAGAAATCAAAATATACTAAATTGCAATATCAAAAAATATACATACATTTGGTATATTGATGAATGTATAAAATGGCTAATAAGCTCGCTACACATTTTCAATAAAATGTATATATCAAAGAAATACCAAAATATACCAAAACTGCATTTGGCATATTTAATATACCAAAACATATACTAAAATTAATACGATTGCGCTCAAAACAGTACAGTGTTATTCTTAAAATATACCGAAATACAATTCCAAAAAAAAATACTAAGATATGCCGATTAATACATTTGGTATATTGATATATATATAGGACATTCAAAATGTACTATATATTATAAAATATCCACTAAGCTCTCTGCACAATTTCTATAAAGTGTATCTAAAAGAAATATTAAGAGTAATAAATGTATTCATAAAATGATCAAATATTAAAATAATAAAAATATACTAAATTTCAATATCAAAAAATATACATACGTTTGGTATATTGATGAATGTATGTAATGTCTAATAAGCTCGCTACACATTTTCAGTAAAAAGTTTATCAAAGAAATACCAAAAAAATATACCAAAACTGCATTTGGTATATTTAATATACCAAAACATATACTGAAATTAATACGATTGCGTTCAAAACAGTTCAGTGTTATTCTTAAAAGATACCAAAATGCAATTCCTAAAAAATACTAAAATATGCCGATTAATACATTTGGTATATTGATATATATTGATATAGGACATTCGAAATATACTATATATTATAAAATATCCACTAAGCTCTCAGCACAATTTCTATAAAGTGTATCTAAAAGAAATATTAAGAGTAATAAATGTATTTAAAAAATGATCAAATATTAAAGTAATCAAAATATACTAAATTGCAATATCAAAAAATATACATACATTTGGTATATTGATGAATGTATAAAATGTCTAATAAGCTCGCTACAAATTTTCAATAAAATAAAGTATATCAAAGAAATACAAAAATATACCGAAAGTACATTTGGTATATTTAATATACCAAAACATATACTAACTAATTAATACGATTGCGCTGACAAAACAGTACAGTGTTATTCTTAAAATATACCAAAATGCAATTCCGAAAAAATACTAAAATATACTAAAAATACTAAAATATACTACCACATTCAAAACATACCATATAGGTAGTATAAATATCTACTTAGCTCGCTACACGATTTCACGTTTTGATATAGTACATTCAAATAAATACTAAAATATACCAATGCAACATTCGGTATATCAAATATGCTAAAATATACTACAATTCACATTTTTAACATTGATATCAATAAATACTGAAATATACCGAGTATAATACAATTTACTTATAATTTATAACAAAGAAACGCTAAAATATACCGAAACTACATTTGGTATATTAAATATACAAAAATACACTACTATTTACTTATTGTTTATAAAAAAAATACCACCAAATCAATGTCAATGCGTCATTTGGTATATTAAATATACCAACATACCAGCAACTCAATATTTTTGCAGCTTACGTAGTTCGAAATTGAAATTGAAGAGCACATTTCAGCAGATGATTACAGTGCTGAGTACTTTTCTTTTCAGTAATTAGATACTAAATACGAAATTTTAAAGCTTTCTCAACAGAGAGGGAGAGAAGGAGAGGCAGAGAGAGAGAGAGAGAGAGAGGAAGAAGGATAGAAAAGAGCTGCGGAGGTTTCGTCAATTGCAATTAGGAAGCTCGAGTAACATTCGGGTCAACAGCGGATGGCGAGGGGGAGTAGGGAGGGGAGGAAGAGGAAAGGGAGAGGGAGAGGGAGAGGGAGGAGGGGATCAAGAGGCGCGAGGCTGTGCCCAAAACGCAGTTGCTTTTGAACAATTTCAATTAATTAAAATAAATAATGAAATTATGTGCGGTTGTTGGGCGGATGCCAAAGGCAAAAGGGGAGTGGCGAGTGGGGAGTGGGTGGGTGAAGGGAGGGAAGGGGTAGGGGGATGGTTGTAACGTTTGTTGTAGGCGTCACTAGGGAACTATGTTCGCTTGGGCATTCTGCTGGCGTCTTATCGCAAGCCGAAAGCTGTGCTGCATACATAATCAACCCAAAGCGGGGTGCGAAGAAGAGAAGAGAGTGGAGAGTGTGTAGAGCGAGAGAGAGAGACAGAGAGAAAGAGAGAGGGATGCTGCTGCTCTATATATTCGAAAATGCAGGCAAAAACACACACACACACACACACATAGAAATCAATGCAACTGCGCAAAGCACAACACACAAAAAGCTTTTGTTGTTGTTGTTGTTGTTGTTGCGAAAAGCTCCCGTAGGGGCGCTGTCTCTGGACCATGATACAATAATACAAGGTAGTCTCGTCGGAAAAGCTGTCCGCTATCTATACCATACATAAGTGCGAGTGAAACGACTGCGCCTAGTGAGTGCGAAAGAATCGACAGTAGAGCTTTGTGATTAACCCTTAAATGGTGCATAGGGTTTAATTGTTCCACTTTATTAAAAAAAGTTGAAATATTTTTTATAATTTAATTTTTAATAGTTTGGAATTGGATAGTAATCGTTGTTTTTGTTTTTGATTACTAATTATTTAGTTCAGGTTCTTCATTTTATCATAAAGTTCATATTAATATATAATATAATTGCAATCTGACATTTTTGTCTTGCACAAGGGTTAATATTTAGGGAAAAAATCGTCCGCATACAACCTTTCCCTTCAACAAGCACGAGCGCACTGACGATAGCGGACAGAAACCGAACGAAAAAAGCATACGACGAGACTACCTTGTATTATTGTATCATGCTCTGGACCGTGTAGAGTTTTGCCGTATTGCCGGTGTGTAGAGATTTTTCGGCATCCCTTTATCATCATCGTTTTTGCAGCTAGAGTTTCAAAATTGGAGCAACTCGTCACGGGGCCTGCAGCTGGCTTTCAGTATATATATGTGATATATACTATATATTATATACGTACATACATATATACAAGTATCTCAGCTGCAGGATACAAGAATTGTGTCAAGCTTTTATTATTTTCCTTTTCTTCTTTTTTTGTTCTTGTTGTTGCCACAACAGACACGCCCCGAAAAAGCGCCGGCCGGCAGCAAAAGCAGCAGCAGCTCCTACAAAGCAATCCCCTTGCCCCTTCCGCCCTCCCTCTTCACCTTGCTCATTTCAGTTGACTTTAAGTCAAAGCTTGTGCCGTTAAAGCCATATGGGCTGATTTGGCCCCAAGCACGTGCCACGCCCACACCCCCCACACACACACAGACACAGATTCGGAGAAGAACTCGAATGAACTCCCTGTTGGGGATAAGCATGTGCGAGCTCTGCAAGCTCTGCTCTGCTCTGCTCTAATCAAATATGCACAGAGGACTCGCCATAAGGAAATGCCTGAGACCTAACCTATAAATAGTGTGCCTACAAATAGTCCTTGGACGACGACGCAGTCAAGCGTGAGACAAAGGAAACGCACACAAAAATTAAAGAAATAAAACAAGAAGAAGAAGAAGAAGAAGAAGAGGAAGAGGGTGTGGTAGAGAGGGAGAGCGGAGACCGGAGAGTAGAGAATAGCACAGCTTAATTAGCAAATAGACCAAGATGAACCTGATATAGAACTGCATTTACATAAGCATTGAATTAAGGGAGTTTAAAAAAGAAAGTTTAAATTATGTAATATCATTATTATCTTATAAAGTCATATACACAATAGAGACTAAAGCACATTATATTAAAGAATCACTTTTTTCTTTGGTTTTTGTAATTATCAAACTTCTTAGAAGTTTAGGATTTTTCAACTGCTAGGTGTTAGGATTCAATGAATGATTTCTTAACGTCATGATTTCCATAACTATAAATATGTTGTAATATTATTTATGCTGCGACAACTGAACGTATTTCACTGGAATGACTGATCGGTTACCACTAGCCAAAGGGTATTAGGATATTATAAGGGTATTATAAGGAAGCATTATAAGGAAGCATCCAAGTTATTTCCTTTGACAGACTGGAATATTTTGTACTCTATGGTATAACCTGGTAGTATACCAAATATATATTCAGTCATCGCCGATACCACAAAGTATAGATATTCTCCATGTCCGTCCGTCCTTATGAACACCTTGTTCTCAGAGACTATAAGAGCTAGAGCTATTATTCTTTTTCGACAGCACTTATTATGTTTGAACGCAGATCAAGTTTCTTTCTAATTCGTGCCACGCCCACTTCCGCTGCCAAAAATCGATAAACATTGAATAACAAGCGTAAAGTTAGAGTCGCGAATTTCGGAATATACACTTATAACTACAGTTTTTCCAATTACCGAAAATTTTATTGCGATTAAATAAAAATTGTAAAAGTCATTTAGGAAATAGTTTTGTATTGAAACAAATAAGAAAGCTACAGTCGAGTGTACTCGACTGTACTGTTAACGCTAAACAAGAATTTATATACTTTATAGGGTCGGAGATGCCTCCTTCTACCTGTTACATACATTTCCTGCCGGCACAAAGTTATAATACCCTTCTACCCTATGGGTAGCGGGTATAATTATAGAAGTCATTTAGGAAATAGTTTAGTATTAAAAAAAGGCCTATT
Organism: Drosophila kepulauana; assembly: GCA_023558455.1. Taxonomy (NCBI): domain Eukaryota; kingdom Metazoa; phylum Arthropoda; class Insecta; order Diptera; family Drosophilidae; genus Drosophila; species Drosophila kepulauana. The sequence continues at coordinate 31,543,124 of CM042371.1, forward strand.
TATAACTCTTATTAGTTGTTTTGGCTGTCAATATAATCTTTGGTATATTTTAGTATTTTTGTGGTATATGAATTTGGTATATTTTGAAATTAATACCGCTCTGCTTTCATTTTATGTGACAGTTGAGTACACTCGACTGTAGTTTTCTTACTTGTTTTAATGTTGTACTATATCAATATACCAAAAACATCGTGTTTGGAAATGTTTCAGTATTTTTGGTATATGACTTTGGTATATTTTTGGAATAATACAACACTTTTTTTGCTCTTACTCAAAGTGGGTTGTAGGTATCTCAGAGTCTAGCATATTCAGCTGTAGTTTTTTTTTTACTTTCCTTAATGTAGTACTATTAATATACCAAAAACATAAAATTTGGCATATTTAGTAGGAGTTTTGGTATATGAATTTAGTATATTTTAAGCATAATACCGTGCTGTTCCTCTCGAATGTGAATTTCTTACCTTGTTAGTATATATCTTAATGTATTTATTTCAACTTTTAAATACCTTTAAGTGCTAGCGAATAAATAATTAGTTGTTGGTTCTCAATGATAATTTCTTAATGATTTTCATAACTATAAATTTAATATTATTTGGGGACTATTCGGTAAATCGAATCGTAAAGAACTGCTCTCAAATTCACGCTCTTCATTGGCAATCAGTGTGGAAAAGTAGTTGGCATAACGAATGTTGAATTTGCTCTGGTATTTGTGATTTAGTACTCGTATTTGAGAGAAGTGAGCAGCTTAAAGCGATGCAATTGACGTGCACAAATTGGACAACATTGTGTGCAACAACTTTGGCTTAATCAAGTGCCGCCCTTTGCAGAAGAAACCGCAGCAACCACAAGCGAGCATCCACAACCGCGCTCTCACACTTTCCAATTCAAATTTCAGTTGCAGTTGCAATCTGAATACGAATACGAATACGAATCTGAATCAGAATCTGAATCGCAATTCCAGATTTCAGTTCTCAGTTCTCAGTTGGTACTTTTCAGCTGCAGTCCCAAGTGCTCAAGTGGCATTTTAACGCTTCAAATGCGCAACGAGGGTGGCTCAAAGGGTTATGCACATATGACCGACTAATTGCCTTAAGTGGCCGAATGCCAAAACAGCAACAACAACAACAACTGAATGTCTTACAAGTCGCTGCACATTGGCTAATTTCCCAAAAAAAAAAAACAAAAAAATAATAATGAATGAGAGCGAGGGAAGAAAACTCGAAAGCAGCTGTCGAGTGACTTCCGTTTCCGCAGCGTCAACGTTGAGTGCCATTAACATTTGCTCGGGCTGCACAACTGACTCCCTTACCTCCCTTTCCCTTTCCCTTCCTCCTTTCCCCTTGCCACCCAACCTCATGCTAATCAGTTGGAAAATAATCAACATGGCCAACGGCTGTTGGGTTCGGCTTTATTGAAATTCGCATATGCAAATACAAATACTTTTGCGCATACGCATTTATTTTATTTACATATTTGTTCACACACATACACACACACGCAGAGACATTTATGTATGAGTGTGTGTATATAGAAATCTATATATTTTTTTTCTTTTGTTATAAGCCGGCTTTGTTTGCATTTTGCTTTCATATTCCGCAACCACTTTGTTATCATAGTTGATCGAATTTGATTTTATTTATTAGTGAAAAGACAAATCAATATTTATTTAAACAAATTACATTTTCATCTTTACATTTTACTGATTACAATTTATTACATTTATTCAAACTTGTTTTAAACAAAATATACTTAAAATTCTTTGCCAATCTTCAGATTAGTAAACACACTTCAATCAATCAATCAATAAATTACACTTATAACTAGTAAAACACGCTTTAATCAAAATAGTCAACAATTCACGAAAATCAAAATTGATACTATCCTTAAATACCCAAAACGTTTTTTGACAACTCTTTTGCACTCTTAGGCACTTCAATCAAAACAGTCAATCATGAAGTCTACTTATAATTTACGAAAACAAAAATTGATTTCATCTTTTCCAAACCTAAATACTATATTGACAACTTTTTGACAGTTTTTGCTTAATAATTGAGACATCAATCAATTGAGAACTCCATCAATCAATCGTTATAGTTATTTAATACATTTTTATTATACTATATGATCACAATTTACGAATTACTAAAGTTTTATATTTAAATTAAGAGCTTGCTTTTACTCATTTTTAATTTATTTAAACTCTATACGTCAGCAATCAAGTGTTCAATCACTCAGTCACAATTTGAAATCATTCATTCATGGTCGATCAATCACAAATAGTCAACTGCTTTAATAAGCCCATCAAGCAGACTAGTTTAATATTGCTTGACATTTATTTACAACATTTTTTATCAATCAATCAGTTAATGCGCAGGTTCGTCAATCAGTCAATCTTTCATTAAAGCCAACAATAAATCAATTGTTTTCATAGAGTAGCGAAATTAGTTTTACATCTATGTTAATTTACTTCCATACCAAAAAATCATTCAGGTGCTCAATCAGTCAATCAATCAAATGCAAAATGTAAATATAATTATTTTGTCAATCAGTCAATCTTTCATGAAAGCAAAAAATCAGTCATTTAGTATTTTAATTTTTACCCAAGTCAATTTACTTACAAGTGCTCAATCAGTCAATCAATCAAACGGAAAATCGTTTCGTATGTAAAGTAAATATATAGTTATTTCGTCAATCAGTCAATCTTTTATGAAAGCAAACAATCAATCATATAGTATTTTAGTGCGGCGATAATAGTTTACACCCAAGTCAATTTACTTACAGGTGCTCAATCAGTCAATCAACCAAACGAAAAATCGTTTCGTATGTAATGTAAATATAATTATTTCGTCAATCACTCAAACTTTTATGAAAGCAAACAATCAGTCATCTAGTATTTTAATTTTCACCCAAGTCAATTTACTTACAGGTGCTCAATCAGTCAATCAATCAAACGGAAAATCGTTTCGTATGTAATGTAAATATAATTATTTCGTCAATCAGTCAATCTTTCATGAAAGCAAAAAATCAGTCATTTAGTATTTTAATTTTTACCCAAGTCAATTTACTTACGGGTGCTCAATCAGTCAATCAATCAAACGGAAAATCGTTTCGTATGTAAAGTAAATATATAGTTATTTCGTCAATCAGTCAATCTTTTATGAAAGCAAACAATCAATCATATAGTATTTTAGAGCGGCGATAATAGTTTACACCCAAGTCAATTTACTTACAGGTGCTCAATCAGTCAATCAATCAAACGAAAAATCGTTTCGTATGTAATGTAAATATAATTATTTCGTCAATCAGTCAAACTTTTATGAAAGCAAACAATCAATCATCTAGTATTTTAATTTTCACCCAAGTCAATTTACTTACAAGTGCTCAATCAGTCAATCAATCAAACGAAAAATCGTTTCGTATGTAATGTAAATATAATTATTTCGTCCATCAGTCAATCTTTCATGAAAGCAAACAATCAGTCATCTAGTATTTTAATTTTCACCCAAGTCAATTTACTTACAAGTGCTCAATCAGTCAATCAATCAAACGAAAAATCGTTTCGTATGTAAAGTAAGTATAACAATATGAATGTAAGTGATTGCAATTTGCATATTTGTTATGCATATTTGCGTGGTTTAATATTTATTTATCGATTTTAATTGAAATGCATGGAAAAAATGCAAAATGAAAGAAATTCGAATTACAGCTTCAATTACACGTTGCGTTTGCGTTTCCCAATTCGCAGCTGGTGAGTTGCTGTTGAGTTGATGCTGCTGCTGACATTGCGTATACGCCCCGTAATCCAAACTATGCAGCATTCCGCAACCCGCATACAAAGTCACATCATTTTCACGCATGAATGTATGCATGTAAATGCATCACTCTCACACACACATGCAAAGGCTTCTCTTCTCACACACTCACACACGCACACAGATACACACACATACACGATTGAAGCGCAGATAGAATGCAACAAAGGCAGCTGCTGTTTCGCTCGCACACGAACCTAACGGTAAATAGCGTAGCGTAGGGAAGGCAAGGGCAAAAACGTGGTCAACAGCTTGCAACTGCTCGACTAGCGCATACCCTGCACTTCAAAAAAGAATCTCAAAGTACCTTTCTTTACAACATTCATTTCATAATTAATATTTGTATATATTATACATACATATATGTATATTTCCCATATACATATATACATATATTTATCTCTTAAAACTTTTGATCTGCCGATAAAACCCGCTCTAGAAGAACGCTGCATTAAAACGAGAAATCTAACGAATCGTTGCTGAAATATTTGCATTTGAAATTGAGATGTGTTATCTGCGTATGTGTGACTGTGTATGTGTGTGTGTGTGTGTGTGTGTGTTTGTCGTGATCAAGCATATATACTATATAAAGCATATATACAAACCCATGAGAAACGATTCCAAACGAAGCCACCTCAAATTGCATTGAAATGCATTTTAATTGCAATTGAAATTTATGCAATTATATTAAATGTATTGCAGTTATGTGCAATAGGCATTTACTTATGCCGTGTCTGCATTTTAGTGCAGCTGACACACAGGTGGACACAGAACACTTGAAAATGCCATCAGAATACAGGGTGATATATTTAGGAGCAGTGTCGAAAGCAGGGTTGCAAGCTGCACTTTTTATACCCTGTAATATTCGAAGAATATGCGCTACACTAGACAACATGTAAATACATATATTTGGAAAACTATTAAAACAAATTCTCAAGATCCAATTAAATGAAATTACAAATTTTTCTAAAGAAAAATAAATAAATGTATGTATGTATATATAATTTCAGAGATTTCAATAAATGAATATTTGAAAATTTCGAAATCAAATTAGAAATATTGAATATGGAACTGGAAAATAAAATATTTGTATTTACTATTTTATGTTGTCATTAAAAAAATTCATATTGTAAAAATATTTTGATCTTAATTTAAACATTTTCAAATCAAACGAGAAATTTGAATATGAAATTAAATATTATTCAAATATTTTTATTTCCTATTTCATGTTGAAAAAGAATATCATTAAAATAATTCATTTTGCAATAAAATTAAACATTTTTCAATCAAACTTTTTTGATAAGAAATCTAATATTATTAAAATATTTTTATACATTTTGAAAATATTTTTAAAAGAATTCTTATTCTAAAAATATTTTACAATGAAATTGAAATTTTTAAATTAAACTAGAAATTTGAAAAAAAATTTGAATATTATTAATATATTTCTACTTATTGTTGAAAATATTATTAAAAGAATTCTCATTTTTAGTAATAAATAAATTTAATGAAATAAATATAATAATTTAAAAGCATTAAAAGTTAGTTGAAAGAATCTTTATCATCGTATTATTTAAAAAAAAATAAATATCACAGCATTAACTTTTATAATTGTGCTATATTGAAATAAAAAACAATGACTGCAACATTTGTAGGGTATTTGATCTTCGAGTTAATAAAACTTGACACAAACAATTTTTTGGCAGAGTGCATATGTGTGTGTGTGTGTATGAGTGTGTGTATTTGTGTGTGTGGAGAGTTGCACCCTGTTTAAATAGACGCTTTGCCCCCCATAGAAATAATTTGCACATTGCTGGAATAAATAAACCAAGCGAATAAAATTCACCAAAGCACATTTCAACAACAGCAAAAGCAAACCGGAATAAACGAAGAGAGACCGAAAGAGAGTGAGGGAGCGGGAGAGGGGGAGGGAGGATGTTGGAGTATTGCGGGAATGAAGAGATGTAGAATTGGGTATTTGTGTGGCGGAGAAGGGTGCGATGAAAGGTGGGGTGGGGAGGGGAGGGGACGTTAAGGGAATTCAAACAACTACAACAAGAACAAGAACAACACACAATCGACTGGCCAAAAAAGCGCTGCCTGAGCCTGTTTTCTCTTCTTCACTCTCTCTCTGTGTATGTGTGTGTGTGTGTTGAAGTCGAGCAAGCTTTTAGCAGCAAACCAAGCAAATGAACCACCCCCAAACATCATCGCCAGGGGATGCTCTCCATATGGATCTATGCACAAATATATTTGTGTGTGATTGTGCGACTCTCTGTATGTGTGTGTGTGTGTGTGTGCACATGCGGGCATCGCCACTAGGAAATTAGTGATGCTCTAAACAGCAACAACAATTGGGCGAAACTCTCTCTAGCAAAACCTGACGATGAAATGCGCTCCTGCATATAGATTCAAGTATTTACATATACTTATCTTAAAGCCATACAATCTCTTATTTACAATGCCCTCAATTTCAATTGAACTCAAACTCGTTATCAATTCAATCGAATTCTTTAATGTGCGTTCGTTTCTTCTTTCTTTCCACTTTTCATAGTTGCAAATGCAACAGCATATTTCTTTTATTAAAGAGCTACCTAACTGAACTCGAGTTCCACTCAAGCGATTTAGCTGAAATTTGGTTAAGAAGCGTCTTTTGTGAAAACCTAGCACATATATTAAAATCAGCAAGATGTATTGAGAGGCTGATACTCAAACTAAATCTCAAGCTAGAAATACTTATGATATTTAGTAAAATACTCAAGGTTTAACTTATGTTTGTTGCAGTTTTACCAAAAAATGAAAAGTGATTTTAAATAAATATCATAAAATTTGAATTTACTTTGTATATAGAAATGAACAATGATATCAAATAAATATTTTAAGATTTGAATTTACTTTGTATATAGAAATGAACAATCAAATCAAATACATATTCTTAAATTTTGATTTACTTTATATGTATTTAAAAATGAATAATGATATCAAATAAATATTCTAAAATTTTGATTTACTTTATATATAGAACTGAATGATATTAAATAAATATTAAAAATTTGCATTTACTTTATACATAAAACTGCAAGATATTCAGTGTATAAAAAGTTTCGAAGCCAACCCACAATCAACTATCTAACTGAACTCGAGTTTTACTAAAGCTATTTAGCTGAAATTTAATTTAGACGTGTCTTTTGTGCACATCTTTCAAATACATATATTAAAATCAGCAGCATTTGAGAAAATTATGATTTAATACTCAAGCTAAAACTAAAATATATTGCTTATAAAGCGGCTTTATCAAAAGGGAGAACTGACATTAAATAAATATCATAAAATTTGAATACACTTTATATATAAAAGTGAACAATGATATCAAATAAATATCATAAATGTTCATTCACTTTATACATACAACAAAAATGATTCAAAAAGCGCTTTTTAACAATTTTGTAATCAGAGATTGAAAACGTGTAACTCTGAATCCGCTCTAAAGGCTATTAACTACTGTTCTATGTCCGAAAATCTTATAACACATCGTTAACTGATCTTAAAAACTTAAAAATATTCCATATATTTTTTCTTCTATCTTTCTATCTTATGTTTAGTAAAATAGTTATAGAAAATATCCTTTTGTATAAATCTGATCCAACTCATTTGTCGATTAACAATTAAGAATTTTATGCATTCATGTATATTTATATTATTTGTAAGTTAGGGGGAAGGGCGACAAAAAAAAACAAACACAGAAGAACAGAAGAAAATCGGGAACTTAATGTACAACAGATATATTTATATATATATATAGATTTTGAAATTTTGAAGCGTGGAATGAGAGCGCATTTTAGCCCGTTTGATTTGCCTGAGGCAAATCACCGACAACCGGCTGCTGGCTGACAGCTTGTTGCACCATGTGAGCTGGCGGCAATACTTGTGGCAACGTCGGCTTGGGACCAGCAGCCAACGCGTCCGGTGGACTGTGAAAGAAGTAGAGTAGAAATCCGGCGGCGAGTATGACATGGGCACTCAGAATGCCAACGATAAGGAATAGCGAGTACTGGGAATTGCGAAGCGCTGGCGTCAACACCGCAATCAACACGGTGCCCGACAACATGGCAGCCGTTATAACCAGCAGCCACTGTAGCAATGAAATCTGCAATGAAAAGTACAATGACAGTACAAAAAGAGAAATTCAAATAAACTCACATTTCTACTCACATTGATCACCCAGAGTATGGAAACGGGTATATAGATGGCCAAGCTGTAGCCATAGATGCACATCAGCGACAGCAGCGTTGGCGTATACGTCGCCTGCGGTGGGTCCAAGGCATGAAACAGAAAGAGAGAAGTGAGCGGCAGTTGACATGACAGGCAAAAGACAAAAGCATGACAAAATGAGGTCGTTAAGCAAGACAACAGCGGCATGTTTTATTTTAATGCTTAAACTGTTTTCTATTCTACCCGTTAAATGAATTAAAGATGCAGTTAACATAAATATAAAGCTAAATGAATTTTGGTTTTGAAAAAATAAATGAAAATAAAGCGAGACAACAGCATGTTTCATTCTATTGCGTTAACTGTTTTCTATTGTGACCGGTAAATGAATTAAAAATGCAGTTTACATAAATATGCTACTAAGTGAATTTTCGTATTGAAAAAATAAATATACCTCTATGCGAGGTTGTCTCGCATTCATTTTATTGCTTAAACTAGTTGCTATTCTATAGAGTGACCGTAAAGCGAATTAAAGAGGCAATTAAGCAAAACAGCGAGATAAATTTGCTGCTAAGTGAATTTTCGTATTGAAAAAGAATAAATAGGAAATAATTATTCCTCTAAGCAAGTCAACAGCATGTTTCATTTTATTGTTTAAACTTGTTGCTATTCTATAGAGTGGCCGTAAAGCTAAAAGAGGCATTTAAGCAAAACAGCGACATAAATTTGCGGCTAAGTGAATTTTCGTATTGAAAAAGAATAAATATAAAGTATTTATTCCTATAAGCGAAAGGTTATTAATGATAAAACAACATAATTTCTGAAACTTGCATTAGTTTCATTATTTTTACTATGAAGTGTGACCGCTAAGTGAGATATGTGCATAAGTTGCTAAGAAATAGTTTGGTATAACATATAACATGATCTTTAACGTAAATCAAAACTGCATTTAAACGAAAGCAAAGCGAAAATATGTTAACTGAGTTAACTATATTGTACTGTGGCCGTTAAGCTAACTAAGTATTTAAGTATTACGTTAACGCAAAGGTTGTGTATTAAATAAGCATTAAAAATATGTGTAATTTTATACAGAGAGCTAACTCACGCTATCAGTTTCAATGGCATCCGCTTGATCCACCGGCTTCAAGCTGTACTTGAACAGCGCCCAAAGAATCGCCGGCAAGATGTTGGCATAGAGAAAGATGCAAGTGGCGGCATAAGAGACCAAATGGAAATTGTAATGCCACTGATAGCTATCGTCAGCCAGCTGCAAATAGCTGGCAATGTTGCCGCTAATCGCAATGGAGAAGATCTGTAAATTAAAACATAGCTCATTAGCTGCAGTTGAAGAGATTTAGCAACGAAACTTACCAGCGTTATGGTGATCCAGAATGGACCATATAAATCTGGATTTTCGCCAATGTTCATGCGCAAATAATTGGAGGCCGCACGCTTTGGTATCATCGAGTTGACAATGCGCTCCAACACCATATAAGTGTCGACATTGAAGAATTGCTGATAGTATTCGATGGTCAAGAACGAGAGACGAGCTCCACCCGCTCCCGCTCCCGCTCCGCCAGCATTAGCAGCGCCATCTAGCGAGGCACCTTGTGCGCCAGCGCCACCGCCGCCGCCACCGCCAGCTGTAGCTGCTGTTGAGCTGCTCATGTCGTAGATCAAATCGGCCAACGGATCACCACGTTGACGCTGCTGCTGTTGCTGTTGCTGTGCATTGAAGTTGCCACCGCTCGTTGCATGCGTTGGCGAATTCACATTGATTTGCGCTGGTGCGCCGCTATTATTTGTGGCGCTATAGTCGCGAAACTGCAGCAAATCATCGGCTGTCGGTGTTTCCATGGTGCCGCAATAATTAATTACTATACTATCAAAATATATCTAATAATGCACACGTATTTCACGCAACACTCGACTATTTGTTTTTCTCCGTTGTGTTCTTTTTTTTTTCTCACTCACACACAGACGCATACGTCAGCTGTTTGTGCGCGGTGTGACCAAATATCTAACACCGATAGCATATCGATAGCATGCACAGTTGTACAGCACTGCGTGTTGCGTATGTAACGTTAGTCAACACTTTTTTGCTGCAGCAAACACGAAATACGACGGAAGATTAGTAAAAAGAAATTTTCATTGCTAAGGAGAAAAGTTGTGTGTTGAAATTCGTATTAATAGTAATTACAAAACGAAATATAAATAAATGCCGGTGAAAAATGGCGAATCGGATGCCGAGGGCGATGTGTCGGGCGCTGAAACGGAACGCTCAAATTCTAGCCAAGCACACGACACATCTGACGAGGAGGAAGAGGAGGAGGAGGAGGCCAATGAATGCGACAGCGATGATTCCTCTGAAATGGATGCCAGCGAAATTGAGCGCCGACGCGCCGAATACCTTGAGGATTTGGGTAACTGCAATAACAAATACACAAGCCCATAACAATAACAATAACAACAACAACAAACCAATTGCCACATACTTCATTTTTGGCGGCAAATTTTCCTTTTGTTTACATGTCACCATAGCGAGCTTGGAGCGACAATTTGGCCAATTGCGTGAACAATATTATTACGAACGCATCAGTTTAATCGATCGCCAGCTGTCCGAAGTGCGTGCCGGACGATCCGAGGAGTTCCTGCAGCCACAAAAAGAGCTGGACAAAGTCTATCGCACACGCATCGAGGTCGCGGATGTGTTGCGCAAGTTTCGACTGCAAAACATTGAGCACAAATATCTGTCCGAGGAGCAGGCGGCCGCCCAGCACTTTGAGGTGAGTTACTCTACCTTCAATGCCCCCCATCTCATCCAAAACTTGGAACTAATTGAGTACAACTTCTGTTTAGAGCGAAAAACAAATGACGATGGATTATTTGCGCGAAGATCTGTTGGAACGCATACGACGGCTAGAGGAGGATCGTCACAATGTCGAAATCTCCTGGGACAACTGGGGCAACGATAAGCGACAAAGTAAAGTACGAGGTCCTGGACGCAAAAAGGCCGTAACAGTCACCGGCCCCTATGTCGTTTATATGCTGCGCGAGGAGGACATCATGGAGGATTGGACCATCATTCGCAAGGCGCTCAAACGTTCCTCCACAACAGCAGCAACAGGAGGCAGTGGTGGCAGCACAGCTGTGGCAACGACAGCAGCAGGCGTGCCCAGCAGCGGAGGAGGCGGCGGGAGTGGAAGCGGCGGACTGTTGAGCGTCCAATTGGCGGCCACAGCTATGGTGGGCGGTGGATAACGGTGGCGTGCCGCGGCCGCTGCGGCTGCTGCCAACAATCATGGACATCATGGTCGCAATGCGGCGCTTATCTAAATGAAGCAGCATCAATAGATTACAAAGCGATAATAATCTAAATCAGTTGGATGCGAAGTTTTTAACGTTCTCAATTATGCGAATTGACAAAAAAAAGGCAACCCAAACACATTATGAACATATGTAAGCGATTGCAACAAATTATGACGCCCCCCCAAACTTTTTGAAAACGAAACTTAATTGTAAAACTCTAGTGTAAATTAATGTAATAAACTATAAGATATATCACCCACATATATATCTATATATAAGTTGTATATATATAAATATAATTGTAAAACTCCACATGAATATATAAAACAAAAATATTGTGTAATAAGGATTCGCACAGTTCTCAACCAATCAATCAATGCATGTAATTTATTATATGTAAGACAAAAACTAAATAAAATCACATTTTTTTCCATTGTATAATTATAAATCTCCAGCTTTTGTTTAATAATACTGCTGTCTAATACTCTCTAGCTTAGTTAATTTAGCTACAGTAGCCACTTTGAGCCATTCTTTCCATGCCAAATCCTTTCCATCTGCAGCAAACTGCAAAACTTTTAATTTATTTGAAGCTCTCCAAGTTATTTTATTTAAATAGTTGTCATAATTGTCAAAATTGTATTGCTACGCTTTCGCAAGCTCAGTGAACTTATGTACAGTCGCCTCATAAAGCTGCTGCTTCGCCGCCTAATCCTCTCGAGCTTCTCAAAATCGAAATAATTGATTGTCACAGCGAATTGTATCAGTTTTATGGGAATATTTGCTACAATTGACAAGCAAACTTGCTCATAAAGTTAGATGCAACACCAAGCATCTTCATAGTTGTCTAAGCCTCACCAGCTGCCCAAATCCCCTCCAGCTGTGCAAATTCTTCAACTTTACATTCAAAATGTTTTTATGTTTTTTTTTTATTGAATAACGTGTCTCATCCAGTCGCACAATTAAAAGCCCTTGCTCTTGAGATGTTCACGCAACACATCCACATAGTCGCCATGCACATGGATCTGTCCGCTCAGCTCATTGACACGCGTGGCGCAAAGCTTTCCATTGCGAGCACGTTCCACAACGTCGCGCACTTCGCGCTCCAGTCGCCAAATGTCGCCTTGAATGCGTCGCACGATGGTGATGCGACGTTGTCCGCGATGCCGTGTGTGCAGATAGACGGGCACCATGTGATTCTTGGTGCGTGCCACGAAGTAACCATCGCTGTTGCCATCGGCGGTCTGTGGTTTCCAACCCGATGGATAGTCGGCCTTTGCCACCGGTTGTGGCACTGTTTGTGGTGGCAACAGACGCTCCACGTACTTCCATTCCGGCGGGTTGTGTACGACCTCTACTTCGGGATATTGTTCCAGTGGTTGGACTTGACGGGACGAGCGAAAGCTCGAGAAGATTGCCGGTTGTGTGTGCAACGAACGCTGCGACAACTGCAAGCAAATTATTTGTATGAATTATGAGAGCGATACTTGCAATGTGGTGTCTTACTGCTGTTAGACTGCGTTGCAGCAATGTCTGTGTCATCAGTTTAATGCTGGCTGCCATTATTTAAGTTAATTTAATTGAAAACAAAACAAATGAGCAAAAGGCACTGCAAAGGAAATTTGTGTTACATATGCGTTGAATTAGAGGTGGCGAATCATCGATAGCACTGTCTATCGTAGCAATCGATGTTTCCGATAAGTTTGGGCAAACGTCGTTAAACGGTCTTATTGATATCGATGCACAACCATCGATAGAATATCGCAAGGCAAACATGGCGACATTGCTTTAACCATCCCTAAATCGACAGCGACAAATCCAGCATTTTTCCCAACAAAAAAATTAAAACGTTTATAAATTAAAGGAAACAAAAATGGATGTGCGTCCGAATCAAACAATCTACATCAACAATCTCAACGAGAAGATCAAAAAGGAAGAGCTGAAGAAGTCGCTGTACGCGATCTTCTCACAATTCGGCCAAATCCTCGACATTGTGGCGCTGACAACATTGAAAATGCGTGGCCAAGCGTTTGTGGTGTTTAAGGAAATTGGCAGCGCCTCGAATGCATTGCGCACGATGCAAGGATTCCCGTTCTACGATAAGCCCATGCGCATTGGCTATTCGAAAACCGATTCGGATATTGTGGCCAAATTGAAGGGCACCTACAAGGAGCGACCAAAGAAGGTGAAGCCACCAAAGCCGGCACCAGGAGCCGAAGAGAAAAAGTACGTATTTCTACTACAATTTATTCGAGTTATACATTAACGAATTAATGTGTGTTTTATAGGGACAAGAAAAAGAAGCCAACGAGCGCAGAGAACTCGAATCCAAACACACAAACGGAGCAGCCACCAAATCAAATTCTATTCCTCACCAATTTGCCCGAGGAGACGAACGAGATGATGTTGTCCATGCTGTTCAATCAATTCCCCGGCTTCAAGGAGGTGCGTCTGGTGCCGAATCGTCACGATATCGCCTTCGTGGAGTTCACCACCGAACTGCAGAGCAATGCGGCCAAGGAAGCGCTGCAGGGCTTCAAGATCACTCCAACACATGCTATGAAAATTACTTTCGCCAAAAAATAAAAGCAGTATAAAAGTACAACCACAACTACATGGATTAAACATAGGAAGATTTATATATATCAGTCGTATATATAGCACACGCTTCTGCTGATTCTAGGATTTTTCACTTGGAATCCAGCAACTGTCTAACTTAAATTAGAATAAAGAAATGCCAATGAATCGATGAAAACACCTTCAATATGGCGATAAGTTGGCGAACAAGTCAAAGTTTAATGCGAATGTTTGTCTTGTGAATTTTTGTTACAATCTATCTGTGTTTACGCTCAATCCTGTAAATAGTAAGAAGTACTTTGTTTATTGTCGTGTTAATGATGGGCGACGCTGCATCCAGTGGACTCATTCATGTTAATTCTCGAGCACACGCTCATCATTGATTGTTGGATGTGGCAGATCCAATGGCACATCATCATTGAGGTCTCCTCCATCATCATCCTCATCGAGCTCATCGTCGTCACACATGGTGTTGCCCGAGGATGCGCTCACTTGCTGTGCCAGCGGCTGTTCGTCCGGTTCATCGGCATCACCCACATGTTTCTCCATCGATTTGCACAACTTATCCGGATTGCCGCCCACAAAGACCTCGAGCAATTCGCCGCTCTTGATGAAGACAAATGTGGGCATACTGGAGATATTATACTCGGTGGTAATATCCTCATTATCGTCCACGTTCACCTTGAGGACAACGGCACGCTCGGCATATTGGGCGGCCAACTCCTCCAGCTTGGGTGCAATCAGTTTGCATGGTCCACACCAGTTGGCACAGAAATCAATGACGATCAGCTTGTCGCCAGCATTGGACAATTGCTGCTCAAAGTCCTCCTTGCTCTGTACCACATGAACCATGGCGTTGCTATATATCTATTATTCTTTTGTTGAGAATTTCGCTAAACCCGGCGGAGAAAGGAAAATAATTGCTTAATAATGTTATAAACAAGCTTATCAAGTGCCGATTATAGAAACCCCAACAAGAATAAAATATAACTTTATCCACTCTCCCCACTTACAATACTAACTGCAGGATTATATAGGAAAAAAAGTAACTTACGTACGAAAATTTCTGTAAATTTGATGCGTTCAGCTTCACCACACGGCTGAAACTAAATAAAATTGTTTTATGGCATCTATATTGACACAACAAAAACTTGGGTAACTTGATTTTGAATTACTCAAATCACACTAATGACAGTAAACTTATCGGCGCGCACATTTATCGTTTTTCGATAAGACGAACTTGATTGTCGAACAGGGCTGGCCACGCACACATTCGCATGGTTGGCAGCACACACATTCGCATGGTTGGCAACGCTGGCAATTGTTGCCCGCCAGTTACGAATTCAAATTTCGTTGAAGACAATTGCAAAATTGCTATTAAAAGGAACAACAGCAGCTTAGTAACTTTTCAGTATCATTTATAATTATATTTCCTATGAATTAAACTATACACAAAAAAAAATGTTAAAAAAAAAATATTGCTATGTACAAATTGCTGACAGCTGTTTTTCATGGTTACGTGCTGATGCCAATTATCGATTCGATGGAGAAACTCAGCTTGGGCTTCTTCGCTGTGCTGCTGGGCGTTGTTATTGTGGGCGTGTGTGTGAAGAGCGGCATTGATTGATATGCCGCTTGCTGTTGTTGTTGTTGGGCGACAGCTGCTGCAGCAGCGACGGCGGCGGCATTGCCCAATAGATCATAAAAGGCGTTGCCCAACACTGCTGTCGGTGTGGCCAAAGGAGTCGCCGATGCGGCACAGGCGGCGGTGCTGCCAAGTAACGTGGTATCCATGGCATAATTCAGTTCCGGATCAGCGAAGGCGCGACGCTTGCGCATGCGTTCCAACAGCGGTGAATTGAACGTGGGAAATCGCTGCTTGTATTCTGTGAAGGAGAAGGGAGGCACGGGGGGCAGGGCATTAGCATAACTGTGAAATTACATGTGGCTGGCTCTCTTTGATCTATGCTGTGTGTGACGTTGCCAACAAATTGCTTTCAAATTGTTACAATTCGTTCAAGAAGGATTGCGGTGGAGTGGATAGTGCAGGGGAGGAGAGGGGAGAAGGGGGCGTAATTTGAGTCGAACGCAAGGGCCAGACAGCATGGCACCAGACTGTCTGGATGCGAGGATGCAGGCAGTGTTAGCTGGAAACCAGATGGGAAAACAGCTCGCCAAAGTAGTTGTTGAAGAGGTTTTTCCGTTTTCATGGTGTCACATTACGACCAAAGAGAGAGAGAGGGAGAGAAGGATGCCTAGAGATATTGACTAGGCATTATCAGGCAGGCAAGCGGACAGACAGACAGATGAGAAGCATCAAATTACCCAGACTTGACTTTTGACAAATTTGTTATTGTTTGCACAGTGGAATCGGGCATTTCCTGCCCGCCTGCCTGTCCGTCTGTCTGCCTGCCAGCGATCCCCGCTCTCTCTCCTCGTATTACCCAGACAGAGTGTCAGACACTTACCTTCCATGGCTGCGGTTATGTGCAGCGTCGACTGCTGCAGATTGCGCAGACGCTGCTTGTAGATGCGTTTCTGGGCCAACAAAGCTTGACGCGTGGCCGCCATCGAACTGTTCCCACTACTCTGACTCTGACTCGTTGGGCACAACAACTCCTCATCACTATTCGGCTCCGGCGTCGAACTGTGCGAGGTGCGCAACTCCAAAGCTTCCATTGTCTGTTGGCGACGCAATGCAACCTGAGCGGCCATGACACGCTGACGATCGACCACGAGCTGACAGTTGGGGCAACAGCATTCGCGCCAGCGGCACAGCTTCTTGTGGCCCTTGACGCACGAGATGACGCCATGATTGCGACAGCGGGCGCACTTTGGTGTGCGCAGCAGACGTCGCTCTTTGCTAACGGGCATGGCTTAGAACTTGAACTTGACCGAGGATGATAATCGAAGAACTGCGAAGTGAGAAGTGAGTGAAGAGACGCGACAAGTGATCGGTAGCTCGGTTGGCGGACAACTGAAAGGATGACGCGATGCGAGAGCATCAACAACGATGCGGCGCGGGGCAGGATGGCTGGCGAGGCACTTGAGCGACACTGAGAGGCACTGCCAGACAGTCTGGCGTTTTCGTATCGCCTCGGCAAGTCAAGTGGTCTGCCCCGTCTACCCGTCTGCCTCATCCGTCCGTCTGTCTGTCTGTCCGTCCGGAGTGTCTGTGCCACGCTGCCATTGGCTGCTAATCGCTGTGACTAAAAATAGACGATCCAATCGTGGCACAGCTGGCTGGCATCATTGAAAGAAACGTTGAAATTGGAAAATTGAAATTCAATTGAAAACCGCACAAAGATACAAATGTATCTGTATCTCAACACATCTGTCCAGCTGCAAACACGCACTACAAAAGTATCAATTTTAATTGCTTACTTTTGTTTTCGATACCCTCGACAACACAACAAACTAGTGGCAGGAGTATTTGTATCTTAGAGATACACATTGCATAAATGGGAACATCTCGAAGAACTTTCCTTCTCATGCATAGATTTCAAAAAGAATTTCGAATCTGTCTAACTAAACCAAGACAACAATCGACAACACAGAAAAATAGTGACTTGAGTATTTGTATCTTAAATGGGACTATGAAATATCTCAAAGATCTTTATTATTCCATCCCGTGACAGGATTTCAAAAAGAATTTCGAATCTGTCTAAATAAACCTTAACAAAAGCAAGGCAACAATTTGAAAGCAAACGCTTGAAAATACAAAAAGTTATAGTAATTGAAAATATAAAATAATAATAATTATATCTTGTATTGTAATATCTCAGAGTCGCTCGCTCACTATACGCCATTACATTTGTCACTTTGAAATTTCTTTAGTGAGATACATATTGCATAAATGGAACTGTGAAACATTTAAAAAAACTTTTTTATTCCTTCCCCTGAAAGGATTTCAAAAAGAATTTCGAATCTGTCTAAATAAACCTTAACAAAACCAAGGCAACAATTTGAGAGCAAACGCTTGCATATCCAAAAAGTTATAAAAAGTGAAAATATAAAAAAAAATAATAATTGTATCTTGCTTTACGTAGTATCTCAGAGTCGCTCATTATACGCATTTACATTTGTCGCTTTGAAATTTCATCAGTATTTATTTGTATAACAATCTGTAGCATTTGCATATATCATTTACATTTATCCAATATATATAGATATATATGTATGTAGGTATATGTGTATGGCTGTATATTTTGTAATGTATATATAAATATGTATGTATGTATGTAAATACAAATTCAACGCCAGAAATTAAACTAGTCGACTTTAACAATTTTCGATTCTTTATGTTTTGTTTTTTCATTATATAGTATATATATATAAAACTGATAAACAAATGATTCAGTTATTACATTGATCTTAACTACTATTCAGAGTTTCAGCTATAATTATGCGCATTAAATTTCGTATTTTACCCGAGCAGAGAAGATTTCTAAAGTATTTCACCCAAAAATGCTTTTTAAATTTTGAAGAAATAATATTTAGAAAAAGTTGAAAAAGTTTAGTTAGATTTCTTTTCTTCATAACTCTGCCAGGGTATTAACTATTCGGTGTACCGAAAAGTATTGCAATTATCTATTTAGATTTCTTTTTGTAATTATATAATTCTTATCGATTTCAAGTGATTTTCAAATATTAAAGCTGCTAAAAGTTTTGTGTGCCAGGTTTTTGTTGGTCATTTCTAGTCGTGGATATATATGTATATAGTATTTAGAGTTAGAGCTATACATTGATAGTAGTAGGTAGAGTTATAGAGTAGATTGTACCAATAGGTATATACAAACATATGTCTGTATATATAGCATAGTATAGTGCAATGTGCTCGAACCCGAAATATTTTGGACAGCGTGCAGTTTTTTTTTTTATTTTAGAGAGATTTGCATGAGTTGAGTTTGTTGATAAATTTGTTTTTAATAAGAAACGATTATTTATATATTTTTTGTTGTTGATTATACTCGTAGTGTAATATTCTATTCTGGTAAATAATGTCTTGTAAATGCTTGCAAAGTTATTGTCTTTTGCTCATAATTATAAAAAGGAATACAAAATAAGAAATCGAACAACAATCTTTCGGGAACACAATTGATCGATTAATTATCAAGAACTGTGGAACGAATATCGTTAATACTTGAAATACTTTTTGTTTGTTGCTGTTTTGATCTATGGAGCTGTAATACCATCGCGTAAATACTTGCTTTTCATTCCAATATTGTTCGTATATTATATTAAATTGTTTTTTTTTTTTTTGTTTTCAATTATTATATATCACATTGCTCCAAGGGTTGCACTGATTTCACTTGTTTGTTCTTCACCTTTGTTATGGGCAACAATATTTGTAAGTTTCATTTGTAATTTGTTTAAATTTCATATTTGAATAGTTTAACAATCATGATTGCCAGAAAACATTGTCCTATCTATTCATACATTTATTTGCATACATATTTTATTCTTTTTTAAATATGGTTAGATAAGTTCTTAAGATAGTCTCTTTTTACTCTTGCAGACTGTAGTTAAATTAAATAAATTTAAAAAAAAAATTAATGCATTTGCTAGAATATTCATTAAGATATCGCTTATCTTTGATTACTGCTGCAAGAGTATTTGGTATTCGGTGTGCCGAAACTGTCAGTCGTCTTTCCTCTTTCGTTGTTGCAGAACGATAAATATCGATAACACGTATAAATAGTATTCGATAACAATGAATGCGTGCCTTTAAATGTCATATATGTACTTAAATTTATATAATTCGTTTATCATTACATTTACTAACAACTATATGTATGTGTCTGTGTGTGTGTGTGTGTGTGTGTGTGCGTGTATTAACTAGCTAATAGGCTCAATTTGTCCTTTGGTGCGGGGCTTTTTTAAGGTTAAGTTCGGTTAGAGAGTAAGTAATATCTGGTTATAGGCAATTCTTCATTTCGAGTTTGGGGAAAACTTGTAGAAAAGTAGGAAAATGCGTTGAGTAAATGCAATTGGAGGGAGAGGCTGAAAAAGGACATAAGAGAGAGAGGGACGAGGTTTTGGCATATTGAAGAAGAGAAACGGAATTGAGCTAAGCTAAATGCAATGCTCTCTGGTTACACTCCACTGTGGTTAACAATCGATAGTCCACCATCGATATAAGCGCGTTAATCGGGATGGCAGCTTACTATCGATAGGTCGATAATCTGCAATCGATTACAAATTGTGTGTCGACTCATAAGTGACAGCTGTGAATTGTGCAACGCTTGATAATCGATAGTGTACTATTGATTTCTGTCTATCGATAAACAACATATCGTTGTCTATAATATTTCACCTGTCTGTCAATTACGCGACGCTTGGTAATCGATAGTGGACGATCGAAAGATATATATCGATAACCAACATACCGCTATCGATCAACTGTGAATTGTGCAACGCTTGCTAATCGATAGTGTACAATTAATTGCTGTCGATAGTGAACAATTGATCGATATATATCGATAACCGACATACCGTTATCGATCATATTTCACCTGTCTGTCAATTACGCGACGCTTAATAATCTATAGTGGACAATCGATCGATATATATCGATAACCAACATATCGTTATCAATATTATTTCACATGTCTGTCAATTACGCGACGCTTAATAATCGATAGTGGACAGTCGATTGCTATACATCGATAATATCGACATATCGTTATCGATAACATTTCACCTGTCTGTTAATTAAGCGACTCTTGATAATCGATAGTGGACAGTCGATTGCTATACATCGATAATATCGACATATCGTTATCGATAACATTTCATCTAAACAATGCTGTTACGCTTGGCACTCGCTCGCTGCAAAGTGCTCTGCATGGCAGCCACCACAGCCTCAGCGCCGCCAACGAAGACCGGCTGATTGACAGCTCGCCGCAGGACATGCCACATGGCAACCGGTTTGCGCAGCGAGGAGAGCATCTGATGCCAGTGACGCAGTCCTTTGCCCACCGCACAGCTGCCGGCGATGACATGACCCAAGGGCAAGGTGCCCGCCTCCGTGACCCCAAAGACCGTGAGACGCAGTTGCACTGTGGTCAGACCTTGAGGCGGCAGACTGAAGATCATCGACTCGTTGAATGTGGGCGAGCGATCTTGGCGCTTCAGCGAGGTGCGCTTCTTCAGCACTTTCTTGTCGTTGTTCATCAGATAGACCTGCAATTAAGGTAATGAAGGTATTGTTAATATGTATGTAAGTGTAAACAATATATTACTTTTTACTTATAGCTGTCACTATATTTCAGATTTCAAATTTCTACGCCAAAAAGTATTCCATATACTTAATATGGAATAATATGGAATATTCCTCTCTCCCTCTCTCTCTTTCTCTTTCTTTTTCTCTTTTTCTCTCTCTTTTTCTGTCTTTCTATACATCTCTCTTTCTGTCTTCCGTCCGCTCTCTCTCTCTCTCTCCTCCCTCTCTCTCCCTCCCACCATATCACTCCTTCAACCCTTTCTGTTTATCTTTCTATATATCTCTCTTTCTTTCTCTCTCTCTTTTTCTTTTTTTCTCCCTCCATATCTCTCTTTCACGCTCTCTTTCTCTCACCTTCCCACTCTCTTATTCTTATTCCTCTTATTTTATATTCCCTCTCTCTCTCTCTCTGTATATCTCTCTCTCTCTCTCTTTTTCTTTCTTTCTATATATCTCTCTTTCTGTCTCCCCTCCTCTCTATCTCTCTCTCCTCCCTCTCTCTCTCCCTCCCTCCATCTCACTCCTTCAACTTTTTCCCTCTCTCTTTCTCTATCTCTCGCTCTCTCTGTTTATCTTTCTATATATCTCTCTTTCTCTCTCTCTCTTTTCTTCTCACTCCATATCTCTCTTTCACGCTCTCTTTCTCTCTCCTTCCCACTTTCTTATTCTTATTCCTCTAATTTCATATTCTCTCTCTCTCTCTATCTCTCTCTTCCTCCCTCCATCTGTCTCCTTCCCTTTCTCTTTTTCCCTCCCACTCTCTCTATCTCTCGCTATCCGTCTCTCGCACTCTCTCTGCTTATCTTTCTATATATCTCTCTTTCTTTCTTTCTCTCTCTCTCTCTCTCTTTCTTTCACACTCCATTTATCTCTTTCACGTTCTCACCCACCTCTCTCACTATACTCCCCTCTCACCTTGACAAAGACATGCTGGAGTGCACCCGCATTGGGTGAATGCGTCTTGTTGGGCGGTTGCTCCGCTTCTCCGTCCGCTGTGTCGCTGTCTGGCTGCAGTTTCAGATTACGTGCCTTGACCACCACAATTGTCAGACGCTCAGCTGTGGGCAGATAGCTCAGAGAGAACATCAGCTCGCCCCAGCGAGCGTTGCACTTGCGTGAATCGGAGAGGGGAATCCATGTGGTAACCGGACGAACCATCTCGCCAATCTCCATCTCCGCCTCGCCGATCAGCGTGTGAGCGGGTCCGTTGTGATAGAGATGGAACCACAGCGAGTGGCGACCGTGCTGTCGCTTCAGCCGGAAGTTGAAGGTCTCATTGTACGCCGGAGTCAGTGACGATTGAACCACCTGCAAAATGTAGAAAGTGAGAAAGCGTTAGAAGAAGGCGAAAGCAAATTTTAGAAAAGATTATGAAAGCTAAATATTAATATCATAAGAAAGCTCATTAAAGCTTAGGCGCTCTTACGATTTATATAAAAGCTTAATACTCTCTTATTAACTAAATAGTTAAATAAAGAATAATAGTTGTTATATATAGAGAGTATTACTACCATAAGTTATATGGAACATATTTATTAAAGTGTTAAGCTTGAGTATTTAAATATGCATATGTGCTTTACGAAATTTTTCCTGAATTGAAGTTGCTTCCTTATCTTTTGAAATCTGATCTTAACACTCATTTCAATCATATTTGGATTTTAGTTTTAACCATCATCAAATTTATATCCTTTTCACCCTCTTTGCTTGCTATTTGTGTGCTTGAATACATTGCTTCATACATTCTTCATTGAGAAAGCTCATTAAAACTTTCTCAACACCAAAAAGCGTTATTGGTACTCGTTTCACTTGCATATTAATTTTAAAGAAAGCGAAACACAGATTAAAGCTTCCGAATTTGTATCCCTAACACACCTGACTCACTATTTATGCACTTGAATCTCACTTCATGCATTCTGCATTGGAAAAGCTCATTAATGTTCTCTCCAAACACACAAATTTGTAGCACCCAAAAGTTTTATTGGCACTCGTGTCATATGCATTTTAATTTTAAAGCAAGAAACAAACAGATTAAAGTTGTCTATAACCAAATTAGTAATCAGCATTACAATAAGAAGAAAGCGCATTAAAGCTTTCTCACAACCAATTTATATCCAAAAGCTTTATTGACACCTATTTGAATTGCAATTTAATCCCTTTAAGCTCACTCTATGTATCCCTAAATCTGAATTGCAGTTCAAGTAAGAAGAAAGCGCATTAAAGCTTTCTCACAACTAATTTATATCCAAAAGCTTTCTTAAAACACAGACTCATCACAATTTGAGCACTCAATGCACTCTTTTCAGTATAGATTGAGCAAACAAAAAGCACATTAAAGTTTTCTCAACACCACATATGTAACATCCAAAAGCTTTATTGCCACTCGTTTCATTTGCATTTGCATTTCTTAAAGAGGACAATTTGCTTTCAATCAGTAAATTTGTATCCCTAACAAACTTTTCAATATAGATTAAGCAAACAAAAAGCACATTAAAGCTCACCTTGGTCTGCATGCCACCGGCATGATCGGGCACCAAATAGATGCGCACAAAGGTGTCCAGCGAGTCGATGCCCATGCTGAGCGGATAGATGAGATCCTTGGCCTCCAGCACACTGACCGTCAGATCCAGCTGCTCCTCGCTGTGGCCGTTGTGTCTGCAGCGATAGAGATTTATTGAATGAAAATAGTATATTAAAATACCAACTCTACTTAGATTTATAATGAAAATAGTATACTAAAATACCAACTCTACTTAGAGTTATAATGAAAATAGTATATTAAAATACCAACTCTACTTAGATTTAAAATGAAAATAGTATATTGAAATACCAACTCTACTTAGATTTATAATGAAAATAGTATATTAAAATACCAACTCTACTTAGATTTAAAATGGAAATAGTATATTAAAATACCAACTCTACTTAGATTTATAATGAAAATAGTATATTAAAATACCAACTCTACTTAGATTTATAATGATAATAGTATAATAAAATACCAACTCTAATTAGATTTTAAATGGAAATAGTATATTAAAATACCAACTCTACTTAGATTTATTGAATGAAAATAATATATTAAAATACCAACTCGACTTAGATTTATTATGAAAAAAGTATATTCAAATACCAACTCTACTTAGATTTAAAATTAAAATAGTATATTCAAATACCAACTCTACTTAGATTTTAAATGAAAATAGTATACTAAAATACCAACTCTACTTAGATTTATAGTGAAAATAGTATACTAAAATACAACTTTACTTAAATTAAAACGAAAATAGTATAATTCAAATACCAACTTAATAGTAGTATACTAAAATACATGAAAATAGTATATTAAAATACCAACTCTACTTAGAGTTATAATGAAAATAGTATATTAAAATACCAACTCTACTTAGATTAATAATGAAAATAGTATATTCAAATACCAACTCTACTTAGATTTATAATGAAAATAGTATATTCAAATACAAACTCTACTTAGATTTATTGAATGAAAATAGTATATTAAAATACCAACTCTACTTAGATTTAAAATGAATATGGTATATTAAAATACCAACTCTACTCACTTTTCAAACTGCAAACCGACGCACAGATACCCTGTGATCTGTGTGTACGGCTGATCGAGCTGATCGAGGCACAGCGACGAGGCATCCGAGTTGACCGAATCACACGAGATGCCGTGCTCCAAGTGAATGCCATCCATCGAACCATCCAGCGACATTTGCGAACTATTCCGTCGACCCAGACCCAAACTGATGCTCGAATCCTGACGCATGAGAGAGCGACCAAAGCACCACGTGGAATTGCCATTCGTTGAGTTGTTTGAATTGTTCGCATTGCCATTGGTCAGATTGGCGTGTCCATTGGCGCCCAGTTTGCGGAATAGATAATCCTCCGAGATGGTCTTCTGCAGCATGTGAGGTCCTTTGACACGTTGCGTGAGACCCGAGAACGGATTGTTGGTGTTGTGCAGCTTCAGCAGACGACTGGACAGACTCTGGCCATGCACAAACGGATTGCCGTTGTGGGGAGGTGTGGCAACAGCGGGGTGGGGAGGAGGCGACGGAGTTGGTTGCTCCGTCGACTCGCAGAGAAAGGGATTTGTGCTCGAGTTGCGACGCTTCAACGCTGGTGCACGTCGCTCCGGTTCCGTTTGGGACTCCGGCTTCGATTGAAGTTCGGACTCCGCTACTGATGTTGTTGTTGCTGTTGTTGTTGTGGTTGTTGTCGTGACTGCTGTTGTGGTTGCTCCTGTTGTGCTGTTGATGCCCTGCTGCAGCGATATCTGCCGCTTGGCAATCGGACGCGGTATTGCGGTTGCCGACAGCGTCACCGATGCGGATGTCGTTAATCGGGGCGGCGGTGGCGCCTCCAATGCTTGTGGCACTGTGCCACGCAAACACGAACGCGGCTGCGTTTCCATCGTTGTTGCTGTTGCTGTCGGCGAGCTGAGCTCATTGATTTGGCTAAAGGAGAACGTCACAGTCTTGCTGCTTGGCCCAGCGCTGTTTGGTGCCGGCGCCGGACGCAGCGGCTGAGGGGGAATGCTGACATCCGCTTGTGGCAGATTCCACAACGGTGTCGTGCTCGTCTCGCCGCCATTTCCAATCAGCTGCTGCTGCTGTTGCATCTGTGCCTGCTGTGGTTGCTGTTGCTGATGATGTGGATGTTGTTGGTGGTGCTGCAATTGCAGCAACTGTTGCTGCTGCTGCGAGCGATTGTAGTCCTCCTTGTCAATGGTGTCGAAGCGCTTGAAGCTGCCGCTGGTGCTCAGCAGAAACTCCGAACCGGATTGAATCTGTTAAACAGACGAGGGATTAATCAAATCAATTTAACTTGTATGCAAATTTGTATTTGTACATTTATTTAGCCAATCAAAACTAGTTGCCCCATTAAATTTACAGCCTCCTTGCTCTTACCGTTTCATAATTCTGCCAATAAATGAACACTATGTGTTCAAAACTACACCAAATCATTAATTATATTAATAGGTTGCCTGAAAACAATATATTTTGTGTAAAATTTACAGCCTTCTAGCTCTTACCATTTCATCATTCAGTCACATAATAATTGCAAATTTGTATTTGTACACTTATTGAGTTAATCAAAACTATCTGAATAACGCAGCTCTTTAAATTTTCTCTCTCATTAAATTTTGTTAATATTTACAGCCTCCTCGGGCTTACCTTTTTCTTAATTCTGTCAGTAAATGAGCCACAAAAAACTATTTTATTTGCACTATGTATTCAAAACTACACGAAATCATTAATGATATAAATAGGTTGCTCAAAAACTATAAAAAAAACTATTTTTAGCCTTCCAGCTCCTACCATTCAATTATTGAGTCAGTTAGTGAGTCTCAAAAAAATATTTGATATACTATATACATATATACACTATGTATGTATACGAAATCAATGACTCCCCCCAAAAACTTTGTTTTGTAAAGATTTCAGCCTCCTAGCTCTTACCATTTTTAAGATGAGTCAGCACATATAAATTTATATTCACTGCGCTTTAAGCCTATATGATATCTTCATTGATTTGCGCAAAAAAAACTATATTTGTTGTAAGAATTTAAGCCTTCCAACATTTACCATTTCTTTAATACAGTCTGTCTGTTAGACATAACAAAACAAATTGTATGCAAAGTATGCTTAAATCATGTTTTGCCTGTTTTTTCAGCCTTCTGGTTTTTACCATTTTATATATAAAACAAATACTTTAAAACTATTTAAAATCATTGATGATATGAATTATATTTTGCAAAAAAAAAGTGCAGCCTCCTAGCTCTTACCATTTGTAAGATGAAGCCTATACGACATCATCGTTCAGTGGCCCAAAAACTATATTTTTGTAAGAATTTCAGCCTCCTAGCTCTTACTATTTTATGATTCAGTTTGCCAGTTAGACATAATGAAAACAATTTATGAACCAACTATGTTTATATCATGCGAACTATCTTTTGCAAAAATTTGCAACCTCCTAACTCTTACCATTTTATAATTGAGTCAGTAATTATGTCATAGCAATAAATATTGAGTGAATACGAAATCATTGACAATATGAAAAGTTGAGCCCAAAGTGCAGCCTTCTAGCTCTTACCATTTATAAAAGTGAATACTATCTCCACAATCAACAATAATTAATGTATTTTATACTCACGCTGGCCATGTAGCCATTGGGATGGAAGAGCTTATGCTTGTGCTTGGACAGTCCGATCTTCTCCTCCTTGCTGGAGCGCGAACGCATGCGCATCCAACTTGCGGCACGTGGCCCCAAACAGTGGCATGCCACCAGGAGGCACATCAACAGCAGAACCAACAGCAATCCCAAGCTGGTGAAAGTCAGCGTCATCGGTGAGCCATCCATGGTGGAGAGCGATGGATTGGTTGATTGCTTTGATTGATAACCTTTCAGTTCAGCAAGCGTACTGCATTTCCTGTAATGTGCAACAAATACCCTGTAAAATGTGGAACAATTGCTGCAATCTCGGCCATCATCAATTTGTGTCCATTGCCCCCCAAAAAAAAAATAAACACAAGACATACAGACATCCCCTTGAGCACGTGCAGCAACTGTTTCGCCTCCGCCTTTATCACTTGGCACAGATTTCACTTGTGTTGAGTGTGCTCGACTTTCAACTACCCTCCCAATATATTTTCAGAAAGTATGAAACCATTAATTAAATACAAAAAATATGAAAATCCAGTTTACTTTAACACTAAATCATTTGTGTATGTATAATATTTAATAAAGATTAAAAATTAAATCTTTATCGAATTGATAAAATTATATATTAAAAATTGTAAATGTTTTTCAATTATATAATATATAATTTTGATTGTAAATGTTTTTCAATTATATCTTATATCATTTTATAAGAAGTTTATTTAAATAAAAAGTAGTCTATTCAAATGTCGCTTGCAATTTAATTAGGTTTTCAAGTTTCTAAAAAGTTTGATCCCAAAATAAAAGTCTCTTACTTATTATTGCTAAGCTACGATTGTTTCTGAAGACGGACAGACAGACAGACGGATAGTTTATACTACTACGTTGTAAAGGTTTTCTAATCAATTGCATTTTATTACATAAATGCATAAATGATAACTTTATTATAAAAAATGCCAAAATTTCCATTAACTAAGACAACCCTTTAACGCCATAGCTAATGGGTATAGGATAAAGCAGTAGCGGGATGTAGGAATGTGGGGATGTGGAGAGGGGGGAAGAAGGGGGGAGACGAGCAACACTTTCATCTAGCATCGTTTTACAGCTGCCAGCGGGCGATTCACTATCATCTCATATCTCACTCATTGTGTGGGCAGGTGTCCGTCTATCTCTGTCTCTGTCTCGCTCTCGCCTCAACTTGTTTCTATTCTATTTTCATCTGTAGTGTGCTGCCCCGTTTCTCCCCTTCCCCCACCCTCATGAGACGTCTCACTATCGCCTGCCACTTGCCAGTTGACAGTTTTTTGATTGAATTTGTAACCAAAGCTGCAGCATTTTCACTTCAAAGACCAAACAGCCGTCATAGCAAACCAAACGCAATGATGTTGTCAACGATGATTAAGCTATGCGATGCCTCGTGTCGTCATCTCTTCCTCTTCCTCATCCCCTTTCTTTGCCGCTGTTACAATTGCAATAAACTGCAAAGAAATGTCGCAACTTCATTTATTTCATTGCATTTATTTTTATGTGAATTTTAATTCAAATTTTCATTTGTTATTAGCTGAGTTTTAATTCATGTTTTCATTTTTTACAAAATTGGCATTTATCGTTTAGTGCAACAATTAACAGTAATCGATATCGATTGTGGTCGATTGCAGCACTCGATCAGGTATAGCAGTCAGCTTTGTAATGGAAGCACATTTGCTCACGCACACACACACACACACTGCGATTCATGTGCATAAGCAAATGAAAGCGAATTAATTCTATTGTAGAGTGAGAGAGGGAGAGGGAGGGGGAGAGTGAACATAACCCTGCTGACATCATCTCGTTTTGGCCAAGTGGCCATTAGCCTAATCCCGGTCTTGTGGACGTGTGCAACCACACACACACACACACACACACAGTTGCAGCATTCACCCAAAAGTTTATTTCCTTTTTTATTTCGGATTGCTGCTCTTTTAAATATACATCAACACACTTAAATGCATTCTAATTAAATAAACATTTAATGAGCTCTTAGCACTCTCACACTCTCAGCATGTGTGAGTGTAAGTGTGAGTGAGATAGCGAGAGAGGCGGCCATGTTGGTTGACATCCTAAGTAGCTGCAGAAACTTTTTGCAGCAACAACAACAACGACAACAACGACAACAACATTTCATTAACCTACTGCGAGGTCATTCCACTGTGCACAGTGTGACAACTACTTGCAAGCACTCAGGTAAAATGTGTCTAGGCCTAAGACAATGTAAAATGGATAAAAGGCAAGCACACACACACACACACACTCAAGGAGTGAGTGAGAGAGAAGTGCTGTTGTTGTTGTTGTTGTTTTGTTATCTGCCTGTGACCTGCTTTTCCAATTGGACAGTTGTTTGGTCCAATTGGCACAAGACAAACTAAATGAGTATTGGTCACGTCACAAAGCTCGACGAAATACTTTCGTTTTAGTTTATAGTTTAAAGCAGGCGCCATACTAACGCTCCCCTCATCCTCCCTCGCCATCACACACACATAGACAACTCTCACTAAAAACCAAAAGTGAAAGTCAAAAAGAAAGTCAAAGATAACACGAAATTGGAGCGGAAGAAAGACACACACACACACACACACACACATGGCAATAAACACTTTTATTGTACTTTTCACTGGAGTTAAAACTTTCTTGATTACCTAAAATTTTCGGCTCTTCACAAATTTAACAGTTTTTATTTTTTTGTTGTGTGTTGTTGTTGGCGTTTATTAACAATAACAATTTCCGCAATGCCGCTGGGCACTCGAACAACAATAACATTAACGAGAGCAACAGCAACAGCAACGCGTGCAAATCGAACAACAACAAGAATAACAACAACAATTGGCCAATTTGCACGTTGACGCGTCGTCCATTTTATTCGTTATCCGCGCTGGGCGAAATCTCGCGGCCAACTAAGGAGCGAGCCCCCAAAAGCATGCTGCAACTTTTTCCGTTTCTCTTTTTCTGTTTTCCTTTTGCCAGCCAATCAGCGACGTCTGCGCAATGCGTGCAAAGCTTTAAGCTTTGCCATCCTTTTCGCACATTTGCGTGCTTGCATTGTCCATGCTAAATTTCGACCTAAATGCGCGGTTTAATTCCCCGCTTTTTGGGACAAAAGCTTGCTTGCCATAAATATGTGAATGGTTGGACGCCCAGCTGTGTTCCTGTGGATTCCAATTTGTGCGAATTTAACGAAACTTGGCGAATTAACGAAAGTCCTTAACAGCGCCACACTTAACGATACGTTAACAAAAGCTTTTATTTAGACATGAACCAAGCATTTAAAAAAAAGCCGTTTAATTTATTAAATATATTCATTTACATTCAAGTCCCATAAAAGTAAAGAAATTTGATATCAAGTATAATATATTAATCTATTTTTATTTTTTTTTTTTAATTAATACAGTAAAACTTCTATTAACATGACTATTATTTTAGCTTGTTGTGAAATGGAATTTGACCTTAAAGTACAAAATTAGGGGAATGAGTAATTGAAACAAATTTCTATAACTCAAACAGCTGTCGGAAAGTTGAAGAGTCAAAGCCAATAAATTGCACAAATTCGAATTGTGTAAATATAAAAGCGGCGCATAAAACCAACAACAACAATAATTGTACATACATATGTATGTATGTATGTATGTATGTATGTATGTATGTATGTATGTATGTATGTATGTATGTATGTATGTATGAATGTATGTATGTATGTATGTATGTATGTATGTATGTATGTATGTATGTATGTATGTATGTATGTATGTATGTATGTATGTATGTATGTATAGACACATTCCGCTTTTAAGTATTTGTAT
This sequence comes from Drosophila kepulauana, assembly GCA_023558455.1. NCBI lineage: Eukaryota > Metazoa > Arthropoda > Insecta > Diptera > Drosophilidae > Drosophila > Drosophila kepulauana. Next base: position 31,574,272 of record CM042371.1, read on the forward strand.
TTGTTGCAGCAATAATGAAAAGCGGCAAATTATTTCAATGAAATTTCAATTGACTGCCCATTATCCTCCTCTCCCTCTCTCTCTCTCACTCTTTCTCTCTCTCTCTCTCTACTCCTTCTACCTCGAAATAGAACTTTTGTAACTATTTTTTGTTGTTGTTGCCTCGTCGATTTGCATACAAAACAAATACAAATACCAATTGTATTTGTATATATGTATATATATCGATATATGCATGAACATGTACGTATGTATGTATATATGTATATCGATAGCTACGTCGATTTATGAGCACACATTTTATAAAGTTCAATTACAATTGCATTTCACATTCAAATGCGTTGCAATTTGGCATTTGGCATTGTGCATCAGCGGCGAAGCCGTCAAAGTTTTTAAGTGAGTGGCAATTTGTACAAATTACGTTCATTATGATACTTTGGGGGAAAAAAAAGCTGCGCAACGGACACAACTAGACTGCCTTATAACTAACGACAGAGACAGAGAGACAGGAAAGAGAATGAAAGGAGCAGCCAATATTCTGCAATGTATTTGTCTATGTGTGTGTGTGTGTGTGTGTGTGTGCGCTGACAATGGCAAGCTAATTATAATTGTAATTATAATTCTGCCATTCGAAATGAACACTCCAAATTATCACTCTACGAAAAATCGAATAGAAAAAACAATCGATAGCGATTTAGAAGTTTTCGATATATCCTTGATCTTCCTATCGATTGATCAGCGCCTTAAACTTTCGATAGGCCAACAAATTGCTTATCGTGGCAACGCTCTAATTAAAGTGCAGTCTGGCAACTCCATTCGATGGTCACTTTAAACTGCAGATCAGTTGGCAGTCTGACTTTAAAAATATCTACATATATGTAACAGCTTTTGAGAAGCGCTAAAACCAATATAAATATGCAAAGGGCATTTTCTAATGCTACACACACACACACACACTCACATGCAAGCATGTGGTAAGCGTACACAGACTCAATAAAGTTTAGCATAGTTATCTGGGCGTCGCTGTTGCATAGCTGCAAAACTGGCAAAGTTATTAAAATCAACAGCAATAAATTAGCATGCTTTGCGTTTTATCGTATAAACAGCTAGACAAACACAGACACAACACTCAAGTGTGTATATGTGTGTGTGTGTGTGTGAGAGGGGAAAAGAGAAAGCTGACCAGAACACATTTACAGCGCATCGCATTTTTGGGCCAAAACACAAAGTGCGCATAAATCAGGCCAACGCAAAGACCAAGAGCCAAGAAGAGAGACGACATCAGCAGCCGCCCACAGTGCAGGGAGGGGGCGAAGGAGAGGGCAGGGGCACAGGACTATGATGGAGACGGAATGAAGGAGATATATGCATGTATAAATGACAATTTTACAACAAATTTATGTAAAACAGCGTAAAACAAACAAACGACAAAGCGACTGAGAAACTAACCAAAATATACCAAAAAAGAAAAAAAGCGAAGAAATTTGACCCACTGTAAAAAGACTTAAAGACCCCTTTCCTTCCTTCCCCCCAAAAACCTGTCGCTTTGTGGCTGCTGCAGTGCAGCACAATGCGAATGCGATATTATCTTGACATTAATTGCATAATAAAGCACTTTTAATTAGGTTTCGCACGCGACGGTACCAAAGAGGGGAAGAGGGGAGGGGGATGCGAGGAGATTGATAGTGGGAGTTGGCAGACGACGGCGAAGAAACTCATTTAAAAAAAATTAAAAAAATTTGTCAGCCAAAGGAATGTTTTGGGCAAACTTTTAGCGCTTGCAATTGATATTGTTGTTGTTGTTGTTGTTGTTATTTGCTTGTCTGCTTCATCTTGCTTTCTGCATAGTTCCACAAACGTTTCGATGCGCTTTCGCCTTAATGCTATTCTGCAACCGGCTTGCAAAAAAAAAAAAAAAAAAAAAAACGGAAAAGAAAACTTAAACCAACAAATTCCGACCTCCCTCCACGACGCTTCACTGCACGTTGGCGTACACGCAATGTCATGTCGCCAGGGCGACCTTCAGCGACACAGCAAGAGCCACCGCAGAGCAGAGCAGAGCAGAGCAGAGCAGAGCACAGTGAAGCAACGAGCACTGTTTGTGCTTCAATTATGCCAAAAATGCGCACTGACACGTAAAAATAATGCATACTTCAAGGCGCGTCCCGCAGCAGCCACAATGAACCAAAAGAGGGGGGAAAAAAAACATAAAATAAAATAAAATAGTACAGTATAAAATAAAACAAGCTAGAAAAAAACGAAGAGGAAGCAGAAGCAGAAGCCGCAGCCGCATCAGAGTTGACAATGCGACCAGATGAAGCCATGGCAGCCATAGGGCAATGGCAAAATGCATATAACATTTTAATTTCCTGCTTATTAGGCAACCCTCCACCCACACACACACATACACAAAGAGATGCAACGACAAAGATATTGCCCATGCATGTGGTTGTGTGTGTATGTCGCCTTGGCGATATCCCAGCACGATGCTGCTGTCTCCTTCTTACCTCCATCTTCTAACCATGCGTACTTTTTCATTACACACACACACACACACCCACACACATTGCTGCCTATTGCAGCGGCAATTTTTGGACGCGACTGCAACATACACATGTACATATATAAATCAGCACACACGCTGGCACAGCTTAGAGCGAAAGAGGGAAGAGAGCCGTAGCAGCTGACCACAAGGGCTTGGAAGGCGCAGCCATTGTTGATAATTGAATTTACACGTGAATGATCACAACGTTAAGCCTTTGCTCCACATTATTGGCAAAATGTTTGCCATGAGATTGGCAAAATGGATGACCAGCAAAAGCAAAGTAATTATGATCACAAATTGATTAGGGACCAGCCAGCACAATTGGTCGCAATACGATGTCGCTGCAGCAAGAAGGGAACAGCAGCTGCTTAATAATTTAATGTGTGATTGCTAGACGGAGACAGCAAGTTATATTTACGATCAGCAGCATGGCAACGAAAGAGATAATGAAGCAATATATACAAATGTATATATGTACAAACATATGTATATTATGCCATCTCGCTCAGTCGCTCATGCAGCACTTGTACGTCTGCATTAGCTTGAATAGAGAGTAGGTAAAACTGGCAGCTTAACGGTGCAATGTAGTATATTAATTTGCCTAAAATGTGTTACAACTCACAACCTACAGAGAGACACGAGACATGTGATTGATGACACAATCAAAGTGGCAAAACCAAAACCAAAGCAAAACGCGCGCCACCTGCAAGGAAGTCAGCAACAGAGAGACAGACATGAAAGTGGTTGAGTAGGGGAATGAATGCGGAGGGAATGCATAGAACAGAGAACACCCAAAATGCATGTATGCGAGAGCGAGACAGCAGCTAGACATTGCCAAATGGCAAATGGATTTCGCTATTAATTTCGCTGACGAGCGACGAGCAACGTCAACGACAACATCAAAAGTAAAGAAACGCCACTGCCAGTCGTGTTCTATATATGCATGACTGTATGTGTGTGTGTGTATGTGTGTGTCTGCAATGCGCTGCAATAACATAGCAAATGCAAAAGCAACAACTACAATTCCTAACCATGTCAGCTGAGCTATGGCGGCTTTCGCTTTTATGGCGGACACACCTATTTATAAAAGTGATTTGCGGCTAAAGGAAGCACAAAATAAATAAATAAAGCAAGTAAGAAAGCTAAAGTGGAATGCTCGACTGTAAGATACTCACTAGTTGTATTATTGCAAATGTAAAATAAGGTTGCTTATAATTTTCATTTTTAAAAGCAGCTTTTTTAAATTATAAAAAAAAAATGATAATAACGTTTAAATATATTATGGACGAATTGCGATAAAATTTATTATTATTAATTTTTTTTAATATTCAAAATACAAACAAATTTTTTCAATAATTTTGAAAATTAAATCAAAATTTGATAAATTTTTAGCTTTATTGTTATGGTTTCTTTTTTTTTCGTAGAAAAAATTGTTTTTTTATTCAAGTTTCAAATTTTTTATACAATCTTAGACAAATTCAGAACGAATATGTATTATTGTTTAGTTTATCTAAATTAGTGAATTTAAGAAGTATTGTCCTACATTCCCCCCCCCCCCCCCTAATTCTTTCTTCCGCTAAATTATATTTCTTAACCAGTCCCCAACTCATCATACCCTTCATCTCACTGTTCAGCGAGTGTACAAAAAAAAAAAAAAAAAAAAGAAAACCATCTTTTGCTTTGTTAGGTTGATATTTTGTTTTTGTCTTGCCGCTGCATACAGAATAAATGGAACATCTTTCGTTGCTCGTCTTGTTTTCTAGGCTATGCAAATGCCTCTTGGCAATAAAGAAACAAAAAACAACAAAAAAAGAGCCTGCATAAGTTATGCGCATAAATAAAGTCACTTCTTATATATAAAGTACTCGCTATTTTAAATTAACATAGTGTTCGTTTAATTGCAAACTTATGTTTAAGCGCGTCGCGCAAGTTTGCGTTGATGATAGCGTTCCAGAGCTGCATCGAAAACTTCGCCCACTGTGCGCTTACGCCAGATTTTCGTGCGATCCACTGTCGCCTTTGCCACTTTGCTTGGCTCTGGCTCCTCGTGCTTCTCCTGCTCCTTCTCCGTTTCCTTGCTTCCACTGCCATTGCTAACTTCGCTTTCTGTTGCAGGCGATTCCTCTTTTGATTTGGACTTTTCTGTCACTGCCTTTGGCTTTGTTTTGTGTTTCGCATCTTCAGAAGCAACTGCTGCCTTGGACTGTTCCTCTTTCTTCTCCGTCTCCTCGTCACTAGACTCGTCTATGCTGAAATCGGAGTCGGCATCAATGTTGTTGGCCAAATGCGCTTTGTTGTTGCTGTTGCCTGGTTTTGTTGCATCGCTGCCCACTGTTTTCTCGGCTGTCTCTGCTGTTGAGTGTTGTTGTTCCTCCTCTGCTGACTCACGTCGCTTGCGATAGCTGCGCTGCTTGCTGCCCGAACTCGAAGGATCTTCTGTTGGCCCAGCTGGAGGTTTTGGCTTTGGTTGTTGGCCACCCAATTTCTGCTCGTACAAGTGACGATAGAAACCATCGAGATCCTTTTGCTTTGTGACATCGCCAATCGCCTCCAAGTACTCATCACGCTCGTCCTGCTCCTGCAGCTGTCGTATGGACTCCAATTTCTTGCGATACGCGGCTGTTACATAGGTGTCTTTGTCCTTGAACTTTTCACCCTCGGCCTCGCGATCTTTTTGCACTTGTCGCTCGATACGCAACTCATTCTCCAGCTTGCGACGTTCCGCATGCTCCATGAGGCGACTGATGTATTTGGCCTTACGTGGTTCCTTTTTCTTCGTCTCTTTCGCCTCCTCACGCTTGCTGTCCATGTCGTCATACAGTTCGTCATACTGAAAGATAGTTGGATCTTCGGCCAAGGCTTTCGCTTGAATGTTGCGTGCCACACGTCGCTCCATCAAACTTGGCCCACTGACAACAACACCTCCCGCCTTGGGATTCGCACGCATTTGCGGCGGACCGGCGACATCTTCATCACTTGCACTGTTGCTGCTCTCATCAAAGACCGATGGCCGGGAAGCTGGTGTTGGTCGTGTTACAGCCAGCTGCTTCTTCTGCTGACCCGGTATGATTAAACCAAACCTACAATAATGTTTATTTATTCAAAATTTCGATTTTTATATTTATATTTATTATTTACTTACTGTTTTGACATCTTGATTTTGTTCAGTGTTGTATAGTGCGCCAGAAACGATACGCACTACTCACAACTATCGATTACCGGTGATATATATCGTGCGCTGCAGTGCAACTCTGGGCTATCGCATGCAACCCTGCACTGTGCGAATGCTGACAGCTGCGCAGCTGTCAAATGCGGCGATATGGACTTCCTCTTTTCCGATACGTTCGCGGTCGTGTAAATTTGTGTTGAAAAATCACAAAATTAAATCTTAGGTAATCCGCGTTGAATTTACTCAAATTTAATGAAATAAACTCGATAAATAATGTACAATTAGCAGACGCATTGAATGCGCTTTAAATTTTGTGTGTGTGCCTTGCAAATTATGTGCAAAAACTTGTCATATTCCCACTTGACGTACTTTTATAGTTCTTTTTTTTTTGTTGTGTATGACAACCGAAGTGTCAATGTTTTGCCAGCAACGATTGGCGGCGTTCCGGCACAATTAACAATTTCAAAACTGTGTACAAAACAAAATGCGTGCAATGCACGGCCAAACTCTTTTTTTAATACATATTTTTTTGTACTATTTTTTTTTCTGTGCGGCACCAAGTTGAGTTGCCACCCGTTGTTGTTGTTCTTGCCACAACTGGGAGAATGCAATATATTTTTTTTAAGTGCGCATAATATGAAAATATATGCAGAATCTTGTTTGCATTTTATTGGAAAGCACGCAGAAGGATTTCATTGCGTGGCCAAGGTCTTGGAACACACACTTCATTGTTGTTGTTTACGCGCTGTGCGGCAACTTTTCACCCCGCCCCCTTCTTGCGCCATAGAGTCTGTGGTATGCGGGAAGAATACAAATTTTGCAAGGCAACCGCACGTGTTTTTCTTCATTTCATTTTTTGTTTTGCAATTTACACGCGAGGTAAACTAATTTTGATTTGTTTTCCGTTTCCGTTTCGTTTTGCAGCCATGGTGCGTATGAACGTTTTGGCTGATGCCCTTAAGTGCATCAACAATGCTGAGAAGCGCGGCAAGCGTCAGGTGCTGTTGCGCCCCTGCTCCAAAGTCATCATCAAGTTCCTCACTGTGATGATGAAGCACGGCTACATTGGCGAATTCGAGATCGTTGACGATCACCGTTCCGGCAAGATTGTCGTCAATCTGACTGGTCGCTTGAACAAATGCGGCGTCATCTCGCCACGCTTCGATGTTCCCATCAATGACATTGAGAAGTGGACCAACAATCTGCTGCCCTCTCGTCAGTTTGGCTACGTCGTGTTCACCACATCCGGCGGTATTATGGATCACGAGGAGGCCAGGAGAAAACATCTGGGAGGCAAAATCCTTGGATTCTTCTTTTAAGTCGCCGTCTTCTTCATCACCACAATGAAAACGAAGGGGGAACAACAACCAACCAAACAACAACAATCTACAAATTTTGTGTGTGTGGGGAGTTGAGATGATATGTAAAAAGTTGTTTTATTTCCCATTCGCGACAAATACGTTTTACGTTCCTCTAAAGACAAAAGCAACAACAACATCGTACGCACATTCAAAACAACAACAACCAGATGAATGTTCTAAGAAAACGCGAAATAAAATGATTAATACATAATTTTTAATAACAATTGAGACTTTTTTTTGTTTTGTACCATGTTAAGCCCCCTTTATGTGACTTGTATTGCAGTAAATAATCTGTAAACCAATTCAATGTGTAGTTTGAGTCATCTTTCTTTTTTTCTTTTGGCCAAGTAATACACGTGTGGTTCAGGCTAAGATGCGAAGTAATGGAAAGTTAACAACTATATATTCAAACTCTTTCTGTATGCTCGCCAATTATAGTTTTTATTGTGCCAGTTCAATTAGAGAAAAACGTGTATAAATCTTAAACTAATTGTTTACATAGAGCAGAAGATTTTGAATAGAATGCAAAGCCAAATTATTTTATAATAGTAATAAACTTAATTTTATTGAAGCTTCTGCAAGGCACTCATTTGGCATTGCGCTGGTAATTGTTCAATTAGAAGAGACGTGTATAAATCAGCGAAAGCAAGTTGTTCACATAGAAAAGAAGATTTTCAATATGATGCAAAGATAAATTTTATAATATAAATTAACTTGTATTTTATTGACGCAATGGCACGCTAGAAGTAAAAATAAGAAATCAAAACATCGTTTTCACAGGTTTGTGATGCCCAGATCTATATTTATTAGAACCATACAATATTATAAAATAATAATATACACAATTGAATCTCTTAGATAAATGAAGACTTGGTTTCTTTAAAACTTTTGTTAACACCCGGGCCGAAGTGTGACCACAAAATTTTTCCGATATACATTACTAACGTCGATGGGATATACCAAATATAAACAACCTGGTTACACTTTTATAGCGCTTGCAAAAAACGCGTGCAAAAGGGCGCGTCATTTTGAAAACATAGTTATTTGTATGTTCTTCAGAAAATCGAGATCCATTTTCGAGTGTTTTTCATTAAAAAACAATAATTTAATTAGAATTAAGGAGGTATGTGATTCAGGTGGACATTCAAAAGTATTTGTAAATGTCAAAAAAATACTTCGCTTGTTAGAGTAGAATAAAAATTATTAATTAAGAGAACACAAAAAACTAGTTAATGTTTGCATACTTAGCCAGCTTTTGTTTTTGCGAAATAGTGCTTGCAAAGATAAATCGATTTCACTACAAAAAAAAACGAGTAATATCGAATTACTTAAGTCAGCTGAGCGGCAATTTCGTTTATGTTGCCTACTTTTAGGCTTGGCTGCTAAAAATGGCGCGGCATAATTCAAAAATACTTTAACTTGTGTCACACGCAAAAGGACTTGCTACTCAATATGAATTGGCTTCAATTAAACTGTAATTAAGTATAAATTGAGCAAAAAAGCTATGTTGCATGTTTCGAATATGTCTAGATTGATGATTGATATGTTTATAGGACAACAATGTTGGCTACATACCATTTGTGTTCATCGACCTAACCCCTTTTTCTATACGCCCACGCCCAAAACTTGTACTATCGGGCGGGGACTTATCATCTTGTCACAACCATGAGTATACATAAGCACTCGAATGTACGTGTGCATTGGCCCGATATTTAATTGAAAATACCTATCACAGATTAAAGACTTACTTTCTGCCGCCTAAACATATTGATGGGCATGTGTGCACGCTGCCCTATCATTATTAAGAGTCCAAAATGGCAGAGCCCCACATACACACATTTATAGGGTATGTGTATGTGTGGCACGTCTATCGCAAGCCGACTTTACTCGGTTATCAGTTCCTGACCGTATTCCGTATTCGATTGTACATACTATATAAATGTATGTAGTATAATTTGTATGAAAGAGAACCATAAACAGTTTGCGGCGAAAAAATAATAATCATATTTAATATTGCCGTCAGACAGTTTCAAGTGATGTACATAGGCACTTACATACACACACAAAGCTAATATACGATTATACGATTTGCCTTTGCCATTGGAATGTCATTTCCTTGATGGAAGTAATTGCAATTCACACAAATGCTCTGACCGCTCTTTTGGAAAGCAGCATGACTTTTGGAAATATGGCAATAGAGATCACAGACGCCCTCAATTCGTGAAATGAACAAAACAGCAAAGATGATTTTTGCTTTATTTTGTTTTACCCATTTCTCCGCTTTTCAGCTACACAAACCTTTTTTTTTATTCAATTGTGTTGTGTGAAGTTGGCTTTCGAATTGTGATTGGATTTTTTTTGTTGTTGGTTTGTCGCTGGCATTTGCAATGCTGACAATGATAATTGAAATAGTTGTAGAGCAGAATGTGAATCAGCAACGACAGCGCGGCAGCCATTAACTTAATTGTTTGCAAATAGATTCTCTCTGGGATTGAGTAATTTTTTAGTGCTATGCACGAACACATGCATATGTATTATGTTGATGTTTCCAATGGAAAGTGACAGCGTAGGATACACATGCGTACACACTCACACACGCACACGTTTTTAAAGCTCTGCTTTGCAAGTCTATTACACACACACACACACACATTCACTTGCACAATTGTCGACTGCTTTGCCAGCTGTCAAGCTGTTAACGAACATGCTCAGCTAAATTATGTACATAAATATGCACACAGACATGCCGTGTATGTGTGTGTTGTAACTGTATTTGTGCATATATTAAACAAAAGCAGCCGGCAAAAAAACATTTGAAAGGGTTTCGGTTTCTGGTAGCTTCGATCGCGCTTTATGTGTGTTTGTGTTTGTGTTTGTAAGAGGTAATGTTCTTAATGTGTGTGCTTGTTCTGTTTTCTCGAGTGTGTGTGTGTGCAAAAACTAGTTTGGTCAAAGAGACGGGGACGTAGACCTTGTCTTAAATGGCACAGCGCGTGATGCGCTAGCAGCAGCAGCAACAACAACAACAACAACGCCGTCAACTTTGTGGCCTGTGACTGACGCATACTTTAATACGGCGGCCTGAAACGAAAGCAGGCACCTTAAGCTGACACGTACACACATACACAATGTGAATGGAGATGTGCGTGTGTGTGTGTGTTTGCATTGCACAGCTTCAACGCGCAAAATGAAATGGAAAACGAAAAAGAGAATTGCACTTTTTAAGAGAGGGGCAGTGGGCCACGCATAACATCAGCTGTGGGCGACAGAGACAGAGACAGACACCGATAAATGATGACGTTTGTCACGTTCTTGCAGCTGTTGTCGTAGTTGTTGTTGGAGTAGTACTATTTTTTATTATACGCGCATTAAAAGATTCCATAATCGCAATCAAGGCTAGACGACGACGGAGCCAATTCATGAGTTGTTCGCTCGAGACTACAGATAAGAGGCAAAGTCTATTGTGCCGGGCGGCAACAGTTAACCGCAGAGATAAAATAAATATAAAAAAAAATCCACGTGTTTTGGTTTTTTTCTTTTTGTTGGTTACTATTCAATACGGCTTTATTTATTATGTTGTATTTGTTGCAAGAAACAGAAACTGTTTTGCTTAAATTAAATGTATTTGTGTGTGTTGTTTGTGTGTGTATGTAGAGTGGGGAGGGGTACTTGGTACATCTATGTATTAGTGGTGAGTGTTAATCGTACATGTGTGTGTGTGTGAGCAGCCTCTGTTAACGTGTGTGTGTGTGTGAGTTTGATTTCATCAATCGAAAAAACAGCCGGCGTTTTTTTTGTTTTTTGCCACACTTTTAAAGGCGAATAATATGCTTGTTTAGTATTTAGGATGTGGTCTCAAAGTACTCCTTAGACTTGGTGGGATCAGCCACCATGGTCTTCTGTCCGGGCTTCCAGTTGGCTGGGCACACCTCTCCGTATTTGTCGGTATACTGGAAGGCCTGAACCAGACGCAATGTCTCCTCGACGCTGCGACCCACGGGCAAATCATTGATGGTGATCTGGCGCAAATTCTGCTTATCATCGATGATGAAGAGACCGCGGAATGGGATGCCACTCGACTCATCCAAAACGCCATAATCGCGGGCCACCTTCATCGACTTGTCGGCCAACAGGGGGATGTCCATGCTGCCCAAGCCGCCCTGCTTGCGTGGCGTATTGATCCAGGCGAGATGGGTGAACTGGCTGTCTGTGGAGCAGCCGACAACTTCGCAATTGATTTTACGGAATTCAGCTGCATGTTCGGAGAATGCAATAATCTCGGTGGGGCAGACGAAAGTAAAGTCCAGGGGGTAGAAGAAGAGCACCAGATATTTGCCCTTATAATCGCTCAGTTTGATATCCTTGAATTGTCCATTGACGACAGCGGTGCCGGAGAATTCGGGAGCGGGCTTCTGAAGTTGGGGCATCTGTGAAACGATAATGATGATATGCGGTTACACTTGCGCATTTTAAATTGTACAATGTACATAAACCGGGCAGACACTCAATAAATATGGCGGAAATTACAAAGCAAACATGGCGGACAACTAACAAAATTTCCAATTGGAATTTCTCAGACTCTTCACCTTGGAATTTGTAATTTGTGTGTTGGTATTTAAGCAAAATGGCACGAAAATTCGTGCTTCAAGTATTCATTATGAATTTGTGTTATTACGAGCGTGTGCCTTGTGTAATATTACTTTAATTTGAGAAATGCACAAAAATTCATTCGTTTCAATTGCAGACGACGCCATGACGATTTTCTTTTTTTTTTTTTTCAGCCGGCTAAATTTGCAAAAACAACGGAAACGTTTGTGTCTGCACATGTGTGTGTGTGTGTGTGTCGTATGAGTATTTTTTTTCGTGCCAATAAAGCAAAATGTATGTGTACATTTGTATAGCTGTGTACATAGAAATGGTGCGAAAAAATCTTGTGAAATAATCATCTTCACAACAACTAATTAATAATCATCATCCGTTTTTGATTTTGTGTCTTACGCTCAGCTGCAATTTCTCTTTGATTTTGTCAATTATTTGCGAAATGTACATAATTAAAAGGTCGTGTTCGGTTCGGTTCGATTCGTTCTGGGCTGTAATAACTCACTTTAACTTGTTAATACAATTTACAGCTGCAAAATGTGGTTAAATAAGCGCGTCGACGCAAACTTTTTTTTTATTATGATTTGCTTATTGCGATAAAGCACCGGGACGTCTGTTCGGCTCGGCGGTTTGATATGAATTATGCGCTTGTGAAAAGTTAATTTTAAAAGACGAACGAAAATCCGTAACAGAATGTGCTGAGAGAATAATTGGAGAGCGCGAAAAATGATGTACAGAATAGGCAGAGCAAAGTTCAAAAGGGAGAGAGCGCTGCCACTGTAAACCTACCGACGTCATTAATATCATGGTGTAATAAATACATATTTACGTTTACTGCACATGCTGTATGCCTTTCAACTAAAATTAATATGGCAAATCACATTTTCTTAAATCTTCGAACGTTATTTTGTATTTTCAATTGCAATTCGCTCAAATTGCCACATCTAATTATTGATATGGCAACGCTGCTTGTAGGTTTCAAAAGTTAACGCACATAAAAATATATAAATATATCAATGCGTTCATATATCGGCACACTGTCCTTAAATACCATTAATTAAATACAAAATCGTCAACTGAAATATTTGTACATATATTTCTTTTTGTTGGCAATTTAAATTTACTCAAATTGGCACTGTTAAGCGAGTTTTCTGGCAACACTACTGTCTTTATTTTCAAAACTTGGCGGGCAACCTTATCCCCATTATCTTATAGCAGTAGGGCGCATAAATATGCTTTATTTATTTGTTAAGTCATTATTCGTGAACCTTCCACAAATCTAGATGAGTTGCGTGTGCAGCACTGACCCCATTATCGTTTTTACGTTAGATTCTTTTTTAATCGGTCACCAAGGTACGCTTGAGTCATGAAAAAGTTCTAGAACTTGGAGGGCAATTGTGAAATTCCCCAGAGAATTTCATTAATGTAATGTGATTTACCGCAGAAAAAAATATATTTTTTCTTTTTTTTTTTTAGTATTATAATACATACAGGAAATACGAAATTTTGTCCACAATACAGCTCTTAGACAACAAATTTTTGGAACATTATGTTTTGTTTGTGGATGTTTGTAGGTGTGTTAAGTGTTAAACATCCAAAACTTGCAATTATGTTTTATGTGTGTTTAAGAGGCAGGCAGGCGGGTAGGGGGTGGGTTCTTGGACTTGAATTTGGCAGCTTATTCCATATAATTAAAGTGGGCTGCCTTTCCGCAACTTTTGTTGGACAATTCACAAATGGTTTAAAACGCTTGCCACAACGTGAATGCGGCTGCTGCTGCTGCTCGAGGAGTTGCATCATGAGCTGTGTGTGTGTGTGTGTGTGTGTGAGAGAGAGAGAGGTGATTCGAGCTAATCACATGAACCATCCAGCCAGCCATCTCGCCATCTCTCATTAACTTTGGAGCAATCGAAGAGCGGCTTGCCAAGTTTGTCATTCACACGATTATGGAACTTGCATAACCACAATGCCAGATCCTTTTGCGAATTGACATTCACAGGATTCACCTCGATGCTGTAAAATAACAAAACATATGAATTAACTATTCAATTAATCAAAAAAAAAACTTGCTTACTCGGTGCGAAAGTCCTTGGCGCAGTATTCACAAGGATAAAGACGTGAGAGCACCTCGAAAAAAGTGCGCATATCACGCTTCTCTGTATCCGTGGGATTATCCGAATAGAAGGCGGCCATTGTGTGGAGCAATCCCCACGTCGAGATGCCCAGTCGCACCTTGTCCAGTGGACAATCCTCTCGTGGCGCCGCCAATCCCCCAGCATTACTCACATTGAGTTTCTCATTTGCCATATGTTTCTCCTGCATTTCAAAATCACTTAATCATTGACATTCACTAAACAAAATGACATTTATTGCAAGACTTACCTTGGCTGCTTGCGTGTTGGAGATGAGACGTTGCTGCTTCGACCATGACTTGAAATCATTGCAGGTGCGACAATTGCTATCTTGTTTTGTGCCTCGATTACTATTATTATTGTTGTTATGTTGCGTCTGGTTGTTATTGTATTGTGCACCATCCGCTTGCGGTTCTGGCGCCGGCGATGGCTGCTGCTGTGGTTGTTGTTGTTGTTGAAATGACCATCTAGACATGTTGGAATCAGGATCACGCAAGATGCGTAACACAGTCTTTTGCAAGCGGCGTATTATCAATCGGGCGCCCTCACGATTTGGAGCTACCTTACTGTGATAGCTGTGACGTCGAATGAATTCTTTCCACATGGGCAGTCAGCTGTTTATTCCGCTTATCTGGTTACCTTAGCTAACAGCGCTGTTACAGCGCTGCCAATCAGAGACTTGTTAACGCAAATGCGACGCGCTGTTAATGTACATAGCGGCAAACCGTGTCCGTTCAGTGCTGCAACAGTCTGGCAACCTGTTTCCCTTTTTGTTTATTTGAATGAAGCCCGCCAAAAAAAAATCTTGAAAGTGATGATAAATATGGAATTAAAAACACTGCCGCTGCTTTTGCTTTTGCGTTACTCGAAGTGAGAGAGATTAGTCTTTTTTTGTTTTTGTTGTAACAAAACGGATAATTCGAAATTACACAATATAATTTATTTATTTAAATACTTTTTTTTCCCATTTCTCTACACATGTCAATTTGGTTTCGACAAAAGAGAAAAGAGGAAAAAAGGGCATTTGATCTGGCATTTTGTTGTTTTTATTAATACAAATGTATATATAAATTCATTTAGTAACAACTACGGCAATCGTACCAAGTTAACAATTGGGCTTTGGGTTAGCTTTAGTTTTTTTGTTTTTGTTTGTTTGTTTGTTTTCAAGGCAACAACGGTATTAGGCACACACATAAAATATGCCGAAAAAGACATATAGAGAGAGAGTTAGCAGGACATTCGTTGAACTGTTTTTCCATAAATTATTATTTTTATAACAAATTTAAAAAAAAAAAATGTATATATGGTTAAATTGCTCATCTGTTCAGGCGTAATCCCTGAACATGGTGAACAGACTGTAAAGAACACGCAACGTTGACTTCAGATCCATGTTGACAATGTCCTCGGGCCGTGCCTTTGGCTTTGGCAGTCCCACATCCTGCATTAAATCAAAGGCGAACGCCACATTGTTCACCATCTGATCGACATCCTGCGGCGTTAAATGGAACTCATGCAACGGCACAAAGAAACCGCCAAGCAGTCCCATCAACAGACACAGATACACGCCATCCCGAAAGTCCTTATTCAAATCATTGATCTCGAAGTTCAGCTTAGCCAAATGCTTATTGACGAACGTGATGAGCGACTTCTTGACAACGGCCAATTTGTCGGGTGCGCAATCAATCAGCGTATCAAACGCATCCTTCTCACAACGCATGCCCAGATCATCGTATTCCGATGTGATTTGCTCCAGGAATTTTCTAAGAACGAACTCGTTAATTACACAATCGAAATAATATTCACATGTTGCCACAACTCACTGTGCATTAAGGACACCGGCATTCTTCTCGGCAATGACCACAGTGACAAAAACATTCTCAGGTAGACGGACGGGCGCCCGGAAGTGTCGCACTAGAGCGACCAGTAAATGCAGGATAGCCACAATGTTCTTGGAGTGCACGCTGGCCACCGACCATTTGGGTATCTTCTGATGAAAACCGAGTGTCTGTTGACCAAGCAAATAAGGATAAGGATATAAATAAGCCAAAGCTGCATAACCTCTTTAGTAATGTCACCGTGTCTCTAGCTCTAAAGATATTCTTGGTACTCACATGATTGACGGCCTTCAGGACAATGTTAAGCTTCTCGTGCTGTCCCTGCTCGGATTGAGTCACTTCGGGCACGTCCAGCTTTTTGCCTGTCAATTTCTCCCACAGCTTGTGCAGCACTTGGCCATCGTACATGTCTTCGTCCAGCTGTTGGACAATAATGCGCTGCTCTGCCAACTCATCATTGATCCAATCAATGAGTATCTTTTGCAGTTTTAGCACCTCGGGATCACTTATCGATTGTGGATCGATAACAGCGCGTTGTTCATGTTCGCCTAAAGTGCGAGGGAGACAATGTAATTGAATAATTGCACTTATTTTGATTGGTTACTTACGCAGCGCATAATCTTCGGGTGGGATATCGTACTGATTGGGAGAACCGGGCGAGTCGATGGCGTATTTACCTTCCTCCTGGACTTTCTTGACTGCAATTCGAAGAGTGAAGAGTGAGTGCGTGAGTGTGAGCGAGAAAGCATTACGAGTGGGAAACGTAAACAATAGATGATGACGTCACAAATGTGACAGACGGCCATTCCAACCCCAACAAACACACATGCAAATGTGTTCACACACATACACATACACCTACATGCAAACAGATCAGTTTTGAATATGTTTGTATGCGTCACAAATGTAAATGACGCAATGTCTTTTTTTAACAACATCTGCTCAATGAAATGCTGCACAAGCCCTTATTTAATATATTCTACAGTGCACTGATCATTTGGACACTATACTGGTTCAATAACTGCAAGACTTGCACATTGTCCAGCCATATTTGGCCAGATTTTCAAGATTTCACTGCGTTCTCCTTTTGAAAGGAAGGTGGGCAGGGAGAGGGAGGAGGCTCACCTTCTCGAGTGCCGCGTTTGCGACCGAGTGTGCTGAATTTATCCCAGAAGCTATCCTCCTTTTCGCCCTTTTTAATAGTGGTGGGCGTGTGTGGTGATTTGGGGCGATTTAATGTCGACATTTCGCTTGAAATAAACAACGGTGCAACACAAAAAAAGCGAATAAAACAAAAAACCAACAAAGTGATGGGGCTGCAAAATACTCGATACTGTTGCTGCTATCGATACATCAAGTTCCGCGTAGGTGTGTTTGCAATCGAAAGATATAAAATCGATGCAAAAAACTATTTATTTTTTGCTAAAGTCTCAATACCAATTAAGCTGGGATTCAAAAATGTTGCATTTAGGGTAATATCATGTTGCCTGACATTATTATTCAATATATATTGATTAGTTCTGCGTAGGTTTGACCACCGATAATTATGTTATCGACATAGAAAGCAGCTGATATTTGAATGTTGTTATCAACTTGTTGAAATTCTCTATTAATATTAATTGAACTCGGAATGTTTTGTGTACAAAAAAAATATGTTTGTATTTCTGCACATTCATCAGATTAGCTTAGCTTACAATAACTTAACGTACGGATTGATGCATGGTGTTATTGTTATTTTTATATTGTTTAGTTTACTTTTAGTTTTCATAGACAATATAGTTAATAAAACATTGTTTAAATAGAGTTGGGCAGCTGGCAAGCGCGTACTGCAACCAATTGTAACAGCACAAAGATGGGTGTGAAGACCTCGCTATACTCAAGACCCGTTTTGCCCGACAATTTGAGACATAACAGATACTTGAATATGGCAATCAGAACAAGGAAATATGTGCTCCACATAAAGCGATGCAACGCCTTGCGTTTGTTATCCGAATCCAAATACATTCGTATGCCGACAATGACACAGAAATAGGCATTGCAAATATCGATGAAAAACAATGGACTAAAGATGCTAAACCAATCGTTCATCATCTCCGGGAATAGATTGTTGAATGTGCCGGCGATTTTAAAGGCCAGCGTTATTGTGAATACCAAGAGGCCGCAAAGATTCACCAAAATCTCGAATTCGGTGAGGCCAAGCCAGCGAACCAGCTCAGATAGCTTAAACATGATTTTACTTCTGTTGTCTTTGCTGCTGTTGCTTTTGTTGCTGCTGCTGTTGCTTGCGGTGTGTTTGCTGCTTTGTCTTTGGCTGATGTTGATCGTGAGCTGGCAAATTTGCTGGCACTGGCAATTGGGGCACCACAATATCGAACAAACTGCTGTTGTAGATCTTAATGTGCAACGCCGAGTTGTTGCGCTGACGAAACGTTAAATCATCCTCATCACACAGCGGATGCAGCTCATCCAGCAGCTTAATTGTCGACGTATTTATCACGTAACTTAGAGCGCCCTCCGAGTTCTCAATTAAACGCAATGCCAAATTGAGACCACGTGTAATCGAATATCCCATGCAATGCAGATAGATTTCCTTAGCGCCCGAATTAAGCAGATCTTCGCATCGCTTCTGTTGTGCCTGCCATAAAAAATGCAATTTACCAAATTGCATACTGTATATATGTATGTATATTGTGCTTACTCTAAAGTCCGTCTTGCTGGTAATGTAAATATTTTGCCTGTTGTCTGTGGCAGCTGCACGCGGAGGTTGTTTACGAACCACACGATGATTGGGATTGTAGTTTCTTCTATTGTTGTTTCTAGGCTTTGCACCGCGCTCAATTGTTGGATTGCTGTTGTCCATCATCAAAAATAAAAACACGGAGAAATATTTAATCTCCCATCGCTTCATTCACTTTTCTGCCAGTCTGCCGAATGAGTATGTTGTATTGGCAGACAGTACTTGGTTTCCCTGTTATCGAGTACTTATGGCGCTATCGATTTTTCGATTATTAAGTGCATTTTCAAATATCTTGTTTTGTTAACAAATATAATTTCAAATTAATTTATTATTGCAAAAATTATTCATTTAAAAGAAACTCAATTTTTTTAAAAGCTTAATACTGTTTTTCCAATAACTGCATTTGTTGGAAACTCTGCTATATTAGTGTGTCTGTACTTGCTTAAAAACTAGTATATTTTGAAGTATATAGTATATATTGAATTTTGAACGACTCTGTCACACTGTAACATTTGACATTATATCGAATATTTATTATTCGATTCACTCGTTCCAATACACAGATTATCGTCGACCGACTAGTTTCGTGTGTTCGTAATAGCCAAGAATCAATCGGGCATCAGTTGAAAATTTTTCCTCGTACTTTCGGAACAACAAAGGTATGTGTTTAGCAGCAGCAGCCGCAAAAAAATTAAAGAAAAACCTCATCAACAAAGCGCAACTAATTCAAGTTGTAAGCCAGTGGCTCCAAAATAAATATTGCATTTATGCAACACATTTTTAACACATACATTCGCACACATACACACATATGAAAAGTATTTTGTCATAAGTTCGCACTCACACAATCACACACACACACACATACAGATACATTTCCAACGCCGCTGGTTATAAAAAAAGGCTTTAGGCACCAGCAGGCAAAAGCAAATTACATAACTTCCAATTAAATTTGACGGCAAAATAGTTGTGGTAAAGTTCTCTATTTCGGCATTTAAGTAAGTTATTAAAGTAAGCAAGCAAAAATCGAATAAGTTTTTTTTTAGCGTTAGTTACATAAGAACTTTAACAGTGTGCGCAACGCAAATTTGTTATATTGTAAATACAATATTTAATTTTTTGGCTTGTCGCCGCTGCCCACTTCCCTTCGTTAAGTATTATTCCATAACGACAAAAAAAAGAGTAGAAAAAATCGAAAGAAAAACGTAATAATAACAAAAAAAAAAAAAACTCCTTGCACAGCGTATTTGGGTCCAAGTAACGTTTTGTATTCATGCGTTCAAGTTCATTTTTCCATGCAGGACGTGTGTACAAATCCGCTCCCAACCGATTTCAGTTATACAAAAATACAAATGCATCAAATGCAAAGCCGCAAAGCCAATGCAAAGCGCACATAAACACAATTAAAACGCACGCGCCCTGCCCCGCACCGCACCATCAACTACAGCAGCAGCAACAACAACAACATCACGCGAACAACAGCAACAAGAGAACAACAGCAGCAGCTGCGTGACAATAATTAAAAAGGGTGGCAGCACCACTACCACCTTCTGCGGGATACTCGCTAACATAAAAGGGTGGCAGCGCCACCTTCTGGACAACAACAACAACAACATCAAACTGCAGCTTCAATCAACGGTCAGCGGTGGCAGAACAACAACAACGACAGCAAACGTGGGATAAAAGAAACAAGTAAATTTTAATATTCCTTATTAAAAATACAATCACAAAAAAGTAAACCCGCAAAAGTGCAAACTGCAAAGAAAATCGCCACAATTTGCAAATTGCATAAGTTTTTGATTATGAATTTGAAGCTCTTCAATATTCCTTCATAATTCTTTATTTTCCGCCAGCCTCAGCCGACAACTGTTGTGCCCTGTGCGCCGCTGCTCTGCTCTGCTCTTCACGGCCCTACTTACGACAACATGCCGATTCGATAGACAAGATCAAGTGCAATTTGAGAGTTATCGTGCACGCGAGTTGTGCTCTTCTTTCACATTGGTCCGTCCGCTTGCAGTTACAATAGCCGCTGAGACCCTTTGTCAATGCGCGTGTGTGTGTGTGTTCTAAACTAAAGCAAAGCTTGCCTAGTAAAGCGGTGTGGCAACGCTCCACACATCATGCTGCAATTTTTGTGGCTTTAATAAAAGTGAAAAAAGGGCATAAATGATCCAGTTGGCCAGCTGTTATTAATGTCAAGACCAAATACAACAATTTTACAACGAGCTGCTAGCAATAACTTTTCATTATAAAAGCTGCAACTCTGTGATCGTGACAGTCTGGCAGCACAAGGCAAACGGTATGGCAGGCGTGGCGAAGATTCTATTTGAAAAATATCAAACAAAACAAAAGCAAATTGTGTGAAGAAAACAAATGAAAAGAATATTAAAGCAGAGAAGGCGTCGTCAAAAGTAAATCGAGCGAAAGTAAAGCATTTGTATATTGTGTATATAATAGGTATATATACAGAAATCGTGACGAGAACAGCAAACACTGATTGATTTAACGCGGCA
Source organism: Drosophila kepulauana (assembly GCA_023558455.1). NCBI lineage: Eukaryota > Metazoa > Arthropoda > Insecta > Diptera > Drosophilidae > Drosophila > Drosophila kepulauana. Next base: position 31,595,163 of record CM042371.1, read on the forward strand.
CAGTTTCGAATTGCAGATCGACCTGGGAGACTGCGCGAAGAAGTGAAAGAAGAGTGAAAGAGCGACAACGACGACGACGACGACATGTCTGCGGCACGATTACCGTACTATCAACAGCAGACGTCCGATCAGCGTCGCCGCAGCAGCAGCCGTGGACGTCACAGCAGCAAGAGGCGCTCCGTTGAGCGTCGTCGTCACAGTCGCAGCCGCAGTCGCAGTCGTTCCGTAGAGCAGCGCCAACAACGTCGTCGCCGCAGTCGTGAGCACGATCGTGATCGTGATCGCCACCGACGTCATCATCATCGCGATTCACGCGATCGCTCCTGGGAGAGAGAACGGGACAGAGAGCGAGACAGGGACAGCAGGGACTATGGAAGACGCAGCAGCAACCATTATCAGCACGACACGCGTAGTCGCAGTCGCTCTGCCACGCCGCCAGGCACCACTTCATCTGCCTCCGCCTCTGCCTCTACGTCTGCTGCACGTCGCCAGATGCAGCAACAGCAGCAGCAGCAACAACTGCTGCAACCGCAACAAGGAATTGGGCACAACAAACACAAACAAATGACTGATCCACGTATGCTGCCCACATCGGTGCCCGGCAAGAAGGACAATGCCATGTCCGCTGTGGGCGCCTATTACAATCTGGATACCGACGAACCCTTCGACAAGGAGCGCATACATCGCGAGATCGAGGAGAAACTGCGCGAGACTCTCGCACGCGAGGGAAAAGTCTATCCGCCGCCAAAAGCGGAGCCATCCCATCCAGTGTTTGCCAACGATGGCTCGTTTATGGAACTCTTTAAGAAGATGCAGGAGGAGCAGCAACGTCCCCAGCACCATCAACAACAACAACATCATCAGCGGCAACTCGATGCGGCAACAGCTGCTGCCGCCGCAGCCGCTGCAGCAGCGAGCGCTGCCATCATGATGTCGGATCAACCACAACACCAACACCACCACCAACAGCAACAACATCCTGACGTGGCATCGCCGTTTGGCATACTGCCTGCGATAGCTGTGGGCGCCGCCAGCAGCGCAGCAGCGCCGTATATTGCAGCAGCTGCGGCTGGGAAATCGGCGCCACCGCCACCGATGGTGGGACGACGACGTGGCGGCAAAATACTTAAGACCGGCGTGGTGGCCAAGCTGAAGACGCCCAACGAACGCGACGTCGATCCAAAGGACTTTTGGTCACTCTACTTGGCCGAGGTCAATAAATACAAGAGCAATGCCTGCGACACGGACAACGGCAAGCGGCCGTTGGTCAAGTGAACTGGAAGCCTCTTTTTTTTTTTTTTTTTGGATGTGAACTTGAACGCAGAATGCAAAACAATCACAAAAATACACTCCACACACACACACACACAAGCAAAGTAAAGAAAACAAAGAAAACCACAACAGTTGGTGGCTCCAAAAGCAATTAATTTTGGATTACATGGTCACACTTATTCTCAGCCACACTATTTTTGATGATGTAAGCTCGTTATACGAAACAATACAAAATACAGAAAAAGAAGAAAACAAAGCTAAACAACAGATCAGCAGCAACTATTGATTCTTGCTGTTGTCACATTATGAATTATGTATTACGATTTAGGTTTAGCATTTAAGCCGCAGATTGTACAGATTTTTAAGCCAGTATATATACCGATATATATTAAGCATTAAGCAACAAATCTCTAGTTTATATACACAGCTACTTTAGACTATGATACTTTATATATACAGATATATTATATATTGATAATACTACAATTCACATTTGTACTCTGTATGTGTGACGTGCGGATCGCAGCATCGAAACATGGAACTAACGTATTATCGATTCTTTATATCTATCTCTCTTTTTTTCATATGTCTCCCTCTCTCTCTCTCTCTGATTAATGTGCAACAAACAACTTGAACAAAACGCATTGAACATTGAACAAACATTTATAATTTTAATTTAATTCTGAATTTAAATTTTGTAAATTCTTGAAATACTTTTCTCTTATACATTTTGTTCATTTTGCTATCATTTATCGTACTCCATCTCGCTCACTCCACTCTCTCTGTCTCTCCCTCTCTCTCTCTCTGATTAATGTGCAACACATCGCGCACAAAAAAAAAAAACAACTTGAACAAAACGCATTGAACATTGAACAAACATTTATAATTTTAATTTGAATTTTGTAAATTCTTAAAATACTTTTCTCTTCTACATTTTGTTCATTTTGCTATCATTTATCGTACTCCATCTCGCTCACTCCACTCTCTCTGTCTCTCTCTCTCTCTCTCTCGAATTTTATGCCCTGGCTTATGATTTCTTTTTGGTTTTGTCGTGTATTTGTTGTTATATTTTTTTTTGTTTTGTTTGAGAACTCGTTTAAAGTCAATATATATGCAATTTTTCATGTCTAAAAACAAAAACAGCGATAAGTCGTCAGCCGACATCATGTCCGCCTACAAGATGGAGACCGCCCCCTTCGATCCACGTTTCCCCAACCAGAACGTGACACGCTACTGCTATCAATCGTACGTGGACTTCCATCGTTGCCAGAAGAAGCGTGGCGAGGACTTCGCTCCATGCAACTACTTCAAGAAGGTCTACAAGACGATGTGCCCCAATGCCTGGGTTGAGAAGTGGGACGATCAGCGCGAGAGCGGAACATTCCCGGGTCGCATCTAAAATGGATGCGCTGCAACCTGTCGCCACGCCCACACACACCACCACAACAACAACACACACACACATAACATAAATAATACCAAACACCATGGACAAATTGAATAACGTTTAGAGGGGCGCAAACTTCAACAACAACAACAACAACAAATATACACAACAATTGTTACAATTTGAACCAAAAAAAAAAAATGTATTGTTTTTTCTTTCTTCACATACACACACACAGACAGGCGCGCGTACGCTAAGCTAGATGAATTTGTTCGATGGTATATAGAAAATACGAATACACAACAGAAAAAACGAAAACACAACACACAGGCAACTGTATGCAACATGTGTATTAATCAATAAATAATTGACAAAAAGTACACATCGAGAATGGATTATATATATAGTATGTATATAGCTGGGTGACAAAGTTGGACTTTTTGTTTCTGTATTTTAAGCTGCCTTAAAGATTTCTTTTAGTGATCAAAATTCAACCAGCTCTAAGATGATCGATTTTTTAGATTACCAGTCATTAAAAATGTTTAGTTACATTTCTAATCTGTTGGCGATAAAATGCCATCAATATTACCAGCTACGACATTACGTATACGCATTTTACTATATCAAATTACGTATACGTATTTAACTTCAGCAAAATTTCATGTTTATTATATCCATAGAGTGAAAGTGTAACAGACAGAAGTACGCATCTTCGACCCTTTAGAGAATATATATTCTTCGCATCTAGTCAACAACCGACACGATATAGCCATATCCGTCTGTCCGTCTTTCTGTCTGTCCATCTGTATGAACACCTAGATCTCATAGACTATAAGAGATAGAGATATTATTCTTTTTCGACAGCATTTGTTATGTTTGCAAGCAGTTGGAATTGTTTCAAATTCTTGCCACGCTCACTTCCGCTACTGCATCGTATAACAGGAATAGTTTTGAAGTTAGAGTCGAATCTTGGTGCATACAATAATAACTATAGTTTTTGTAATTCCTGAAAATGTTGAAAATTGTAGAAGATATTTGAGAAATACTTTTGTATGGCCTAAAAAAGCTTTCCCACTACGAGTCTTAGTTGCTTCGGCTGACAATATGGTATATTTTGCACTCTATGATATATTTTGAATATTGTACTATGTCGATGTATGCTTTCGGTATGTTTTAGTATTTTTGCAAAGTGGCATATTTTGTATATACATAATATGTATTTGAAATGTAGTACTATATCGATATACCAACAATAGATGTTGGTATACTTTTAGTATTTTGTGATATATTTGGTATATTTTGAAAATTAATACCGAACTATTTTGCTTTTATTCAAAATACTTATACTTTTAGTATTTTGTGGTATATTTGGTATATTTTAAATTTAATACCGCACTATTATGCTTTTATTCAAAATGGGTAGTGGGTATCTCACTGTCGAGCACACTCGACTGTAGCTTTCTTACTTGTATTTTTAATTTTACTCAATAGAATTCATGCTAAATTGAATTAAATTAAAATTGAAATTAAATAGCAATCTAGAATAAAAAGGTTTTAATGCAAACTTTTGACAATTATTGATCGTTGATCAGCAAATGCAAAAAACGTAGTTAGCTCACTTTTCAGCTAGTTAGTTGATTAGCAAATAAAAAAGTGTAGTTAGCACAAATTTCTAGTTGATCAGCGTGATGATGATGATGATGTTGTCCAGTTTCTTAGGATCCTTGGCTGCACTGCATCAACAGAAGAGCGAGGCTTTCAAATGGAGGTATCACAACTTTTTTCGATGGTTGCCCTAACCAGCTAGGTAACAGCCATTACATAAATGCCTAGCATGGCCAACTGATGTGATTGATCGATAGACGACACATTTGCAGAATCTCCAACTCGATGGCGTCCAGAGGAAACAGCGAATCTCAAGTGAGTTGATCACTTTGGTGACAAATTGTGTAATAAACATGGTTTGTTTGTTTTGTTGTGGCTCGCATTATTTATTTTTATTTCGAGCTCGATTTTGATATCGACCTCGATCTAGCCTCTGCTGTATATATAGATTTATTGTATATAATATGTTTGTTGTAGGTCGTTAAATATGCATTTCCATTAATTATCATTAACTATATATATATAATATATTATCATATAATATAAGCAAAAGTTTGCAACTTTTGTCAAGATAACAGCTGCCATTTGTTCATTAAATGCCAGTAGCAAGTACCAAGAAGCTATGCTACAATAAATCTTTGTTGCACGTTTTGATAAAAAGATCGGTTCCGATAACTTAGGTCTTAAGACTAGTAGAAGTAAACCCGATTAGACATTGACCCAACCGCGATCGATTGATTGATTGACTGACTGACTGACTAGTTGTTGATTGAATTAGCTGTGATTGAGGACGGCAGCAATTCTTCTTCTTCATTTGCAGGACTAACACGGACTAACATTTCATTACAGAGTTTTGTTCTTTGGTTTCGTTTTCTCTTTTAAATATATAATGCTAGGTCAATGTCTAATCTGCAGTTCCTCAACGTGAGTTTGTACTGCAGTTTTTTTTCTTTGCATGGAGCTTATTTCATTCAATTAATTAATAGAGAGAACCTTAGCTTAGCCTTAAACTTTATGATAATAAATACGACAAGTACAAGGATTTTTTAAATGCAATTTTGCAAAATTTCATAACGTTCTTTTTTTTCTCGGTTATTTAAATTCCTAATAGGCAACTGTACAGATTCGTTTGCTATATTTTGGCGTAAAATTCGGTTCCCGGACATGTTAAATTTATTGTACTTAATAGGTATATATATATATTATTGTTGTATTTGCTATGGATTAAAATCGAAGGAAACATCAGTTGTAATTAGTAGATATATGCACTATATATATGTATATAGTATAAGTTGTATTCGAAGAGCGGAAAAAGTTGTTTCATATGTTTTTTGATTTCATTTTTGTTTTTGTTTTTCTTGGAATATGTTGAATAACACAGATCACAAACTCATTAGTAAATTGATAATTATAATTATTATGTGTGCATTTTGCAGTTGCAGTTGCATTTTAGGAATACGCGATTCAACTTAACTTCGACCAGATACGAGTATATAATATTTAGTTAGTAGAAGAAACAATCCTTGATACACAATCCATTTTCAATCAATCACGCAAGTCAAACTTGTTACAAACACTGGCTACATTTACATTCACTATCTTTTCGTATTCATATACTTATATTATTATATTCTTGTGTCATAGTAACATCCCTTTACTTTACACTTATCTTATGTGTTTTTTTTGTTTGGTGCAAAGGTTTCCTAACTTCGATTATTGGGGAATATCATAATTATGCTCTTAAAGTGCTAGGAATGCAAATACATTTACAGTATTTTCATAATTTATCCATTATTGAATTAGTTTCGTTTTTTCTTGGGTTTCTTTTCTTTTCATATTTTGCGGGAAACCAAACGCGAGTATAACTCGTCCTCTTTATCTGGTATTCTTTCAATTTCCATATCAAGTTAAAGCTTGTGTCTTCTCTTCTTTCGGTCACTTTTGGGTTTTCTGTTTTTGTTTGCCATTTAGCTACATGTTGATTCCTAGTTGCTATAACCGTGTTGTCCAAACTCGCATCGTTTATAATTGGCCCCCGACCCTAAAATCCAATCTGTTGAATAGATCACTCCCTAGCCCCCCTTACGGATATAGTTACATGTAGCTATTGCTTGTTTGTTATCCAATGTCGCGCACAATTTCAATCTTATCGCACAGCTCCGGATCGTGAATGGTCGTAAAGTGTGTCCGATCACTGCGGAACGTGTTGCGTTCATTCGAGCTCGTCTTAATCGAACGCTCCGATGGCGTTTCGGTGCCGCTCAATTGTATGCGCTTCTGCAGAGCCGAGACAAAGTTCTGTCAAAGAGAAATAGAATAATTTCACATATCTTAAAATGAGGTAAAGACATTAACTTACCTGCGATATAATGTCACCGCGTGCTGTGCGCACCTGATACAGATAACGGAACTTGCGTTGACGCGCCTCCTCGCGTGTTTCTCGTGTACGCGATTGAGCCCGTCGCATCGGCACATGAGGATTACCCGGCGCCGGCGGCTGTCCGTGCGTCAGTCCATGATGATGCGGACCATGGGCGCCATGGGGCTGATGGTGCCGCATATAGATGCGCTTGCGATGATCCACGCGCCAGGCGGTGATGAAGCACTGCACCATAATGCTTATCACAATGGTCACCGGCCAGGCGGTGATCAGCAATCCGCCGTAGCAAGGCGGTGGCGATGGATGTGGCTTCATGTTGAGTATCTGCGAGAAAATAATCGATGAGAAAGTTTGTCACTGTTAGGAAATCACTTTTTATTGGAGAGATTCACTTCATGGCAAAGCAACTGCATTTCCTTTCTTTTTATTATTGATTATTATTATTAATATTAAATCTAGTATTAAATACTACTAGCTGCTGGAGCCTTAGACTCGGCATAAACCTTATTGACTGCAGTAGTTTCCTATATATTAAAGCAACTGCAACTGATTTTCCTGCTATAAAATTGTATATTAATGAACTTATTTAATAATCTGGTATATTTGCTACTCTATGGTATATTTTGAATGTAATAGTATATATGTAGCTATTTCTAACTTAGCCTTAGGTATATTTATGCATTTTTTTGGCAGTAGCTCCCATACATTAAATCACCTACAACTGATTTTCCTCCTAAAAAAGTTATTTAAGAAATAATCTGGTATATTTGGTACTCTGTATGGTATATTTTGAATGCAGTAGTATATAGCTATTTCAAACATAACCTAAGATATGCCTTTCTTTGGCAGTAGTTCCCCATATATTAAAGCAACTAACATTGATTTTCCTGCTATAAAATTGTATCTTAAATAAGTTATTTAAGAAGTATTATGGTATATTTGCTACTCTATGGTATATTTTGAATGTAATAGTATATATGTAACTATTTCTAACTTAGCCTTAGATATAATTTATGCCTTTCCTTGGCAGTAGTTCTCCATATATTAAATCACCTACAACTGATTTTCCTGCTAAAAAAAGTTATTTAAGAATTAATCTGGTATATTTGGTACTCTGTATGGTATATTTTGAACGCAATAGTATATAGCTATTGCAAACATAGCCATAGATATAATTTATGCCTTTCTTTGGCAGTAGTTCCCCATATATTAAAGCAACTAAAATTGATTTTCCTGCTATAAAATTGTATTTTAATGAACTTATTTAGGAAACAATCTGGTATATTTGCAACTCTATGGTATATTTTGAATGTAATAGTATATATGTAGCTATTTCTAACTTAGCCTTAGGCATATTTTTGTATTTTTTATGCAGTAGCTCCCATACATCAAATCACCTACAACTGATTTTTCTGCTAAAAAAGTTATTTATGAATTAATCTGGTATATTTGGTACTCTGTATAGTATATTTTAAACGCAATAGTATATAGCTATTGCAAACATAGCCTTAGATATAATTTATGCCTTTTTTTTGGCAGTAGTTCCCCATATATTAAAGCAACTAAAATTGATGTTCCTGCTATAAAATTGTAACTTAATGAAGTTGTTTAGGAAATAATCTGGTATATTTGTTACTGTATGGTATATATTTAACATAGTGGTATATTACTTTTCTAGTTATTATAACGTATAGTTTTAGCAATTTTTCGGAATAATAATCTAATATAATACTGTACTGTTTTGCTTTTATTGGACATGGTTAGGGGGTAAAATAAATGGTTTAATTTGCTAGCTCAATTATAGACTAAAAGTCGTCGCAGTTGATGTATAAACTCCTACGCATCCCTTTCTTAAATGTTTTTATTTTTTAATTCTATTCTAAAACATATTTAAACTTTAACTTTAACTAACTTTAACTTTATTTTTTTATTCTATTCTAAAACATATTTAAACTTGTAACTTTAACTATTAAGTAACAAGCAGCTAAATACTGTCTTCTTTTGGTCTTCCTTGTTTTGCACATCTCAGAGACTTTGTTGTTTTTACTAAATTAAGCACAGACCGACTATAGCTACTAGCTATAGCATATTGGTAGATGAAGACTATGCATTACATTTCGAAGGGTTGTAATTACATTCAATTATCCAATGAAAGGTGAGACACTCCCTTCTTACCAATGGCTAACGAGGACATCCATTAATCTTTTAAATATCTTTAATTCGCAGTTGATTTCCCTTTAAGGCTTAGATACTTATTCTAAGTCTTGGACTTACCCAGTTAATGGTCTCCAGGCCATGCATGAAAAAGTCAATGGCGCCAATAATCATGGCGGTGCCGACAATGCTGGACGTGAGTATGGTGACATACTTGACACAGCAAAGCGTTAACACCGAACAGATGACAGCACCGCCCACGACAGCGACATAGATCTCGCGATACTGCAGCAGAGAGGAGGAGAATAAAACGATAGAGCATGAGATAATCTAGAATTGATAATCTGTAATTTGTTCAACTTACGCCAAATTCATTGTCCGGCATTGTGGCAACGCACACGGCCATCGCAGCACCGGAGAGCAAGGCGCCAGCAAAGGCGCTAATTAAAACCGACGCCACGGGATATGTGGAGCCCAAGACGGCACCCAGGAGACCAGCGACAATGGCCAGCGCCGAGTCGGCGGGTTTGCCCAGCCAAGTGATCTGAAAGTCCTGCAATATGAAGATGCCATTGGCGCCCACCATCAAGCCACTGAGGAAGCCAACGGCTCGCAAGCAGCGATAGCCAAGCAGAGCATAGACGATGCCAAACACTGCGATAATTGCCCAGAGCAGGGCGGCCAGTGTGTCCGGTGTGGTGGGTGCACATGTCTGGCTGCTCTCCAGGATTCCCTGCAACACAACAAAAAACAAAAACAGGATATGGTTAATCAACGCAGTCAGCCATGCAAAATATGCTCTCGTGCGGAAACACATGGAACATTATTATATTTTTAGCCCTATTCCCTTTTTATACCCGCTACCCATAGGGTAGAAGGGTATTATAACTTTGTGCCGACAGGAAATGTATGTAACAGGTAGAAGGAGGTATCTCCGACCCTATAAAGTATATATATTCTTGATCAGCGTCAACAGCCGAGACGATCTAGCCATGTCCGTCTGTCTGTCTGTCCGTCCGTTCGTATGAAACACTGGATCTCAGAGATTATAAGAGATAGAACTATAATTTTTTTTCGACAGCATTTGTTATGCTTGCACGCAGATCAAGTTTGTTTCAAATTTTTGCCACGCCCACTTCCGCGCCCGCAAATTAAAAAATAATCGAATAACAAGCGTAATTTTAAAGCTAAATTTTGGTATATACAATAATTACTATAGTAGTTATGATTCCTGAAAATTTACGATCCGATAAAAATTGTCGAACTTATTAAAGAAATACTTTTGTATGGGCAAAAACGCCTACTTACTAGGGATCTTAGTTGCTTTGGATGACAATCTGGTATATTGTGCCGTCTATGGTATATATCAATATACCACATAGACTATTTGGTATATTTTTAGTATTTGTTGCAGTATATTTGATATATTTTGAGAATAATACCGCAAAATATATTGCTTTTATTAAAAATGGGTAGCGGGTATCTCACAGTCGAGCACACTCGACTGTAACTTTTTACTTGTTTTTTTTTTTTTTTTGGGAGGGAATCTCGGGCATAATTTCAAGGGTGGTTCAGCCAGGTGTTTACTCTGTGAGCCTTGGCAACGATCGACTGCATTCCGCGAATTGTGTGCCAAAGTAAACAAGCATTTTCCTGTACCTCATCAATTTGATACCTTGTTTGTTGTTCTTCTTCATGAAATTCGCTGCTAACCGAAAGTTTACCAAGAGTCTATAGAATGGGTTTGCAAAAATGCGGGAGACATTGCTGCAATTTATTTATTTATTTATCAACAATCGAATTTAGGTGAAAAATAAATAAAAACCTGGAGTCTACGATTTTAGGTTTAAGTTATATTTAAAAGTGACCCCATTTTTACTTTTTTAAATTCAAACATTGAAATTAAAAATTAATATTGTACTGACCTCAATTCTTTTTTTTTTTTTTATAAAATTAACTTATTATCTTTATATAGATAGATTGTAAATAAATAAAGAATATATAAAATTCTTATTTTTAAATTAAATGAGACAATAAAAGTTATTTGTCATTTTCAATTTCAAATAAAATCTATTTTCTATTTAATGAAAATTTGTTTATTTATATAAATGAAAATAAGGAATTTTTTTTAATCCAAAAAAGACGTATAACAGTAATTAAATTTAAGTTGGATTTAAACTACTCGGTATAGAATTAAATTTGTATTTTAGTAGAACTTTATTGAAATTATTGCTGAATACTACAATTTTAATTAAGGAACTTTCGCAGAGAGAGATCTCAGGGAACGAACTTAACCCAACTTTAGCAATTACTGCAAACATGCTTACGTGTTAAAGTGGTCAGAGGGTGGGTGGTGAAGGGGGGGAAGAGAGAAACTGGGATGTGACAGCGCCCATTTGCGTATGTGCTGTAATTCGATCAAGGACGACTTTCGTGTGGCGCTGCAATTGCAGTCGGGCAGCCAAGCAGCCAAGCAGCCCTCAAGCCCTCAATGCCACTGACACACTTGGCGCCACTTGGCTAAATGGCTGGCCACTCATTGATGACTCAGTTAACATAGCTCTCGACTGTGTTGACATAAAAAGCATCCACTTATGCACATTTCCCCCACTCTCTAACACACACACACACACAACGAGTCACTCATGCTCACACTTGCACAAACAAACAGATATAAAAAGCAAAAGAAAGAGAGCGCAACACTTGCATATTTGCATACATAACCTCACAAAAAAAAGAGCAGGTTCAAATGAAAGCTGACAAAGAGGGAGAAAGATTGGGAGGAGGAGGAGGGAAAGTGAAATGCTACGCACCTTAATTAAGAAGGGCCAATCGAGATGAGACACGCTTTTGGTGTCATCATGCTCCTGACCATCGTAGACCACATCATAGCTGTCCAGCGAATGCAAGGCGCTGCTCTTAGCAACAGCAGCAGAAGCAGCGGCAGCGACGTCGACAGCGCTGCTCGCTGTGCCATTCTCGTTTCCCGCTCCCATCCTCTTTGAGGAATGGCAAAACTCTTCTATGCGATGCAAAAGTTAATGCCTAATACGTTAATAATAATATTGATGCTTCTTCAACAGCAAGGATCAGGATATGAAGGCAGCGGCACATGGTTGTGTTGTTGTTGCTGTGGTTTTTAGTCTATGTCAATGACTGCAGCTCAAAATAGGGCGGAGTTGTTTTCACGCGACGGCATCTTCTGCTGCTGCTTCTTCTTCTTCTTCTGCTGTAATCTCCAATTGCTGCTCCTGAAATTCTTTTACTATTTACTTTACATTATTCGAGTTTTTTTTTCGTACACTGTTTAATTTATTTTTGTTTAAATTATTTTACACTCGCGCCTCGCTTTTTAATGTTTATATTGTGTACACTTTAATTTCTTTTGGTTTATTGTTGGGAGTTGAAGCTTCAGTTGTGTGCTGGGACGTTACAATCGGGGCCAAGACAAATTTGCTTGTGGTACAACAAAACACACACATTGGCGACACGACAATGTTGAGCGCGCAACGTTGATTCCACGAAGAACAAGTGCAACAAGGACAACCGACAACCATAGCTGATAGCTGTGGGCCACGCACACAAAAGAAGTGGCGGCCAGAGGAGGATAGCAATAGTGAAAAAGGCAAGCAGCAACCCTCGTGAGGAAAGCACAAAAGCTCAGAGGACACCATTTGCCGAAAGCTTAGTGGAGTAGAGCTTTCTTTTACATTTATGTATGTAAATGCAGGTGAATATGTAAATACAATTACTGTATACCCTGTGAAAGTAAAAAGATTGCCAAAAGGTATATTAATTCAGATCATAAATATAATTAAAACACAAACTTATTTTTTTTTTTTTGGTTATATATAGTATATAGCATAAGTGTTTTATTACATATTTTTTTTAATTTGTTGCTAGATGTGTGTGTGTGTGTGGGTGTAGGGGGGAAAGCGTCGTGTGCCTGAATAGAACTCGTGGAAAGCTCCGAGACAAGTGAGCGCTTGAAAACAACACTCCTGGAATGCGACTTAAAAACGATGCTGTCGATTGTATCGTGCACATATTGATATCGATAACATGAAAGGGGAAATTACAGAAATTACAGGCGATTATAATATGTATGTGTATATATATATGTATATGCATAGTTTTTATATAGTATATGTAATAATAGTATTTCATAATAATACACATCGTCATTTGGATTGATTCTTTTCTTTTCTTCTTTAACAAAGTTTGCAACGCGTAACACATTCAAATAACTACTCAATTAATAATATTTATAATTTCATTTCGATTACCGCATCTTGATGTTTGCTGCTGCTACTACTCGCGATTAATCAACTTAAGGGGAACGTATGATGGCTTCGTAGGCGGCGAAAATTATATTGGCCACCTCCACCGAACGCGACTTAAGACTGAGCGTGGCGTCGGGATTTCCCGGCTGCAGCTTCAACTCGAGCAGCACCCAAATGTTGTTGGTCAACTTCAACGATTGATACAACATATCCTGACCCTCGACATTGCGCTTGGCAATGGTGAAAATGTTGTTGGTGGTCATTTTGCTGGCAATGCCATCGGTGGTGCCAATGACGCCACTCAAACTGTATTGCAGCTCATTGGCCGCCGGGATCTCCTTCCAGGTGTTGAGGAACACACGCTTATCCAGCTGTCCATCCTCCGCGAAGAGCACATTGCCATGCACCAAGCATGCAAAATAGAAGATATCGATGTTGTTCTTAACGGCCACCTGCAGATTGTTCAATGGCTCCATGCGCTGTATGGGACCGCTGGTGCCCAGCGCCAGGCTCATCTCGGTGCTCTGATTCGGGGGCAATGGTGGAGCCTGCAACGGAGCAGCGGGGACCAAACCGAAGCTGTTTTTGTTCAGCTGAATGGCGAAATTTGTCATGGGCTGCATGGCCTTGTTGGTGAGCGTCATGTCCATAAAGATTTCGCCATTGCGACGTGAGAATGTGCCTTGTATTTCCAGTCCCTTGCCCTTCTCGGCTGGCAACCAGGTGACCTTGGGGATTTGTACGCCCACCGACAACGAAGCGCCCGCCAGTCCAAAGATGTCGCCCAGCAAACTGCTCGCACCGCCGCCGCCAGAGCCAACGCCTGTCTCCTGACTAGACGCCGGTGGTCCGCCTAACAAAATGTCCAGTCCACCGCCCAGCAAATCCACATTGCTGGTGGTTGTGGCCGGGGCAGCGGGCATAGCGGGAGCATTAATATCCATGGACAGCAGATCACCGATTAGCGAATCCTGATTGGGTATAACCATGGCCTCGGAACCGCCGCCGGTCTCCGACGACTCGCCACCAGCAGCATTGCCAGCGCCAGCGGCACGATTCGGCAGCGATTTGCGTACACCGGCGCCGCGTCCCTCGACGAAAGCTGTGGGCGGCTTGTGATAGACGCTGGCCAGCGAGCTAATGTGACAGATGAGCTCATCGAGTAGTGTTGGCTCCAACAGATCGGTTTCCTCCGATATCAGCGGCTTGTCGGCAAGCACAACTTCCTTGGCGGCTGCGGGATCAGTGGAGAGCAGACGCCAATAGATGAAACCGCGATCACGCAAATCGGGATTATCGGAATCCTGTGTGGCCAATGACAGCACATGCTGCACCAGCTCCTGGGTGTCAGATGGACGCTTGAGGAAGAGCTTAACAACAGCCGTCAACAGCTGAAGCTGTACCTGAGCGTTCTCATCCTGGAATCCCTCGAGGAAGCTGTCGAGCAACTCGTCGGCGTTGTCAATGCGCTCGGCATACTCGCCAATGATCCAGACCATCGAAGCGCGTGCCTCGGGCTCATCGAGTGTATCCAAATTCTCGCACAAAGTGCTAATGATGCTCTCGTATTTGTTGGGATACTTGCGGAAGATGTCCTTGATCACCACAATGGCCTCCTGAACCACATAGTTGACCTTCGTTTGGATCAAATCAAGCAGCGTGGAAACACAACGCTCCGCCGATGGCTCCACTTTGATGGCACAACGTCCGATGGCGCGCACCGCTTTGCGCACAAAATCCACATCCACCTCGGTGGCATATTCCTTTAGTTCGCTGAGCACCTGAGCGATGTTGCTCTGATTCGCCAGACGGATCATAATGTCCAACTTCTCGAGTTTCACATAGATAGGATCATTGTATTTGACAAAGAACACTTTCATCTCATGTTTCAGGATATCCGGACGTTTCTGCACAATCAAATTGATGTTGCGCAAGGCGACATATTGCACCTCCGGCTCCGACGAGAGCAAAGTGACAAGTGGAGGCGCCAGTTTCTTGGTGAGAGTGGCACAGAAATCGCTATCGCTCGACAGCATCTCCAGAAGTTTCATCAGCACCTTCACAGCGCTGAGCACAACGGCGGCGTTGGCGTGTGCCAAACGTGGTGTGATGCGTTCGCATATCGATTGCGCCTCACGCTCATCCTTGGGACTGTAGTTGGCAAGGGAATCGAGTATGAAAACCTGTCCCCATTCAGTGCATTCATTGAGAGCCGTCAGCAGTTTGTTAATCGTCACCGAATTCATCTCCACCAAGGGCTGACCGGATTGACTCGCTTCGTTGATCTCGCTGAGTGCTGCCACCGCATTGGCCACCACCATGGGATTGGAGTCCGACAACAGATCCTTCAACTGATCGAGGAAACCTTGATCCTCGACCATGGTAGCCGAAATGTCATACAACTTGGCCACACAAACGGCAGCGGTTTTGCGGACATACGGATCCTCATCCTTCAAGCATTTGCGCAACGGTTCACACAGATATTCGGTAATCTTGTCCACACGAATGCAGCCCATGGTGCGCACGGCGAGTGCACGAATCAATGGATTCGAATCCTCGCAATCCTTGACGAACGTATTCACTGCCATTATGGCCATATCCGGTTGGGATTTGGCATAGTTCATCAGATACAAATACACAAGTTTCTTCAGCTCCAAATTATCGGTTTGCATACAGTTGACCACATCCGGAAAGAGTGCAGAGACATCCTTGCCCACTGTCATGCTTGCAATCACCTTCTTCACCGCCTCCTTTTTCTTCTCCTTCTTGTCATTGTTCAGCTCCGATTTGAGCTCGAAGATTTCGCCCTTTTTAGTGGTCGTGAAGTACTTGGAATCGGTCATCGTGGCAGATGCTTCGCTTTGAACTTGTTTTTGGCTGCGGAGAGGAGAGGAAGAGATTTTAACTAAATACCATAGAAAAAAATAAATGAGATTGCGATTGTTATACAAAAAATGACTCAGCCGCTTAGCAGACAAAATTCAGTGTTGTTCCAATTATGTTAATTTTGTTGTCTATCGCGGAGCTCTATTGATTTCGTTCCTCTTCTTCCCTGCCAAGGGGCGTAGCACAGCCTGGCTCCCAACACCAATACACACTCACCCACACAAAAACACAGGGTAATGGAGCGACAGTATATATGTGTATGTGTGTATTTGTATGACGGCTTGAACACGTCTCACACTTTTTTACGCAAGCCGCACGATAATGCACTTAAGCCACAATTAATTCAGCTTCGTTTGCTAATTATGTTGAGTTTTAATGTTGTTGCGCTAGAATTGTGCAGTTTCTAATTACCTTTAAATGAGCTTTTCACAATAATTTTTTGTTTGCTTATTTGCTGTTTTACTGCTGCTGCTCTGCTGCTTCTTCTTCTTCGTCTTCCTCTGACTTATAAGTGTGTATGTGTGTCTGTGAGTTGATTCTTTTCACAGTGCACAGTGCAGCAGTGTTGCTTACGTTGTATATCGATAGCAAATGTGCAAGTCGATTAATATTCAAATTTATGTGCGCGTTAAATACATGTTAAGGGAAAATGCTGGAGAAAAAAACATTTCATGTCATTCATTGCGTAACACAGAGGTAACACTTCATAAGAGTATAACTATTCATATAATATAACATTATTATATGTATGCATGTGTGTGCATTGTATGTAAGCACTTAATAAATACATTTCTTGCACACATCAACTTATTTCCGTTGACTGAGTTTCGGTGGCGCAAGTGCAACGAAGCCGAGACAAGCAAAGTGTCTTCCGTCTGTGCGAAAATTGAAAATTGAAAATTGAAATTGTAATACGAAAAGTGTAGAAAGAAAGAAGTTTACGTGGTATAATAATAACAATAAGAAACCACCCGAAAAAGGAAATTCCAAACGATGGGAAAATGAAATTGCAGCGAATCTTTAATGCTCTGCTAAGCAAGAAGTGGAACTACAATAGTGCAATTCAAACTGTAGCGAATATAAACAACGGAATAATAAAGTGTAAAAGAACGCTTTACAGTTTTGTATGCTGCAATGCTAAGAATAACAAGTATATGAGTGTATGAGTATAAGAGTATAAGAGTGTGTATAAATATGCTTTGCATATCCATTTGAGGGCGGCAATTCAAATTGTATAAGAGTTTAGCAGAATGATAGTTTCAAAGTATAAGATCGCATTTAAAAAGCAATAGCTTTGTAGAGTGTTTAACATATTCGTAGTAACCACAACATAAATTGCCCAACAAAAATGTGGGATGTGAGAGCAAAGCAAACTGCAACGAAACTGTAGAAAACACCCACAATCAGCATTAACATGATGATTGCCATTGCACTTTCGGCTTACAATGCGAATTATAAATTGCAGGTTTCTTGTTGCTTTTGTTGAACGCGTGCGCTTTGTGTGTTGACGTTTGTTTTGTTTTCGACTGTTTTGTTGTTTTTGTTGTTGCTTGTTGCTGTTTTGTTTTCGCTGCACGGAAGCGAAGCCGAGCGGCGCCGGCGCATTCCAAACGTCACATTCCATTTCATTTGTGTTGTTGTGAAGTTCGTGATATAAAATAATTTGGCCACACTGTGCCAACAATCATTCGTTATCGAGCTGCTCGAGTCTTCACATCGTTAAACCACTTTCCACCTCAACACTTTTAAGCAACATGGATAATCGCAGTGCGGTAATTAAATATCACATGTGTATCCTCGTTGTCCTAGTTGCATTATCTCTATTTTAACAGTTGTTGAAGCTATCAATCTTGGCTGTGCTGGTCTTTATGTTAGTCTGTGTGCAGGAAACAAATGCTGGGTATATTTTTTTATTTTTTTTTTTATTTTTTGTGTATTTTTTAACGATCGTTTCTTCATACCGACAGCCAGCAGAAGAAAAAGAAGATTGTCATCCATGTGCCAGTGCATAAAAAGATCGAAAAACATGTGCACACGGTGATCAAGCATGTGCATCATCACCACAAGCCGATTGTCCTAAAGGAGGAGAAAAAAATCATCCACGAGGAGCATCGTCCCATTCAAATCCATCAGACCAAGGAGCACATTCATCACCACGAGAAGCATGAGCATGCCCACCACAATCACCACAATCATGATCATCATGAGCATCACGAACATCATCATCCCATTGCCGAACAACAGTTGCCCATCGAACACGAGGAGGAGGAGGAACACATCCATCATCATCATAACTATGAGCACAAGGATAGTTATGTTGGCGCCCATTCGGATGCGAGCAGCAGTGAGGAGCGCTGAGACTAGTTTGTCATTGTTTTAGCCAGCGCCCCAGGCACTGAGTGCGACGTAGACTGAGGATTACATTTCAAGGAAACCAAAGAAAATCCAACCAAATAGAGTTTTTGTGAGTAATTCGATTACTTACTTTGTGATGTATTAATTTAGCTCTAGGAACATATTAATTTTTTTTTCTTTTTTTTTTATTGCTTATAAGTTAGCGCGTAAGTTTTAGTTGTAATAAATGGGGTGTTGTTAAAAAAAATGAAATAAATTGTTTTACACTGTGCGCGGCATTTGTTTAAATTTCAATGCGCAGTTTACCAACACTTGTTGACAATACGAAACCGATAACTTGCCATAGCAACCAGTGTGACTTTCAGAGGTGTAATTTTTGATGCTGGTATATTTTCTGCCTTGCGCCCATTTGATTGACCTCCTTCTTGTAAACAAAACTACAGTTCCTCTAAACAATTGTCTGATGCAAATCTAATAAATTAAAACTACCAAAAATAAAATTTCAAAACAAATCATAATAATAAGCAGTTTTCAAAATTAGCGTTTTCACACACACGTTTTTCGAAAATGTAGCGTGTGGTATATTTTTTGGTATATATGTCAACTATAAAAGGCATATTTTGAAATGATAATTGCGGTCACCCTGCGATAGCGACGGCAGAGACGGAAGACAAGGCAAAATAAAACAAAAAGTATATAGGGAGTGAGTGTTACTTTTGCAAAAAGAAAAAAAAAATAAAACAGAGAAAAAAGAGGAGCAAAAAGCCAAATAAAGAAAAGTTCAATTTCAATTGCTGAAACGATGCAGATGATGTTTTGATAACAAACATACAACAATGACAACAAACGAAGCAACGAAGAGAAAACGGAGAAAAACCTGCAGCAGCAGCAGCACGTACCAACAACAGTGACTTCGACTTCGACTTCGACACTTCTACGGTGCACACAAGCTGCATCTCCACGAAGACACTCAAAACCAATAGCAACACTCAGCAGCAACGACAGCATTCAGTCAGCCAGCCAGCCAGTCAGTCATTCAGTCAATCAGTAGTAACAGCAAGAGAGAGAGAGAATTGAAATTGAAATCGATGTGATGTGATTTGATTTGATTTGATGTGAGTTGAATGCGAACGAGAGCGCCGTAATCTGAAATCTCGAAATCGAAGTGCAAGTGCAGCATAAGAAAAGAAAAAAGAGTTTCCGCCTTTGCTCTATAAATTTATTATTATTTCATTTCGAGTGTTATTCAGTTCGGTTCGGTTCGGTTACAATTTTTCGTTGGCGTTGTTTTCGCCAAGTCAAGTCAAGTGAAGTCAGTCAGCATCTCTCGCGTTGTGCCAATTCTTCTTCGACTTCACTTTCCCCCTTTTCTTTAAATTTTGATTGAGAAGGCGACACACACACTCGAATTTCAACTTCAATGGGCTGACTGAGCTTAAAAAGCTCTCTCTCTCTCTTCCCCCCTTCTCCACACACACACACACACACATACAACACACACACACGCACACACCCACAACAACGATAATACAAATTACAAATTACAAAAAAAAAAGAAAATAAATAAATAAATATAACATAGAGCAACACTGAATTGCAAAAGAGAGCGCAGAACAGTAGAAGCAGTGAGTGCAAGTGCGAGTGAGCCAGCGATAACGGCGATCCTTTTGCTTGCTGCGATACTCTCTCTCTCTTGCTGTTGTGTCGAAGAGAGCGATGCAGTATAGGCCAAAATGGGTTCACAGACCTTGGAGATACTGCGCCAAGGCGTGTGGGCCTCACTGACCGGCGGCTACTTCTACGATCCGCATCAGGGTGTCTTCTGCAATGTGGTGCATCTATATCTATGGCTCTACCTGCTCTGTTCGCCCTTTGTCGCCTACCTGGTAAGCTTAATGCGTTGTGCGCCCCCATCATCACTTAGTCATCACTTGTACTTATCAGTTACTTTTTCCCCCTATATACATATGTATATATCTAGTACTTTCCAAGCACCTGGCTGACATGGTGTTTGTATTGTGTGCTCACCAGCAGCACCATTTTAATGGTGAAACTGATCAATCTGGCCCTGCATCGTTTATACGATCGTGCACAGACCATGTCCGAGGTGAATCTGAAGAGTCAGTTCTTCAAGGTCACCAAGGAGACGGAACAGCGCAGCGATCGTGATCGTGATCGCGAACGCGAACGTGACGAGGAGCATGGCATTGAAATGAAAGTGATGCGTGCCGCAAGCGCTGCCAGCGGCGTTGGAGGCGTTGGCGGTGTTGGCGGCGGCTCGCGACTATCCGTGGAGCAGGCCATCAATGAGGCCAGCGAGGAGAACAGCATCATGTCCATCGACAATGTGAACAGCATCATTGGTGAGCAAATGCCAAGTTGTAACTGTAAATGTGATCACACTTAACTGTCTCTCCATTTTGTTTGTAGATCTCAAGGTTGATGTGCATCGCAAGAATAGCTCCGAGTCCATCGAGCTAATGTTCTATGCACCCTCGATGCTGTCGACGGGCAGTCAACAGGATCAACAGTCCATTGCCAGCAAATCGATACGCTCCAGCATTGCGAACGCCACACAGAGCAGCAATATGTCGGCCAACGAGTTGTTCAGCAAATATCTGGCCGTCTATCCCGAGGTGGTGCTGGAGGGGGGAACATCGGGCAGCGGCAGCCACAGCAGCCACAATAACAACGATGCCAGCAGCGATAGCCAGCGTTTGCAGGCAGTCAACACAACGACGACGTCGTCGACAACGACGATGGCAGGAACAGGAGCAGGAGCAGGAGGAGCACGTACTGGGCACTTGTCGCGTAAGTGCAGCGAGGTGTTTAGTCGACGTCATCGTCGTCGATTGGAGCGTCAGAGCAGCCTGGATACGGGCGCCTCGGAGCAGCCCACATTTAGTGCTAAACTGATGCGCAATCAATCGGACACGATAGCGACAACAACGGCAGCGGCAACCACAGCGGCGGCAACAACAGCAGCGGCTGCTTCCAGTTTTCTGCACACGAAAGCAACGCAACAACAACGACCACAGACTGCTGGCAATCCGCGTCAGCATTTCATAGCTGGCAGCAGCAACAATAACAACAACAACAACAACAACAACAATAGCAGTAGCAGCAGCACAGCAACAACAGCTGGCGGTGGCGGTGGCGATACGCGTTCATTGCTGTTGCCCAGCATGCGATCCTCGCGTCTGCAGCGTCATCGCAGCTCCGAGACACACGACGAGCGACTGAAGCATCAAAGTCGCGCCGGACTGTTTCAATCACTGCAGCAGCAGCAACAACAACAGCAGCAGCAGCAGCAACAATCGAAGCAACTGGCCGGGGATGATGTGGAGGACATGGAGCTGGGTTTGGGACGCCAACAAGCGGGCAGCGATGCCTGCAATCGGGCGCTGCAATCGTGGATCTTGGACTCGTCGTCGGATGTGTATTTGGAGGATGATAGCTATACCAAATCGGATCTGGGCATTGAGCAGACACCGCAGCAATCGTTGTCGTTTCGTGGCCAGCAGCAGCAGCAGCAACAACAACAGCAGCAGCATCATCATCACCATCATCATCACCACCATCATCAGCAGCAGCAGCAACAGCAGCAGCATCTGCATCAGTTGCATCACAATCAGCTGCTCATACGCAAGGATCCAAGCAGCACGATGTCAGCGCTGCAGCTTTGGGCGCGACCCACAGAGTCCGGACAGTCGGGAGACGCAATCACGGGAGGTGGAAGCAACCGTAGCAGCACGGCGGCCATGAAGCGACGACGACATTCCAATGCCACCAGCTATCACAAGCAACAGGGAAGCTCGAAGCAAGCGGGCGCCACCTCAGGTGGAGCATCCTCAGGTGGCGGCTCGGGCGGCGTGCGTCGCATCAAGAGCGCTGCGCTGGAGGTGCTGTGTCCGCAGGCCTCCGTCTCGAATCTGTGTCCGCATCCCAATAGCGTGGAGGCAATCAGCGGACAGCAGCAGCTGCGTAATCCTCTGCCGCCGCCCAGCAAGAGTCTCGTGCGCAATCCTCATCTCAATCTGTATCCCCCGCCGCGTCTCGTCGACCAGAACTACATGGAACGTGGCCCCAGTGGCGGAGGAGGCGGAGGAGGAGTTGGCAGCAGCTGTAGCAGCGTCATCTGTGGCAGCGCCAGCGCTTGTGGCTCCACCACCGCCCTGATTGAGCCGCCCGTCTATCCCATTGTGGAGCACCTCGATGAGAAGATGGGCGACGAGGCAACGTCTGCGTCGTCGCTGCGTCACCAGCATTTGGATCATCATCAGGATCACGACGATGACGATGAGCTCGACGATGTGCCGGTGCGAAGGCGAACGCGTGCCTTGGGCTGCAGTCAGACGCACCACAGCGCCGAGTCGGATGTGGGCGGGATACTGGCGGACGATGACGATGATGTGTTCAAGGATTTCGATGACAATCTGGAGCACATACTCAACGAGCTGCAGCAGACGCACAGCCAGCTGGACGATGTGCTCAAGACCTGCAAGCGGAATACGCCACAGGAAGCCGGCGTGGCAGCGGCCGACGGAGGAGGAGGAGCTGCCTCCGATGATGAGGAGCTGGACAACAATACGGGATCGCGTTCGCCGCTGCTCAGCAATCGGCAGCAGCA
The DNA here is from genome assembly GCA_023558455.1 of Drosophila kepulauana. Lineage (NCBI taxonomy): Eukaryota > Metazoa > Arthropoda > Insecta > Diptera > Drosophilidae > Drosophila > Drosophila kepulauana. The sequence goes on from CM042371.1 coordinate 31,618,115, forward strand.
GCAAAGCGCCCGCGAAATGGCTGCGGAGCAGGCGTTGCGTCAGGAGCTAGCGCAGCCAGGTCCAGCAGGCAATGGAGGCGGCGGAGCAGCGGGAGCGGGCGTGGGCGGTGGACCGCATCGTAGCCAGCTGATACGCAGCGAGGCGGACTCGGGTTGCCCCTCGAGCGATTGTGAACAGGTGAGCGCCAGTTCGAAGGATCAATTGCTCGCGGGGATGGAGCAGTTGCCGCCAGCAGCAGCAGCAGCGATCCAGCATCAGCAGCAGCAACAACTGCAGCATCAGCACGAACCGGACGAGGAGCAACCGTGCACCTCACGGATGGCGGCACGCAGTTTGGGGGCCATACCCAAGGTGGTGAAGTATCGGGAACTGATTGGCGACGTGGCCACCAGCAGCAGCAGCAGCAATCACATTGTCAATCTGCATCGCCCCTCGGCGAATGCGTCGCGCAACTCCAGCTCCTCGAACTCCACGCACAGCATCAGTCTGACGGACACCTCCGAGATACACAAGATGCTCTGGGTGATGAATGGCGGTCCCGTGGACGATCGTGGACGTCCCATTGCGGGCCTGCTGACGGATGGAACGCCAGTGCTGGCCAATCCCAACATGGTGCCGCCGAACATGTCCAGCGCACACCTGCAGCTCTATCAGGATATGCTCCAGACGATGCAGGGCAACGCTTGCGGCGGCAGTGTGGAGCACATGACGCTTTCCGGCCTGAATCGCGACAAGTTGCGTCTCGAAGGCAAGTTGATCTACGAACAGATGGCAGCCGCAGCGGCAGCCAACGGTAGCTCGGGTGGAGGTGGCACTGTGGCAACCGGTGGAGAGAGCAACTCGCAGCAATTGGCGCTGATGGGGAGTGCATCGCGTAGCGGGAGCTCGGTGGCAACGGCCGCGTTGCAGGAGCTCTTCAATATGATGCGCAGCGAACGTCAGGCGTCGCAGCAACAGCAGCAGCAGCAGTTGAGCGAGGCAAGTGGTGCAGCCGGAGGAGGAGGCGGTGACTCGAGTGTTGCGCTCTCGCAGCATCAGCAACAGCATCAGCAACATCAACAACAGCAACTGCAGCAGCAGCAACAACAGTTGCAGCAACTGCAACACCACCAGCAGCAACAACAACAGCAACTGAGCAGCCAACCCATGCTCAATGTGGACGGACATTTCGCCCAATACTGCGACTACTGGCGACCGCCGTGTCTGCTGGCTGCCGAGAAACCGGTGGCCCCCAAGAGCTTCTACAAGTATCGCTTCAAGTGGTGCGGCCAGGAGCATGAGTTCAAGATCGCCATGGATCGTTTGGAGTTGTTGGCGCTCTTCGATCGCGATCTTCATTGGTTGCACGTGTTGCTGGCGAGCGTTCTGTGCACTTTGGTCGCCTGCTTGGGCGCTGCAATACTCCAGCACAATCACTACAAGGATCTGTGTGTGCTGTTGTTCTGTGCGGTGATTGCGGGTGCTCAGTATTCGCTGGTGAAGAGCGTTCAGCCGGATGCCGCCTCACCGGTCCATGGATTCAACAAAACCGTCGCGTATTCGCGAGCCATTTACTTTTGTTTATGCGGCGGTTTGCTGCTGCTCCTCAAGCGTTTGGATGCCGAATATGATGAAACACCGCCGGCCTTGCAGTCCTTCTTCGGGGTTCGCTATTCGCCCGCGAGCGTCGTTGAGTTGCTGCTGCAATCGCTGTATGTGCTGCTGCTGTGCTTTCCCATCATCTTCTCGGTGGGCTTGTGTCCGCAGATCAACACGTTCCTCATGTACCTGCTGGAGCAGCTCGATATGCATCTGTTTGGCGGCAACGCAGCGAGCAGTCTGTTGGGTAAGTGATAGAGATTCAAGAGATATAAAACGTAGTATACTATATGGTTAATATCGTGTCCTTCTGACTGTCTTCGTTTGTATGAAAAACTAGATCTATATACTTAGTATATAGTTAAAAATCTGTCTGTCTGTTTGTTCGGCTGTATTAGCTATTAGATCTCTAAGGGATATAAGAGATTGATGTTAGATCTCCTCCTCCTCTCCACTCCAGAGACTCGCTATCCATTGTCAATAAAACCATATTCTACAAATATATCAAATTAATGTACCGCAAAACATACTTAAAAAAAATATACTGAGTCTATATTTGGTAAATCGCAATTGTAGTACATTCAAGATATACCATAGAGTAAAAGTGTACCAGATTGTCTACCAAAGCAACTTATAAAATACTAAAATATACCGAGTACTATATTTGGTATATCAAAATAGTGGTACCTTCAAAATATAACATAGACTACAAAATAAACATTTCAAAAATACTAAAACATGCCGAAGGCACATATCGACAGAGCATTGAGCATTGAAAATATACCATATATCACAAAATATACCAAATCAGCCAAAGTCTCTTAAGACTCGATTGCAGTAAAGGAGTTTTTTCACCCTATAAAATCAGCTTACCCCAGCTAGTTTATGGTGATTTCATTAGGATGCGATAAAAATAACTTGCGCGTTATTTGAGTCCAATTAATTAATGAATTGTGCTGAGCAAAAGCATAATAAAGGGCAGTTATTGAATTGCAGGGGGTCATATCAAATTTGTCGTCAATCATATTCAATTTCTGGCCATTTAATTGAATTGAACACTTAAGCAAAGGAGCAAAAACTTGATGAACTCGATTTACCTCAAAGTTATACTGTTTTGTTAAGCTTGTAAAAGTATATATATTTCTAATATCAAGTATTAAAACTTGGAAAATAGAATTATAATTATCCTAATTACAAGACTTAACAAGAAAATAACAAAATATTCTATAGAAATGTGTTTTTCAATTAGTTCCGAAATTAGTATACTATTGATTTAGTTAGATGCTTTAGGAATTTTATTCGTTATTTCCAGAAAATATCATTAATAATAAGAACCGAAACTGATTCCATTTCTCCGCTTTATCTAGGCTCCTTTTTGTGCCTGCTGCGCTCTGTGCTGGCGATCATGCTGCTCTATGGACCGCTTTATGCGTCGCTCGACCAACATCATGGCACTCAAAATATACTGTTCTCGATCTTTTGTGCCATGCTCATACCACTGGGATATCATCTGTCGCGCTCCGCCAGCGATTTCAGTCACCTGTGGCGTCTCATCAAGACGTGCATTGTGAGCACATATCGCGAGGATGACGACGAGAACGTTAATCCTCTAAACGTGCACAGCAACATCAACAATAACAACAATAATAACAACAACAGCAGCAGCAGTCGGAATAGCAAGGAGAAACAGCCGCTGAATCGTCCCAAGCGTCAGGAGCTATTACGTCCGCGACAGCAGCAAAACAACGGAGCCACTGAACTGATCAGTTCGACGGCGAATAGCAATGAGCACATCGAGTTGAGTTCGCTGGAGAAACTGCAGCAACAGGTGGACGAGGAGCAGGCGCAACAGGAGCAGGATCAGGACGATGGCGATGCTGATGGGGATGGCGATGCGGATGCGGAACAAGAGCTGCAACTGCAGCTGGAGCAGAAGCATAGCAAATCGAAGGCATCGTCGCTGGGCAGCAGTCAAACGCTGGGCAAGACGATCAGCAGCAGTAAACGTGCGATTACCGCATCCAGCTCCTATGCATCGATTGGCGTTGATGCCGCCGATGATGGCCAAGCGGTGGAGCTGGCCGATGATCAGGGGATCAAGGCAACGCCCAGCCACAGCCAGGAGGTGCATGTGTATGAGGAGCCCAAGACTGATGCGGCACAGGATGACAAGATATCCAGTTCCTCCACCACCAATCCGGGTGATATGTCCACGCTGACTGCCGGCGCTGGCACAGCGACCACAGATGCTGTCATCGATGCGGATGGCGATGCTGATGCCGCCGATGGGGATGCCACAGCGGTGCCACAGGACGGTGATGGCGACACCGAGTTGGACAATGAGTTGCCCGATCCGTTGCCGCGTAAACTCCAGGCGACCGTGACGACACGGCTGAAAAACGATCTCGTTGTGATGACCCTGCTGGCGGTCAGTGTGCTTGTGCTGCATTGCAGCACGGTGTTCACGGTCCTGCAGCCGGATCTCAATGTGGTGCTGTATGTCTTCATTGGCACACTGGGTGTGCTCCTCCACTATGCTGTGCCCCAGATGCGCAAGCATATGCCGTGGCTGTGCTTCGCCCGACCGCTGTTGCGACAGAAGGAGTTCGGACAGTTTGAGGTGTTGAATGCACCGCAGATCATGTGGTTCGAGAAGTTCTACATCTATTTGAGTGTCCTGGAGCGTAATGTGCTCTTTCCGCTGCTGGCCATCTCATCGTTGACCGCCGACTCGCAGTTGATTGCCAACAAATTTGGGGTTCCCTGGGGCACGCTCATCGTTGCCGTTTGCGCCATCAAATGTGAGTATACAATAAAGCGGTATTTAAATACCATAAATCGATAGCAATTAATCGATATAGTACTGTAGAATAGCGCCATCTAAAGTTCTAGTCTGGCGCCATCTAAAGTTCTAGTTTGGCGCCATCTGAAGTGAACTAGCCTGGCGCCATCTAAAGTTCTAGCCTGGCGCCATCTATGTGCATCAATTTTAAACATTGCTCCTTTTCCTTTGCAGTTGTGCGCAACGCTTACTCGGATCCCACAAACCAATACCTGATCATCATATTCACCGTCCTGCTCTTTCGCATTGACTTTGCCATGGCCACCGAAAGCTTCATCATTGACTACTTTTTCGTTTCACTCGCCTTCCGCAAATGCTGTGATTTTCTGCTTAAGGTAAGTCGACAATAAATTTAAATATCTTTTTTTGTTTAACATCTTTTTTTGTTTTACAGTTGCAGTTTATAGTGACGTACATAGCGCCATGGCAGATCACGTGGGGCTCAGCGTTCCATGCTTTCGCACAGCCATTCAGTGTGCCGCATTCCGCCATGTTGTTTTTGCAAGCGGGCATCTCAGCGTTGTTATCGACGCCATTGAATCCATTTCTGGGCAGCGCCATTTTTCTCACCTCGTATGTGCGTCCCGTGAAGTTCTGGGAACGCGATTACAACACACGGCGCATCGATCACTCCAATACCCGGCTCAGTTCGCAGCTGGAACGCGATTTGGGCGCCGATGACAACAATTTAAATAGCATTTTCTATGAGCACCTCACGCGCTCGCTGCAGCATTCGCTGTGCGGAGATTTGCTCATGGGCAGATGGGGCAATGTTAACCAGGGCGATTGCTTCGGTAAGTAGAGTATTTATACCCGGTACCCATAGGGTAGAAGGGTATTATAACTTTGTGCCGACAGGAAATGTATGTAACAGGTAGAACGAGGCATCTCCGACCCTATAAAGTATATATATGTCCGTCTGTCCGTCCGTCCGTATGAAACACTGGATCTCAGAGACTATAAGAGATAGAGCTATAATCTTTTTTCGATAGCATTTGTTATGTTTGCACGCAGATCAAGTTTGTTTCAAATTTTTGCCACGCCCACTTCTGCCCCCGCAAATCAAAAAAGTCCAATACCGAAGCGTCATTTTAAAGCTAGAACTGCGAATTTTGGTATATATAATAATTACTATAGTAGTTATGATTCCTGAAAATTTGGTTGCGATCAGATACAAATTGTGGAAGTTATTAAAGAAATACTTTTATATGGGCAAAAACGCCTACTTACAAGGGCTCTTAGTTGCTTTGACCGACAATCTGGTATATTATCTATGGTATATTTTGAATGTTATACTATATCGATATAACAAACATACCATTTGGTATATTTTTACTATTTTTTTTAGTATTTTCGGTATATTTTGAAAATAATACCGCAATATTTTGGCTTTATTAAAAATGGGTAGCGGGTATCTCACAGTCGAGCACACTCGACTGTAACTTTCTTACTTGTCTTATTCTTGTGATTCAATTAAAAAATGAACTCCTTTTTTTTGTAGTGCTCGCCTCGGATGATTTGAATTGTCTGGTGCACATAATCGAGCTGGGCAACGGGCTGTGCACGTTCCAGATGCGTGGCCTCGAGTTCCGTGGCACCTATTGCCAGCAGCGTGAGGTGGAAGCCATCACCGAGGATGTGGAGGACAACGATGGCTGCTGTTGCTGTGATCCCGGCCATTTGCCGCGTCTGCTCAGCGCCAACGCCATGTTCTCCACTCGATGGCTCGCCTGGCAGGTGGTTGCCGCCCAGTATGTCATCGAAGGTTACTCCATCTCCGATAATCTGGCCAGCGCAACGCTGCAGGTCTTCGAGTACCGCAAGGTGCTCATCACCTACTACATCAAGGTGAGCAATGAGAGTGTTATATGCGAACATGCACTTTAATTATCTTTCAATTTGTGTAGAGCATCATCTACTATGTGGTAAAGAATCCCAAGCTGGAACAGTGGCTGTCATCGGGACCCATACAGGAAGCATTGCAGCATACGCTGAGTCGTCAGTTTGTCGATCTCGATCCCATATTCAACTTCAATCTGGATGAAGATTTCGATTTTCGTGCCGTGGGCATCACACGCTCCAGCTTCTGTTATGTGTACCTCAAGTGGATCAACTACTGTGTGGACAAGCGCAAGGAGTTGCAGCTGGGCAAGGAACCAGCAGCAGCAGCAACTGCAGCGCCGCCACCAACGTCATCCACTGCCACGCCCGCCACAGCGCCAGCATCAACAGCAGCCGCTGCAGCTGCAGCTGTGCAATCCTCAATAGCAGTCGGCGGAGGCGGAGGAGGAGTGGCGGCGATTGGTGTCAGCACAACGGCAACGACAACAGCGAATACAACGCCCGCCCACAACGACTCGAAGAGCACACCGAATCTCTCGTCGCATGGCGGCGCCACAGCACCGCAGTCGAAATCGCAATCCCAGCAGCAGCTGGGACGCAGCGTGCGTCCTCAGAAGAGCGCCACAATGAGTGGCAGCGGCAGCGGCAGCGGATGCACAGCGCCCGGTGTGGTGCAGGAGGGGAGCAGTGTGCTCGGTGGCGTCGATCAGTTGAGCAGCTCGCATAGTTTTGCCAACATATCGCGACAGACGTCGGAGAGTGCGCCCCGTCTGGGTGGCTATGTGGGTGTGTATATGGATCAGCTAACGAAGGCGACGACCTCGACGACGGGGAAATCGCTGCGCAAGGAGGATTCGCCACGTACACAGCCAGCGACAGCGCCGACAGCCACAACAGGGATTAGTCATCAGGATGGAAATCTGACAACAATACTGCCCAGCACGATGCCCATGATGCAGGGTGCAGCCGTTGGAGTCGGATTGGGAGTGGGAGCAACGAATCAGCAGCGACCGGCCTTGAAGCTAAAAGTGGCGAGTGTGTCCAAGGATGCCCCGCTGGTGTCGTTGTGCCTGGCCTTGGGTCTGTTGGCGCGTCGTTCGCTGGCCACCGCATCGCACAGTTCGTTGACCGGCGTGGAGTTCTTTCTCCACGGTCTGCACGCGCTGTTCAAGGGCGACTTTCGGATTACGTCGCCACGCGATGAATGGGTCTTTGCCGACATGGAACTGCTGCATGCGGTCGTTGCGCCCGCTGTGAAAATGGCTCTCAAGCTGCAGCAGGATCACATCACAAACCCCGATGAGTTCCTCGATCCCCATGCGCTGTACGAGGCCATCGACAGCTGCTCCAAGGAGCTGGTCATTTCCCACGAAGCGGATCCCGTGTGGCGCAGCGCTGTGCTGCGCGGTGCACCCAATTTGCTGGCACTGCGCCACGTCATGGAGGATGGCTCCGATGAGTATCGCATCATCCGGCTGACGAAGCGTTTCCTCAGCTTTCGCGTCATCAAATTGAATCGCGAATGCGTCCGCGGCTTGTGGGCCGGCCAACAGCAGGAGCTCATCTATTTGCGCAATCGCAATCCCGAGCGTGGCAGCATCCAGAATGCAAAGCAGGCGCTGCGCAACATCATCAACTCGAGCTGTGATCAACCCATTGGCTATCCCATCTACGTCTCCCCGCTGACCACATCGTATGCGGACACCAATGGCCAGCTGTGTCAGGTGATTGGCGGCGCCATCACGCTGGACACGATCAGGCAAACGGTGCTCGATTGGTGGCATCGCATACGCGAACGTTGTCGCCAGGGCTGCAGCTCCGGCTCCGCCATGGAGGCCTCCCTCCAGCTCCAGGGCGGCACCTGCAATTTCGGCAGCGGCGGCAGCGTTGTGGGCACCGGTTCCACAGTGGCCACAACAGGTGCACGTGGTGCCGCCAGCGCAGCGGGAGCACAGAGTAATCTGAGTGCAGCTGGCGTGACGGGAGCTGCGGGCTCAGTCGGAGGAGCAGGAGGAGGAGGAGGTGCAGCAGGAGGCGGCGGTGGAGGTAGCGTCAGTGCACCGGGCACAGCGAGCAGCACGGGCGGCGATTCGGGTGGCGAATTGGCGCCGGTGTTCATATCGGCACCGCTCTACAACACGCTCACCGTCAACAGCTACTACGGCGTGCGGTCGGGCAATGTGCCGGGCATGAGTCACGGCATGGCGGGCAGTCTCGGCGGCAGCTATGTGAGCGACACGTTGGCCGTGGTGCGCGGCGGCTTGGCCGTGATGCCAGTGAAGCCCACGTCGACAACGCTGATTGCGGGACTGTTGAATCGTGAACGGGATCAGGATCAAGTGGCTTCCGGTTCGAATTTGCGTGCCAGCAGCAGTGGACCGCGTGCCGCGCGCAGTGCAGGAGCAGGAGGAGGAGGCAGCGGGCAGTTGCAGGCGAGCGCACGACGCGCTACTTTGCCCATTGCCAGCGGCACCTCAGACGTCGTCGTCGCATTGCCCAGCAGCAAGGATGCAGCGCCCATGCGTTCGGAACTGTTGGCTGAACATGAGCCCAGTCCGCGTGCCACGAAGCTCTCCTCGTCCTCCGGCAGTCTCGGCGTTGCCATGGGCGTGGGCAACATCATAACCACGCCAGGGGATTATCCACGCAAGACCAAGGGACCCATTTGCCTCATGGCCAATGAGGCAACCACGACCAGCGCAGCAACAGCAGCGGGAAGCGCGGCGGCGGCGAATGTGACGCCCCGAAAGCCTCGCATTGAGATCTACAGAAAGGTCATCATCGTGGACGACACAGGGGTGAGTTGAAGATAGCTTTTAAAACCAGCTTTGCAGCATTGTTATACCCGTTACCCATAGGGTAAAAAGGGTATTTTAACTTTGTGCCGGCAGGAAATGTATGCAACAGGTATAAAGTGTATATATTCTTGATCAGCGTCAACAGCCGAGACGATCCATGTTCGTCTGTGTGGCTGTCGGTCTGTCCGTCCGTCCGTATGAAACACTGGATCTCAGAGACTATAAGAGATAGGGCTATAATTTTTTTCGACAGCATTTGTTATGTTTGCACGCAGATCAAGTTTGTTTCAAATTTTTGCCACGCCCACTTCCGCCCCCGCAAATCAAAAAAAATCGAATAACAAGCGTAATTTTGAAGCTAGCATTGCCAATTTTGGTATATATAATAATTACTATAGTAGTTATGATTCCTGCAAATTTGGTTGCGATCAGATTAAAATTCTGGAAGTTTTTGAAGAAATACTTTTGTAGGGTCTTGTTTTTTTGTTGTCTGACAATCTGGTATATTGTGCCGTCTATGGTATATTTCGAATGCGGTACTATATCAATATACCAAATATACCACTTAGTATACTTTTTTTTGTAGTATTTTGGTATATTTTGAAAATAATACCGCAAAATATATTTATTTTATTCAAAATGGATAGCGGGTATCTCACAGTCGAGTACACTCGACTGTAACTTTCTTACTTGTTCTAATCACTCCACACTCACACACACAGATCTACGATTGTCTGGACATCATCGATGCTGTGGTCTGGCCAACGGATCACATGCGTGCCAACGGCGGTCGCTTGAGCTGGAAGGATTGGGAACCGAGTGCCGGCATGGTGGGTCATGTGGTGCACGTCTGGGTGCCCAATCACAAGGATGTGCTCTTCCGTTCGCATGTGAATCGCTGCGTCTATCTAATCGAGATCGGCGAGCATTATGTGCCCGTCGAGGAGCTCGGATTGCGTGAGTACAATCAAATCTTGGGCAGCAGCAGCGAGGAGATGGCCGCCGGCTCACGACGCAGTTCGATGCAGCGCGACTTCCACGAGTACACCAGCAGCATGCAGCAGAAGCTGGCGGGGATTGCGGCCAGCGCCAGCAGCAGCAGTGGCAGCAAATCCCACAAGCACAAGATACGAGCCGTTAGCAGCAGTAGCAGCAGCGATGATGATGACGATGGCGCATCGAATCCAATCGTTGATGACGACATGTTCCGCTGCAGTGCGTCTGGCAGCGGAGCTGGAGCAGCAGGTGGCACAACAGCAGCAGCTAGAGCTGGTGTCTTGACATTGCCGCCGGGTGTGAATCCACCGCCGGGCATTGATCTGATGAATTTCAACACGCTGCTGAACATGTGGAAACTGATTGCGGACAAGAAGAAGCAAGCGATCAACATTGACACATCCGAGCCATTTGCTGCCTTCGATTATACGGGCGAGCTGCCGCCGGAGCTGATGCGTCAGCTGGAGGAGAGTCGTTTGGCACAGCAGCAGCTGCTCGAGGAGCAGCAGGAGGAGGAGCTACGCAAGCATTTACAACAGCTCGAAGACGATGCAAATGCCCTGGAAGCCGAGCAAGCTGCGGCAGCGGCGACGACGACGACGACGACGACGAGTTCGCCGCCTTCGATTGAGGAGTTGTCGCTGGAGCCAAGTGGAACACCAACGCCAAGTAGCACGCCGATCACAACGACGCCCACACCGCCGCCAGAGCAGGCGGAGAAGCAGTTGGAGTTGGAGCAGTTGCCGGTGGAAGAGGAGCAGCAGTTGGAAGCAGTAGCTAAGCTAGTGGAGAAAGAGGTAGAAGCAGAAAAAGTGGAAACAAAGCAGGAGCCAGAGTTGGAAACGCTGCCAAAGGCGGAGGAGCATGAAGAGCAAACGGAGGAGTTGCAAAAGGAGGAGACAACACAAGAAGAGGTCGAAGAAAAGGAAGAGTTGGAGAAGCAGCAGCAACAGCAAGAAGCGGAAGATGAAGAGGATGAAAGCGCAGCGAGTGGCACCACAGTTTAGACAGAGACAGACAGACAGACAAACAGATCGAATAAGAATGAGATAAAGATAAATTTAAAGATACTGGATAGGACGACAGCGCTTGCTATATCATTCGAGTGAACAATTACCCAGCGTTAAGCCCCAACTAAAAAACTAAAACTAAAACTAGATCGATAACGATAACGATAACGAATTCAACAAAATACTTCCAAGTAACATACGCAAGTAAATGTAATCAAAGTAGAGTTTTTAAAACGACTGTAAAAAGCATTGGATAAATGTAAATAATACACAACAACAACAACTACATATTATACTATTAGCTATAGTTTTGTTATACTATATATTGTCGCCTGTACATACATAACATATATAAGAAAAACTGATGATGAAATGGAAAGGAAAGTAGAAGAAAGGAAAGAAAGCAGACGGCGGTTGGATTAGCTTTTTCACTAAATTTTAGTCGGTAAAAACATTCGTAAACAAATTAATTAATTCATTAATTATGTATAGACAGAATTCTTACACTAATTCGATTCTAAACACGACACACAGAAAAACAACAACAAAAAAAAAATGAAAGCAAAAATTACATTTTTGTTAGTATTACAAAAACAAAAAAAAAAAAACATATGGAGATGATATATATAACTATTATATATATCGAAATGGAGCAGGACGCAATGAAAGGAAAAACAACTCAAAACCAAAATGCTTTTCACTAATTTTACTCTAATTATTATTACGATTATTATTATTATTATTATTACGATTATTATTATTATTATGGTAATACCCGGTCCTTGCCCATGTCTTGTGTCTTCTTTAAACTAATATTAATATACAACTATTGCTTTCCTAGCCAATACACACAACATTAAAACAAAAACAAAATAACAAAAAAAAAAAATCAAATGAAAACTAACAAAGAATTTATATAAATTTATTGATTAAACAAAAAAAAAACAAAGCGAAACACAAAACATACCAAAATTTTACTGTTAATTATTAATGTAAAAGAAAATAAAGCATAACAAAACCTTATCACTAAATAAATAATATATACAAGTATTTAAACTATATAAGATGTAAGTTGGCAAAAACAGAAACAAGAAAAACAAATTGACAATTGAGAATGGAAACCAATTAATTAATTAAGCAAAGTCAAGAAAAAGTTGTTGTTGGTGAATGATAAATATTAAAAAAAAAGAAAAACAACTACAATATATTGATCAATTGACATATTGACGAACCGATCTTGTTGATGTTGATGATGGATAAATGATAATGACAAAAAAAAAAATGTAAAGCTCTCACGTTGCCTTAATACATTAGACTGATTTTTTCTACACACGCATACACACACACACACTCACACACACATACACTCGTAGACAACACACACACACAATACACTCACGAATACATACATACACTTGTTTATATGCATGTATATAATATATATAAAAAATATATATATATATATCAGGTATACATGATATACTCAAAATTCGACACACGTTAAAAACTATTAAATAAACAAATATGAGAAAAAAAAAAACAAAAATGAATTCAGAATATGTATAATAATTATGGTTGCGAGTATTTACATAGCTAAAGGAATATATCATTCAAAAATAAAAAAAAAAAAAAAAACACTAAATGATTAAATAAATACCCTGTAATATATGGACAAGGTGCAATGTGCATGCGCTAAAAACAAAAAAACAAACGAAAAAAAGAATATTACAAATAAAATAAAAACTAGAAAAATGCCCAAATAATTTTTCCAAATACACAAATTAAGCATATTGTAAAAACAAAAAATGAAACATTTATAATTATAAAATAACAACAAAAAAAATGAAGAAAAAAAAAAACGGAAAAACGTAAATGAAAGCCGAAAAAAAGAGAACAGCACACGAACAAAAAAAAAACAAGAAAAAAGAAAAGAAATAAATGTTTGCCAGCAATTAAATGTATCCATCCCTCCCCACTTTCAGTAAATGTATCTGAAACTAGCCAATCTTCAAGAAAACTAAACTAAAAAAAAAAAAAACAGAAACTAATAAAATGGTACAGTACAACAACAACAACAACAAAGGCAAAAACAAATGTAACACAAGAAAAGAAAAGAAAAGAAAAGAAAGAAGAGAATACAAAAGAAACAAAAAATGAAAATGAAATGAAACGTATATTGTATTGGAACAACTATCGAAACAATTTAGCTGTTAATGACATTTTAATTCCCGATTCCATTCAATGTTCAATATTCGATTTGGTTTGTTCCTTTTTCAAATTCTATTTAGTTCCAATTTATATATGTATATACGATTAAAATACAAATAAAACAAAAAACTTGTTATACAAAACTAATGCATATTTTATTTACTTCATAGCTGGAAAGAAGAATGAAATGAAAAGGAATAAAAACTTTAAGCAATTTTCAATTATAAATAGAATTTATTAAATTCCGTATGCAGTAATTTATTTTTTTACAAACTTTTGCAAATTTAAAATTTCTACGTTTTAAAAACGCTTTAATTTTTTTTTTTTTTTTTAATTACATACTACATTACACAAATTTTAGCTGGAAAGAAGAATGAAATGAAAAGGAAAGAAAACTTTAGGCAATTATAAAATTTAAATATAATTTATTAAATTCCGTATGCAGTAATTTATTTTTATTTATTTTTTTTTACAAACTTTTGCAAATTTAAAATGTCTACGTTTTAAAAACGCTCAAAACAAAAAACTTGTTATACAAAAGAAATGCATTTTTTTTTAATTACTACATTACACAAATTGTAGCTGGAAAGAAGAATGAAATGAAAAGGAAAGAAAACTTTAGGCAATTATAAAATTTAAATATAATTTATTAAATTACAGGTAAGTAATTAACTTTATTTTTTACAAACTTTTGCGATTTAAATTATAACGCTCAATTAGTAAAATTTCCAATTTAACTTTCGTTTAGCAAGATTTCAAAATTTAACTTTCGCTTTACTAAAGACTGAAAGCTTTTGTGATACAAACACTCTTTACTTTATTTTTTACAAACTTTTGCAAATTTCAAATTTCTGGAATTTAAATTTTAACGCTCATTTAATAGAATTTCCAATTTAACTTTCGTTTAACAACTCAAAGCTTTTCTCCTACGCACACTCAATGTAATAAAACACACTCAATTTCCACAAAACCAGAAATTCCACTCAAATGACGTCGATCTGCTTGCTGCTGGATTCTGTTCGCCTGGTAGCTCAGTATCGATTGAGGTTCCTTTTAGCTGTTGCCGCAGAAACTTTCCACAACCCTCAATCCATACTGTGCCAATAGCGAACAGCTGAAAATAAGCCAAAGTTCCAGACGAAGTAACAGGCAAACAGAAATCAGCAGCAAGCAGCAAAAGTTCTTGAGTGAAAAAAACTGAGAGCGCTTGCTTGCGAGATGAGCTTAAATTTGAGATTGAGTGCAAATGCTAAGGCGATCGTTGAATTTGAACTTTTGAAAATGAAATGTACAGCTGTGTTCATTGAAATAGCAGTCCATGTGACCTAAACGTTTAAAATTTAAAAATGGTTTTATAAATACAACTTCAAGACAAAACATTCTTATAACAGCTTAATCTATTTGTTTTCCACTATTTTTATAGTTTATATACCCGCTAGAAAGAGGCATCTCCGACCCTATAAAGTATATTCTTGATCAGCATCAACAGCCGAGACGATCTAGCCATGTCCGCCTGTCCGTCCGTCTGTCTGTCCGTCCGTCCGTATGAAACACTGGATCTCAGAGACTATAAGAGATAGAGCTATAATTTTTTTTCGACAACATGTGTTATGTTTGCACGCAGATCAAGTTTGTGTCAATTTTTTGCCACGCCCACCTCCGCCTCCGCAAATCAATAAATTCAAATACCAAGCGTAAGTCGAGTACACTCGACCGTAACTTTCCGACTTGTTTCATTTTGGGTAACTCAATATTTTAACGAATGGAATTAAAGTGAGCGCTAAATTCTGTTTCATTTATTTAAAAATTCATATATTTATACAAAAAAATCCCTGAATTAGTAAATAAATTCAAGAGTTGCTTTCGACCACAATAAAAACAACTTGACAAGGTGCTATAATAATAGTTTCAATTATTATTAAAAGTAACAAACATAAGGCTATATATTACGATTTACATAATGTTATATACGATATCGTCGGTAGTTTTATTTGCTGGCCTCCAATGGTGGCCAAAAGGGGGACAACTCGCTGAGGGCCACATCGTAGAGCAGACGCTGATACTCCGCAAGCAGAACTGCAAGACAAAGCGAAAGATGAGCAAGGAAACCATTTGAAAAGAGATTACAACAATAACTTACAGCTGGGATCACGTTGCCAGTGATCGAAGAGCGTTTGGCGGCTGTGTATTTGCTGGTTGATCAAGGCCTTCTTGAAATACAGCACCGAATCGTTGAGGTTCGACCAGCTCTTGATGAGCGAAGCTGGCGTCGATCTCAACTTGGACTTGAATTGCGCCAACTTGCTGCAGACGCTGCCCTCCAGCAGAAACATGCCAAAGTAGCTAAAAGAAAATCATCTTAAATTTAGTTTGTGAAAATAGCAAAAACAGAGAAATAGGAACTCACCAGCAAGCCTGCTCGCTGAGCGGCATCTCGATCTCGCCAAGGGGCAGCTCCCATCCGGCCTTGCCAAACGTGGCATCCACATGACAATAGATGTTGCCCTTGGCAGCGTTATAACGCGGCGCTGGCTCCTCCTTCACCTGCCGTATGTTGCACAACTGTGGCACATAGACGAGCAACCATTCCGGCTCGATGGCCGTGATGCCGCGTATGAACATTTTGCTGCTGTCGCCCTGCTGCAGTTCGTACGCCTCCTGATAGACAATCCACTCGGGTTTCGCTTGCTTCAGCACCGAGGAGACGTGTAGAAAGGCCGGCTCCTCCATGTCCGCACAGTTGTAGGCATATTTGAGTCGGCGTCGCTCGTCCTTGTCGCTAATCTCGTCCAGCGGCACCTTCCGTGCCACCTGATCTCCCATGCCAGCGAGCAGGATTTGCCGCAAGAGACGCGCCTGCGATTCCGTCGGGGGCTTCAGTTGTGGATCCACACACAACGACTCCACGTTGCTCACATTCAAATTGATCTCGTTGGTCAGCTGAACGCGCAACTTGCGCACCTCGCCGATGGCCTTTGAGCGCAATCCATTCGACGCACAAAAGGTGTCCAGTTTGTGCTGGGAATGCGCATACTCAGCAGCGCCCACAGCACGCAGCAACACCATCGGATCACCGAGGAGTTGATACTGTCCGTGATTCGCCCAACTGAGACGCATTTTGTGAAAGTTATTCGAGGCGGGGGCCACATCCTCGTCCCGCTGCACGCCCGTCTCCACCAGCAGCTCCTGCACCGAGAGCGCAGCGACCAGGCAAACGGTGTAGGGCAACAGCTCGAACTGATTGGAGAGCGCCAGCATTTTGCCATAGCGAGGTGCGACCGGAAACCGTGAGATGACGCGACCCAATTGCGTGACAGCGGCCGGCAGTTCCTTCTCCTTGTCCGTTGCGGAGGAGGAGGAGTTTTTGGCTGTTGCCTCCAAGGCGCCCAGCACCGAGAGACGCTGCTCGGCGGCCTGCAGCTGCAGTGCATCGGGTGGCGATGGGAATGGAAAGTGCAGGACACGATCGATGCCCATGCAACGCATCTGCAGCATCAAATCATCGACGGGCTTCTGCTGTATGTCCGGCTGACTGAACTCGGGAAACAGATCGTTATACACGGCACTCGAGTACAGACGATAGCAATGGCCAGCGCTCACACGTCCGGCGCGTCCAGCTCGCTGATCCGCCGATGCTTTCGAGGTGTAGGTGACCACAAAAGCACTTACGCCCGTCAGCTTGTCGTAGAGTCGCGTCTTCTGTCGCCCGCTGTCCACGACGTACTTGATGTGCGGTATTGTGAGCGACGTTTCGGCCACATTGGTGCTCACGACGCACAGACGACAGCCCTCGGGTATGGGCTCAAAGATGCGATTCTGCTGCTCGGAGGAGAGCAGCGAGTACAGTGGAAGCACCCAAAGTGGTTGCTTGGTGCCCGGCGCAGACAGCTGCTGATCATCGTCCAACTGCAGTTCGTCGTCGTCGTCGACGTCGACGTCCAAGTCGTCCTCTGGGTCACCTTCGAGATCTGAGTGCATGTCCGCCTCGGTGTCATCGCCGGGCAACTTGTAATCATCCAGATTGATGCTGGGCAGCGAGATTTGTGCGAGGAACTTCTTCTTGGATTTGCGCAGATTGCGCATAACACGCTTCAGTTCAAATTGCTGCTCCAGCTCCACGGCAGGCTGCTTCGCTTCCGGCTGCTGCTGCTTGGCCTCCTTGTCCGGCTTGTAGGGAAATGTGCGACGCAGTTTGCGCACCAGCTGATTCACCTCCTGCTGGCCGGTGACAAAGATCAAAATGCCACCCTCGGGCAGTTGTGAATGTATCTTTAACGTCTTGCGATACGCCTCTGCCACATAATCGTCGGGCGTGCGCTTTTGAAAGTGCACCGTGACCGGAAATTGTCTGGCCTCCACTTTGATCAGCGGCGGCGGCGTCTTGAAGAGCCGCGTATTCTCGGTGAAATCACTGACACGCAACGTGGCCGACATAATGATCAGTTTGAGCGGCGTGGAACGCTTCTGACGCAGCGGCACAATGCGCGATAGGAGACCGACCAAGATGTCCGTGTAGACGCTGCGTTCGTGCGCCTCGTCGAGCACAATCACCGAATATTTGCTGAGCAGAAAGTCCGTTTCGATCTCCTTGAGCAGCACACCATCGGTCATGAATTTGATGCGTGTCGCCGGCGTCACATTGCCCTCGAAACGTATCAGATAGCTGACCTCGCTGCTGGGCAAATTCATCTCGTGGGCCACACGCTTCGACATCGCTATGGCGGCCACACGTCGCGGCTCTGTGATGCCAATCATTTTGTGCTGTGCGTAGCCCGCTTCGTAGAGGAATTGCGGCAATTGTGTCGTCTTGCCGGAACCCGTTTCACCCGCGACTATCACAATGGGATGCTCGTTAATCAGCTCCATCACCTGCTGCTCCTCGGCGAGTATGGGCAGACGCAGACGTGCGGCCTGCACTTCATCACTGCGATCCACGGGCACGTAAACAGTTTTATGCACATACGCGGGCGTGGCTGGAGGATTGGGTTTTGTTGCAGCTATTGTTGTTTTCGCCGCCGCACTTGTTGTCGGCTGCTCTACAATGGGAGTGGGAACCGGAATAGGAGCGGGTACTGCTACTGGACTGTCTACTTGCTCATCTTCGCTCTCATCGGTTGTCGTCTCATCGCTTTCATCTGCATCCACAACATTTGGATTCTTACGTTTGGCATCCAACGCTTCTTGCTCCTCGAGCAGCAGACGCCGCTTGCCTGCTCCCTTGATGGCATTGACACGTCGTCCAAGTTGCGCCTGTGATTGCTGTTGCTGTTTCTCCTGCTTCTTGGCCAGATACTCGTCCAGCGTATGCAGACGCTTCTTGCCAATTGTCTGCACTTGACTAATGGATGTGTATTGCTTCAGTTCTGCCTCGGGAATTTGAACAGCAGCCAGATCTTCGAGGAGTTGTGCACGCTACAAAACAAAGTGTGAACTTAACGTCACGAGTTGCAGTTATAGCTTATTTTACTTACGCCTTCTTTCTTCTTTTTCTTGTCCACAATGGATTGCAGATGCTTGCGCTGCTTTTTCGACAGTATTTTGACATTCTGATGTTTCTCAATCTTGGTTTTGGTCGCCCGTTTCTGGGAAGGCAATACCAAAGCATTGGCCTCATCGTAGCCTGCGGCATAATTGGCATTTCCTTTACCTTTTCCACTGTTCAGCACATTTTCTGTTTCGATTTTAATCTGTGTTGTGTTGTTGCACGTTGTGATTAAGGCGGCTTTGTTGAAGTGTATGTCGAGGGTATACTCACGTTCTTGACGGCGGAATTGTCCACAATTGTTTGCGGATTTTGCCGCGCCTTGGCATTGTACACCTTTTTGCCCATATTTATATTGTGTTGGCGGTAAACATTTGTTGCTTGCTAAAATAAACGATTCGTGCACGTGCAGTCGACAGCTGTTGTTGTCGTCAGTGTGACCAGCATTCAATATGAAAAAATACCATGCAAAATAAGCTGATTCTGCAATGTAACCCTATTACTGCTAAAATATACTATTGTGCCCAAATAAATAAAGAAAGCAAAGCGTTTTCTTCTTCTGTTAAAAATTAATATAACAAAATTAAAATAAATGTAAACAAGTTAATATTCACATTGCTGCTGAAGCAATCAAATTGTTTGTCGAACATTTCTATACATTTTTGCATTGTCAAGGCAGTTAAATTTAAAAATATACCATTATTGTGTATACACTGTTTGTTATCGAGTTTTCTGTGCCAAAAAAATTGCAATCGCGCAGCTGATTGTTTTTATAATAAAAAAAAAAAACCTTATACACTTGCAACAACACAATTTCAAGAAATTATTAATATAAACTTGCAAATTATTTAAATGTGCTGAGTGTATGGCGCTAATTGATTTAACTGTGTGACAGCGTTGTCAACTCTGTGAGAGGGAGAGAGCGAAAGAGAGCAAACAAGCAAAAGAGTGCGAGTGCGAAAATTGTCAAACGCGCTCAATTTGGCTTTGAGCTCAATAAATAAATAGACATTTGTTGTTGTACACATTCAGCTCAAAGAATTGTTTTGTTTTGCCGTTAAATTACCCGCAAAATAAAATGGCACACGCCATGGCAAATAAAACCGATCCAGTGCGAAATGTACTCTCAGCCTTGATAGCGGAGTCACAGTAAGTGCAAGTGGAGCAGCATCAAAAGCACCCAGCTGCATTTCATCTTCTCTTCATCTTCTCGCTGACTCACAAATTTGGGCATTTCTATTTTGCAGTTCGCCTTTGACGCCAGAAAAAATACTACGTGAATTTCGTGCCACAGCTGACAAACGTTTGACGGACTCGGAGCTGCTGGCTCTGCTCGAATCCATTAGCAGCAAACGCATCAATAGCCGCCAAGTGCTTGACGAGATTACCTATGTTCTAGAGCGGTAAGTTTTGAAAGCAGTTGCCAAAGGAGTGTATCTCTAACTCTCTGACTTACTCTTGAATAGTAAGGATCCCATGTATGCATTGTTAAAGTTCACGGAACGCATAACACAGGAAGCGAAGTGGCATTCCAACGCAAGTGTAGAATACGGCAAGCTACCGCCAGCATCGAGCACTAAATTGCCGCACCACTATATCGACACTATGAGCATTGGCAGCAGCAGCATCAGCACGCTTAGTTTGGCCGATGAATTGCATCCGCCAGCACGAAAGTCCTTGGATTTGTCCTATTCCACGCCCGTAACCAGTCGCAAACCGGACGAGAGTCCGTGCCTCGAGACGCTCCTTACACGCCGTCCCTCCCCCTCAGTGCCCACGGAATCCTCATCTCGTGGTGATCTCAGTATGGTGAGTACCTCTGCGGAAATGCGGAAAGTATCTCTCAAATTTAGCTTGCTTAATTGGTTTCCCTCGTTGCAGATCAAGAAACGCGTAATGAATGCCGTTGCGCATATGCCATCGCACGAAAGCACCAACAATCGATCCGCCAACCGATCCTCGTTGAGCCTCAATGGCGGCAATAACACCGGCATTACATCTAACAATGCCACGTCCATCCAGGCACCCTCGATACAACTGTCGACGAGTGGAGGCAGCGTCGACTTGGATTTGGACTTTCAGGATGGCATGCTGGAGGCACAACGCACCCACATGCTGTGGGACTACTGCAAGGTGGAGGGACAAAACCAAAGACCGCCTGCTGAGATTGCAGCTATGCCGTTGGAGAGTCAACAGCATGCGCTAATACTCGATTTGATTTACTGCTTGAGTGGTGTGCGTGGCAGCTACATAACGCCGCTGCCGCGTGACAAAAGCAGCTCGGGATTGGCTCGATACGAGACACGCTTCACTGTGCATCCGGGTGTGGATAAAGCGCTGGCGGAAATGGTGCACGAGATTCTGCCGCTGGCGTCGCATTTCATGGCCATGCAGAAGGTGATGGCGATCACAAATAATCGTGGACAGGTCAACAACTCGTTGAATGCTGCGCTTCAAGACTTAACCCACGACTTTTATGTACGTGAATGAAAAATATCTAAATTTAATTTCGCTGTATTATAAGCGTATTAATGTGTGTTTGCAGTTGCTGGTGGCCGAGGCGGAGGCAGAACTGGACAGCCAGGCGCTGACGCTGCCAAAGCTGCTGTATTATCTGCAGCCAACCATGTGGGTGATGGAGGGTCTCTGGAGCACGTTGGGCGAGATTCAGCTGGTGGGTACTAAATGTTTTAAATACTTGTAATGATGAACACAAATGTGTGTGTGTCTATTGCAGAGCAATCTAAAGGGTGGCGATGTGCTGTCGCATTTGTGCCGTTGCATCAAGCAACTGGAGGGCGATAAGGCGACGCAGGATGTGCTAATTAGTCTGACGACGAAAGCGGCAGCACCATACATGCGCATGCTTCAGTTGTGGATACACCAGGGCATCATTGTGGACAACACCGAAGAGTTTCTCGTTGTGGACAACGAGGTGGTGCACAAGGGCGAAACAATGCCCGAGCACTATTCGGATGATTATTGGGAGAAGCGTTACACCAGACGCAGCCATGCGGTGCCCACATTTCTGGCCAATCACTCGGACATCATATTGCGCACGGGCAAATATCTCAATGTGATACGTCAGTGTGGCAAACGTGTGACGTGCCAGAAGAATAACGATGCACAGTTCGATCCCACCAAGAATCTGCATGTCAAACTCATCGAAGATGCGTACTTTTTTGCCGCCCGCCAGCTGCTTGATGTGCTGCTAAATGAGAACGATTTGATGGGACATCTGGAGTCGGTGAAGCGGTATTTGCTGCTGCTGCAAGGTGATTTTATTGCCCAGTTTATGGATGCCTGCGAGGATGAGTTGTCCAAGAATGTGGATCAAGTGCTGCCCATGACATTGGAGAATTTACTTGGTCTCACGTTGCGTTTGTCGTCGGCTCGCAGTGATCCGTACAAGGATGATTTGCACTGTGAGTTGCTCACCTACGATCTGGTCACACAAATGTCAAAGATTATGGATCAGGAAGAAGGTGAATATGATTTTATAATTTCGTGATATGCGTTCCCAATTAAAATGAATGCTCGCTGCTTTTCTAGAGTATTGGAAGACCACAGATCGCTTGGATTTGACGGGACTGGAGTGTTTTGCCTTCACGTACGAAGTGAAGTGGCCCGTCTCCTTGGTGCTCAATCACATTGCCATCACCAAGTATCAGATGCTCTTCCGACAGCTTTTCTACTGCAAGCACGTCGAGCGGCAGCTGTGCAAGTGAGTTCTCAATAGAGTCGAGAAAAAGGAGGGGATATTAAAATGTTTTCTTTGCAGAATCTGGAAGGAGAACTCGATGGCTAAAAAGTTCTCGGCTCAGGCAGCGGAACTGTATCGCTCAGCGTTCACATTGCGTCAGCGCATGATGAATGCCATACAAAATTTAGAGTATTATATGATGATCGAGATCATTGAGCCCAATTGGCATGTGTTTATCGAGAAGATGACCAAAGTGGAGAATGTCGACGAGGTGCTCAATCTGCATCAGGACTTTCTCGATTTGTGCCTCAAGAATTGCATGCTGACAGAGACGTCGCATCTGAATCGTGCCATATTTAAGCTATGTAAGATCTGTCTCAACTTCTGCGAGTTCATACAGGTAAGATGGCATTAGTATATACTACGCTGTGATCGTCGATATATGATATGTTTAATCTACATTTATAAGTCAACGCCTCTTTGTATGTATTTGTCTTGTTTCCATGTTCTCTCTCTCTCTCTCTCCACCAATGCATATTCTCTGCCTGCCCAATCAAACGAATCTCAATTGAAACCCAAATCAAAAACAATATTCAATATCAATATATTATGTGTAAAATATAAAAAAAATATATATATAGCGCTCGCAACGTCTCTTTCTCGACGCGGAGCTCAAGTCAATGGTCTGTGATAGCAGCGATGAGAGCACGGATCAGTCTGACTCTGAGCCGGAAGTTTCGGATCGGCCACAGGTATAACACAAGCACGCTTCTAGGGACCTTTGTACTCTAGCAGAGTGTTGCAACGAGGATCTTAAGTTTAAAACTGTTTTTAATTGATTTTCGTAATTTATCAGAGTACTTTATGTTATTATTCCTTTGTTGTAATCGAAAAACTACTTACAAATATTTTTATTCATTCTGTCTGTCTATTTGAAATTATTATGTACAAGTATTTATTCCGATATTTTGTAGAAAATCTATTTTCTTCTCGATTATTATATATCTTTAGTACACTATTCTCTATAAATGTTGTCACACTCTGCAAGGGTATTTGAAACTTCGGTGCGCCGAAAACAGATTTGCATTTTTGGTTTATATCTTATCTAAAACTCGATTTCATGCAACACATTTGAGTATTATTTTTGTATATATTATTGGTTCAGCTAATCGCCACGTGCTAAAAACCTGTCTTGAGTTTATAGTTTGCTTGTCTGCATGTTCATCCCGTAACCATTTCCAAGTTATCCTTATTTCCTATAAAGTTTACGTTTTTTTTCTTTGTATATATTAATTTCTATTCAGGACTGACTGAAATTCCATTTACGAAACTGGAATTTTCTGCAGACCTCAAGTTTTTCGTCATTCTAAAATATTGTTTGCTTTTGCAGGACGAAAGTTCGATGGCTCAAACGGAAACGTTTTCGGAGAGCGTCAAGCGTTTTGATTTGGAATTTACTGGGATGCTAATATCGTTCCTGAAGCAAATTAATGATCTGGCCAAGGCGAATACCGGAGATCGTTTCATGAATCTCGTGCATCGCATCAATTTCAACTCGTTCTACTCGGAACAAATGGAAAGAATGTGCGTTATGGACGCCATGGGTTAATACTTGAAATTCTTCCAAAAAAAAAAAAAAAAACAAAGCTCAAATATTACTAAACCAACTCGAAAAAGACAGAACAGATCATTAGTATTACAGCGGGTCGATGATGGACAATATCATTCCTGTTTCCATAATTATCGGCTTTTCGATTGCACAATCTTCATAACCAATCCTCAACTAGTTTTATAATATCTATGTTTAATATACAAATTATACTATGTCTACCAATAAATCACAATTGTTTTTTTTTTAATATAAAACTGTTTTATCGATCGTCTGTTGGAATTTTGAACAAGTGAAAACGGCCAATTCATTGATCATTAATCACACTAATTGATCATTTAGACTGTCAGTGAAAAATAGATTTTAAGCAATTAGAATACCGGTTGTTTTCATGGCTGCAGCTCTACTCAACGGCAATGGAACCGAAATTAGAAATTCTCATTTCCAAAAGCGTAGAGTACGGCTGTTGACATGCTCGATAATTATCGATTGATCGATATCGATCAGTGTGCAATTCGCAAATGCATCACAGCTAATTGGCTAACTCTACTCTCACTGCCATAACTATCAAATGCACATGACAGAGGAGAATCGAGTTCCCGATTAGATGCTATCATCATCAATCTATCGATTTCAATTATTCGATCAATTATGCGGGCTGTCGTCGTGCATTCGCTTGTAACATGCTGTCACTGATGTGCCAAATAAGAATTAAAATCTATCGTACATTTCAAAAACGATTTGCACTTACTATTTGACACTTCAGGAACGGCTAGTTACCAGATGCGCTTAGCGTTTAATCGAGTTATCGATATCCGATAGCCGTTCTTTGCTGCTTGTTGTTGGTTTAAGCATTGGAATAGTAAGGCCCTTTCGGACTGTTATCTATGAATAGTTTAAAATGCACATAGCAGTCGAAAAGGGCCTTTCAATTCAAATGCTACTTATAAGACAAAGAATTAATATCATTTTTGTGATCGAAATCGAAGCACATGAAAACATAACCTCAATTCATGCTAGCACATCTTTTGAGATGTCAAAAATTAACGTTACGAATTTGTTAAACAAGACTATTGACTGCAAACTCGAATCGAACTAGCTATAAAAGAAATAAATCTCTTTAAACAAAAGATTAAAAAAAAACAAAATCGGATTAAAGCTTTAAATTTCTGCTTAATCATCAGAATTTTGTTTTGCAATCGAAATGCGAAGTTTGCATGCATGTAAATATAAACGCCATATAATTGGATAGTCCAATGACAATGATGGAAGGACGACAGATCTGGCAACTATGTAATTTACATCAGAACTTTAATGCAAATAAAACACACACACACATACTGATATACACATGCTCTGCATGGCAGAAGAGCAGCAAAAAATATTGTATATTGATGGCTTTGTTTTAAATTAACTTCTCTCTACGTACCGCCCCGCTCCGCCCCCTCTGCATGATGGAACCCTTTTTGGCTGTCTTGTTTGTGTGTTTGTGTGTGTGTGTGTGTGTGTGTGTGTGTGTGTGTGTGTGTGTGTGTGGGTCTCGTGCGAAAATGTGCCAATTTTAATTTGCTATGGATTTTCATCATGTTGCGCAGTTTTTGCACGGCCACTGGCCGCAACTGCCAGTAAGGGGGACACAGGCGAAAGGATAACGACCCAAACTCACACACAAACACACCAGCACAAACTGCCGCAAAAGCCAATTTGCTTTGCAATGCATGCGACTCGGTGTATGTAGTATGTGTGTTTGTACATAATAATATACATGAAAACGAGGGCTGGCTGATCGATAATCGACTGCAGTGTTATCGCGCTGCTTGATGTTATCGAAAGATCAGTGTATACATACATTTTTGTGTGCCAAAATGGCGGCACAAAGATTCTGGAGGTAACACTGAAAAGCGCAATAGTGAAAAATGTGAAGTGTAGTGAAAGTTGTGCTTAGTCGGAAATTTTTTTTATGTGAAACTATCTGTGCCTGCCCTCGCAAATACGTTTAAGCCGTATTTTATATTTGTGCACGTGTGTGTGTGTGTTATATGTTTACTATTAGCTGACGTAGTGCCACCTACGCATACGCCTACATCAGAACTCTAGCGACCCCTCATCAATGGCGCCTCATATCCAAAGAGCATCCCTGCACCGCTCCGTCCGTTCCGCCGCTCCACATGCAATTGGCAATTTAAGCTCGCATGAATTATCGACAATCAATTATGGTTTCTGGCTATGGCGATTGCTTGGACATGAACATGGTTTTGGATGTGCACACATACATACAAATGTATATAGGTATGTACATATGTATGTATATAAATATGTGTGTATGTGTATGCGGCGAGCTTGCATATGCCACATGCACATCTGGCCGTGTGTTTGTGTGTATGTTAATTAATCAAAAGCCCATCTATCTATCGATTGAGCATTTACTGACAGACATATGCAAATTAAAAGCATACAAGCAGCTCATTAATGTGCACTTGAAAGGCCCAGCAACAACAAAACGCCATAATATGAACAACATAAAATACCAAGAGCTGTTCAACTATTTTTATTTTAATTCTCTCTTTTTTTTTTGTGTCCGATTAAATGTTAGTGAACAGCAAGTTGCATTTAACATGTCGCAATGTTTATTGACATTGTTTTGCAATTACTTCCAACTCCATTTTATTAAGTTGGCTGTGCCTCCCACACACACACACACACACTCACACACATGATCAAATTGGCAATTGGCGTTGCCAGATAATGTGAATGCATATTGTTGATGTTGATGCCATTTTCCCGTCTCGAAAACGTGAATATCTCAGCGATTATTGCTTACACGATGAGATGTCCGCGAAATCGGAACTGGAATCGGCTTTCTGTATATGTATATATATAAGTAAATGTAACACTTATCCTGTGTTGATGTTTGTTGCTCTTTGCAGCGCACAGACATTGATGAGAACTAATCCAATTGTGATATTGTCATTGGAACCGCTTTCATCAAAGGCGGTGCGGACTGCCCATGAAATATTTAAGGATATCAACAGCAAAACGATCAATATAACAATGACCTTATGGAATAGAAGTACTGGATATGGAGACATCTAAAATTCATAACTTATGTGTTTGCCAATGTGGAGCTGGTCAAGTACTATTGCATTTGAGTTGGATCCCGAAACTCACTGTTATTGTTCAATATTGCATTTTTATACATAACAGTTGAGTGTCGTGATTCCAATTCAACTACAATCGTGAATCGTGGATCACTTTCGGTTTCAATGGATAGATACATAGATGGATGTACTTCTTACGACAGCAAGTTTCGGAGGTTTCGTATTGTAACTAGCTGATGTTTGGATAATACAGTACGATAACTCGGAAATGCGCTGCGGTAAAATATGGCAATCAAACGCACACACACATGCGACAGACAGGCATAAACATGCTGGGACACGCACAGACAGGCACACAATGGAGCTGTAAATAATAATATGTAATAGTGAAGGTTCCACAGCAACCCATGCCATCCTGATGATGAATATATTCAATTAGACGCGCCATACAATCTGCAATATACCGGGACAATGGACGATAGCATAGACTCCCAGCATGCTGTAGAATATGTTCAACAAACAACGCATTTAGCTGGCACACGACTCGCTAGGCTGGCCAAGTTGCCACGCCCACACGCCCACGCCATACGCTTCACACGATGGGACTAAAGGTAAGAGCTAATTGAACAATAAAATATGAAATTGTTGTTGAACAACAATACAAAAAAATCAACTAGAAGTAAGTAAGGAAACGTTGGGAATGCTCGCAATGAAGTTACCCTGTCAAATTTCAAGAACTCTTTAAAGAACTTTTAAAGAACAATATATTTTAAATTTAGTTTAGTTATGCTTGCATAACTTTTTTGTTTCTAAATAGATTTTGCGCAAATTTGCAGAATATTTGAAAATAATATTTATATATTAGAGTTTAAATTTTGGAGGAGCTAGCTAAAGGATGGAGAAGTCAGTGTGTATTTTAGACTGACCAGAAGTAATAAAATTAAAGTTTTTGATTTGATATTTCGTGGAATATGAAGAGCTTGTAGGGTAGGGGAGTGTGGCTGTCAACAAACGCAATGATTACATTTTCATTTGATAAATTTATAGATTGTTTGTCATATAGGGCGTGACCTACATACACACTCAAACACTCGCATAATGTCGCACAATTGGAATGAAAATTGGCAAAAGCTTCTTCGCACAAGTCAAGGAGTAAAGTGGTCGAAGGGAAGGGGAGGGAAGGGGCTGGCCGGTTATCATGTAGTGTCAAATTAGGCAGCTTCTACGGCAGGTCATAAAATTAGCACACACACACAAGTGCGAGGGAGAGAGAACGATGTGGCACGTGGCATGGTTTTTGACTTCTTTCAGTCGCCAACGCATTGTTGTTGTTGTTGTTGTTGTTGTTGTTGTTGTTGGCCCAACCGGGTGTTCATAAAGTGGAGGCACGTGTCTCAATATAAATGGGGTGTCAAGCGAATAGGTTGCATGCACTTTTAGTCAAGTGAGCGACACACTCGGATGTGGCAATGGACACCTGCCGCATGCCACATGCCACATGCCACACACACACACAAACAAACAACTAAGACACAATGTCAGCACTTGGCATTCAAATCTGTCAACACTTTAAACAAGTTGTGTGATTCTTTTCGCTTTTTTCCGGAAATTCTTCATGAATTCTTCTTTATGACTTGACTTTTAATTGAGCTTTAATTTGCTCGCTTTCTTCTGATATTGCTCATTATACCCGCTACCCATAGGGTAGAAGGGTATTATAACTTTGTGCCGGCAGGAAATGTATGTAACAGGTAGAAGGAGGCATTTCCGACCCTATAAAGTATATATATTCTTGATCAGCGTTAACAGCCGAGACGATGTAGCCATGTCCGTCTGTCCGTCCGTCCGTATGAAATACTGGATCTCAGAGACTATAAGAGATAGAGCTCTAATTTTATTTCGACAACATTTGTTATGCATGCACGCAGATCAAGTTTGTTTCAAATTTTTGCCACGCCCACTTCCGCCCCCGCAAATCAAAAAAATCGAATAACGAAGCGTAATTTTAAAGCTAGAACTGCCAATTTTGGTATATACAATAACTACTATAGTAGTTATGATTCCTGAAAATTTGATTGCAATCAGATAAAAATTGTGGAAGTTATTAAAGAAATACTTTTCTATGGGAAAAAACGCCTACTTACTAGGGCTCTTAGTTGCTTTGGCCGACAGTCTAGTATATTGTGCTGTCTATGGTATATTTTAGTATTTTTGTAGTATATTCGGTATATTTTGAGAAAAATACCGCAAAATATATTTCTTTTATTCAAAATGGGTAGCGGGTATCTCATAGTCGAGTACACTCGACTGTAGCTTTCTTGTTTTACAATTATAATTGTTTCAAATTTTCGTTTCGTTTTCCAAGTTAGATACAAATACTTGATTATGAATTAAAATTCTGATATGAGTCGAAAGTGTTTGTATAATAAGAACAAATTGATTGTTTTATATTTTTAACTGGAATAATTTGATTAATTACTCAGTTTTCACATAAGGAATCTTTGCAGTCATGTCTTTGGTAATTAGTTTAGTTAAGAGTTGAGTTTTGGAATTAGTTTCGGTCAGTTGAGTTGATCATCATCTGGAGGCTCTTTGACAAAAACATCTAATCAATTTTGAATTAAGCTGTAATGCGACTAATAAACCGCACTGCACGGTTGTGGCATGTGGCAAGCTGCGTGTCTGTGTGTGTGGAACACATGTACAAATTGATTTCAAATGTTGTGGCATAATTCGAGCAATTCATTTGATCTTCATTGGGCATTGTTGCTGCTGCAGTTGCTGTTGCTGTTACAATTTTCGATTTTCCCATTTTTTTTTATTTTCAATTTTCAGTCTGTGAACTTAACAAGGACTCATGCCCCAGAGTCCTTGCCTACTCGAATTACAAGCCCATCGACACATTTGGGAATGCCGCGCAGGCGAGGGGCATGGGCAGGGGCAGGGACAGGGGCATGCAGCACTGTTTGCCACCCTCTGTGTGGCATGCAAAAGCTATTTGAAATTTCAATTCGTCTGCTGTTCGTTGTTGGCTTGTTTTGCGTTCTGGTTTACGCAGTTGTCCATCCACATCTCCCCCTCAATCAGTGGGAAAGGGAAAGCAAGTGCGACTGAGATAGAGACAGAAAGAGAGAGAGAGAGTGGGAGGAGTGCAACAACTGTGCGCTTTAGTGCGACACCCCGAGGTGTTGACAACAGTCGCTGCAGTCACTCGGAATGACGAGGAGCTGCCACTTTTCTCTTTGTCTTTTGTCCGCTCTCGAGCAACAACAAATTGAGCATATGCGCCTTTGGATTAGTGCTGAATAGTTATTTTAGCATTAGGTCTAGCCCAAGACTCGTATTACGCCCATCTCAAATTCGGAATAGCTTTGGAGCTTAGTTGATTTTTTTTGCTAATGAATGTATAAAGTTATTTGTAGCATTCATAAACATAATGTAAATAATCAAAACAGAATTAAATTCCTAATTCCTAATCGATTTTCAAATAACTATCAAATTTTAAATAGATCATTTTCCTCTCTAAACAGAATTTTTACTACCTCATTTACAAATTCAATTCAATTCATTCAATTTGAAGGATTTATCTTTTACACACTTTAAAGAAAAAGGATCTCATGGAGTTAATAATCTTTTGCACATCAGTAGATTTGTAGACAATATTCTTATTAATCGATCGATTATTAATGATTCTTTAGAAGCTTGTTGCTTGTTGAGCACATCGTGTTGTACAATGACGGTTGCTAGGAATATCAAATACATCCGATAGCTACCGTTCAATGTACAAAAAGATATAGTCAAGTTATAAATCTCAAGAGCTGACAAAAAGTTGTAGAGAATGCTCGACTAGAGATACCCGCTTCGCAATTTAAACAAAAACAATACAGCTCGGTACTCAATACCAAATTAATATACTGAAAAAATACTGATATACCGAAATGTATATTTTACATATATTCTACTATATTTACAATATATAATTGATCACAAAAATATACTGATATACCGAAATGTATATTTTATATATACTAATATACTGAAAGGTATATTTGATATATACTACTATATTCAAAGGATGCCGTAGAGCACAAAAATATACTGATATACCGAAATGTATAATTGATATATACTACAATACTGAAAAATACCGAAATGTATATTTGATTTATAATTAAAATTATTTCATGGATCACAAAAAAATATACTGAACACTATATTTTATATAGTTGCTACTACATTCATGATATACTACTATATTCAAAGGATGCCGTAGAGCATAAAAATATACTGAAATGTATAATTGATATATACTACAATACTGAAAAATACCGAAATGTATATTTGATTTATAATTAAAATTATTTCATGGATCACAAAAAAGCATACTGAACACTATATTTTATATAGTTGCTACTACATTCATGATATACCACAAAAATATACAGATATACCGAATTGTATATTTTATATATGTATATACTAAAATACTGTTATATACGGAAATGTATATTTTATGTGTACTACAATACTGAGAAATATTGATATATACCGCAATGTATATTTGATTTTTACTACTACATTCAAAATATACTGATATACTCAAAAGTATATTTAATATATATACTTCTACATTTAAAATATACCATAGAGCACAAAAAATATACTGATATTCCGAAATGTATATTTGATATATAATTCCAAATATTCCATGGATCACCAAAAAACATACTGAAAACTATATTTGATATAGTTGCACAAATATTCCGAATTGTATATTTTATATATGTATATACTAAAATACTGAAAAATACTGTTATATACGGAAATGTATATTCTATATGTACTACAATACTAAGAAATATTGATATATGCTGTAATGTATATTTGATTTATACTACTACATTCAAAATATACCATGGATCACAAAAATACTGATATAGTCAAAAGTATATTTATTCACCAAGAAATATTGATATATACCGTAATGTATATAAATATACCATGGATCACAAAATATACTGAGTATATTTAATATACATATATACTTCTACATCCAAAATATACCATTGAGTACCAAAAATATACCAGATATACCGTCAACAAAAGCAAATAAGAATTGACACAATATCCTTGATACCCTTCTATGGAAAGCGGGTATAAACAGTTTCGTTCGGTTGAATTTTATGCTCATTATTTGCTGTAGGGTATTTATCGCGTCGTTTATGCTCGCACATCATCAAAGAAACAACTTGAAAACCTGCCGAAACATATCTCAATTGTATTGCACTTGTGCTTAGCGCCGCTGGACAAATTTGTTGACAGCTAGCAGCAGCAATTGGACCACCATGCGTGCCCAACATTGCCATCACCACCACCATCGACAGCAGCATCAGCATCAGCACAACCCACTGCACTGACGATGGCACAACACAGCACAGAACAGCACAAGAGCTCGAGCTCGAATGCTTCATCATTTGCAATTATTTAGGCAATAATTACTATTGTGTCTTATGCTTACATTTTGCTCGCTCTGCACTCGAAACGGGGAGGAAAGGCGAGGGTCGCAGGGCAGCAGGCAGGAACAGCACATACGGCTTGCAACACGCCCAAACGCCCAAAACTCCGACCAGAATTGAATCGAAGCCAACCCAACCCAGACCATTTACGTTGTCACCCTCTTGACTTAATGAGGCCTTTTTGTGCTCTTGATGGATTTTAAATTGTTGTCATCATCTCCATTTGTCACTCGTCTTGTTGTTGTTGCCCAAATGTGGGTTGTTCGCTGTATTTAACAATACGAGCCGGGAGAATCCGCAGGTTTAATCCTTAGTCAGTCGCTAAATGTGGCAGACTTTTGACACTCAAAGCGCATTTGCTTCAAATTAAATGATTAGCTTAGCGCTGCTCACGAAAGAGACGAAAAATCAGCTTAGTGCATATTTTTTTTAGTCTGCTGAAACAATGTGTCTTCCATTTATGGGAAATGTATATTTCGCACCGTCTGTCTGTCCGTCCAGCTATAGAATCGTGTCTATCTCTGAGATGCGAAAAGCTAGCGTCTTTAAATTTTGTTTTGCTTTTTTGCTTTTTATAAAACGATTGAAAAATTGTGAAATTCACAGAATCAATTCCCCTATATTGAAAATAACGATAATTTCAAGTATTTTAATCATGATCTAATAATTTGGATTTCCTATGTATTGAGAATTGAACAACTTTCAACTTTTTTTCTTTCTTTTTTATTTTAGTTACTTTTTAGGATTATCGATATGTAGGATTTTAGGATAATATATATGTATATTTGCTTCCGTCTGTCTGTCCGTCCAGCTATAGAATCGTGTCTATCTCTAAGATTCGAAAAGCAAACGTCTTTAAATTTTGTTTTGCTCTTTGCTCTTTATAAAACGATTGAAAAATTGTGAAATTCATAGAAAATAACGATAATTTCAAGTATTTTAATCATGATCTAATAATTTGGATGTCCTATGTATTCCGAATTGAGTTGTTGAATTAAACTTGTTTCTTTTAGTTTTTTTTTTAGGATTATCGATATTAAAAAGTCAAGTATACTTGGCTTAAGATAATCCCAGCTTAACCAGATATTGACACTGTTTCACTTTTTTCCTTTGGATGCCAAAGCTTCAACACTTTTAGATCTTTTACAAATTAAATATGTTGTGCATATCTAAAGTTTTGATAATTTTAATTGTATTAAACAATTATTAGCTAAAGGAAGCCTGAAAGTGGAGAAGGGCAGCTTAAGTATTAGCATTAGGATTCGCTTAAAAGCTTTTGTCTTCCATATCCGAAGTACATTAAACATTTAGCAACCTGTCGTCGTCGTCGTCTCATTGACTTTACCGCATTGCTGCAAACATCACCGCACCCCATAAAAAGTGTGTGTGCAGCACTTGGAATATGTCACATCGCCGAGTTGAGTTGAGTTGAGTTGTTGTTGATTGGGCGTGCCAACCCTTGGCAGGCTTTGCCTTCAAGTGTGGGCATAGGCCTGAGCTTCGCACCGTATCCGGGTCTGGGTCTTTGGCTCGGCTCAGTCGCCCTTTTTGCAGTTGCAAATTACATTCAAATTATACGATTTTGATAAGAGGGACATTCAAAAGTTTCCAATTTCAAGTTGTGCGTACTCTTGAAGTACGCTCTCGCTGCCTCAGAGCTCAGAGCGGTCAGGTCCCGGTACGGCGAGGAGTTTCTCCTTCTCCTTCTCCTCGGTGAGCTGAGACTCGTTCTCGTTCTGGTTCTGGTTCTGTGCCAGCAAAACTTCTTGCTAAAGTTGTCGAGTGCGTGTGTTGGAAGGAAAAGTGAAGCGCGGTGTGCGACGGAGCGACAACATAGTACGGACGGACAGACGGACGGGCAGCAGGAGGCTGTGCAAAAAGTTGACATATGTGCGCCCCGAGCACTTTTCCGGAAACAGCAGGGCGACATTTTTTTCCATTTTTGGCCGCCGTCGCCGCCGCCGCGTTGTCGCTGAGTTTTGAGTGTATCTTCGGCATCAAGGGACATGCACTTGATTTTAGTTTGAGAGTCCATGATAATCGTGTCGTTGTTGCTGTTGTTGTTGTTGTCTTGGCTGCTCTGCTGCTGGCTCATTGCTGGCAATACCCTGTTCTTATTACAGAGCGGTAACATCGACCATAGCATCATTAAAGTGGGGCGGAATTATGCTCAGTCAGTCAGCAAATCTAAATTGAAATCATGAGGTACCACCGCAAGGTCGCTTTGAAAATAGATTATTATTATTTGGCCTTATCGGGAATATTTAAATTGTGCACTTTATTATGTTGGGATCAGAGATTGTCGAACTCTTTGCTTTAATAATCAACCCTACAGCTGTAGGGTCTTTTGATAATTAGCCCTACTGCTGTATGGTTGGATAAGAAAGCTCAGACATTGTTAAAGTTGATGCTTATTAGAAAGTTATTAACCCGACCTGCTGTATGGTTGGATAAGAAAGTTCAGACATGGTTAAAATTGATAGAGATTACACATAAAGTAGGCTTAAGGAACAGACAGCATTTTTTTTATAGAAGGTTGTAGTTTCATTGCCTCAAGAAGCAGCCTTACAATTTGGAAGGTCGTTTCATAACTTAGCTTATATGATGAGTAATTTGAACTTAATACAGCTCAGACATGGTTTATGGTTTATAGTTAGATAAGAAAGCTCAAACATGGTTAAAATTGATAGAGATATAGAGACATATTAGATTAGACATAAAGTAGGCTTAAGGAGCAGACAGCATTTTTTTTATAGAAGGTTGTAGTTTCATTGCCTTAAGAATCAGCCTTACAATTTGGAAGGTCGTTTCATAACTTAAACTCCTTCATGAGTAATTTGAACTTAAATACAGGGTAGCTGTTAGTCAAGCAGACTCGAGTGATTTGCTTGGGCCTGACGGCAAATCCGTTGTCCGACGGTCCTCGGTTAAGCTTTCCTCCGCTCGCTCAAATTGTATGATTGAAAAATTAATGGACATGACCGACGCACGACGAAGCAGGCGAAGCGAGCGGGGGGCGGGGGGCGAAAGGCAATGAACGAGAGGCATGGGGGGGGTGTGGGGGAGGAGAAGGCAGCAACTATTTGACTGTGGTTCCCAGGTAAAGTTACAGCCGCCAAACCAAAGCAAAATCCCCCAACACTGAAATGCCTCTTTACGCACACTCTCTCCCTTTCTCCCTTCCTCGCTCTCTCATTCTGTCGCTGTCTCACTCATCGAGCGCTGTGTCTCACTCTCACTGTCTGCTTGTGTATTGTAATAATATAGCAAAATGCAAAATGAAATTGAATTTTTTAAAATGATGCTAATTAAATCGAAAGATTTAAATCATTTAAACGTCGAGCTTAACAGCTCGATTCGTTGCCTTATTTTTCGTGTCAAAGGCAACAGATGAAGGGTGAGGGGGAAGGGGAAATCGCGCTTTGGTGTTGAAATTAGCGTTATATCTGAACACATAGCTATTGTTGTCACTACTCATATTTAATATGAAATTTCAAATTTATTTATTTACAATTATTGATTAATTTGCCTGATTCGTGTTTTTTGAGTAGACATTTCCTTCTAGCGGAGCAAAAAAATCTTATTTGATATCAAATGCAAGCAAATAAAACTTCTCTGCTCGCTCAGAGGAAATGCCCCCAAAATGCTTGCTTGTAGACATCTCCTTCTAACGACCAAAAAAAATTCCTATTTGATATTAGGGATAGTGCACAAATATTACTCCATTAATCGCAGAGAATAGAAGAAACAAGAAGAATTAATTCAAGAATAATTTGATTAAAATTTTCTAATGTTTTGTTTAATAATTAAAGACTTTAAGATAATAGTTTTGAAGAGAGCTTTTTATATAATAATTACGATATTAATGTACATTTGATGTAGTCTTTGGCATAAACTTCTAGTGTCGAGGAATGAACAGATTTGTGTTTATAGCAAAATCCAAGCTCAAACGTCGAACACGAAAAGTAAATGTCTTTTATTAATAGTCTCGTAGTCTCACATTAAAAATATAATGTATATATATTATAGATTTGTAATGCTACTTCAATAGTTGACTATACTATTATATCATTAAATGCTCTAATAGATTTGTAAAACTTCTTCAAAAGTTCCACATAAGCTGAATATCTTTAATAATATCTTCTTCAATAGTTCTACATAAGCTGAATACTATTATATCTTTAATAAGCTCTAATAGATTTGTAATGCAAATAATTGAATAATTTTCTATAATCCGAATACTTTTATATCTTTTATATGCTCTAATAGATTTGTAATGCTCCAATGCTTGTAAAGTTCTATATAATCTGAATACTTTTATATCTTTAATATGTTCCAATAGATTTGAAATACTTCTTCAATAGTTCTATATAAGGGGAATATTATTATATCTTTAATATGTTCTAATAGATTTGTAATGCTCCAACATGTTTGCTTCAACAGTTTTCTATAATCCGAATACTTTTATATCTTTAATTTGCTCCTCGAATAGATCTTTAAAGTATTTCGGTTGTTGGTAAAAGTTTTCTTTATTAAGTGTATGTTGTACGTTGTGTGAGCGCTTAAAGTTGTCTTCATATAATATCCCAGCTATTGCTGAGAAAAGGAGAAAGAGAGGGAAAGTGTGTGTGCGTGTCGTGTGAGCGAGAGCGATTATATATATGTATGTGTGTGTGTGTGTTTGGGTGTGTGTGTTTGTGTGTAAAAGCATCTACTAACTAATAGGCTAAATTAGACGACGACAGTCAGTCAGGCAGTCAGAATGTGCGAGAGAAGCGATAGAGAAAGAGAGATGGCGAAAGATAGATAGAGAGAGAGAGAGAGAGAGAGAGAGAGAGGAAGCTAAGGGGAGACGCAGCGGCCTTTAAAAGCGTTTAAGCGCGACATGGAGAATAAAAGTGCGTTTTGCAATCAAAGTAAAAATGTGAAAAGCTCAACAAAAATGGGAGGGAAAAAAAGATGAAGCAAAATGGAGAAAAACGTAAACGTGGAAGAAAGCTAGAACGACAGAACGAAAGAAGAAATGAGCTGCAAACGCGTAGACAGTTGTCAGTGGAGAGTAAAGAGTGGAGAGAGTAAGGAGAAAGCCAAAAAAAAATAAAAGAAAAATAAAAAAACTTGACAGCGGCATCAGCTAAATGAGTTGAAGGACGACAAAGCGACGGGCAAAACGAGTGAGAGAGAGAGAGAGAGGGCAGAGCTTTGGGGCAGAAGGAACTGCGGATATCAAAGCGCTGGCAAAATGGTGGCAGTCAAGGACGGTCAGGGGGAGGAGGGGAGGGGATGGGAGGCAGGGGCACTTTGTGAGCAGCCAACCATTTTTGTTGTCTACTCTCGCATTTCCTTCTCTGCCTGCTCAATTTTTTTTTTTTTTTAGCTATGCCCAAAAGCTTAGAAGAGCATGATAAGTTTGTGGCAAAGAGCTAAATCCGTCTGTCTGTCTGACCGCGCACATAAAAGGTAATAACTTCGTGATTATAAATGCTAGGAAGGTGAAATTTGTTGGTGTCAAATTTATTATGGCAATTCTTCAAATGAATGGGAAAGTATATGTGTTTATCTTTTTTTTAGAATTAAAAATAATGAGTGAAAAAAAAGTTATTTCCATTAAAATGCTTTTCCAGTTCGTTCTTTTTCATTCGCAAGCATTAAGTACCGGGTATCTGATAGTCGCACACACTTTTCTATAGCTTTCTTACATGTTTCTATGTTGGTCTCTTTTTTATTTATTTTTTTTTGGTACTTTTTGTAGTCGTGGCTTGTTGGTTGATGTCCTTGTTGGGCTGCTGTTGTTGTTGTTGTTGTTGTTGTGTGCACTTTTTGTGCGCCGAGCTATTTGGAATTTTTTAAAAGATGCTTTTAGCGGTAAATAATGAAAAGTTAAAAAGCCACATCAATGAGATACATTTTGCTTTCTTGCGTGCCAAGTTTTTCGAAGGCAGAGAGAAACGGGGGCGGGGGCCAAGGCATATGCCCGCCAGCTGCGTGTGTGTGAGTCTGTCTATGTGTGTGTGCGTGTGTGTGTTGCCTAAACAACAACAGCAACCACTTGAACGGGGCCATTAACATTTTTAGCCAACATTTTTAGCTGCTTTTAACTTTGCTATTTTCGATTTTCTATTTTCCCTGGCATTTTCATTTGCCATTTGCCCCATTTCCCACCTCCTTTGATACCCTTGGCGTCGGGTATTCGCTTGCTGTAAAGCAAGCTGTAACTTCCTATCCGTCTGTCTGTCCGTCCATCTCTTGCCACACCCAGCATAGGCTCAGTTTTGGCAAATAGTTTGTGGAGACTTCGCTTAGAGGCTATATTTTTGTCAAAGAGTCAAATGCAATATCGGTTGACTATAACATATAGCTGACATGGCGACAATTCATCGAAGTTCGATATATAGTAAAGTATTGATATTTTCACATTCTCTTTTGAATTTTCGTGCAATTGATTTACTAAATTCATAGCATCAATTGTTACTCTACGTAAGAAAGGAAGCTGTAACTTCCTATCCGTCTGCCTGTCCGTCCACACCTTGCCACACCCAGCATAGGCTCAGTTTAGCAACTAGTTTGTTGAGACTTCGCTTAGAGGCTGTCTTGTTGTCAAAGGTTCAAATACAATATCGGCTGACTATAACATATAGCTAACATGGCGACAATTGATCAAAGATTTATATAAAGTATTGATATTTTCACATTCTCCTTTAAATTTTCGTGCAATTGATTTACTAAAAAAAGGAATATGAACACCAAAAGGTCAAAAGTTAACTTCATTTGGAAAGGGTATTTCATTCGTTTCATTTGTTTTTTCTTGTTTTACTTTTAGTTTTTCATTCCAATTTTTTTTTTTTTTTTTTTTTTTTTTTTTTTTTTTTTTGCAATTTTTGCTCAATTTTTGGCTGCTGGAAATGATGAGCAGCTGAAAGATTGTCCGGCAAGTTGAGGTTGAAGAAGATGGAGATGGAGTTGGGTTTGGATTTGGGTTTGGTTTGGGGGGGGGGGGGGGGGGGGGGGGGGGAAAGGCAACCAAGCAAGACGCCAACTGTGTGTCCTTGTTATCCTTGCTGCAGTTGTTGTTGTTGTTGTTGTTGTTGTCCATTCGTTTGGTCGGCATTTTGGGGTTTTGGTTTTTGTTTTGTGGAACGTTTTGGCTTTTTGCTTTGGCTTTGTTGGTTGAATAGATAGATGGAAGCCTTAATTGATGTTATGATGATCATCATCATCATCAACGGCAACACCAACAACAACAACAATAATAACAACAACAACAACAACAACAACTGCAAGTGCTTGTTGTTGCTCTTGTCGGTTTTTGGATATTGCATTTTGTGGCGTACGCTGCGTATGAGTAACAAGGACAAGGGCACAAACGCAGCGCCAACTCTCTCGGTGAGCGAAGGGTAGCAGAGCAAGGGGTAGGGGGCGGGGGGGTTACCAATGGCTGCCATTTTGCTTTGGCTTTTGGCTTTGGGGGATGCAATTGGACTCGACCAAACAGAGGGGGAGCACAAAGAGAGAGGAGGAAGCGATGGCTGTAAGCGACTAAATGTATGTGTGTGTGCAAGTGTGTGTGTGTGTGTGTGCGACTGTTTGTACTTGTGTGTGTGTAGCAGATACAATTTGTAATGATACACAAATTAGTATCCTAAATGGATGCTTAATAGCCCAACTGGTTGTGTTTTGGAGACTCCGACTAACTCTATCTATCTGCGAGTATATGTGTGTGTGGTGTGTGTATGTGTGGGGTGTGTGGGTGTGGGTGTGCGTTCTTTGACAACATTTTGCCAAACATATATAATAATATCCCCCTTTTGATGTCGCTCAACTGCAGCTGATGATGATGAACAGCCAACAACAACAAAACCAACAATATCTCATATACGGATTGCTAATGCTCCGCTCTATGAATGTGTGTGTGTGTGTGTCGGTGTGTGTGACTGCACTTAAAAATTGCTTTAAAGCAGCTGCATTCAAATATTTTATTTCTGGTCTGCCCCAAAAAAAAATGCAAATGCAAAGCAAAGACAGCAAAGTGAAGATAGAAATATACATTAAACATTGACTTCAGTTAACTATAGTTAGTACAATTCTCGATTAACTGTTGGTTTCATTTAAATCAGTTATTTATGAAATATTTTAACTTTGATTTTAATCGTAATTTATGTCGATTTGAACTCGGCAACGATTTAGAATAAATTTCATTGAAAGTTTAAGACGTATTGGCAACAAATTTGATAAGGTTTAGTTGACGGAAAGTAATTTTATTGCATAAACTTCCCTTAAAAGTGTTAGGGGATCTATGATGTTTTATCAAAAATGTACTTTTATTATATTTTAGTTTGCCAGTCTGAAGGTCTAAGTTGTTTTGTTTTTTGTTTGAATAAAGTGCGAATAAAGTAAACTATAATTTAAAATTATTAGGATATGAGAAAACGAACGCTTTCAACGATTTGAAACTATAATTGAAATGATAGCTCATAAATAAGTTAATAATATGATGAGGAACAGTAAAAAATAAATAAAAACATTAAGAATCAAAGCTCATAAGTAGAACAGGCTGAATAAGAAGTTTAGGATAAGCAAACTTCTCGCTATCTCTCTCTGTTTCTCTCTCCACCTTTCTTTCTGCCTCTCTGTCTTGCAAATCTATGATAAATTAGCGATAACTATCTATAATTTTGTGAATATTAGAGCGTTGCATGTGCATTAATTAAAAATAGAAAAGTAAAGAAACAAATGTTGCGCCCACTGACCTGAGCAACAAAAACAACAACAGCAAAGTTGTCTAAAGACAAAACTCCTCCAGCTGGCCTTAAAGCCAAAAGCTTATACATATGTGTGTGTGTGTGTGTGTGTGTGTGTGTGAAACAAAAAGCCTGGCAATATTGCGAGGCGAAAATAAATAAAATAAAAAGCAATTCGAGGGATGGCAAAAAACAAAAAAAAAAAAAAAAAGAAAATAATAAAGCGCAACAACAAAATGAGTGCAAAAATATACAGACAAAAATACATACACAACATAAATATTTATATATATTTTGTGTGTGTGTGTGTGTGTGGGTGAGTTGCAAAATCAGCAACAATGGAGATGGAAAGCAGCTTCAAAGCTGGACGTGGGCCACGCAAGGACGAGGCGAGGATGAGCAGGGCAAAAGGGATTGGGGACGATGACGAT
The DNA here is from genome assembly GCA_023558455.1 of Drosophila kepulauana. Taxonomy (NCBI): domain Eukaryota; kingdom Metazoa; phylum Arthropoda; class Insecta; order Diptera; family Drosophilidae; genus Drosophila; species Drosophila kepulauana. The sequence continues at coordinate 31,659,967 of CM042371.1, forward strand.
GACGGTGACGAGGACATGGACATGGACGTCGTGGACATGGACAAGAACGAGCAGCTAAACGGCAAGAAACGAGCGACGGCGTCGAAACGGCCGCGGACAACGATGGCAACGAGCCAAAGTCAGTTTCCAGCAGCATTTTGGGGCCTTCAGTTCAAAAGTATTGTTTTAAGGATTACATTTATAACGGCCGCCCCAACGCCGCCCACAAAAAAAAGGCACAGCAGGCGCCGGGTCCAAAAGAAACTGTCAAAGAAAACTGGCAACAGCGCGCCCGCAATAGCGACAGCGACGCTGACGTCGGCGTCGTCAGTGACGTCTGCCTGCCGCATTTAACGAACACTAATTCATTGCGCTGTCAGCGCAGCAGCAGCGACAGCAACAGCAACAACAACTTGAACTCCATTTTGATGCTCATCTGCTGTGCGGTGATTGGTCGACACAACTGAGAGACTAGAGCGCGCGCGCGTTTTAGAGCGAGACAACCATAGTGTGTGCTTTGCTGTGTTTGTGTGTTAGTGTGTGCGCCATTGCTGAAGCTGAAGCTGAAGTCGATGTTGCTGCTGCTGCATTTTCATTTTATGAGCACAACTTGAAGCATGTACAACGGCACTTTGGATTCGACGCGACTTTGCTTTTATGACTCTTGTATGTTGGATTATGTGTGTGTGTGTGTATGTGTGTGCGTTGAATTATGGGTGGGGGGTGATAGAGGCAGTACTTTAAACATTCCGAAAAAAGTTCATTCCTGACTTGCAGTTTGTCAATTAGCGATCACTGCAAAAACATTCGGAAATCTCTTTCTAATGCAATTTGCGATCATGGCATGCAGTTATGATTGTCAAACTTTGCAAATGCGAAACCTGAGCACAAAATTAGCCATGGTCATTGTGGTCACAACAGTCAAAGAAGCGCCAAATCGGAATTCCCCAAGCGGAGCAGCTGCAATGCCAAGGAAGTGTGTCAGACATTTCTGTGTTGGCGTCGGCGGCAGAGGCAGAAAGAAAACTTTTGCGTCTAATAGAATAAATGTTGTTTCATTTTTACCGGGGCCCGAGACCGGAAATTGAGCGCGTGCGAGCGAGCGAGCGAGCAAGCAAACACAGCAACAACAACAATAATAACAGGCGGCCGAAAAAATACAACGAGCCTTATTGGATCAAGAGAAACATGGCATACATATGGACCTGACACACACACACACATACACATGTCGATTCACATCAGGCGATGGCTGTCGTCGACGTTGACGTTGGGCAACAACTAACGAAATTAACCAAGCAAGTTAAAGCGAGACAGCACGAGCTGCTGCGCTGCTGACGAAACGAAATAGCTCACGCTGCGTGCTCACAGTGAGTGCAAGCGAGCGAGCATTTCACTTTCACAAACGCAAACACACACGCTTGCCATCATGCCATCGCACTCACTCCTTTGGGGGCAGCGGCAGAGCACACAAGTTTCATTATTTTTCAAATTATTAGTACGACTAACGATTCGTGGTCTCGCACACACACACACACACAAGCACTCACATGCACACGCACATATACACACACGCTAACCACCAATCGTTCGCGCGCAACCCGCAATTGTCCCCACAAGGCGACATCAACCCCCATCAGCAGCAAACGTAGCAACCAAAGCAGCGACGTCAGCAGCGCAGCGCAGCGTAGCTGCAGCTCTGGCTTTGGCTTTTGGTACTGGCAAACGTCAGCGTCAGCGTCGTCGTCGTCGTCGTCGTCATCGTTAGCTGGCATCGTCGTGTCGTCGTCGTTGTCGTCGTGAGCACATGATCCTTAATTTCGTTATAATTTTGTATGTTGCCTGAAATTGTATATCATTTTAAGTTTGATCGGCCGCGAATACGTACCGCCGTGCGTGCAACGTGCACCAGCAACAACAACAACAACAATAACAGCAACAGCAACGACAAACAAAACAAGCAGCAGAAGAAGCAAGAAGAAGAAGAACAGCAATAACAACGACAACGACAACACAAAGCAGCTGCGAGAAAATAAACATCATATCAATTTTGACCGCCGCCTAAAACTTGTGCAGACAATACACGCGAATTTCTTTTACTGCTGCTTTCTCGAATGCCAGTGTGTGCGTGTGTGTGTGCGGTTTTTGTTGTGCTTTTTGAGAGAAACGGCAACAAAACTAAAACAGTCGCTGCAACGCAACGGGCTTGAACATAACACACGTGTCAGAACGAGCGAAATCGAAATCGAAATCATCGACAACGATTAGTGATTAGCGATACCGCCGATTATTAACCTGCATCTGGTTCTTCTTCTTTGTTTTTGCGTGTGCGTGCTTCCCAGTGATCGCCATTCAATAATATACCAGATTGGTATTTGGTATTTATTTTCTCTTTTTTTTGTCAAAGTGCCGTCGCCGTCGCCATTTGCAATTTTTGCCAATTGGCGCAAGCACAACAACAATGTGCCCAAGTGTGTATAACAGCAACAAGAAGAAATACGAAAACAACAACAACAACAGCAAGCAAAAGCTAATATAAGCGAGAAAGCTTGCAAAGCTAAATAAAAGACAAGTTCCAATTCAACGAAAACTTTCAAGTAGGCTTTGAACTGTATTTACAACGTGTGAGTTTGTGCCTGTGTTTGTGCGTGTGCAAGTAAAGAAAAATTAATCAAAAATATACGTAAATAGAAATTGTATTGCGAAATTGTAGTTTAAGCAGCCGTCGGCAAAACTATTATTTGCAGCACTTGCAGAGTCGCGTTTTCTAGTGAACGTAAGCGAGCGAGCGGGCAAGAAGAAGACAAAGTAGGAAGAAGAAGGAGAGGAGAGGAGCAAGCGAGGAGCTTTATTTCGTTTCTAAATCAGAGAGCGCGCTTTCGTCGCGTCACAGCCTCCAGTTGGATTATTCAATAGACTTCTTCAAAACGTATATCGATACGCAGCGTTTTTACGCCGGCCACAAATTGGATTTCAAACATCAAAGTTGTGCCGGCGGCCCTGGTTCCGGTGGTGGCGGCGCTGCTGGAGTGGTAGGCGTCGTCGGCAACACCAACAGCAGCAACACAGCCAGCCAGCAACACAGTCAGCAGCAGCAGCAGCAACAACAGCAACAACAACAGCAGCAGCAACAACAACAACAGCAACAAGCTTTGCCAGCGAACGGCAACAACAACGGCAACAGCCACGCCCACAGTCACGCACACGCCCTTGCGGCGGCACACGCACATCAGCTGCAACAACACTCAGTGCTTCCGTTGCAGCAGCAACAACAACAACAACAGCAGCCACAGCAACAACAGTTGTCGGCGGTAACAACGCCACTGCAGCAACAACAGCAGCAACAACAACAGCAGCAACAACAACAGTTGCAGGCATCGCAGCAACAACAGCAGCAGCTGATCAACAACAGCAACGGCGTAGGCGGTGTAGGAGTTGTCACGCCCACTCTGCTAATTGGCAACGGACCCGGTTCATCGTCGGGCGGCGTCGTCGGTCACACGGTTTCCTCCTCGTCCTCCTCCTCGGCAGCCGCCGCCGCAGCAGCAGCGGCAGCCGCTGCATCGGCCGCATCAGCAGCAGCAGCAGCAGCCGCCGCTGCAGCCGTTGCACCCGTCTCCTCCGGCGGGACATCGGGAGCGGGATCGTCGTCGGTGTTGCCGCACGTGGCGCCGCACAGCTTGGGCTTGAGTCCGCAGTCGAGCGCGGATTCGCAGCAGTTCAACATCTTTCCGGCGATCTTTAGCCGGCAGCTGAACTTCTCAGCGGCCGGCGCTTGCGGTCAGGGCGGCAAACTCAGCATGGACGAGCTGCGACCGAATCTGGTGGGCGGTCTGTTGGGACTGCAGCAGGGACTGCTCGAGGATCATGCGAGTAGCATGCAGCACGGCGGCGTCGCTCAGGACACCAAATTCATGTCGTTCCAGGACAATCGCCTCATGGGCATCGGTGGCACGTCCTCCCACGAGAATCGTTTGCTCAGTCTGGCCACCTCGGTGCAGGACACACGCTCACCGATCACCACATCGCTGGACAAATCCTCATCGTCGTCGCTCAATCATCAGCGCAAATGCAGCAGCACGCCCGAGGATTTCAGTGCCCTCTACTCTGGCCTGCCCACGCCCGGCATGGACTCGTCCTCGCATCATCATACGCCAGCGCATACGCCGCCCTCTCGCCTCTCCGATCACACCATATCGGGTAAGTGTGGAGAGACTCGGGGGGAAATAATCGGGACTTGGTTTAACGGAGTGTGAACTTGTTATTCCGTGTTTAACATCTGTTCTCTAAAGAACAGAACCTATACAACTTAACAGAAATGTAGAATAACAGCTGTTAATATACAACCTAACAGAAATGTAGAATAACAGAGCTGTTAAAGATTGTTCCTTAAGGAACACCCAAGTTTATCAAGAGATTATAGTTTCGCCTTAACATTTGTTCTCTAAATAACAGAACCTATACAACTTAACAGAAATGTAGAATAGCAGTTGTTATCCATACGCCAGCGCATACGTCGCCCTCTCGCCTCTCCGATCACACTATATCGGGTAAGTGTCGAGAGACTCAGGGGGAAATAATCGGCACTTGGTTTAACAGAGTGTGAACTTGTTATTCCGCATTTAACATCTGTTCTCTAAATAACAGAACCTATACAACTTGACAGAAATTTAGAATAACAGCTGTTAATATACAACCTAACAGAAATGTAGAATAACAGCTGTTAATATACAACTAAACAGAAATGTAGAATAACAGCTGTTAATACACAACTTAACGGCAATGTAGAATAACAGAGCTGTTAAAGATTGTTACCTAATGAACACCCAAGTTTATTAATCGCTTAAAAAATCCTTCACAACATTCTAGATTTGAGATTATGGTTTCGCCTTAACATTTGTTCTCTAAATAACAGAACCTATACAACTAAACAGAAATGTAGAATAACAGAGCTGTTAATATACAACTTGACAGAAATGTCGAATAACAGAGCTGTTAAAGATTTTCCTTAAGGAACACCCAAGTTTATCAATCGCTTAAAAAATCCTTCAAAACATTCTAGCTTTGGGATTATGGTTTCGCTTTCGAAAAAACTAGAACTCCCAAGCGTAACTCCAAGTCTAAAGTGTAAATAAATAGACAATCTGAAGGTTAATCAAGACTATATATACATATATGCTCCCTAAGGTGGCAACCTCAGTTATAATACCCCTTCATGCTATCGGGATATGCTGGTATAATCATACGCATTAGGGACAACAGCGTATCCTTAACCCATTGTGTCGAGCTCAGCCATTTTGCTGGCTTTTCTGGCCACGCGCCAATGCCAAGGATTAACGCCTTCTGTCTTCCTTTCCTGGTGTCCTTTTGTGTCAATCGGCTTAACGCAATTGTTGTGACTGTCGCATTCAAATTTCACTCTCTGTGTGCTCTCAGCTGTTGGCTGTCAGCAATTATACCGACTTTGTCCTTTGTCCAAGACCAGGCAATTGAGCTGAGCTATCAACAACACCATTTCTTAGCCCTGATCAATAGAATAGCCTTTGGCAAACCCTTTAATATCTTGGGGGTAAAAGAGACTGAATTACACGTTGTCCGATCTATTGAACAAGGTTTGGAACAACGTGACAAATGATGCGTTGTATTTATTGTGTGTAGGTTTTTAGCCTAAGATTGTGAGACAAAGTAGCATCAAATATACTTTTTAGAGCTCTTTATTATCTTGTCATATATACATACATATTACTTTTCCAAATTGGAAGTCAAAACTATGAGCATCTGTTAGTTCAGTTTTTTAACATTCATTTTGATGTTGAGCTATGAATAAATCTTAAATGAATATCTTCTATAATATCTGTCTTTAGCTTATGAATACATTAGGTCTTATAAATTCTAGTCAAGGTTAGAGACTGTATTTAAAAACATACCGAAAAAGTGTGTCCGATATTTAGAGATTTGTTCACGAACGAAGAAAACCCGAGAATAACATTTTAAAATTGAAATGAATTGAAGAAACCCGAGGAACTTAAAAAACGGGACATTAGACGTTACGGGACATTGGACGAATCAATCTAAATTCCAATTTAATGCTACTGAAAGAAAACTACAAAATTCCTTTAGATTTGATAAAGACTATTGCACAATTCTTATCGATCAATATAGAAAAACTAAAGAATTAGTTTAGTTCTCTTCTTAAAATTTCTATTGCAACAATATTAAACTCTGCTGTAAAATAATTGCAAATTGTTCTTCTTGAGTAAACATAATTTCTATTATGCCTCAGCTATTTATGTGAAGAGGAGGATTTCTCTGCTCTAGTTGAAAGTTGAGCCAGTTTTTCCCACGGGAGAATATCCATAAATATGTAGTGGGAAAAGTGTAAAGGGCAAAACTTTCGTTTAGTTCGCTGATTGACCTTGTCGCGAAGGTGGTTTAAGCAATGGGGTCAATGCGGCAACTTGCTTAACATAAATAAATGCCACCTTTTCTTTTTTTTTTGGAGTCATGAATGAAAGATAAATAGAGAGCGAAAGAGCGAAAGAGAGAGAGAGAGAGTGCGACTTGCGTGTTATTCAATTAGTGCGAAGCCCCAAAATTTATACATAGTTTAAATGTTGTTAACGAGCTAAGCGCGCCAATTAAGCGCAGGTCATAACCCAGGAAGCAAGGAACAGGAAGTAGCCAGTAACCAGGAACAGGGTCAGGTACGAGGACACGGCTTTGACTTGTGCTTTGTGTCCTGTCCTCTCCTGTTTTGTCCTGAGTCCCTACTTGCGGCCACTTTTAGCGCGTTCTGCCTTTGACCTTTGCCCGTAATTTGCCGCCTTTTGGCACGCGACAGCTCGGGGGAGGAGGGGATGAACTGGGTAGGATCATCAGGATGAGGTGTCCTGTCCAGGTGAGGCCAGGATACCAGAAAACTCTGGCTCGATTAATGTGCCAGAAATTTGCATAAATTATCCCATATTGCATATTCATGCGGCGACAACGGCAACGTGACCCGTGACCCGACCTGACTCCAAAATGGCCGACAGAATGGACAGACTGAAAGAGATGGAGATAGTCAAAGACAGAGAGAGAGAGAGAGAGAGACGAGAAGTCGACTGCGTCAGCGTCTTGTGGCCGCACTGCGGTTGCCATTGAAGCTCTCTTTCTTCCCGTTGTTCGCGTTGTTGTTGTTGTCATAATTATGCAACATTTGTATGCAGAGGACTTCCAAGCTGGTTGGGGGGACGCGAAGTTGCGGTTAAACGTTTTACGCATATTAATTGCATTTTCATTGCCTACTTTTAGGCGTTGCTCTGCTCGTCTTGAAATTATTTCGTCTATCTCACTTACTCTTCTTCTCCTTCTCATGTCTTTTTGTAGCTGAAGGTGCATTCAAGAAGCTGAAGCCGGAACCCAACAGCGGGCTGTCAACGGTTTCCGCCGGCATCACATCGCCCGGAAGTGGACTTTCCTCGCTGAGTCAGCACGCCGGCCACACGCCAACCACAGCATCCTGCCCAACGCCAGCCAGACGAAGACATCGCACCACATTCACACAGGTCAGTGATGTCGCCGCCTCTCCCTTTCCCTTTCCCTCTCTTTTTGCTCCTTCCCTAGACACCCTAGAACACCCTATTTAACTAGACACCCTACTCGACTCACCCTGTTGTCTCACTCGTTCCCATTCTCGCTGTCTTCGTCTCGTGTCTCTGCACGTAGTGAGAAATTTTAATTAGATTTCGTGAAGGTTACGCTCGTAATTAAAACTTTGGCATTTTCCAGTTACAAGCTGCCAACAGCACAGATACTATATACAATGTGCATGTGTCTATATATACATATATAGTCATGTCCGTGTACGAATATATCCGCTGTTGTTTTTATTGTTGTTACCTCAAGTTAGCCTATCTTACAGCATTGAGCAGAAGACAAACTTATGTGTTGACCCGAATAAAAGTAAATAGCAATCGAAATCGAAATATTCAAATTTCAATTCCGATTATGTATATCAAAATAGTAGTATTCAAAAATAAAAAAAAGAAAACTTTCTAAACTCTTGAGGTTTGTCTTCAATCTAATATACATAGTACTTGTAGTAAAAGTTTCTTATCAACATAGAAATCTACAGTTAGTCCGTAATTAATGAAATTTAAAAAATATATAAAAATAAAAAAATTTAATTCCAAAACAACTTTTCGAAAAAAAAAATAAAGTTCAATATATACATTTATTCCAAAATTAATGAAATTTAAAAAATATAGTCGAACATTTGGACATGAACATGGTATATTTGTTATATCGATATAGTACCGCATTCAAAATATACCATAGACGGCACAATATACCAGATTGTTAGCCAAAGCAACTAAGACCCCTAGTAAGTTGGCGTTTTTGTCCATACAAAAGTATTTCTTTAATACCTTTCACAATTTTTATCTGATCGCAATCAAATTTTCAGGACTCGTAAATACTATAGTTATTATTGTATACACCAATATTCGTAGCTCTAGCTTTAAAATTATTCGATTTTTTTTTATTTGCGGGGGCGGAAGTGGGCGTGGCAAAAATTTGAAACAATCTTGATCTGCGTGCAAACATAACAAATGCTGTCGAAAAAAATTAGAGCTCTATCTCTTATAGTCTCTGAGATCTAGGTGTTCATACGGACAGACGGACAGACAGACGGACAGACGGACATGACTAGATCGTCTCGGCTGTTGAAGCTGATTAAGAATATATATACTTTATAGGGTCGGAGATACCTCCTTCTACCTGTTACATACATTTCCTGCCGGCACAAAAATATAATACCCTTCTACCCTATGGGTAGCGGGTATAATAATTGAAATTTAGTAGGATCAAAAGTACATAGCAAGTTCACAAAAGAGTCTTTATTTAGTTGCCTAAGAATAACTTGAACACTTCAGTTTCTTAAGTTTAGTTTATATCGAATATTGAATACAGCTATGCACTTTGAAATAGAAGTGATAGCGAGAGGCATAATTGAAAAGGTGTGTTTAGAAATAAATCAGCGGACGCAAAAGGAATAACAGGAATAACAGCAAGAGCTAGAATCAGAGCCAGAGCAAAAGCAGAACTCTTCTTCACTTGCACTGTCTCTTTCTCTTTCTCTCTGGAACCTCTTTGACTGTAAGCTCGAGCCTTTAAGCAGCTTTTCGGGCATGGCGAATTTAAAGCTTTTGACGTGCGCTCCCGAAAGTAGACAACACAATTTGCATTTGCAATTGGGAATAGCTGGAAGAATGTGAATGCCAAGAGACACAACAACAAAGTGCGAGAGTGAACAAGAAAGCGAGAGAGAGAGAGAGAGAGCGAGACGAACTCATAGAGCAAATTAGCCAAATTAAAATCCGCTTAATTTCAGGAACAATTAGCGGAACTGGAAGCAGCATTCGCCAAATCGCATTATCCGGATATTTACTGTCGCGAGGAGTTGGCGCGCACCACGAAACTGAACGAAGCAAGAATCCAAGTGAGTAGCCCCAAAAAAAATATACTATACTATATTATAATATTGTGTATATATATATTCGATATTGTGTTTGAAACACACGATAGGCAGAAATTTATTACAACAGTTGTTTGTGGATGAACCGCAATTGAAATGTTTTGCATTTCTGGGTAATTTGCGCAGTGATGCGATTTCAGGACTCGCATTTCGAATTGCCATCTAGATGGTAGCTAACAGAGTACCAGAGTGAAATCCCGCTGATGCATTCGCTGATGATCTCGGTTAAGCGATTAGTGTGCGATTATTCCAATTGAATGCTTCACATTTGGGTGTCGCGCTAAAGTGCTCTCTCCGGCGACACCGACAACGACGAGCTTCAAAGGAGACGCAAGTCAACCCCCAGGACAGCAGTCATATGTATATACATAGAGAGCACTCTGGCCCCTTTTTGTTTCCCATTCCCATTCGCATTCCCATTCTTTTTCGTCGTCGGTGTTACCCCCCGTGTGTATGTCTGGTTAGCGATTCTGTTGCGCTTTCAAGTGCGCCGCGGTAATAATTAATTTATAGTTTTTATCGTGACTGCGAAACAAGTGAATGATGCAGCGGGTGGCCAACTCCGACTCCGACTCTAGCTTCTTCTTCTCTCACTCCCCTCTAATGGTATATTGAGCTTTCTCTCTCTCTCTCTCTCTCTCTTTAGCTCAAGGGGCGGTTTTATCGTGTGTGTGTGTGTTGAAAGCGCATTTCATTTGCCATTCGAGGTGTAGAGTTACATTCAACTGCTCCTCACTCATTCAACTGCTCCTCACTCATACAACTGCTCCTCACTCATTCCACTGCTCCTCACTCATTCCATTCGATTCCATTTCAAACTCACACCACATTTTAAGGTTCGCTTTTAGCAAGTGTATTTTCAGAGTATTGACTGACAACAGTCTTTAAAAAGGTCAAACAACATTGTACATGAAATTGTTCGTTTTCTATTTCTTTAAAAATAATGTTTATTTTATACTTCTTTTGAGCAAAGCTACTGAGATCCTCTTTTTTGCTTTACAAATTATTTAGGGAGCAACAAAGTTTGTTTTACTTTTAAGTTTATAGAACGATTATTTCTTGATCTGCGATAATTATGTGAGAAGAACAAACAAATGCTGATTGATATACTTTGCAAATGTGGCACAATCTCGCTCCGGGGATCTGAAATTGAATCTCTCTTCGCTTACAACAAAAAAAATCCCCCCCAGAATCACGACAACTGTCGACGATCAAATGACAGGCAAATGACGAACCGAGTTGAGCTATTAGCACAGCATAAACCATATTTTTCTACAAATGTTCAAATATTTACACGACAACCCTCACCTCACCTCCCCTCCCCACGCCTCTTCTCCCTCTGTTGGCTGGTTAACTCCTGCAGCTCATGATGCGACCGCAACCCTGACGTATTTGCTGCACATGTGTGTGTGTATGTGTGTATGCCATCCCCCTATTGCCTCCTTTCGCTCTTCCGCTTTGCCACTCTGCTGGTAATTTGACGAGTGCTCGGCGCTTACAACTTGACTCTGGCACTCACTTAACAACAGCAACAACAACAACAGCAACTACGATGAGCAGCGAAAGCAACTCCATCGAGTTGTCTACATCGTAATTTCGAAATTCTTCTTTTTGTTGTTGTTGTTGATGAGAATTTGTCGTGTATACATTTTATTGCAAATTTGATGTAGTTGATGTTGTTGTTGTTGCCCCCGTTAGGCCAACCATCTGTCTGCAAAAATGTGACATTCACTGCGAATCGGAATCGTAATCGGCATTCACATTGCAATCCACAATTCGCATGCTGCTGCTGCATTAGCCTTCACTTGTTTGCTCGCTCAAATGATGATGTCCTCTTAATTATGGTGACTTTCCTCCCCTTCTTTCCCTTCTTCACTCCTATTAAATGCTCGTTGTTCGTTGTTGTCTGGGCATAGTTGAAAAGCTTGTAATTGCCGTCATAATTAGGCAGAATTTCGATTATGTTCGAAACGTTCGATTTGCACAGATTGGAACATTGTAACAACAAGCAGATTAAAAGGTTCTTCAATTGGGGGTTTAAGTTAAATAATGAAAAAAAAACATGCAATTCTTTAAATATAAATTTTAGCTTACACAATTGCAACAAAAGCAACCCATTTGCAATAAAATCAAAACAATGCAGTATTCTTCTTAAAATATACCAAATTTTCTGTGCTGAAAAATACTAAAATATACCGACTATTATATTTGGTATATTGATAAAAATACTGTATTCGAAATATGTCACATAAACATAAAGAACAGTTGTAAAATCAAGAACAACATTTTCAATCAAGGCAAAAATATACAATTTAAGGAATTGAATTGAAAAAAGTAAGAAAGCTAGAGATTTTGACTAAAAGAAAAACAGTGCAAATACTGAAAATATACCAAAAGCTATATATTTGGCATATTTTGATGCATTCAAAATATATCACAGATATAAACAATTCTAAAATCATGAACAACAACAAAATATCATGTTAAAAGCGAAACAATAATTTGAACTGAAATTTAAGAAATGCAATTCAAAACACGAAAGAAAGCTCGATTGAATAAAAGCAAAACATTGCTGTTATATTCTTAATATATATCGCAAAAATACTAAAATATACCGAAAAGTATATTTGATATGCTGACACACTTAAAATATACAACAGATATGGAAAGAAGAAGACAGTTCTAAAATCATGGACAACAAAGAAAAAAGCGACACAATAATTTGAACTGAAATTTAAGAAATTCAATTCAAAAAATAATGAAACAATCATCGGGAACACAATATCTTAAATCTCAAATAATTCTTTAGCTTGATTGATTTTATTTATTAATTATTTATTTATTTATTTTGAGAATTTTGATGAAAACATAATTTTATTCTGTTTTCCACTTTCTAAATGGTTTCTTAAATTACTTTGAGAAATATTTGGAAACTATTTAGAATATCCAAATGGGCCTTACCATTTTATGGGTATCAACATTGGAAATTCAAATCCGTGACTCAAAGCGATATAGATCAAGTTGAGTAAAAAGAAAGTAGAGTAGGAATAAACAACTCTTTCAGTACAAAATTGATATTCAGCATACGAATGCATTTCTCGCCTCTATTATATTTATTTGTTGTGCCGATATGAATTGTGTCAAAATTTAATCTGTGTCTCGATTATGTTTAAGTTCAAACAATTGCGAGACAACAAAAAAATGGAATCGAATTCGTGGCGCTTATTCGCATTTGAAATACATGACCCAATAAGTAGGCAATGCAATCGAGAAAGAAATAATCGAACTTTATGTAAGAAATCAAGTCAAATTTACAGAAAAGAGAGAAGCGATTCATATTAAATAGATAAGAATTCAAATGAATGTGAACTTGATTCGAATAATTGACAAAAAACTAGCATAATTAAGTGAGCAGTGAAAAGTGCCGTCGGAATTTGTTGATGCGATTGAATAATAATAATAATAATAGTAACCGACTAGAAGGTTACCCTATATGCATAACATAATTTGAATAAAGCGAAGTGGACGCGAGTGTGTGTGTGTTTGGTGGAATTTAAAGCAGAAATCTAATATCAATTACGTGCGGTTGAGTTGCCATTTTGTAGGTCAACGCACCGCAGACAACAATTCCAAAAGTTCAACTAACTCGTAACAAGGATAACAACAACAATCATAATAATAAAAAAAAAAACAAACAACAACAACAGCAACAACATGGGGAAAACCCTAAACGGAGTCGAATTGAAAAAACCAAAGCACAAAACATTGCACTGAACGCGAGTGCGGCAAGAAAATTTGATTAAATGTTGAAAGTAAATTAAATTTGAATACGTTTAATTTTCATATTTCCGTCAACTCCACACGCACACAAACGCACATATATATGTGTGTATGTGTGTGTGTGTGTGTGTGTGTGTGTTTGTGTATTTTTGATGTATGGCTATTTGTATTTATAATTTGCATTCATCTAATTATGACTGCCTGCCTCCCAGCCTTCCTCTCGCTCTCTCTATCTTTCTATCTCTCACTCTCTCTCTCTAGTTGCTTGTTTAGATTGTCACATGTCCACAACAATGCTTTGAGGACAATAACAACATCTATATATATCAGGGAAAGGTCCGTAATTGAAAGTTTTAAACCATCAAGTAGAACCAGCAAAGTTTATCAATTCTAAACAAATACTAAAGCAGTTTTTCTATGAAACAAAACAATTGATTTAGTATGAAGAACAACTATATCATTTCATTTGATATATATGTACATTTTAAGGAATACTTTGAAATAAGATATGAAATTTACTATATTTTGAGATTGGATAGAATTTGAAATAAGAAAACAAATTTACAACATTTTGAGATTGGATAGAATCAAAAACAAAAAAGAGTAAAATAGAGTAAGACTTTAAATTATGAATATTTACTATATGGAGATTGAAAAAAACTGAAAACAAAAGAAGAAATAATATTATATAGGAACTATAAATAGTTGAATAAAAAACAAAAATATTATAGAAATAGAAATGAAATTTGACAGCATAAAGTTAAAAAAACATTATAATTTCGAACATAAGGGAAAATGCATATGAAATTTAAGTTTAATGAATTCAAAAAAGTAGTAAATAGTGGCAGAATTATATAGAAACTTGAAATTGTTGAAAGAGTATTAAAGAAATATAAATGAATTCGGAAAATATAAAGTTGAGAATATTGTAATCACAAAAGTAAAGGAAATTCATTAAAAAAAAAAGTAATAATATTATATAGGAGTTGAAATAATTGGATGAAAAATAACATGTCATAAAAGGATTATTTAAGAATAATGAATTAGAAATGAATTCTAAAAGTATAAAGTTGAAAATATTATAATTTCAAAAGTAAAGGAACTTCATTAAAAAAAAGTAATAATATTATATAGGAGTTCAAATAATTGGATGAAAAAGGATTATTTAAGAATTATAAATGAATTCGGAAAGTATAAAGTTGAAAATATGATAATTTCAAAAGTAAAGGAAATGCATATGAAAATGAAATTGAAAAGGGAAAAAATTATATACATATATAATATTTGCCAACTTAAGTTTATGGGGGAAAACAATTTAAGAAATCTAGAATGTGGCAAACTCTTAATCTAAAGTGGAACTTTACAATCAATTAAGCATACGGGGAAAAGATGAAAAGCAAACTTCTTGGCTCTAAGGGAATAAAGTATTGCGACCCCCAAAATGATAGAAAGGATAGAAAAGATAAAGAAATTGTCGTCAAGAAATTATCAGTTTATTCTAGGGTAACGCAAAGTCGAGTCTTTTTCCAGTTATAGTGTTTTTACAATTTGTTTTTCAACTTCCATTTTTTTTTTTTTGCTTTGCTGTTTTCTGTATGTGTGCAAAGTTCTATTTGTGTTGTGTGTGTGCCATCAAATGGATCCTTAATTGAGTTACTCCGCCCACACACACACACACACACACACACACACACTAGCTTGATAGACAAACTGTGAGACGAGCGAGAGGACGAACGCTGTGTTTGCAACCCTCCAACAAACAGTCATGCCTCATGGTTAAGAGCATTTTTTACCAGCATACATACACACCCACACACACACCAGCACACACACACACATGCTAGTCTGGGATGGCATTTTTATGCTGGCTACCAACCAAATGTAACCGAACGAGCCATAAAGTGGGCACAGCAAAACAACCCCAACGAACGAACGAACGCAGCTGTATTTTTCATTAAAACCAACACACACCCACACACACAAGCAACGAGAGAGTGACAGAGATGGAGAGACACATAGTCATGGACAAAGATAATAATAATGATAAAATAAATACAAGAAAAATGCCAAAGACGTCCAAGAAGACGACGAGCAAAAGAAAAAGCTGCTTCAACGTGCTTTTCTCCCCTCTCTGCCCTCTCCCCTTACCTTGCCCATTCTCTCTCACTCTCATTCTGCCTCTCCCCTCGTCCTCTGCGTTGTCTGGGCCGCCATTACTCGAAGAGTCGTCGCCGTCGCCTTGTAAGTAACTCAAAGCAAGCTGAGCAGCTTTCAAAATGTCGGAAATTTTTACACACTCACAACACTCACGCCCTCCCTCCCGCTGCCCCCTGCTCATCTACCTACTACTTCTACTACTTCTCCCTTGCTGTCTCTCTTCTGACCCTGATGTTCGTCATCGCATAAGCAGCAACCCCCGATGCCAGCTCCCTCGTCCCGTTTCCCCCCTCTGCTTGGGGTCTTGTCTTGTCTTGTCTATGGCAAAGCGCGCGACTTTCATCTTGGCAATTTCTTTTTGCCATCAAGAGCAGCAAGAGGAAGAGAGGAGAGAGCTGATGCTGCTGCTTGAGGCAGCTCCCAACCGGAGCAATCGTGAGGACCATCTTTAATAATGTCTAAGCATTGCTCCCCACTCCCCACCCCCCACTGCACTCCCCTCACTTAGGAAGACCAAGGCAACAAACAGCGTCGTCAACTTATTTTCAATTTCAATTTTGTAGATTTTTTTCACTCATAAGACGACAGACAAGGAGGCAAGGATATTGAAGCTGCATAGCTAGCCAAGAGCCGTAGAGGGGGGGGGGGGGGGGGGGGGGAACGGAGGGAAAGTGCGGGGGTGCGGGTGCAGGGACCAGGGACCTGTCTTTTCGCTATTGCCATTGCCTTTACATTTACTTTACTGGTTTTTTTTTCCTTCTTTTTCTTCTTCTGTTGTCATCATCATCCGCTTTCCATTTTCTTTTTGCCTTTCAAAACGAAATTGCCAGCGCTAGGTTTGGGATGGGGAGGGGGAAGGGAAGAAGGAAGGAGGCTTGCGATGGCATGTCGATTAGTTAATTCAAACAACTTAAAGTCCGACAACGCTTTAATTGACATTTTTTTTTGTGTTGTGTGTGCCTCGGTGACTAATCCCATTTTTTTTTTTTGCAGGTGTGGTTTCAAAATCGCCGTGCGAAGTACCGTAAACAGGAAAAGCAGCTGCAGAAGGCACTGGCACCATCTGTGATTCCGTCGTGCAACGGTATGATGCGGAACATCCAAGGCTATAGCGTATCTCGCGGATACCAGCCTTATCCGCATCACAACACCATGAATCGTTATCCTCAGGTAAATCACACTTACACACTTATACAAAAAACCATTTTTTGATATATTTTCGTTGTAGGATCTGTTCCAGATGGGCGCTTCATCGTATCCGGGCATGACGCAGCCCTTCTCCATGGCCCACAGCACAAATATGGGCTCTGTGGGCGTGCGTCAGGACTCGATGGGTAAGTCGTATAACCGTATAACCGCACAACACTAACTTGATCTATATAACTCACGCTCTGTCAATCGATCAATGCCTCAGACTCACTTTTCATTTTCTCAATTACTAAACCGAACGCGTCGCTTATCGCCGAACAACTAAAAGAGTCTCAGCTGTGCGTTTGCCTTTTTAGATGCTTGCGATCGCAAGCTTTGAGTTTCTTCTCCTCTCTCTTTCTCTCGCTCTCACTCTCGCTCGGTTTCGATCTCACGCTCTTCAAGAGCTTTGACTCTCTGCACTTGAGCTTGCAATCAGTGCTGCCAACTTTTGACCAGCAAAAAAAAAAGCTGTTTTTGACGGGAAGAATGAAGTTAAAAGTTAAAAAAAAAAAATCATAACAAATCCAATAAAAAGCTAAAAACAAGTGTATCAAAACAGAGAAAAAATTAAAAAACAAAAAATTATTAAGTTAATTTTTGTTTAAAAGATTTCCATCATTTTATCAATATCTTCTTAGTTTGCCTCATCATGTTCAGATATTTTCGAGGCACTTCATAGTCGACGCAGCATTTTTCGATCCTTCACAATCCGTGTCTGTATATTGAAGTAAAAATTACTACAGTATACCTTTAACTTGAAATTAACACTTTACCTTATGCTTAGAATGCAGTTAGTCGTCCTGAGGCCTATCGAATTCCCTATAAAGCCAGAAATCGTGGCATTTTTGTTTATATTCTTTTGGCATTTCACAATTTGCTAAGAATTTACATGCACTTTTTATATAGGGATGGAAGCACTAAGCAAGTGATGACTATCGTAAAGCTGCCACTTTTTCATATTTTGTATTAAAGTTTTAGCAACACAAAAAAAAGTCGGGAAAAAGTCAACTGAATTTCTAAAAAAAAACAGAATTCTCGCTTTTCACAATTCCTGCAATTTACAAATTTTTGCACGCAGTTAGCCAGTTTTGACGGGAAAAAATCCAAATTGGCAGCACTGCTTGCAATTCACAAGCAAGCAAGCGAGCAATTGTGACGTCATAAAGTACATTCGATGCTAAAAGTTGTATTTGCAAACTCGCTTTTTTATAAGCAGAATTCCATTTTAAACATAAATTAGCTTTGAAGAAGTTGAAGGCATTAGAAAATAAAATCGATGTCATTCAATTCAATTCGATTAAAGAAAAATCTTAGCTCTGCTTCGATTTCGATTTCGAAGTAACCTTCTCTAATTTACTCAAATCACTCTCTGCAGAGCGAAAGAGCGAGCTTTATGCGTAGTCGGATAGTATTTTGTCAAGTTCTCTTTATATACACATGTATATATTGGTGATATATTCCCTAGCTAATATCCGCTTCAGTTTCAAGTCTCATCTCAAACCCAAATTATGCTGACTACCTTTATAATGATGCCGGAGTAGATATTGTGGAAGGCATTCATCATGGATAAAGAGCAGAAGAAAACCTTTTAGAGTAACTAACTTCAAACTGAGATAGAAAATATCACAAAGCCAAAACTAGGAAGTTAAGGTGATGAGACACAGATAGATACACAGATAATTCTCAAAAAGAAAAAGAACGAATTTAAGGGACAAGAAGACGATGTCAAAATAAACCCAATTGATACCGAAGACAGAACATCGTTTTTGCTCTAATGAATCTAGTCGGGAAGATCATATTATTAACTCTTGTGACGTTTGTTCCGAATAAGTTTTCTCACTAAATGAGTTGTTATGGTACTTTATTACTGTACTAGTTAAATTGTTTATTTAATAAACCGAATCAGAAATAAAAAGTCCTGAAGATAACGAGAATGATACAGAAGATGAAAGTGAACTAGAACAGAAAAAACGAATCTGAAGACAGAAAAATGCAAGACAAGAATCTACAGCAGAAAAAGATGAAGGCTGCACAGATCAGCTCGATATGACTATATAGAAGGTCAACAAACATCCAATTGATATTAAAGACACGCTAGCAAAGCAGAAGTCAATATAAGAATTAATTATAATAATATAATAATAAAGAGGATTCCAAGCCATTAAACTGTAGAATAGATAATGTGAAATGTGGAAGAAGAAACCACTGATGAGGATGAACTATTAAAGCCAATCAAAACGTCTCAAATATAGACAGATAAAGAGTTTAATCAGCGATGAGTTAGGCATAAAGTTGGAGAACAAGAAATTAAAGAATATATCAAATCAAAAAAGTTAAGAAAGCTACAGTCGAGTGTACTCGACTGTGAGATACCCGCTACCCATTTTGAATAAATACAATATATTTTGTGGTATTATTCTCAAAATATACCAACTATACTGAAAAAATACTACAAATATACCCAATGGTATATGTGGTATATCGATATAGTACCGCATTCAAAATATACCATAGATGGCACAATATACCAGATTGTTAGCCCATACAAAAGTATTTCTTTAATAACTTCGACAATTTTTATCGGATCGTAACCAAATTTTCAGGAATCATAACTACTATAGTTATTATTATATATACCAAAATTGGCAACGCTAGCTTCAAAATTACGCTTGTTATTCGATTTTTTTGATTTGCGGGGGCGGAAGTGGGCGTGGCAAAAATTTTAAACAAACTTGATCTGCGTGCAAATATAACAAATGCTGTCGAATGCTGATTATAGCTCTATCTCTTATAGTCTCTGAGATCTAGGTGTTCATACGGACAGACGGACAGACAGACAGACAGACAGACGGACATGGCTAGATCGTCTCGGCTGTTGACGCTGATCAAGAATATATATACTTTATAGGGTCGGAGATGCCTCCTTTTACCTATACATTTCCTGCCAGCACAAATTTATAATACCCTTCTACCCTATAAAAAGTTATTCGAACGGATATCTTCTTATTATTGTTACTCATCTGCATTCTCCTCTTAAGACAATTCAAGTATCCCCCAGAAATTAAAGAAAACCCCCAATATAAGAGAAATATGGATTTCGTACAATAAAGTTAACACGCCAACAGAAATTTTATTATAAACACACTTATCGGTTCCTGTCCACACACACACACACACACACACACACAGACTTTTCCCCACAATCATTTTGTGTTGTTATTCAGTTGATTTGAGAAATTTGCGTTGTCTTTAATAAAATAAAATCTCGATGACGTTGTGTCGAAAGTAAATTTCCGTTGGCTCCATTAATCTGATCTGATTGTCTGATTTTTGTTTTATTTTCTTATTTATTCTTTGTTATTATTTTTTGTTGTTTTTTGTTTTGTTTTTTGTATATCGATGGCATAGTGGAATAAAATTGCCGTCTTGCCGACGTCTCCAATGTTTTCAATGGGACTTGGGGGCGCCAGTAAACAAAACATAACCGAAAGATAAGAACTTCGTGAGGAGTGAGGGGTGAAGGGAGGAGGGTGCACATATGGCATACGAGGGGAGGGGAAAGTGTGCATAATAAGCAAAGCAAGCACTTAACCGGATATTATGAGTAAAAGTAAGAAAAAAGCAAAAGGCGACGACGAATCAGCAAATGAATTTCCGGCCAGGAGAGAAGAGGCAAAAAAAGCCAAAAGAAGAAAAACGTCACAAGACAAATTTCTTAATAAATCGCAAGGCGGCGAGTCCAGTTTATCAGTTATCCTGTCCAAGGACTATGAATTTCCGCTGCACGGAAATCTCCGGAATGTGAACTAATCTTTGCACTTCAATCTAAACACCAATCCAAAATTTCAGCAATTACAAATGTCTCTTACTTTGCATTCTTTCTATAATAATTATATTTTGTATTTTTTGTATTTGCAGGAATGTCGCCGGAGGACGAATGGTATAATAAAAGTTTATCTGCATTGCGGATGAATAGCTCACATCATCCGAACTTATCGGCGCCGATGCTTCAATACCAGACATAATCAAAGACCTTTGACGACTTCTTTTAAAAGATCGCAACTCAAGTTCCTCCTCCTCTCATCCTGTTCCTGATCCTGTTCCTCCGCATCCTTGTGCCCAGACCTTCCAGTGAGTTGAGATGTTTTAAGAGCGAGTGCGTCAAATGGACAGCAGCGACTAAAGCGAATAAGAGAATACGATTAAGTATTTCCACA
This sequence comes from Drosophila kepulauana, assembly GCA_023558455.1. Lineage (NCBI taxonomy): Eukaryota > Metazoa > Arthropoda > Insecta > Diptera > Drosophilidae > Drosophila > Drosophila kepulauana. The sequence continues at coordinate 31,680,808 of CM042371.1, forward strand.
TACTCAAATCTCTCTATATAGTACGTAGAGAGCATATCTATCTCTGTAACTGTAATTGTATCTGTATCTAGAACTATTCCGTGTATGTCAACTAGCTAAGAGTGTGCTGAGTGTGTGTGTGTGAGTGTGTGTGTGTGAGTGTGTGTATGCTATGTATTGATATCTAAGATATTTGTCGTACTCGAACATTTTTGTGGGCGTGACACACCCGATATACGATATACGTATACTTAATCTACTTGTAAGACTTGTTGATATTTTTCTGTGTACTCATTTTTTTTTTTTTTTTTTTTTGCAATTATACATATATATATGTATTTACGATATCTAAGCGAATATATATATATATATATATACGTATATGATATATAAAGAATTGCGAATCGTATGCATAAGTAAATTTATTGTATTGTAATAGGCGACTAGTCGTAGCAACTAAGCGAATTGTGTATTGAGATTTTAGCGTGACATTATATATGATAATAGCACAAAAACCAAAGCCAAGAACGTAAGATAAATCCAAACAACAAAATATTGTATCATACTCTCTCTCTCCGTGTGGATCGTACCCTATGTATACTACACTACAATATAAAACTTAAGAAAACGAAAGAAAGAAAACAAAAACAAACGAGCATAACGAGATTGCGGATAGAATAAGACAGATTGTTACAAAACAAACGAAACGAATAGATTCGACTTTGCCACACGCTAATGCTACTCGTTACAGCGGCAGCAAACGCGTGTAACGAGTTTCAGTTGTACATTTATTTCAATAACGGCAACAAATCAAATCGCCCTTCATTTCACAGCTCGCAACTCGGCAGGCAACACTCGTTACTCGTTACTCGTTAACACAACGTAGTCGCTACAATTCTACACCAACGAGTAGGCAAAACATGCTGCAGCGAGTCACTCGCTTCATTTGAATAGCTATCGTTCAACGCAAGCACGCTACGAATATATTTTCCACAGTTACTCGCTATTTATTGCAGCAACGAGAACATGCTGCATGCGTTATTTGTTGCTTGCTATTGTCATTCGTTGAACACAGCTCGCAACTCGCAGGCAACACTTGTTACTCGTTAACACAACGTAGTCGCTACAATTCTACACCAACGAGTAGGCAGAACATGCTGCAGCGAGTCACACGCTACTATTGAATAACTATTCCTTCAACGCAAGCACGCTACGAATATATTTTCCAGAGTTACTCGCTATTTATTGCAGCAACGAGAACATGCTACACACGTTATTTTTTGCTTGCTATTGTCATTCGTTGAACACAGCTCTCAACTCGACAGACAACACTCGTTACGCGTTAACACAACGTAGTCGCTACAATTCTACACCAACGAGTAGGCAGAACATGCTGCAGCGAGTCACTCGCTGCTATTGAATAGCTATTCCTTCAACGCAAGCACGCTACGAATATATTTTTCACAGTTACTCGCTATTTATTGCAGCAACGAGAACATGCTACACACGTTATTTGTTGCTTGCTATCGTCATTTTGTTTTTGCCACGAAACCAATCACACATCCGCATCCGTGACGAGAACATCGAGTTTAACATCGAGTTCAACATCAACAGCAGCAAACTAATTGCATACAAAAGGCTATTTCCAAAACCCAATCCAATCCAATCCAATCCAAACAAAACAAAAACTATTCTAAAAACAAACAACACAAAAAAAAAACAAAACAAAACGAAACTTTCGAACTATTTAAACTTGTGTAAACTAATTGTAAGTGGATTTTTTTTAGCTAAGCAATGCATAAACAAGAGTTAAATTTAATAATTAATTATAAACACACACTAAACTAAATACGAAAGCATCAAAACCAAAATGCAAAACAGCAACAACTGCAACCAAAAAAAAAAAAAAACAAAAAACAAAAAAAAAATACATAAACTATATATATTTAAATACGAAAAACCAAAAGATGTTTAACAAATTATGCCAAAAAACAGCAAAATGAACATAAATAAAACTAATAAAAGAACAACAATGAGTTTTTATTATTATTATTATTATTATTTTGCGATCCTTTCCTCCAAAGGACATCCTATTTATATTCATAGATCGGTCAAAGCTTAAAGGGCAGTGAAAGTACACATATATAGTATTGGAATCACAGGATCTGTTTATTGGATTCTTTAAGGAAGACATTCTAAATTTGTCAAAGAAAACACAAGGATACTGAACGTCCTTGAAAGTCTTTTAACCAGTCGAATTTCGAGGACCTTTTTTGTTTTTCAAAATTAGCTATATCTCAAAGGTCATTCGTCCTTGGCAATTAATATTAAAATTAATGTCAAACAAATTTTATTTAAGAGGACTGGACAACTGGCCAAAGGACATGCAAATAGTACTTGTGGTTTTCAAGTTATCAAGGACTTTGTGTCCTTACAGCACCCAAGATACAATACTTGTAGAAAAAATCCTATATCACGGCCATATCCTTGCGAGTCCTGTGTCAATCGAAGCGTATTCCTAAGGACTATTATCCTACCAAATTTGATCCCGATCGTCCTTGTGGTTCTCGAGTTATCCTGGAATTTATGATTTTTTGAATATTTCATTTCGTCAACGGAACCGAAAAATTTAAAGTGTTTGATGCCAATCGATAAAGTTTATCCTTACGATTCTAGCAATATGTGTCCTTTGAAAATCGGACAGGATTTGGCCGAGATATAGCGAATTTTCAAAAAAAGGACCCACATTAATAGTGCCCAGAAAATAGCGTATATCTGGGTCATATCCTTGCCTGATCCTTGCAAATCATATGTCAAACGAAACTGCTTGGAGAGACCTACCACAGTTCCAAAGGACATTCAGATCGTCCTTGTAGTTCTCGAGTTATGCCGAAACTTTCAATTTGTATATACTTTTTATTTTTTATATATTATTTAATACAAATTTTGTTTCTCGAAATCGTCGCGAGGTGCCAAAAAGTTCCCAGTTAGCAGCTGAAATACCAGGCGAACAGAAATCAGCAGCAAGCAGAAATTCATTTGGTAAATCAAATTTATGTTGCATACTTTTAGGATGGCCCAGACAAATTGCCGACTGCACTTGAAATACCATCGATCCTAAAAGTATGCAACACAATTTTTGATCAATGAAAAGCACAGCTGCGACACATTTCTTGATGGAAATGAATAACTCCTAAACTACATGAGATTTTTTGATGCGTTTTTTTATTTTTGAACTAAGGAAGGTTCCTAGAATAATTTGTGAAAAGTGGAAATACTGGAAATATTTATTTTTTTAATAAATTTTTTTTTTATATGTAGATGAATTTAAAAAATCACAATGTCATAAATTTTGACCTAAATTTTGTCATAAAATTTTCATTAATTTGACTTCTGATCATAAGAAATTGCGTTTTTTGCTAGCTGAACGTCTTTATAATATAAAGGGATTAAGACTCAATGGAAAATATTTTGTTGTTATACGTTTACGTATCAACTACAAGACTATACATATCTGTAAAATCAAAAATATTATATATATATATATTTTGTGCATCCTCATGCTCAACAAAACTAAACATGTTCTCTCTAAAATCTTCTTATTAACTTTTCAATTTCACTTTTCATACTATTGTGGGCAAAAAGTAAGGTGAATTTTCAATTTAAACTTCGCGGGCCTAACAATTCGGCCTAGTTCTTTTTTTCTTGAGCTGGCAGGACTTTTGATGACATCTGGGCCAAATTTCATATGAATCTCATAATCAGAAATATATTTACGCTTGTGTTTTCTAAACGACCAAGAGTGAATTTTTCGATTTTTACAATGTCTGAAGGAGAAGTGCCATCAAATTTTTGCTTGCTGAATGAAATTTCGGCTGCGGAAACGTTGAGGATGTTGCGGAAGACCTTTGATGATTCTACCATGTCACAAAAAAAATGTTTATAAGTGGTACAAAGACTTCAAAGAGGGGTGAGAACGTGTTGATGACTTGGAGCGCTCCGGACGACCATCGGCGTCAACAGATGACCCACATGACAATGAAGTGGAGGAATTAGAGACCTTACTGATATGATCGGAATATCAGAAAGATCTGTGAAAACCATTTTGAAGGACCATTTGGACCTACGAAACGTCAAATCTCGTTTGGTACCAAAAACGACCAATTTCTGTACACGTTTTTCTTGACCATTTCGTCAAAAATTCGACGCATATCGTTCTGCAACCACCATATTCGCCTGATTTGGTTCCGTGTGACTTCTGGATATTCCCAAAACTCAAGAGACCACTTCGGGGAACGCGTTTCGAGTCGATTGAGGAGATAAAAGCTAAATCGAAGAAGGCACTGATAGCTATACCGAAAAGGGACTATTTGGCATGTTTCGAGGATAGGAAAAAAAGGTTGCATAAGTGTATTTTATCGGGAGGGGATCACTTTGAAGGGAATGATATTGATTTAGAAGAATAAATAAAGATTTTTCATTTTACAAACAAATTCACCTTACTTTTTGCCCACAGTAGTATGTTAACTTTCAAAAATTGGTTTTCCATCAAGAAAAGTGGTCGGCTGGACCATAGTGCGACAGCTGTGAGTTTACTTCTCAATATCATATCATAAATAAACAATTGAAATGAGCGCAAAGTCCGACTGGCCAACTGATCCACAAAAGGGTTTCGAAATGCAGAGACTGGCAAAAATTCCAGAAAAGGCGCCAGCATAAACATAAACTGCAATTTCCTTATTAGTGCAATAAGAAGCACAATTTGCTTCTCTCTCAACTCATTTCTCAGTATGTGTATTTATTTAGTTGCTAAGAGAATACGTGATAAATAGTTATATCCGAGTGTAATGTGAGTTGTCTAGATCGTCAATTTCTTTGCAAATTTCTCCTTACATCTGAGTGTAATGTGAGTTGAACTTCTTTTTTATTTGTTGTCTAGATCTTTGCAAATTTCTCCTTACATCGTGATAAAAAGTAATATCCGAGTGTAATGTGAGTTGAACTTCTTTTTATTTGTTGTCTAGATCTTTCTCCTTACATTGGGGTCATCCACTCGGTGGGCAGACAACGCTGCAGGAAGGGAACACAGTCGATGAAGTAGGCGAGTCGATTTATCCACTTGGGTATCTGCTGGCCACACAGGATGCGCGACATGGCGTCCGAGAAGTGATTGCAATTGTTGCTGGTCAAATGATAGCTATTCCCTGTGAATTGACATCCCAGTTGCTCCACAATGCGCATCACCTCGTCACGGCTGAACTGCGTGTAGCCCAGCTGAATGCTCTCGCGATAGTGGAAATGCTCTCCCAACTCAATCTCCGCAGTGCGTGGCATCATCTCAAAGATGCCCGAGTTGGAGTAACTGTGGCCGCCATAAGTGTACTCTTTGTCGTACACCTGAATGCCGGTATGAAAGATTCCCAGACCGATTCGTGCTGCCCCGAATTCGTTGACGTTGAACAGATCGTAGACATTGAGGATCACCGGCTCCCTGTTGTACTCATTCAATGGCAGCAGCTCCTCGCAGCTCTCGCGACGTCCATTGAAGCAATTAAGCCATGGCAAGCGATTGAAGATCATATTCATCCTGTCTTAAGGGTAGATCCTGCTGCTCCCCAACAGTTGTCCTTTCGCTATTTAACTGCGTCCTTTCTCGTATTTAAATTAGCACAATTTTGTAGTTCGATTTTGAGATAGAAAATCAACATAGATTGTTGACATTTTACGAGAATCAAAAATAACAAAAGAAAACAAATAAATACAGCAAATGAAAGTCCAAGGAATACATACTATATAGTATAGTATAGTATAGTATAGTATAGTATAGTATAGTATAGTATAGTATAGTATAGTATAGTATAGTATAGTATAGTATAGTATAGTATAGTATAGTATAGTATAGTATAGTATAGTATAGTATAGTATAGTATAGTATAGTATAGTATAGTATAGTATAGTATAGTATAGTATAGTATAGTATAGTATAGTATAGTATAGTATAGTATAGTATAGTATAGTATAGTATAGTATAGTATAGTATAGTATAGTATAGTATAGTATAGTATAGTATAGTATAGTATAGTATAGTATAGTATAGTATAGTATAGTATAGTATAGTATAGTATAGTATAGTATAGTATGTATTATATATATATATGCATTATATGTGTATCTATAGTATATATTATATACGTATGTTCTGAATGTTGAAAGATTGAAATAATTGTAGGTGCAATGTATCTATAATAAACAGTGGTGTCATTTTTTTCCAAGCAAAAACAGCTGGATCAGCGAAATTAAAAAGCTAAAAAAAAGCGAAATACCAGAGAAAAAAGTTAAGAAAAAAGGTTATTTTTATAAAGCGATGTGGTGTATGTTTTTCATTTATAAACCCTCAGTTCAATACGTAATATAAAATATAATGGGTAATTCTCTGACAGATGTCACGTGCGACCATCTTTACTGTGAAAAAAAAACATAAACTGAAACAATTTTAAAAATAGGTGAAGGTTATTCTTAAAGCTTTGGACTAGCACTATATTTAGAGCTAAGATTGATTTTAGGAACTTGTTTCTGTTTTATGATAATATATATAAATTTATTTATTTTTTGGTTCGCGTACGAATTTGATAATTTTTGCAATTATCAGATAAGAAAGCAAAACAGAAAAAAAAATTCCAAAACCATTCGCAGCTTGTAGACTTCCTTTGGCATCGTCAATTTGTTTTAGCGCCAGCGAATTTCACAATGTTTATTCTACAAGTCGCTCCAATTTAGGTGCAAACTTTTGAGGGAAGTTATTCGATACAAGTAGATAGAAATATATTTTTAACATTTCAGTTGTTAAATTCGATTTAAACATCACTAAAATTTAAGTAATAGTAAACTAAAACAAAAGCTGCTTAAATTTGGTCAAAAAGCCAGAATTCCCGCTGCCCGCTGTTTTTATATTTTTCCCGCAATCACACTTCAAAAAAATCCAAATCTGACGGGAAAAAAGCGGAAATGACACCACTGATAATAAATATCATAGATAAAGCTTCAATGTTGTACACCAGAATATTCGATAGATGGCACCACTGAGAAAATATCAGCTGATGAACACAGCTCATTTAAATGCCAAGCAAATATTAAGTTGACTCAAAGGTCCCAGCTCTTTTCTCTTTTCTATTAAATGTAGTAATTAAATACTCTATTTAATATAACAAATAAATAAAATATGAAGTTTTGGCAAGTATTTATTACATGTTTGCAAGCTCCAAATGGAAAAGTCACTACTGATATTCTTTCAATAACCTAAAATTTTAACTTCCTTAAGAAAGACACTTTTTGCACTTTTGAGTAAAGATTTGCAACGCCTAGCAGCTATAAAAACAGCAAAGCGTTCGGTTATCTTCGAATTTCGAACATCGGAAACAAACATACACATCTATATATGTATTTTTGTATGATCGAGCTCGTTTACGCATTTTTTATAGCATAGTTTTCAGCGCCAGAAAACATGGAAAACATAAAAAGAAAACAAAAAAAAATCAAATGCAAATCAATGAAAAATTTTCATTGAAAATTCAAGTCTACTCGCTTCGATTCTTATGCAAATCGTTGCATGCAGCTTATCGGTATGTATATCGATAACTGTCAAACCGTTTGTATAAAGCGCGCGTCATTTGAAAAACAAAACTCAATACGCACATATTATTTTAATATTTTATTTTATTTGTAGGTTCTTAAACGGGTCGCTGGTTGTATACAATATGTCAGCATGTGCTTGTGTGTGTGTGTGTGTGTCTGTGTTTTTATTTATTTTGAAACAAACGTACATTAAATTAAGAAATATATATTAAAAAAAATGTATGTAATTGTACCATATGAAACAGCTTCGCTTCAATGCTGTATTTGTTTCTTTGTGTATATGTGTGTGTGTTGTTTGTGTGTTTTTTTTTTGTTGTACACGCGCTTAACCCAAAAAAAAAAAATTTACTTGTAATTATGCTAAATTACAGCAGAAAAAAAATTGTTATGTGACTTGTACGTTTAACTTTAGCTTTGTTTTTTCATTCATTATACATATTCACTTTAATGTTTAATTTTAATATAATTATTAAATACATATTTAGTAGTAGTAACTTTTTGTCTACTGCTGATTTTGTTGCTGTTGCTGTGGCATTTTTTCGCATGTCGCTTGTCGTGATTTTTAGTTTTGTTTGTTGGAGGGTTAAAGGTCAACAGAACGATGATGTGTCTGTGTTTCATGTTCAATGTTCATTGATGAAAACCAAGCACGAGGAGAGTCGATTAAAAATTGGACACGCACACAAATGCAAACATACATATATACACATGATTGATTAATAATAAAAAGTGATAGAGATTGAAAATTAAAAGTAGTTTGCTCTCCTGCAAGATATTTGTCTAATATGTTGTTCAAATATCGTGTGTTAAGTGTTAAAACTATCAACTATCAATTCTCCGCCTTCCATGTTTATATTCATCTTTTCTTTTCTTCTTTGTTGTGAAGGATGCGAAAAAAAAAGAACCGATTAACCAACAAAAATGTAACTAAAAAATTCTGTCGTGTGTTTGTTGGACTCTTCAATTAGTTTAAAAGTAAGAATAAGAATAAATTTAAGCTTAACTAGAGACACTATTAAAAAGATAGTTAAAAAACAAAATCAATCAAGGGAGTAAACACACGTCACAATCATGCCAATTAATGCCTGCAAACAGCTAACGAACGATTCATTCACCATATATCTAAATATATAGTAATATATATATATGTACTATATATATATATAAAGGTCGTGCTGCATTTAAATCGTGCCTGTTGGGATTCAGGCGCAGTCTCCAGGCTCCTTCAGGCTGCCGCCCATTTTACTTGGCAAGGAACTCGGCGCTGACAGTCAAGGCCATCTTTTTGGCTGGCGGCAAATCGGCAGTGTTCTGATGAAGGAGAAGAAGAGAATGAGGATCAGTTAAGAAATCGATAGTATTCGATAGTTTACACTTACCAGATCGGAATTGTCACGTTTTGAGGTGGCAGCGAGTGTGGATTTGAGTGACGACGACGACGACGTTGTGGTTGTTGTTGTTGTTGTGGTTTCCACGCTATTGTCGGCGGCTTCGTTGTTGTTGTGATTGTTGTTGGTCGACGTTGACGATGACAGCGATGTCGATGTCGATGACTTGGCAGGCGCTCCACCGCTGCTGATCCCCGACAACGATGAGGTCGAGTTGCTGCTGTTTGTCAGCGCTGTGCTGTTGTTGACCACATCGCTGCTGGAGCTGGTTGCCGTATCCGACTCATCCGCAATGGTTATGGTTGTTGCTTTACTTGCTCCCGTTCCATTGCCAGCAGCATTGGCTGTGGCTCCAGTTGTTGCTCCAACTCCAGATCCAGATCCAGATCCAGCTCCAGCACTCTCGCTGTTCTTTGCCGCATTCAGTTCAGGTTTTTGCTTCTTGCTGCTGTTGTTTGTTGTGCTCTCATCCTTTTTGGCTAACACTTCTTGGCTGCTGGCATCATTAGCTGCACCTGCAGCTGCTGCAGTTGCCACCGCAGCTGCTGTTGCTGTTGTTCCAGTGGCAGCGGCAGCATCGCTAGACTGCTCCTGCTCCAGATTGCCAGCCTCATCCTTGGCCGTCGATGCCTCGTACTCCTTGACAATCTGATCAAGATTGTAGCGTCGCCGATAGCTCATATAGAAGGTGCGGACATGCGCCTCCGTCTTGGTGCCAACAACTTTAGCAATCATCTGTCGAGGTTTATTAGTAGATAAAATTGATCAGAGAGTAACAACAAATCACTTACCGGAAAGTTCTTGCCGTAGTCACGTAGAGCTAACATTGCCATGGAAATCTCATCCTGTGTCCAGCGGGCTGTGATCCGATGCTGCGTTGTGCTTGCATTGCCGGCAGCTGTTGTTGCCGCCGCTGTTGCAGCTGTTGCGGTTGCACCTGCTGCGGCTGCAGCTGTTGCTTGTGTTGTTGCACCGGCGGCTTCAGTGGCTGCCGCCATCTTTGATTCGCCACTTTCGTCCAGATTGGCGGCGGCGGCATCGCCACTGCAATCCTTCTCCAGTTGCTCCAGCATTTGCCTATTCTTTTGTATCTGTAATGGGCCGTCGGGTATTTAATCCAAATGTCAATGGGGTCGTCAGGGTGTGAATTGATTAATTGTTGATGATGGGGTTTTGGATTGGGAATGGTCAGTGATGTCGATGTCGATTGTCTCGCAGTTGTTGTTTTTGTTGTGATTGATGATGAATGCGATGTGTAAATAGTGTGAGTGCGAGTGAGAGAGAGAGAGAGGTAACTAACTAGCCCAATATACAAAACGCATGCAAATTAAATACAAAGCAAAAGCTGCTGCAACTCGTTTTCCACCTAACCGATTACCCATATCATTCCTTCACCTCAAGTTATCGATAACTTCACTCTATCGAAGCTTGACATTCACACATTAACGAGGCAAAGGAATTGTTTTTGCGCACCACAAGATGGCGCTGGGCACAAGGAGAATGCGAGCGAGCGAGCGAGGGAGAGAGAGAGAGAGAGAGATAAAGGAGCACTATAACAATAACAAACAAACAAACGATAACAATGGACACCGAGGCGCTGTGGTGTGATGAAATATGTATGTATGTAAAATTACATTTCTTACTTCGGCCAGCAAAGCGGCAATTTTACGATCGCCTTCGGCTAAATATTCACATGGATTTTGGCAACCGGCGAGTGTTGTGAGATCATCGTGATTGATGTACATGCCACGAGGCGGCTTGCGTCTCGAGCGTTCGGCAGCCGCTGCCGTCGCGCTGTTATGCGTGGAACGTTTGGTGGGTGTGCCGGACTCCGGGCCAGAGATGGGGCGGCGATTGCCAGTGCGTCTGAAGGCCAGGCAAAAGCGCACGGTGCGAATATGAATGCGTGTGTGTGCGTGTATATGTGCGTGAGTTTATGCGTGTGTGTGTGTGTGTGTGTGTGGGGGTACAAATGTGTATTTGCATGTGTGTTGTATATGTTTGATAGCGAGACATTTTAGGCAACATTTTAGTTTCGTTCGAGGTCATAGGCACAGAGAGAGAGAGAGAGAGAGAAAAGTGGGAGATAGAGAAAAACGTAGCATTAACTTTTGGGATTGAACAACTTATTTAGTTAATTTTCTTTTTCTTAGATATGCTGTTTTCTTGCTTTTTAATTGCAACTTGTAATTTAATTGATTTTTGTTTTTATAATATCTACCTCCAGTGTGTTCGACAACTTTTGCACATGCGACCCAATGGCGTTTCGAACAAGATGTAGCACACAACATTGCAATTTTTGCAGAAACCACCCACCACATTGCGGCGAGCGTTGCCACTATGGTTGCCGATACCGTTGTTATCGATATCGTTCTCGTTGCCATTATCGATTGACAGACCGAAGCCTGGCACACCAAAACCGAGCATATCATCGCCCAGGGCATTCGTATAGACGCACAATTGATCCGAGTCCAGATCGTTGTTGTTGTTGTTGTTAGTGACGTCGCCGACGACGCTGCCAACGCCGCTGCTGCTGCTGCCGCCGCCATTGCTGGTATCGGCTGTTGTATTGCTGTTGTTGTTGTTGCCATTCCCATTGCTTCCTTGTGTCGTTGTTGTTGTGCCAGTATTGTGACTACTGCTATTGCTGTTGTTGCTACTGTTGTTGTTGTTGTTGTTCATGGTGGAATTGTTGTTGTTTGCCCTCTGCCCAGCCAAAAGTAATTTGTCGTTGGGGTCGTATTTTGATGTAGTTTGTGGTTGTGGTTGAGGTGGTTGTTGTTGTTGTGGTTATTAGTGCCAACGCAGTCAGTCGCAAAAATAGCAGCAGCGCAGCAAGCGAAGTTTAATTTCAATTTTTCAAATGTTTTTCAGTTTTTTAAATTACATTTTTGTGTTTTTGGTTTCGGACAGATTTTGTATGTATATTTTGTATGGTTGTGGTTTTTTTGGTTTTTGTCAGTTAAATGCAAAGAGAAGAGAAAAAAAAACGAATTGTTGTTGTTGCTTTAGTTGATCACTTTGGTAACACTTAAGAGATAGAGTAGGTAGAAGTATTTCTTGATCTTGAAATGTTCTTGTTGTTCATTGTAGTACTTTTTGGTTCTTGTGGTTCTTGTTGTTGTTCTTGCATGGCACACTTCGAATTCGACTTCGAATTCGAGTTCGAATTGTTTGCACTTTGTGACGTCTACCGCGTCCCCCTCCCACCGCACCCCCACACAGCACATTCGCCGCCCACCATCTACGAAGATCAAACAAAATATGCAACTCTCTTTACATGTGCTTCTTCTTACTTATGTATGTATGTATGTATGTATTTTCCTCCTCGCATCTCGTTTTCTTGTTATTCTTTACTTAATTGATTTTTAAGCTCGCGCTCTGCTGCTTTTTCGACTTGGAAGCGCATGAATACACATATGGGCAAGTGTATGTGTGTGTGTGTGTGTGTGTGTGTGTGTGTGTGTGTGTGTGTGTGTAAGTGTAATGTAGTTTGTGTATGTGTGTGTGTGTGTAGTGTTGTGTAGTCTAGTTTAGAGTGGGAGTTGTTGTTGTACTTGTTAATTGAAAGAAGGGAATTGCTTTCTAACGGGCCAAATAGTCAATATGACAATATACTTACACATACATACACTTGTATATACTGTATGTGCATGCACACAAATACATATATCGACAATCATTTATTTTCAAATTACATTTTCTCTCTGTCTCTCTCTCTCAGATACACACTTTTGCTCTCTCTCTCTCTCGCACTCTTTTAGGTTATCTTTTTAAAAAAAAATGGATTAGCATGTGTGTGAGTTTATATGTATGTGTGTGTGTGTGTGTACTTAAAATAAAATATCCAAATTCCACCATAAATCCAAAATAAAAACTGAAATGTTAGCTTGCAATTATCTGAAAAGTAACGAGTGCTCACAGCGAGTAAGTAAAAGGATGAAAGTAACGAGTACACGAGCAACGAATGAACGAAACTAGAAGTCGAAAGAAAATCAAAAACAAGGACCAGACGCAACGAGTGAGAGCAAAGCAACAAAATTGTAACGAGTCGCAAGTGAAGCTCGGCGATTCGCTAGAAATTTTTATAGTGTGACTTTGGGGGGTGGGGGTGGGGGGTGTTAAGGGATATTCAGGCTAGATTCGAAAACGAAGCTGATATAGGGAATCATACTAAAAATAATAGTAATAATATAACAATAAGACGAATAACAATAATTGTAATAATTATAATAGCAATATCAATAAATTTAACGAGTAATACTACAATAGGCATGTGTTATGTATTAGTTGATGGAATTTATCGTTAGTAATGTGATAATACTACAGCTAGCAGGAGTGTATATGTGTGTGTGTGTGTGTGTGTGTGTATGAGTCTGGGATTGGGACGATGAAATGATGAAGGATTCGAAAGTTGAATAGTATCTTTGCTGTCTATGTTCGTTTTGGGTTAGTCAGAGATAAAGTAAAGTTAAAGTACTGTTAACGATAACGATTCTAGATTGGATAACAGAAAAGTATTCTCCTTTCTCTCTGACTCTCTCTCTCGCTCTCGCTCTCTTCTTCTCATCTCATTTATTTTTAGGAATAAGAAACACATGTAAATTGTTGGTTTTTGTTTAATCTTCTTGCAAACAAGATATGAAATTTATTAGCATTATGTGTAGGAGTGTTTGTATGCGTGTGTGTGTGTGTATTGATTATCATCAGCATTATCATTATTATTATCGCTCTCTCAATATATGTATATATATCGTATAACTATTAGTATATGTATAATTTGGGATATATACTGTTGTGGTTCGTTTCATTTTACTTTAACACATCAACTCGATTTTTTGTTTTATAAATTACTAGAATATATCCATATTCTATTATAATACTCGCTTAATTTGCTTTTTTTTTGTAAAAAAATATATATATATATATATATGCTATATATTATCTATGTGTAATCTATATAAATAAAGAACAAAAAGTCTCTTTGCCTTACGTCTAGTGTCACGCTGGATTGGATTGGATTTTTAGCTTTTTCTTTTCTTTCATTTCTTTTTTCTTTTCTTGAAGTTTTAACATTTATAATTCACAATAATTATAATAATAAAAAAAAAAAAAACAAAAATAAAAAAAAAAACAGACAAACCAGATAATGCAGCAGATCGATATCTTAAATACATAGCTTTCGCTTCTCCTTTGATAGTGTGCAAGTATGTGTTTCTAGTTTATGTAAGTCTTAAGGATGCTGTCAATGTTTTGGTATTGGCATTTAATACAAACGATATAACTACTTGTGTGTGTGTGTGTGTGTGTGTGTTGTGTCTATGTATGTATAAGTGTACGTGTGTGTGTGTGAGTGTAAGGAGTGTTTAGAGTTTAAGTTCTTATGAGAGGTATGCAGGCACGGCGATTATCTGAAAAAATAACGAACCAGATTTTATACTATATTTCTATATCTCTATATCGGGCTTGAGAGCACCCGCGACTTACTTTACTTAGCTAAACGAACCACTCTAATCCACACCAAAAAAAATAATGCTAATAAAACCAGCTCCCCAAAAGCAGTTACGATTAGATTCACTTATAACTATCTCTAAATTACTAGATACTAGATGCATACTTATGTAATTTGTGTGTGTGTGTGTGTGTGTGTGTGTGTGTGTGTTATTAGCGAAACCTTAAGACTCCTTAGACAACTTAGTTTAGTTTACATACATATATATATAGTATAGTATAGTAGGTATATGAAAATCAGTCGGACATTGTCGGATCCACAAAAAATACTATCGTTATCGTACAAATATGTATAACATTTGATTATTGAATAGAGCGCATATTCCCTTTTTGCTACTCATAACAACTATGCTCTATGTATATAGTATATATCGCTTATTTGCTCAAACGTTTGTCATAAATCTCGTTTTAACCGAGGTAATGAACCCCGAAAAATATTAGTCATATCATGACTGCATCGCTTCAGAGTTTACATTTGTTTCATTTTAAGCATTTTAACATGACAATGTTTTAGTCATTAAGCGATATACAACACCTTAGAATAGTTTATTTTACAAGTATCGTAAGTATTATCCCTAACATTGTGTTCTGTTTTCATTGGCATGTTGTGGAGATGTTGTGTTGAGAGTGTAAAATATGTCTAAAATTTAACAATTTGTCACTTGTGATGTGTTCAATACAAATACTTTTCCACACACACACAAACACAGTCACAATCACACGTTACATGCATTAATTAAAGTGAATATAATATTATTTCGATAAGCTTATTAACATTTTCGACTCCTTGCCCAGCAAGAAGACAGACTACACATATTATTACTTATCAATTTAAATACATATTTACTGCCACAAATTCGCGTAGCTTTCAGACAAAAAAAAAACAAATTAAGTAAATTAAACAGCTTAAAAAACGAACGAAAAAAAATTGTGTTCGTTTAGCGAGCTACATTTGTTTCGTTATTAACAAAATTACTTTCAGATATTCAATTTTGTTGAAGCCATATTTTCAGCTATTCTTAAGTTATATAAGATAAGATATATAGCTGATATTTTGGTTGCTATTTGTCATTTTGTAATGGGCGTGGCAGTCACCTCCCAGCATTCCTTACATGAGTGTGATTTTTTACATTTACTGTGCGTGTCTGTGAGATGTGTGTGTGTGAAAGTATATGCTTGAAAGTCTTTATGGGTGTGCGTGTGTATGTGTGGAGATCTCTTTGCTGATGATGTGAGTTATGTGCGCATGTTTTTGATGATATTTAGCATGGTGTATTATGGTTTATGTGCTGTTGAGGATGACGGTTGGCGGGAGTTTGGTGATGGATGGAGATTCTTGCTTAGTCTCTTTTTCGATTCTAGTTGTTGTTGTTGCTGTTGTTGGTTGGTTTTGATGTTGTGTTTCGTGTCTATGTGTGTAGTGTGTAGCTCTAACTTTTAACTGATAGTAATTACCTTGTCATCGTTATCAGATTCCTCATTGCTGCCCACTTCGCTGCCATTCTCGGAGCCCTCCTTGACGGCCGCCTTGATGATCTTCTCCTGACGATCCATGGCACTGCTGCGATGGCGTGTCTTTTTCCACGAATAATAGTACTTGACCAGGCTGGCTATTGATTTATCCGGCAGCTATTCATACAAACAAACAACAATTAGTTTTGCAAATTATCAACATCAACTATGAATATATAACTATATTTCTTACCATTTGACGTATGCGATGGAAACTCTTGCCGTGAAACTGAAATGCCTGCTCGAAGAGCACTTTGTCCTCGGTGGTCCATTCGTCGGGGAACGGCGTAAAATTGGCCAAATCCATGACGGCACGCTCCAGATCATGCTTATGCCAGAATAACATGCCCAACGCTTGCTCTCCATTGTAACCGTACTTTTCCTTGGCCACCGAAATGTATTCCTCAACTATTTACAAATATAAATGCGAGTTGTTAAGCGTGTTTAAAGGAAATGTGGAAACAGCTAACGTACGTTTCATATCCGGTATCTCTTTGGTGGGCGACCACACCAGCAAGGCGCGCTCATTCATCAGCTCGGGACGACGATCGGGTTCAGCCACCAGCTGTGGACACACCGCCTGATAATCGCGACCCACGCGTATTTTCTCTGCAATGCCAAATGAGATACACATATATATTAATATGAAGAGGATCTTCAATTGAAGTGTTTACATCTTACCCTCGTATTCCGACTGCTTGGCTTTGGATTTGCCATTTCGCTTTGTTGCTGCAACAGGGGGGATAAGTTTGTTAAATATATATTTGATCGAGTTATTTATGCGCACATCATCACACTCACAATTGTCATCGTCTGAACTTTCCGGTGTGCCCGCACCCGGTGCGGCTGTTGCCTTGTCATTAGCTGTGGCATTGTTACCAACATGGCCACCTACACCAACTCCGCCGCCGCCACCACCGCCGCCGCCACCGCCTCCGATGCCGCCCGAGGCGTTATGAGCATTGGCAGCGCCTCCGACGCCGCCGCCAGCGCCGCCGCCACCAGCGTTTGAGTGCGTATTGGGGCTGGGTCCACGTGAGCGGCGGCCATTGCGCACAATGTCGCCGGTGTTGCGCTCGGACAACACCATTTTGTCGCGTATGAGCTGAGCGCGTTTATTTTGCTTCTCCAGTGTGATGCCTTTTTATTTCACGCCTGCTACCGTGTCAAAAAGAAGCCGTCGAGTAAAACTGCAAACTGCAAAGCAACAAAAAAAAAAAAAAAAAACGAAACATACATTCATATGTATACACACACACACTCACACACACATAATGCAATCAAAATGCTGCTAGTTCATTAGAAACTCCACACATACAAACTCACACAATAACTACACACAACACAACACAACACTAAACTACACTACACTACAAATCAGCACAGAATAGGAGAGAGAAAAGAAGAAGAGGAAAAAGAAAAATTGTATTAAATAGAAACTCGGCAGAGTTCGCAGCGCAGCATTCGAGTGTAGTAGGCAAACGAGCAAACGAGTCGCACTTTTGCCGACAACGAGCGTCGTAGTGTGCTGTCAAACAGCGTTTTATATGTGTGTGTGTGTATTGGTGTGTACTGCTTGCATGGCTGTTGCGGCTGTATGCGTACGCGAGAGTATGCGTGCATGCGTGTGCGTGTTCGTTCCTGTGTGCCTATGTATGTATGTGTGTCCGCTGCTGTTGGTCAAAGCAGCTGAGAGAAGAGATGCATAGGCAAAGTGCACATTTTTCCCAAACGCCACCCAAAAAAATGGCAATCTCGTCCAGCGCTTACCTTAAATGCAGTCCGTAGCAGCAACCAAGAGGCGGCGAATGAATAAAGCAAGGAAAGAAAAAGGAAAGACGCGCGTTCCCGAGAGCAGCGCCTCACAAAAGAAATACGCGGGTATGAGCTGCGCTGCTGTTGTTGCTGCGACGGCTGCTTTCGCTTATGTATTTACACAATTTAAAAAACCAATTACAACACGCAGCAGAAGCGGCCAACGTTACATTTAGACATTTGGCAGCAGCGCGTTTGCAACTTGGTTGAGTTTATGGTTTTTTTTTTTTTTTTTAATTTTTTGGAAACGGAGGACGCAAGCACAACGGCCAAGGCGACAACGGGGTTGTTGCGCGCAGGTAACTAAAACCTAAACTGAAACGCGAAAAAAAATCTCGCGTACGACAATTCGACATCGGCCGTTCACAGCACACTTTTGCCGATAACAACCGCTGTGTAGCTTTGTCTGTCGTTGGGTCCGTATATTTTTACTATATGGCTTAATTGCACACTTAATTAATTACCTTGTTTGCAATTACAGAAATTAGATCGTCACAATTATACACAGTTAACAAATATTAATTTATATTTTGTATAATTCGCATTAAAATCCACACAAGAGCCGAAATTAATTTAAACTGTGGCTGTAACACGCAGAGTTGTAAAAGACATTATCGATATACTGTGGAGTGCCATAACGATAAGTTTTGGTGCTTGGTGATGCCAATATCAATATTCACTCAAACAAATTTAATTGTGTTTATTGTCAAACCAAATATTGCTTGTATTTCACTTTTTGAAAAATATTACTTGAAAATTTTTCGTTGATTTGCTTTATTTAGAATGAAAAAACCACACATTTTGCAAAAAATTTAGTGTAATCGTTGCCATACCAATTGAATAATGTGTGGGCACTCGCAATTGAATACAAATTTTATATATTACTAGCAACAACAATTGCAGATAAAAATATAACAAAAAAAAACGCGTTTCTAGTCAACTGTTGAAATAATTGTTGGAGATTATCTATAAAAAACGAATGATATATATTTTTGTACATGTGGAAATCGATTAGTGGGGCAACACTGGCCGCCGCCGACGACGACTACAACTGCCGCGATAGACATAACGTGCGTGTATCGGTGTCGACTCTTCTTCAGTTCTTCAGTTTTCCGCTAGGTGGCGATACGGCGGGCGCAAAGTAAAGTCTCAGACGTGCGAGTGGTCGAATTTTTTCTATACGTGAAATAACCAAGTGCAAATATCAAACGCAACGCAATGGCTGCTAGATTTATACAGAAAATTGTAAGAATCCCAAAGGACACTAGCCTAGTTATATATTATAGTGCTTCCTAGCATAAATCATTGGCAAACAATGTGCCGCGAATGACTTAATAAGAAAAAAAAACCTCAACTTCTTCGCCCCCCCCCCGTCACCCGCTGTTTCCAACACAGACCAGCAGCGTTTCCTCGATTGATTACGTGCTGTGGGGGAAAAAGAATAATGTTGATTTCCAAACACTAACATCAATGATTTTGTTTTTCCGCAACTGCCCTTTTTAAAACCCCAAATAACAACAACAACCAACCAACCAACCATCCATCAACGTGCAAACATCAAACACAACCAACACACCAACAACAACACGTTACGCAAAAAATTTGCAGCTAAAACAATTGGGTTTAAATGCTGCGCGTGATGCGGCGACAGCGACCGAGTCAACGGCCTTGGCCGGAGCGACACTTCAAGCCAAGGTTCGTGCAGCAGCCTAAATCAACAAGAACAGCATATTAAGCATCAACACCCACAAAAAAAAAAAAAGAACACAAGGAGACAGCACAAGAACAATTTGAAAAAATCAAACTGCTCCTTTTACATAACACACACACGACACGAAGAAGAATCGGCCTCTCGTTTTCGATCGTCCGTCCGTTCGTCGTCCCCCTATCTCTTGATCGCATTTAATCAGATTTGGAAGCGACGAGTGGGCCATATATAATAAATTAATTATACTTCGTTATGCGTTATCACTGCGCCACTTTGCACGGATTGCATAAAAAGTACTGGCAACCCTTTTATTGCCTGTCAGACGCGCGCTCTAACCTCAACAATAAGCCAGAACGAGAACGAGAACGAGAGCACGACGAACGCAATGCAGCTGTGTGTGTTGCTCTGCTAGCGCCGTCGCCTCCTCCTCCTCCTGCGTTGCGTTTGTTTTGCATGTGAGAGGCCAGATGATGTCTCTGTCTCTTATGTAACTAATCAGCCAGTCGTCGGGCAGCCATCTGGCGACATAAATGCGTATTTCTGCTTGTAATTGTTGTTATTGGTGTTGCGTGTCAACTGTTAACTGTTTGTTCGTTTATTGTATTGTATTGTTTTCTTAGCTTTTGCATTTGCATTTGTTGTTGTTGTCTTGCAGGTGAACACAACGCCCGCGGCTGCCCGTGCCTATTCATCCGGCAACAAAAAGGTGACACTCATACCCGGCGATGGCATTGGTCCCGAGATCTCTGCCGCCGTGCAAAAGATTTTCACTGCCGCCAATGTGCCCATCGAGTGGGAGGCTGTCGATGTGACGCCTGTTCGCGTAAGTTGAAATCGTTTTTTTCGTTGTTTTTTTTTTTTCAAAAGTTGGCGCACTAACTAGGCACTAACTAGTTTAGTGTGACCAGCTGATAGCAATCGATATTGTGAAGAAAGCATGTGATTGATTTGCCAACTAATTATGTTTAGGTGGCAACGCCACGCGCCATTTAAAACTTGCTTTGAAATTGAGTTTGAATTTGTATGTGTGTGTGTGTGTTTTTTTATGTAGGGTCCCGATGGTAAATTTGGCATACCCCAGGCTGCCATTGATTCGGTGAACACGAACAAGATTGGCCTCAAGGGTCCACTGATGACACCCGTGGGCAAGGGACATCGCTCGCTCAACTTGGCCCTGCGCAAGGAGTTCAATCTGTATGCCAATGTGCGTCCCTGCCGCAGCCTGGAGGGCTACAAGACCCTCTACGACGATGTCGATGTGGTGACCATTCGCGAGAACACCGAGGGCGAGTACTCGGGCATTGAGCACGAGATTGTTGACGGTGTGGTGCAGAGCATCAAGCTGATCACCGAGGAGGCCTCCAAGCGTGTGGCCGAATACGCCTTCCAATATGCCAAGAACAACAATCGCAAGAAGGTCACCGTTGTCCACAAGGCCAACATTATGTAAGCAGAGTACTGAGCATAGCAGCAGGTGTAGCAATCTCTTATCCAACAATAACTCTTCTTATTCCATTCAATTTGTTTAGGCGCATGTCCGATGGCCTGTTTCTGCGTTGTGTGCGCGACATGGCGCAAAAGTACCCGGAAATTCAGTTTGAGGAGCGTTACTTGGATACCGTGTGCCTCAACATGGTGCAGAACCCAGGCAAATACGATGTGCTGGTAAGTTGAGCTGTTTTGTGATCACCAAATAAAAAAAAAAAACCATTCCTCACACATGTTTCTGTATTACAACAGGTGATGCCCAATCTGTATGGTGATATTCTGTCTGATATGTGCGCCGGTCTGGTTGGCGGTCTGGGCCTGACGCCATCGGGCAACATGGGACTGAACGGTGCTCTGTTCGAGTCTGTGCACGGCACTGCGCCCGATATTGCTGGCAAGGATCTGGCCAATCCCACGGCGCTGCTGCTCTCCGCTGTGATGATGTTGCGTCACATGGAGCTCAATTCGCATGCCGATAAAATTGAGCGTGCCGCCTTCGAGACCATCAAGGAGGGCAAATATCTGACCGGTGATCTCGGCGGTCGTGCCAAGTGCTCCGAGTTCACGAACGAGATCTGCGCCAAGCTTTAAACTCTAAGCGCACCCAAGCTCAATTTATATGCACGAACACCATGCAAAACTAATAAATGTCGCAACTGCAGAGTGTTTCACAATGGGAGCGGCAACACCAGCAACAACCACATTATTGGACACTCTTGCGCCTCAAACCAAAAAAAAAAAGGAAGAAATATGATAATAGCAACAAAAAGCTACAACAACTAGCAACCAATACAACAACTAGCAACCAACACAACAACAACAACAACTACAACACTCAAATTAAGCCGACAGTTTCTAATGTGTGTGTTTTTTTTTTTATTTAGTTAAATTTAAATTTATGCAAAAGAGAACCCAAAGTATTTTTATGTTCGAATACTTAAATTAAACAAAAGAATGAAAGAATTATGCAATCAGTTAACAATTTGCTGAGGTCCAAAATTGATATTGTTAACAAGAAAAGAAAGTAAAGTATTTATTTGTCGCCATCCTGATGAACCAATAATACTACTTAATTATTATTATTGTTTATTATTGAAAATACACGCTTGCATGTATATCAAAACCAAAACAAACAAACAAAAAACAAAAGTATGCCAACAAAAGTAATTGTAATTATTTATTAATTGTTTAGAAATTATGCCCTCCCATTAAAACCCCTCCTCACAAAACAAAAAAAAACCAAACAAAACAAACAAAAAAAAACAAGAAAACAAAAACAAAAATGTCAAATTAAGCCCAACACAAAAGTAATTGAATTAATTAAACAACAACAACAACCATTGTTAGAATCAAAGTCAAAGTTGAGTGCAAAAAGGAAAATGGTTACAATAATAATAATAATAAATAACAATAAAGAAAAACAACAAACAAATTATTAAACGATGATAATGCTGATGAGATGATGATGATGTGAATTGAACTATTTAAATTGTATGCAATTGTTATTGATAATTAAGCGATTAACGAATGTAATAATTTGCAACAAAGAATAGTGCAAGCAACAAAACACAAAATGTCATGCAATTGTTGAAAACTCAATAAAAACAAACAAACGAAACATTGTAAACTTACGTAATTGTTGTAAGCGAACAGGATTGCAATTATCAATTGCTTTATTCTATGTGTGTGTGTGCTGAAAGTGTAATAACAATAACAGCTTGTATATGTATGTAATCCCCCCCCCCCTCGTTCCCCCCTCCTTCGCAGTTAAGTGTTCTAATCTAAGACGGTGTGTAATCAATGTTCTTCATCGGCACCAAATGTCGTCCCAATTCGGCGCATTCGAACAGCGTGCGACCATCGAGGACATAGATGTAATTGCGATTGACCAAGAAGACGATCTCGGTGTCCGGTGCAGAGATCAACTGCTTCAGAATGATGTTGGACAATCCAATCTCCTTGTCCCGGATGGACAACGAGATGCGTGTCGCCTCGCCAAAGATGTTGCGGCCAGTGTGCGGCTCCTTGTTGCCAACAATGCGAGACTGGACAACCACCTCGATCAGCTCATGGCGAACGACACACAGCAGATCGTCAAAGAGCATCGACAACTTTGGCTGGCCAAACTCCCGCAGGAACATCGACTTGAGCGGCACACATTCCATGGTACTCGATAGCATTCGATTGTTGCAGCGGCCCATGCGGTTGGTTGGTTTCAAATTGTTGGCGAAGCACACACGCTTGGCCATTATCGAACTTCGGTTGCACAGCGGACGCATCACATTCCAGTTGTGATTGAGAGTGGTCGATGGCAAGTTGTATGACGACCGCAGCGGATCGTTGATGCCACCAGCAATTAGCATTAGTTTCTGCTCCATCAGCTCCTGCGCATCCAGCTGCAACGGATTCTCGTCCTCTTCCTTCTCCTCTTCTCTGCCAGGCGGATCAGCCTCGGTTGCTGCCTCTGCCTCTGCCTCTTCTGGCTCGGGCTGCTCGAGCAGCAGCGGCACAGCGTGTCCCTGATCGTCGAGCACCTGGCAAATGTCTCCATTCTCATCCCAGCAGATGCCCCAAATGCATTCGATGTGCGTCATTCTTTGGATAATATGCAGCAATTGAGCAGCAACTTTTCCTTAAGCTCAACTTTTTTACGGCTGTCAAACTGTGAATGACTTTTCACTGATTTGCTGCCATTGACAACATTGACAACATTGACATAAATCTCAAGGATGACATGATGAGTGTTCTCATCCAAATGTTGTTTAACAAATTTCGATAGAAAAATGCATTTGAATCAATGTTTCAACGCGATTTCTGACAGTTCCCCCCAGCATTATGATTGTCAATAGAGAAAGAGGAAGGATAATTTGATCCAAAGAGAAAGGATAATTTGATCCTTTTTATATTCCGCAGATAAATACTTCAATTACATTTCGGTATTTCGAAATAACGAAACTATTATCAAAGCTTTCATTATAGAAACGAAAGTGAATTAAAGTTCCTCTCTTTTATTTCTTATTTATATAGTTAATTAAAACTTATTTCCTTTTAAGTTACAGATAGAATTCAAGTCTTTTTGGCAAAAGAATTTAATTTAAGCGCTCATTATGCTTTTCGACTAAAAAATACTAAAATTATGCTACGAAATACCGCACAATACATAAATTACATTTTGAAAATGTTTTGAAGTTCCTCTCTCCTCTTTTCTTTATTAATATTCATTGTGAGTTACAGAAAGAATTTCAATCTTTTTGAGAATTTTATTTAATCACTCATTATGCTTTTCGATAAAAAAATACTAAAATTATGCCTTGAAATACCGAAAATTTATTAAAGTTCCTCTCTTTTAGTTCTTATTTATATAGATAATTAAAATTTTCTGTATTCATTTTGAGTTACAGAAAGAATTTTAAACTTTTTGAGAAAGCAATTTTATTTAATCGCTTATTACGCTTTTCGACTAAAAAATACTAAAATTATGCCTTAAAATACCGCACATGAATTACATTTCTAAAATGCGTTGAAGTTCCTCTCTCCTCTCCTCTTTTTTCTTCATTAAAATTCATTGTGAGAATTTCAATCTTTTTGAGAAAGCAATTTTATTTAATCGCTCATTACGCTTTTCGACTAAAAAATACTAAAATTATGCCTTGAAATACCGCAGATAAATACAAAAATTACATTTCATTTAATAATATGAAAATGTGTTGAAGTTCCTCTCTTCTGTTTTCTTTCTTTATTCAAATTTTCTGTATTCATTTTGAGTTACAGAAAGAATTTTAATCTTTTTGAGAAAGGAATTTTATTTAGTCGCTTATTACGCTACTAAAATTCTCCATTGAAATACCGAAAATTTATTAAAGTTCCTCTCTTTTCTTTCTTATTTGTGTAGGTCATTAAAATTAACTATATTTTAAGTTACTGTGCGAATATGTTTTTGTGAAAGGAAATAATTGTGTACTATATGTATGCTTTTAAACGGAAAAATACTAAAATTATACTGCATTAAATACTTAAATTACACTTAGAGATAACTATTATCAAAGCTTTCATTATTGAGACGAAGTCCTCTTCTTTCCTTTCTGGTTAGGTCATTACTATATGATATTACACGTACTATATTTATTTTTATTTTCAGCAATCTTTTAGAGAAAGGAATTAATCACCTGTTAGTATAAAAATAGCGCTGTGATAACTGGCAATATTATTTACTTTTCTTAAATTAGCAACCAAGTAATTACAAGTTGTTTACCGCAACAAAAAAAAAAGAACGTGATAATTATATTACGCTTAAAATGCGTAGATATCTGAAAGATTTGGAAATAACCTTGAGTTTTAAAGGAATATTTACTAATATTTCCTTTCCCTCAATCGCATAAGAATGATGCCAAGTTCTTAACGTAATATTAAACGAGAATTTGAACCCCATTTTACCCAATGCTACAAATTTGATTTGTAAACTGAGCTGAGTTTGCATAACGTTAATCTAAACCGGTTAAGATCGAGCTAATTAGCACTGACAACGCGACCCTAGCGAATTGCTCTTCGTTTGAGTCATGGAAGTAAATCTAAATAAAAGTGTATTAGATAAAAATTAACAAAAAAAACAAGTAAGAAAGCTACAGTCGAGTGTACTCGACTGTGAGATACCCGCTACCCATTTTTAATAAAGACAACATATTGCGGTATTATTTTCAAAATATACCGAAATTACTAAAAAAATACTAAAAATATACCAAATGGTATAGTACCAGATTGTTAGCCAAAGCAACTAAGACCCCTAGTAAGTAGGCGTTTTTGCCCATGCAAAAGTATTTCTTTAATAACTTCCACAATTTTTATCTGATCGCAACCAAATTTTCAGGAATCACAACTACTTTAGTTATTATTGTATATACCAAAACTCGCAACTCTAACTTTCAAATTACGCTTGCTATTCGACTTTTTTTGATTTGCGGGGGCGGAAATGGGCGTGGCAAAAATTTGAAACAAACTTGATCTGCGTGCAAATATAACAAATGCTGTCGAAAAAAGATTATAGCTCTATCTCTTATAGTCTCTGAGATCTAGGTGTTCATACGGACGGACGGACAGACAGACAGACGGACATGGCTTGATCGTCTCGTCTGTTGACGCTGATCAAGAATATATATACTTTATAGGGTCGGAGATGCCTTCTTCTGCCTGTTACATACATTTCCTGTCGGCACAAAGTTATAATACCCTTTTACCCTATTCGTAGCGGGTATAAAAACCCCATAAACTAAACTTGATTTGAAATGCGGAATTAAAAGCAATAAAAACCAAAAACACTGTCGTAAAAGTGTAGAAAAAGACGTAAAATTAGATTAGATTAGGGAAGTTGAAAATGTTGTGGTAGAAGATTAATTTCATGATCCCCCAAAATTTAAGAAATAAACACGAGTCTTTCTCAGTTGCATCATCGTTTATTTTTTATATGCAATTTCCATTGCATTTCTTTAGTTTTAAAATTTATAGTTTTAGTTTTTCTGTTTTTTATTTTCGTTTTTTGTTGTTCTTGTTGTTAAATTTGCTTACAATTTGTATTTTATAGGCATTTGTTGTAGTTTTTTGTGGTATTCTTTTTTTTAAGTTTAAAACAAAAAAAAAAAAAATTCTTTCAGTTGTGTTTTTTTTGTTTGTTTAGTTGACAACATTCATATCTTAGACACGTATGATTATTTGTATTATAATTATTACTTGTAATTCTTCGGATCGCTGTCGCTGTCGCCTTCTCTTTCTCTTGCTCTCTTGTCGTCTCTGTTGTTCTCCATTGGTTTTCTTACGAGCTATATTCTCATATATTATGTATTGTTTTAATTATACAATGTATATAAGTATATTTGTAAGTTCTTAACCTAAATCTTGACAAATTCTTAAGTTTTGTCGAATCCTTAAAACTATTTTACATTTGTTCGTCCCCTCTTTAAACTTCTGTCATTAATGTTAAACAAAAAAATAAAACATAAAACAAAAAAAAAAACGTACGACAGAGAGTGAGAGAGAGAGAGAGAGTGAGAAAGACGGCGCGAATTTCTTAAAAAAAAAAAAAAAAAAAACAGCAATTACAACTTGCAAATATAGCTAAAGGTGTATTATTCCTAGGGTTCTGGTTTCTGGTTTCCCCGTCCCGTCCCGTCCCGTCTCTACTGGAAGGGCACAAACTTGACCAGGTCGTTGACCCCGGGCGGACGTGGAGCAATGGCCGGATTGGTCACCGTGATGGGAAGTTCGAGGGAGGTGGGCACACCGCTATTGCCGCCGTTGGTCACACCGATGACGGCCAAACTGTCGTCGAGGTTGTTGCCCTCGGCCAGCGGCGAGACGCGACGCAATTGGAGGCCTGGAGCGCTGGGATTCTCCAGGGTTGACATGATCGGTGTCTGATCGAGCAGGGCATTCGTTTCGTTGGTGCGTGCGGTGATCGGTGGCGTCAGATGGGCATTGACCACCGCCTGATGATGATGAATGAAGTCCATGCTCGGTGGTGGTGGTGGTGGTGGTGGCTGTGGATGGGGAGCATCGATTCCTGCTCCTCCTCCTCCTCCTCCGCCAGTGACCAGCTGCTGTTGCTGCTGCTGTTGTCGCGTATCAATGTGAAGCAGTCCAACGCCCGCGTTGGCCACATCAACGACATCGACCACATCGCTGCCAGCGAGGGCCTCGGCAAGCAGATCCGTTGCTGGCGCACCTCCACCTCCGACACCTCCACCTCCGCCGACAGCATCGACGACACCGTCATCGTCATCGTCGTCGAGCGACATATCCTCGACGTTGACCAGCTGCAGATCCCGTTCCTGCAGATAGTTCTTGGCCGCCTGCAGTATGTCGCTGGCATGGAGCATCGCCCGGCCGCCGCCATCGATCTCGATAACGATGTCGTCCTGTTGCTCGGCAATGTTCAGCAGCACCTCGGTGGTCAGCTCCAGGTGGTGTCCGTTCACGCTCAGCTGCAGCACATTCGACTGCAGCTGATACACCTCCTGTGGCGTCATCTCCTCCTCATCACCATCACCATCACCGTCTCCATCCTCATTCCCATCGTCATCATCTGCGGTGTTCGCCTGCCTTTGTGGTGCCATCGAGATGGCATAATCGGGCTGACTGAGCGGTGTCATGGTGCCCAGCATTTCCACCTGATCACCGACTTGATCCGGTGGCAACACAATTGCCGCATGCTGCACTTCTAGCCACTGTTGCTGTTGTTGCTGTTGCTCCATCTGTTCTACCTCCTCCTCCTCCTCCTCCTCGTCGTCGTCGTCCTCCTCCTCTTCGTCATCGCTTTGCTGCTGCGATGATCCGTGCGCCGATTCCGGCTGCACAACCTGAGCTACGTCCTCGCCCTCGATCATAAAGACAGCGGACAAAGGATGGGCATCTGGGAGACGCGGTGATTCGGTCAATGCCTCAAGGGGCACAGGGACCAGATGATTCTCGCTGTCCAGGTAGAGCGCTTCGTTGTTCAGCGGCGTAAAGTTGTTGTTGTTGGTGAGGGAGCAGAGCATAAAGGTGTTGCTATACCCGGGTATCGGATGCGTCATTACGGCACAAATGCGCGGATCCGTATTCGATTCCTGTCCCGAGTCTTTAAGCTCCAGCTCGGACATGGCCTCGTCCATGGCTTCTTCCTGCTCCTGTTGCTCCAGATCCAGCTGCTGATGCGGATGCTGCTCATCCTCATCCTCATCCTCATCCTCCATCTCTGCCTCCATGGCCAGCCGATAGAGTCGCAGTTTCTCCGAAGCGGAAAGCGGGGTTTGTTGTTGTTGCGATGGCGATGGCGGTGACGGTGTTGTTGGCGTCAACTGTTCCAGTTGCAGCTCTCGCAACTGCAGCTCCCCACTGTCCGGCTGCAAAGGTTGCTGCTCGAGCTCATGCTCCTCTTCCTCTTCCTCCTCCTTGTCGTCATCGCGCTCTTCCTCTTCAGGTTCGTGCTCTTCCACTTGATTGTGCATTTGATCGAGCACCAATTCTTGCTCCAACTCCAGCGCCATGTCCGCCTGAGCTTCGTCCACCTCCTGCTCGAGCTCAGCTTCCAATTGCAGCTCTTGTTCCCTCTCCCGCTCCCTCTCCCTCTGCAGCTCCCGCTCTCTTTCCCTTTCCCTTTCCCGTTCCCGTTCCAACTTCTCTGCCTCCTCACTACGTCGCTGCTTTAGCTGCTGCAACTGGACCAGCTGCTCCCTGGCTCTGGCCACATCCTCGTCCCGCAGTGTGACAAACGCTTCACACGATTTATTCGATCCCTGATGTCGTGGCGCACGTCGATTTGCGGCATTCCCTATGGGTAGTAAGCTGTTTGCACGCTTCCCACCGCCGACGCCGCCCCGGCATGTTGTTGGCGTCTTCAGCTCTACGATTTGTTCGAGCAGCGCCGTCTGCTCCGCATCGAGATGATTGTGGCGACTGCTGCGATTCGGTCGCGTCCAGCGTTCGCGTGCCTTGCGGCACTTTTCCGCACTGCGTCCGCTCTTCAAATCCTCCTCATACTGACGCAACAGTTCCTGTTCGCGCTTCTTCAGCTTCTGCTCCCGACGATGATTCCAGCTGCTGCTGGTCGACGTTCCCGGAAGTTCTTCTTCGTCAGCGTACGTCACTTTTTGTTCATCTTTCTCTTTCTCTTCCCCTTTCTGCATCAGCTCAGGCAACGGGTTGCTGTCCCTACTATTCAACAGCTGACTGTGATTGCTGCTGTTGTCCGTTGATAGGCTGCTGCCCGGCAACGAGTACAGATTGGGCAACCTTATGTCCTCCAGTATGATAATTTTACTCGACTGCGTGGCCACCACATCAGCAACACCTTCCACTTCTACGTCCGCTTCTACGTCCGCTTCCACTTCACCTTCGCCATCTTCGGTTAAGGCTGGCGCTGAACGCTGAAGTTCGCGTGCCTCTTCCGCTGAGATGACAGCCATGTTGGAGACTATGGAGCTGCTGTTGGTGCCGCTGGCGATGCTGCTACTGCCACTGCTGCTGTTGCTGCTCTGCGTGGTCGTGGTGCTGTTGCTGGCGCTGCTGCTCAGTGCTGGGGAAGCGAGTCCGCTGAGCTGTGAATTCGAGTTGTTGACCTCGTCAACAACTAATGACTTAGATGATTTCGATTTTGATTTGGATTTCGACTTGGATTTGGACTTGGTACGTCGCGACTTCGATGAGTTCGATGTGGAGCCACCCGACTTGGTGTTGTGACGACGACGACGTTCCGTTTGCTCCGTTTGCAAGAGTAACTTGTTGGTATTGTTGTTGTTGTTGTTGGTGTGAGCTACATTGTTGTGATTCAAGTTCTGCTGACTGTGATTGTTGCTGTTGCTTGTGCTTGTGGTGCTGCTTCTGTTGCCATCGCCATTGGCTGCTGCAATCGTTGGCTCAGCTTCCGGCTCATCATCGTCTTCGTCGGGTTGTTCATCGTCGGGCGTCGGCGTCGGCGGCGTCGTCGTCATCGCTGCTGTTGCCGCTTGCTGTGATTTGTTGCGCGACTTGAAGATGCGTTTCTGTCGCTCCTTGATGGGCAAACTCAGTTGATCCTCCGCCTCCGCCTCCACCTCCGTCTCCAGCACTTCCGCCAACGCGTCCACAACGGATCCATCCTGCTGCTGCTCCAGTTCCGCCTCGGCAGCTGGCGCAGCTGGAGCCACCACCTCGGATTCCTCGTTGAAGCCCTTGAAAATCTCATCGGTTGACTTGTTGAACGACGAATCATTCTCGGTCGTCGTCATCTCCTCCTCCTCTTCCTGCTGCTGCTGTCGCTCGCCATTCGCCAGCAGCACATGTGTTGGTTGCGGTTTGGTGCGTCGCCTGTAGCTCAAACCGCCGCCGTTCTGTCCATCCGCTGGCGCAGCGTCCGGCTGCAGAGGCGGCTCCTCGTCCTCCTCCTCCTCGGCAAAG
The DNA here is from genome assembly GCA_023558455.1 of Drosophila kepulauana. Lineage (NCBI taxonomy): Eukaryota > Metazoa > Arthropoda > Insecta > Diptera > Drosophilidae > Drosophila > Drosophila kepulauana. The sequence continues at coordinate 31,711,744 of CM042371.1, forward strand.
TCAAAGCACGACGAGGAATTGTTGTGTTTGCCACTAGCTGCTGCTGTTGGAGGAGCTGCAACAGTTGCAGCAGCTGTGGCTGCACTTCCAGTCTTGACCAAGTCTGGCTCCTCGGCGGAGTCGACAAAGACGACGCTCTCGTTGGAGCTGGCATCGTTGGAGCTGTCCTGTATGAGAATGGGTTCTTCGGGTTCGCGATCGTGTTCACTTATGGCGCCCACATCAAACTCCTGACGCACCACGTCGCGTCGATCCTTCTTTGGTATGTTGCGTATGCGCTTCTTCGAGATGGAAGTGGAAGTCGAAGTTGAAGTCGAAGCCGCAGCCAAAGCTGTGTTGGAGGCGACAGCAGTAGCTGTGATATTGTTCGGAGTCTGTTCCTGCAGTCGCTGCTTCTTTTCCATCTGCTCCACATTATCATCATCATTGCCAGCAGCAGCAACGGTCGTTGCTGTTGTTTTTGTGGATTGCTCAGACTTTGTCGTCTCCTGTTGTCCATTGCTCTGCGCCTGCACAGACTGCAGCTGCTGTTGCTTCTGCTGTTGCTCCTCTTCCTCCTCTTCCAGCTCATCTTCACCCCATTCGGCGAGCAACCTTCGCTGCAGTTCACGTGAAGCATCCGCCAGCGAGAGCTTGGCTGTTGTCACCGTCTCCGGTTCTTCTCTCTGCTTCTCTTTTTCTGGCTCCACTTCCAACTTTGTTCTTGACTCTTTCTCTTTCTCTTTCTCGGCAACTGTCAGCTGCTGCTTCTCCTCCTCGACAGCCGCCTCTTCGACTGCAGTTGCTGCGGTTATTGTGGCTGCTGTTGGGGAGTAGGCGCGTTTGCGACCACGTTGCGACAACGCAGAGATTGCAGATGACGTAGAGCTGCTTGTTGTTGTCATGGTCAAGGTTTTGCGCATGACGCTACTGCGTTTGCCGCCTCTGCCAGCAATGCCATTGCTGTTGCTGTTGTTGCTGTTGTTGCTGCTGCTGTTGTTGCTGAGCGTTGAGCTGGCAAACATGGTGCAGCGTCTGTTGGCAGCCGCCGAGCGTCGTCCGGCGCCACGTCGCTGAGGCGTTGGCGGCGGCGCCAAGACAGCGGCAGGCGAGGATGAGTCCATCGAGCTGTTGTTGTTGTTGTTGTTGTTGCTCACACTCAGCATCGTGTTGCTCCTCTCAAGCAGACGGCTGGCGGCGCGTGTCAGACGCCGCTGTTTCGCTGGCGGCGTCATTGGAATTGGCGGCGCTGGCATCGTCGATCGCAGCTGATGTCCCCGCTTGCGTCGCGGATTGCGTGCACTTTGTTCTTGTTGTTGTTGTTGTTGCTGCTGTTGCTGTGGCAACATTGCATTGCTGTTGTTGCTGCTGTCGTTGGTTGCTTCGCTCTCTTGCTGCTGCTCCAGATCACGCTCCGCACCACTCGGTTCTTCCCTCTCGACCTCTTCTTCCTCCTCGCCTTCGTCTCCCTTTGCGTCGCCATCCTTCTCGCTGCCATTGTCAGCCTCAGCCTCAGGCTCAGCTTCAGCCTCAGCCTCAGCCTCAGCCACATCGCCATCCCGTTCCTTGTGACGTTTGCGTTCACGCAGCGGTTTCACCACACGCTCAATGCTCGCCAGCGTCATCTGGGCAATGTTTGCCACCTGACGCTGCTCCGCATCGGTGAGCGGTGCATCGACCAGTATGGACACATGACGCGACTGACAGCGCCACAGCGATGACCACGCCTCGCGACTCGTCGACGATGTGTTGGCGCGTCGCGTCGCCCGCTGCTGCAGCAACTGTTGCTGATGGGGATGGGGATGATGCTGCTGCTGCTGTTGCGGTTGCTGCTGCTGTTGATGGCGATTTAGGTTGCTGCCGCTGCTGTTGCTGCTGCTGTTGGTGTTGGGCTCCTGGTGCGTGCGCCGATGGATGAGCAGCACGTTCATGCTGCTCGTGCGAAACTCGCACATGTTGCACTCGTAGTGACACTCCGTCAGATGTCCCTCGAGTCGCTCATAGGCGGCAGCCTTCGCTCCGATATCCATAATCCTGATCGACGAGTCCTGTGAAACGATTAGAATGAAACATTATTAAATCATTGATACATACTTTCCCTTAAATAAGTCTTACTACGCATCATAGTTTCTCTATCCTGTCTATGCTAAGCACAAGTTCAAATACAATCTATGATTTGTAGCTTAACTTAACTTCTCTACCGCTTTGGATTCTTGTCTATGCTAAGCACTAGTTGAAATACATGCTACATGGTTTCTATATCAACTTAATGTAAAAATATAGACAGGCGAAAATGAAACATTGTAAAATTATTCAAACACTTTCCTTTAAATATGTATCTTTACCTACAAAGTTTCTCTACCCGATCTAGGTTTAAAATCTACGTCTTTATAACTTAACTTAACTTCTCTACCGCCTTGGATTCTTGTCTACGCTAAGCACTAGTTGAAATAAGTGTTATGATTTCTAACTTAATTTAACGAAGAAATACCAGAGTCAAGTAAAACTATTTCAATTTTTAATTTCTATGTTAAATAAACTTTAAAGCAGCCTCCTTGCTCTCACTGTATGAACTATCTGTGTATTATTCCTATGTCTGTTTCCTGTCTACGCTAAGCACTAGTTGAAATACATGCTAAGGTTCGTAGCTCAACTTAATGAAGAAATACCATAGATAATTCAACAGGTTAAAATGAAACATTGTAAAATGATTCAAACACTTTCCCTTAAATATGTATCTTTACCTACACAATAGAAGTGGAGAACTATCGATAGTCTACGCCATCGATAGTGATTGATAGTTTCCATAAACTATCAACTATCGATGATAGTGCAGTAAAAGAAAATAATTTAATTAGTTTTCAAAATAATCCATATTTGTTTAAAGTATGAGAGTATGAAATTGGTTCTCCAATCAATAATAAATAATTATTATTCAAATATGAATTTTTATTTTGTAGGTTTACCTTAACTGCTATTTATATATTTCTTTCAACCAATAGTTTGTCCTGCTTTGGGTATACAAAGAAATTTGAAAAAATATCGACCACTATCGATGATAGCTATTGTCCACTATCGAGAGCGTGTCGATAGTGGCCAACCATCGATAGTCCCGATAGTTCCATCGATAGATCTCCACCTCTATTCTGTATCGCATCTATGTTTAACATCTACGTGTGGTTCATGTTTACGCTAAGCACTAGTTGAAGCACATGCTATGGTTTTTAACTCAGCTGAACGAAGAAAACGAATTCAATTTGAAATAAAGATGGAAGAAGCCTTCTTGCTCTCACTGTTTGCAGTATGCGTTATTCGCTCAGTGCGTTCAGTCTAATATATAATTATTATAAAGCAATGACACGTTAAGTACGAATTATATACGATTGCGTAAGTTGCTTCTGGTTTCTTGTTTGAAGTGACTTTACAATTCATTTGCTCACTCTAAAGTAAAGTCTAAAGATAGAGAAATATTCACAAAGCTGCCTCTCACTGTCAGGTACAAATGAATACAATGAATATGCTAAGCTTACATTCATCGTGGATGACGTCGAGGTGCTGGTGCGACTCTGGCTGCCTCGGTTGCGATTGCTGCTGGCGTTGACCCTGTTGACGTTGACGTTCGCATTGTTGTTGTTGTTGTTGCTGTTGTTGTTGTTCGACAACAGCGCCTTGATTAAACTCTCTGGTCGCGAAGCTGCTGCCGCCGCCGCTCCTGCTGCTGATGTCGATGTCGATGCTCCGACGACGCCAACAGCTTCAGTTGTGGCAATTGACGAAGCTGCTGCTGTCGATGTCGATATCGATGCAATGGGAGGATGCACTAAGGAGGCTGCTGCCACAGCCAAGGTTGCAGTTGCAGCTGCAGCTGTTGTTGTTGTTGTTGTCACTGCTGCTGCTGCGGGGCTTTTTCCGGCACAGCGTCCTTCTGCTTGCCGCACATCCTCGTTGAACTTCTCCTTCATGTCCTGGGCAACGGATCGTCCTGTAAATGGAAATTAATCACATTATTAATCACATTGCTGCACTTGACAACAGTCGCTTAATAAGATCAATTACGGAAACTGCTTTAATTTCATTTCTTGACATCGCTTCATTTTCATTTTGAAATAACAAATCCTAGGAAAAGTCTTTTTTTGAATCCCTCGCCAATTCAGACAGGATTTTGGCACTTGGAGAGAACACAGCACAGAAATGTTTTGTAAAATGTTCACTAAAATTGGTACATTTTTAATAATTGTACACTTTGCATATTGAATGGTACAATGTGAAGCGTTGTACATTTTTAATATGAAGGAATGGTATAGTTTAAATTATTGTACTTTGTGAAGTACACTTTGAATTTTAAATGGTACTTTGCATATTAAGGAATGGTACAATTTGAAGCATTGTACACTTTACATTTTGAAGGGTACAATGTGAAGCGTTGTACACTTTACATTTTGAATGGTACAATGTGAAGCGTTGTACGTTTAGAATATAGATGAATGGTATAGTTCAAATTATTGTACTTTATATAGTATTTGGAATGGTACAATTTCAGATATTTTGTACACTTTACATATTGGTTGCAGCAATTGCAAACATTGTACTCTTTACATATTTAAGAATGGTACAATTTGATGTACACTTTAAATTTTGAATGGTACTTTGTACACTTTGAATTTTGAATGGTACTTTGCATATTAAGGAATTGTACAATTTGAAGCATTGTACACTTTACATTTTGAAGGGTACAATGTGAAGCGTTGTACACTTTACATTTTGAATGGTACAATGTGAAGCGTTGTACGTTTAGAATATAGATGAATGGTATAGTTCAAATTATTGTACTTTATATAGTATTTGGAATGGTACAATTTCAGATATTTTGTACACTTTACATATTGGTTGCAGCAATTGCAAACATTGTACTCTTTACATATTTAAGAATGGTACAATTTGATGTACACTTTAAATTTTGAATGGTACTTTGTACACTTTGAATTTTGAATGGTACTTTGCATATTAAGGAATTGTACAATTTGAAGCATTGTACACTTTACATTTTGAATGGTACAATGTGAAGCGTTGTACGTTTTGAATATGAAGAAATGACGTAGTTTAAATTATTGTACTTTATCTTTGGAATGGTACAATTTCAGCAATTTTGTACTCTTTGCATATTAGGGAATGGTACAATTTGAGGCATTGTACACTTTAAATTTTGAATGGTACAATGTGAAGCGTTGTACATTTTGAATATGAAGGAATGACGTACATAGTTTAAATTATTGTACTTTATATTTGGAATGGTACAATTTAAACATTTTTGTACACTTTACAACAATTGCAAACATTGTACTCTTTGCATATTTTTTGAAGTACACTTTGAATTTTGAATGGTACTTTGCATATTAAGGAAAGGTACAATTTGAAGCATTGTACACTTTAAATTTTAAATGGTACAATTTGAATTCGAAGTTTTTTTTTTTTTAAATTAAGGAATGGTGCAAATTAAATGGTTGTACATTTTGAACGGTACAGTTTCAGCCTTTCTGTACACTTTACTTTTTGGATGTTACCATTTGAAGTATTGAACACTTTGCATATTGAGGGTTGGTACAATTGGACCTTGTATTTGAAGGAATGGTACAATTTAAATTATTGTACACTAATATTTTGAATGGTACTTTGCATATTAACGAATGGTACAATTTGAAGCATTGTACACTTTACAAATTTGAATTCGAAGTGTTGTACACTTTGCATATTGAGGAATGGTACAAATTAAATGATTGCACACTAATATTTTGAATGGTACATTTGAAATATGAAATTTGGCGATAGCTAAAGCATAGCCAGAATGATTCGAAATATGTTTCCAATTTCGATTTAGCATGGTAAATCGAAACCTAGCAGGCTGAGGCGAATTCAGACATTGAGCTCTGGGCATTGAGCTGTTTATTCGTTTCACTTCATTTTTAGAACTCGTCGTGTTCATTGCCAAAGCTAAAGGAAATTTGTAAGGCAATTTTTGTATATTTTACGTTTATATTTGTGTTTAAGCTGTTGCGCTTTTGGAAATTTCTGTTCTCTTCGTATTCCACGCGAATAATAAAAGTTCAAATCAAAGACGTTATTGCAAGGATCTGGGATCTGGGCGTGATGTCGCAGCATCAATTGCAAATGGTGATCGATAATCTAAAGCCGCTGCAGCAAGCAGTGTTGGCTAATCGCCGTGGAGCATCGATAATTATCGGCGGACTATCGATGGGTGTTTTGATCTATTGCGGCCATCGTTGGCTCTCGACCTCGAAGACTTCTTCAGCTGCCGAGCAGGACAAGTTGAAGATGAAGAAGACGGACTTTGACTTGGACAAGATAAGCACGGGAATCGGATTGCTGCCTCAGACAGAAGATTCCCAGTCGGGAGCTGATGAGTTGCAGTCCACTTAGCGGGAGGATCAAGTGTTGTGTGTGTTGCGTTCAATTTAAATTCATTGGTGACATTCGGTATCAGCAAATACAATAAATGTGTGTGCATATCGAAAAACTTACTTGTGCCTAATTTGATGAACTCTCGCTTGTGGGCGCAGTGAAAGGGATAAATCAGTTTTGACGAGCTCACCTGCTCGCTGTTGAAAAAAAAGGAATTAATACGATTTGCTTTCTTACTAAGTCTGCAAAATACTTACTAAGTCCTCTCATTGAAAAACTCAACGACGGCAAAGGGACGGCGAGCCGAATTGGCGAAGCGAAAGTCCTGCGCTGAGGTCACCTCGCCGGGCCACCAAATCTCCGAGTTGTGTATCTTGACCCAAACGATGTCGCCATCGCGATACGGCGATTGCATCGAATCCTCGTTGCGAAAGCGCGGCATCTTCTTCCTGGGTTTCGTTTACCCCGACAAAGGGGGTGACTGGGGGGGGGGGAAGGGTCTGAAGTTACACTACTGTTCGTAGTCCTGATGCGGGTCCGGGTTCGAGTCCGAGTCCTGTGCCTAGTCCTTGTGCTAGTCGTGCGGTTACATGCGTGATTACACCATATCAATGTGGAGTTGGTAGCTGTAAAAGCATAACGGAGAATTTCAATTAAAACTGCATCTCAACAGCAGGGCGAAGTAACAGTAAAACTCTAACATTGCTGTTAACCTAATGTTAACAGCTCGCAAGTAGCGAGTAACAGTAAAACTCTAACATTGCTGTTAACATATGTAAGTCTAACAGCTAACAGTAAAACTGCAATACTCTAACTTTGCTGTTAAGCAGCTGTTAACATAAGCGAGTAACAGTAAAACTCTAACATTGCTGTTAACATAAGGCTAACAGCTAACAGTAAAACTGCAATACTCTAACTTTGCTGTTAAGCAGCTGTTAACATAAGCGAGTAACAGTAAAACTCTAACATTGCTGTTAACCTTATGTTAACAGCTCGCAAGTAGCGAGTAACAGTAAAAACTCTAACATTGCTGTTAACATAAGGCTAACAGCTAACAGTAAAACTGCAATACTCTAACTTTGCTGTTAAGCAGCTGTTAACATAAGCGAGTAACAGTAAAACTCTAACATTGCTGTTAACATAAGTCTAACAGCTAACAGTAAAACTGCAAAACTCTAATATTGCTGTTAAGCAGCTGTTAACATAAGCGAGTAACAGTAAAACTCTAACATTGCTGTTAACATAAGTCTAACAGCTAACAGTAAAACTCTGCAAAACTCTAACATTGCTGTTAAGCAGCTGTTAACATAAGCGAATAACAGTAAAACTCTAACATTGCTGTTAACCTTATGTTAACAGCTCGCAAGTAGCGAGTAACAGTAAAAACTCTAACATTGCTGTTAACATAAGGCTAACAGCTAACAGTAAAACTGCAATACTCTAACTTTGCTGTTAAGCAGCTGTTAACATAAGCGAGTAACAGTAAAACTCTAACATTGCTGTTAACATAAGTCTAACAGCTAACAGTAAAACTCTGTAAAACTCTAACATTGCTGTTAAGCAGCTGTTAACATAAGCGAGTAACAGTAAGGCTGTGCAAAACTCTAACATTGCTGTTAAGCTGCTTTTAACATAATGTTAACATTGTGCTGTTTATATTCTGTTGTTTTCTCCTATACTTCTTGTTATCTAAACTTTGATTCTAAGTTTACCATTCGCATCCTGGACTTATGTACATATATCTTAAATCTGAATAAAAATTGCGGTATTTTTGTAGTTTTGTTGTAATTTTTTTGTTGGTTTTTTTTTTTATTTTTCTGCTTGATTGATAACACATTTATTGATAATTGTCATGACAATATTGGGGGGTTAAATTTATATTTATGTATGTATCTTTTTGTATAAGTATCTAGATATATATGTATGTCTATATTTAATAATTATAAGAATAATGTCTTCGTTTTGTAAACGCATCAAATTCCGATTAGTTGAAAATAAGACGCACACAGAGACAACGATTACAGCCCAAGCTAAACACTAAATAGAATATACAATATTCAAAAAGAAGAAAGTAATAGAAGAGGGAACGAGGAACGCTTTTTAAAGATATATCTTTTCATCGAAATCATTATTTTTTCGGTTCTCGTGTTAATAATATATAATATATAGTTTGCATATAATTGTTTCTTAAATATTACAATGTATATTCAAAAAATTGCGATTATGTTTAGAAAAAATATAACACACACACACACATATATGTATATAAAATTCCAAATAATAAAAATGGTGCGTGTGTGTGTGTGTGCTGTGTGTACATAAAGATTTTTAATCGAAAATTGTTGTTGTATTTGTATAAATGTTAATTTCATTAATTTCCATTTGTTGCGTATAAAGCTAGTGTAATATATTTTTACTTTCTCACACACTTGCATGTTCAATCTTAAGTTCGTTTCGTATAAAGTACATCGATATATAATATATAAAACAGAGTCAAAGTCATTCCATTTAAGTTACACATTGCATACACACATCATATACGTATATATATATATATATAGTATATATATGCATAGTAAATTGATCACAATTTAGTAAGATTTAAGAGACAAAACGAGAACGAAACAAAAAATACATAAAAACAATGCAATCGAATAATCAAAATTAAGTAAAAACTTGTTAAAAACTAGGACGCAGATTTTTCTTGTTGTTGTTGTTGTTGTTGATGTGGGAGATGTAGGGCAAGAGGCACACGGGGGTTAAGTGGAGGACACACGTGGGGTTAACACAGCAACAGTCCAGCGCTGCTGCGAGGGGGATTTTTTTTTCGGTCTTCTCTTTTTTTTAGAGGGTCTTGGACTTGGCTGCTTTGGCGGCAGGAAGGCAACGTCATTGACCTCCCGCCTCCCCGCGTCCGCCGCCGCTGTTACCGTTGGTTGCCGCTGCCGTTGCCGTTGCCACATCATCGCCCACAATGAGCACCTTGCCGACGCCATCGGGCGCCACCAGCTCACCGCTGAGTCCATCGAGTCCCGGCTCACTAACATCACCGGGTATTTTGGGCTTGGGCCGATGCGTATCCACCGCATCGATGGGCAACTTAATGTGCTCCACCTTGCAACCGTAGGCAACCGGTGTCAGTTTGATGACCGTGTGCAGCGGCACATACAAATAGGGCAGCTCATCGGCCGATTTGTCCAGGAAATAGGCAAAGAGGCATCGCAAGACCGCCTGATGCGAGACGACCAAGACATTCCCCTGACGCTCCAGTTCCATGATAACCGGCTCGAGGCGAGCCACAAGATCCTCGTAGCTCTCGCCACGGGGATAGCGATAGGCAAACTTGTTCACATCGCGCGCCTTGAATTCCTCGGGGAATTTCTCCTTAATCTGCTCATAGGTCATCTCCTCGCAGTGTCCCGCATCGATCTCGTTCAATGCCTTCCAGCGTTCCTGGGGCGCCTTGACATCCGCCACCGTTTGTATGGCCCGCTTCATCCACGACGTCCACACACGCAGCCCGTCGATCTGTTGCTGCGATATGAACGAGGACAGGGCCCGAGCATACTGATGTCCCCGAGAGCTGAGATTCGAGTCGCCACCGATCAGACCGCTCAAATTGTGCTCACTCTCGCCGTGTCGGGTCAAATAGATGGTGCGCGGCGTAATGTGAATGTTCATCAGATAGTAGACGATGCGCGATTCGACGTGACCCTCGTTGTTGTAGACAACGACCTTTTTGCCGGCGTTGTAGACCTTCATGAAGCTGAGATGGGATTCGGCCACCTCGTCGATGGGTTGATAGCGTTCCTCGTAGTGTTCGATGCGCTGGAGGAAATCGCGTACAACCAGTTCGGTGTTCATGTTGATGTAATCGGGTGAGCTGACCTTAACCTCGAGGATATTCTGTTCAATGATCTGGGGATCATCGCAAATCGATTCGACAAAGAACAAACGAAAGCCGTGCTGTTTAACCACAATGTCATAGATGAGCTGACGACGATCATGCGTCGAGTTGGTGGCATCGAATACCGCAATGCTACCGAGACCACTCAACAGCCATTCACAGGAATCGTGGAGCGCCTGATTGGCGCAACGATTCCGGATGGCCATCGCTTCCTCGTTGTCGGCGCGAAAGAATTCGTGCGACTTGTACGCGGTGGTTGCATGCCGCCGATACTCGCCCAAATTGAACACACGTGTCGCAATCCCAATCCAGTTGAGGTAACGCGCCAACTTCTTCGATATGAATGTCTTGCCCCTCGCCGGCAACCCAACCATCGCGATCACATGCGGCGTTGTACAGTCCGCGATGGTGCGTTCACCCCGAATGGGAAAGGGTTTCGTCATCACCGTTTCCGAGGTGGGTGGGAGGAGTTTACGCAACTCATCGGACATGACCGAGGGACAGACATGCAGCTCATTCTCGATCGCCAGATCGGCGGTCTTCTTCAGCTGATTCAATGAGGTGGTGCGCACGCGTAGCGATGGCGAGGTGTTATAGGGCATGTCCATGATGCTGGTGGCGGTCACGGAGCGTACCAGATGCTTGGCTAGCACCGCTGAGGCGGCGGCAACTGCGGCGTGCTGTTGCTTTTGCAGCAGTTGCTCTTGCAGCAGCAGCGACTCGCTTGTCGCTGTTGTTGGATCGCTGCTGCAGCAGCTGCAAAGTAGCTCCCTCGAATTGGATGAGGACGGGGAAGAGGACGTGGATGAGGACGAGGACGAGGTGGAGGAGTTGGAGTTGGAGTTGGTGGTGAATGTGGTCGAGCGGGGGAGCGGGGTTGTCAAGTTGCGGACAGATTGAAGAGACTGTTTTGGGTTTGATGACTTCTTGGCTCCTGTTCCTGTTGCTGTTGTTGTTGGTAAAGTGCCTACAGTGTCCTCATCAAAGTCCTTGTCGCTGTCCTCGCCGTCGTTGTTGTTGTTGTAGCTGCTGTTGTTTTGGCTTGCTGTAAAGTAAAGTATTTGCTTTGAATTGCCAGTGTTGGACAACTGTTGTTGCTTTGAATTGCCAGTGTTGGACAACTGTTGTTGCTCGATAGCTGCTGCTGCTGCTGTTGTTGTTGTTGTTGTTGTTGCTGCTGTAGGCGCTGCAGATTGTTGTCGTTGTTGTTGTTGTTGTTGCGTGTGACATGAAATTAGGCGAGTATTTGCTTTAGTTGTATGTGTTGTTGTATTTGTTGTTGTTGTTCTTGTGCTTGCTGATAATGAACATGTTCTTGATGTTGATGATGTGCTTGTTGTTGTTGTTGAAGATGATGTTGTTTTTGTTTGTTCCACATGAAGCAACTCAACAATATTATTCATAAATATGTGCGTGAGTATGTGTATGTGTGTGAGTATGAGTTATGTATGTGTATTGTATGCAAAAGCGTTAGAATGATGATTGCAAATCAAGACGTGTGTTAACAACAATACCCGAAATAATATGAAATACACAAGTGTAGAATACAAGAAGCAATAAAGAAGCCGCCACAAATTAACCACGAACTTAGTTCGCTAAAACCGCAATAATATTTATCTACATGTATAGATATGTGAGAATATGTACTTCTATGCGTGTGTGTGTGCGTGCGTTTGTGAATGCCAAATGTTTGACTTCTTTGCACTTGAACGGAAGAGCGAGAACGCAAACGTTAATGAGAAACGAAGCGAGCGAGTGTGAGAGTGAGAACGAGATAAAAGCTAAGAAAGAAATTAAACCAGCCGAAGAAACAAACACGCACGAGCTAAACTAACGCAAGAAACGTAATGAGGAGGAGAGAAGTTGTAGCAGAAGCACAACCACAAAACGTGCGCTGTGCGTGGGCGTTAAGAACACAACACAGAAGAGCGAGCACACGAAAAACAAAACAGCTGATGCGAGGGATGCGCATGTGCTCTGTGCGTGTATGAATATGAGACGAACGTTTGCGTTTGTCTGCGAGTGTGTGTGTGTGTGTGTCTGCCTGCTTGTGTTATCGATAGTTCAGCCCTGGTTGTAATTAACGATCGATTAACGCAAATATTTGCAGAGTCAAAATGGCTGCTGCTGCTGTTGTTGTCTTGTTGTTGTCGCCGCTGTTGTCTTTGCTGTTATTGCCAGACTGCTGTTAACGACACTGCTAACCACACTATATTGGCATCTCTTTTGCACGTTTATGTTTAACTGCAGATTTGCAATTGCAAAACGATATGAAGAAAAAAAAAATACTAAAATAAGAAGCGATAAAAAGAGAAGCATTGAAAATAGAAAATAAATACGTATTGGAAATAATAGAAGACAATTGCGACGCATGCGAAACAAATAAAAACAATATACATACATATACTTGTTTTATTTGCCTTTACTGCCTGAACTTATGCAACAACGGTAATAAAAATAACACAAAGGGCTCGCATGTCATTGTTTATAATAAAGTAATATGACAACAATTGACAACAATAAATCATTTTGCCAATGCACCGCATGCACATGCACATGGATTAGTCGAGTTGTAAATATTTATCGCATTATCAGTTATCGCTATCGCAGCTTAAGAAATCGCCAACGTGTCTGTGCTGCCGGCAGCATGTGTGTGTGTGTGTGTGTGTGGGAGAGAGAGTGAGAGCGATAAGTAAAGGCCAATGGCATATTTGTGTTGTGCATGCCGTCTGTGCCTGTCTCTACAATAACAACAAAAACCAGCAGAGTGGCCACGCTGGCTCGGTCAAGGTCAGTGCTGCCAGACATGCCAAACATTTTAAATGCAGCAGCAGACAGTGCACACACACACACTTGCACATGCTTATCGATCAGCTGTTAAGCAGATGCAGCAGCTGCAAACAGTGCGTCTTTTCAGTCAGCGTACACTGATTTCTAATGAATGGAAAAATCCAAAAAGAAAATCGATTTGCTCAAGTAATGTATAAACATTTGCATTATTTATTCATTTTAAAATTGATTCGCATTAAATTGAATTCACACTCAATCGTCATGTGATTCGTTTGTAATTCAATTTCTTGTTAATAATACTCAAGGGAGTAAATGCTTGCATATCATTTAAATGCACACTGTAATTGTTATTGATAATTAATCCAATTGGAAATTGACATTTAATTATGCATCCCAATAACAACAAGTACAACGGGCACCAACAACAAGAACAACGGCAATAACAAGTGCGCATTAATAACAATAAAAATAACAATTGAAGATAACTACTTATCAGACGGACTGTCGGCCAATCAGTTGCTCAAGTCTGGACTGTGGTAAGTTTATTCATGTGTGTATGTGTGTGTGTTTACGATGGTGTCAATCAAAGTGTGAACTTGTAGTGAGTGTTAGGGATGCAATTACCTGAGCCAAGTTTAATTTTGTAAGGCAAAAACCAAAAAAAAACAAGCAAAAGAAACAAAGCAAAAAACAAACTATGCGAAGCAGTCACTACGCTCAATGCGCCAATACTAACAATTTTGCACTAAACAGCAAAAAGACAAGCGAGGCAAATTGTCGCGGCGACGCTTTAATATTCCCGGGCAGCGCAGTTGTAACTGTAACCACACCGGCGGCAGAGCAGCGACGCAACCGTCGCAGCAGCAGCAGCACAGCCAGAGGTCAAAAACAAACGAGAAGGCAAACAAAACAAAAAACAAAAAAAAGGAAAAAACATTTTTCAAAACTACGCAAATATTGAGTGGCGCGATTTTATTACCCGGTACTCGTTTAGTGAGGAAAGGTATTCCAATGTAGTGCCAACTATAAATTGTCTGCATATAATCTTGCTCCTAATATTTACAGTATCATAAAGTGCGATTGCATAAAACCATTGAAAATGACTCAAGCAACTGTTTTATAGTGCTGTATGTTTTCCCACTGTGTGTGTTGCTATCGAGTATATCATAGTCGAGCCCAATCGATTGCAGCTTTCTTCGTTTCAATTTCGATTGGCAACGGCAGCTGAGCGACAGCAACAACAACTATACAACACAAATGTCTGTCAGAGCTTTTGCAGCTGCACCACTTAATGCATCTCTGAATGTACGTTTGTATGTGTGTGTGTGTGTGTGGACTAGTTCACAATTGGCTGTTTTGCGCAATATGCAAAATAGTTAGAAGGAGTGCACGGTATCACTCTGTGGCTGTGTAAGGAACGGGGGAGGAAGGTTAGAAAGAGACGAATGGAGACACGTTCGCTTAACTGATTCCAAGTGCAATTGAAACAGCATGGAAGACACTTGGTATATTTTTGTTTAAAATACATTAAGATTACGACGACGACGACGACGACGACGAGCGAAATGCGTCATAGAAACGAACTTGACCTGTGGCTGTGATAGGCACAAAAAGAGAGTAGGAGAGCGATAGAGGAAAGGTGGATGCTATCAGCAGTAGCAGCTGTTAAACATCAAAGTCCACAAGCTTCCTGCCGCCTATCGATCAATTGAATTGTATTGTGTGTGTGTGTGTGTGTGGATTGAGGTTGTTGCAAACCTGAAATCCTTTTGAGCTTTACTTTTGTTTACATGACCTGCAAACAGCTGTCTCGCCTTTTATTATCGCTCTCTTTCTTTCTGTCGTCTTATCAGTTGATCTGGGGTGTTTTTTGCATCACACGTTAAGCGCGTGGCCAGTGTGACCACACCCCACCTTTCACACACACACACACACCTATATAATCAGTGTTGTCGCTCCAAAATTTATCGACTCGTTAATTACAAAGTATTTGAATGCGATTATTTCGCCACTGATAAAAAAAAACGTAATTTCGCTTGTTTGCTCGCGCTTAACCCTTTGATGGCCCCCTACTTTTAATATCTATTAAGAATTCCCCCCATCAATCACAAATTGCACGCGGCAACAATCTGTCGCTATTCCCAGTGATAATCACATTATTCTCACTTATCAAACAGCAACAAAAAAAAGTTTATATTTATATTTATTTATGTACAACAGCGTTAATTATCGTTCACATGAATGGCCCCAAACTGACGCCGAAAGAGACAGCAATAGACCCGAAATATGCCTGATAAGAAGGCGCAAAATAAAAAAAAGAGCAACAAAAACAAAAACAAATAAAAGAAAACAATGAAATTAAAATCCAGCCAAGTATATAGAATAAAACTTCCTGATTAGCCCAAAAAAAAAAAAAAACAGTTCCTACCTACGTAGTGTATTAGGCAATTTAGTAGCTCTCTTTTAATCGCTCTGTTATCGCCGACAAACATTCAAATAACATGCGCCCTAACACAGCATTGAACACACATATAAACTATGGCTTAATTATGGCAATATTTTAATCAATTTCGCATTGATACGAAATATACACATGACAAGAGTACCAACAACAACAAATCACACCCTAGCCTCAGATAAATAATAAAAGAAATATCGCATTACGCGGTATCGAAAGAATACCAAATCTAGTATTTTGCCATTCGCAATAATAAGCACCTTTCAATATCTTACAAAATTACAGATGAAATCAAGTTTAGTGCTGTAATCAGAATTCATTTGCGCTTTCACTTGCTGTTATAATTATATAGATACGTCTGATCATAAAGGGCTTTATGACTTAAGTCAATTAAAGTGCTGTTTTGTAACAATGCGTTGGCCACTTTATCATCTGTCTATCTCTCTTCCTCAGCTGTAAGTGTATATATGTATGAGTTGTGTGTAAATGTGAATGACACATTCAAGTTCCTCGAAGTTTGTGAGCCGCGATGTCTCATCAATTTAACTGTAAAAGCGCAAGAAGAGCGAGAGAGAGAGAGAGAGAGAGAGAAACAGAGTAGAACAGCTGTTGCTTGATCTGTGCAAACTTTCACCCAAAAAAAAAACAGCAAATATACGATGGTTGAGTTGGCATCGAAGAATTTCGTTAGAAAAGAAATGTTGAGATGTTTTTGCACAAATGCATAAATATAAAACGTAGGTATTAGTGGAAGAAAGGAATGAAATGAAAACTAGACGCCAAGGTCAAGATAATTATTATTTGAATTTTATTTTTGTGTTGTCGAAACACATTTCGTAAGTTTTCATTTTCCGGAAGAGCGGTGTGAGCAAGAAGAAGAGCAACAAATTTAAAGAAAGTCTCACCTTCATTTCTCAAGCTGTTAAATCTTACGATAACACAACAACAACAAAACAAGTTCGGAAGGCGGAAATTCACAAAAATAGAAAACAAAAAAAACAAAAAAATATTCTAATATATTCGACAAAATGCAAACAAAAACAAAACAAAACAACAAATGTTCTCCCCGTCTGCCATTTAGATGATGATTATTACGCTTTGCTGCTGATGATGACGACAACGACGCGTAAACAAACGCGGGCAGCGACGCCGACAGCAACAGCAACAGCAACAACAACGACACCAACAATAACATTAGTCAGTGCATTAGAATGTGGTCTCTGCCCATAAAACAAAAAAAAAAATACAGTATGAAGAGCGCAGCAGAAAAATAGTCAATTGACCAATACAAATAAAAGCAAACACACACACACTCACTCACTCACATATACTTGAGTTGCGTGTAAATCAATAAGCAAGCATCAAAAGTAATTGAAAGAAAGAGTAATTACCAAAAAAAAAATAAAAACAAAAAGGGAATAATGTCATTAAACTTTGTATGAACACGCGATTTAAGCTAAAATGTGTGTCAGACAGCAGACACAGGTAGACAAAAAGAGAGCCGAAAAGAGAGAGAGAGAGAGCTTGGCTGTGTCAGCCAATTTTTGACCACTGCCTACAACAACGTCGACAGCAAAAGCTCAAGTGCAAGTGCAAGTTCATGTGGGTGAATTTATGTGTGTGTGTGTTTGCCTTAGTGTTCCAATACATACATAGCAACGTTGTTGAGGCGGTGGCGGCAGCAACTGCGGGGAGCGGCGTCGTCTGTCTGGAACTGGAGCTGACAGCGGCGACGGCGACAGCGACGCTGCCAAAGCGTGAGGACATTGTCGCCGCTGTTGTTGTCTCACAGCATTGTGCCATTTTATTTATCTACTGCTGCCGAGCCGAGCAGAGAGCGCGCGCTGCGCAACTCTTTTTCTTTTGTCTTTGATTTTCTTGTATTTTTTTGTTTTTTTTGTTTCTTTGATGCTGCTGCAGAATCTTGATCGGCTTCCGTTCAAAATAATCTACACACACACATGCACTACTGCAGAGTACAATACACGCTCACCAAGCCACGCAAATAAAACACATATATTTGGGTCTGTTAGTGTGTGTATGTTTGGATCGCGGTACGCACACACAAAAAAAAAAAGGTAAGCGAAAGTAACGAAAGAAATCTGATCAGAGCGCCGACGACGCCGCGCAATGCGTTCCGCACACGTCGCTTGTCAAAATAAGAATGAGCAAAAAGCAACAGCAAAAGCAGCAGCAACAAACGGCACGCGAGCCGATCGCTGTCGACGTCGACCGTCGACCGTCGACGTTAGCAGCAGCAGCGTCACAACACAGTGCTGCCCCTTGGGCTTTGCAATAACAGACGACTAGCCGCAAATAGCTAAACAGGTAAGCAGCACATGTTATAAACACGACCAGCGTTGCCAACTTTTGCCACAACAAAAAAATTGAAAGTGGCAATAGAAAATAATAAAAGCAAAAATATATAATTCTAATGAATATGTCACTATATTCTATTATGCTTATATTCACAGCTTACCGCAGTTATTAAATTACGAAAACAAAAGTCAAATTAAACACCCATAAGACGACGCAATTGGCAGCACTGGAAAAAGCACATGTGACGAACACAAACAACGAACATTGCAAAAGCGCCAGCCAGCCGCATAAATGCTATATTTGGCTTGACTTTTAGCATTTACGCCAGCGCTATGCCCGTAGACTGCGCAGTCGATGGCTAAACGGCACTTTTAATGCGTGGATTATGAACGATAGCAACAGCAACAGCAAAGCGCAAAGTAAAGCAAGAGCAGCGCAGCGCAGCGCAGCGAGGCAGCGTTATGAGAACCGATAAGAATTGGCGCAACTCGTGTCTCCGTCCCATGACAAAGACAATTCCAATTCAAATTCCAATTGCATTTGCATATACGATTTGTGTGCTATTTTTTGTTGTTTTTTCTTTTTGCTTTTGCTCATCACACAATCGAAATTATGTATTTTCTAATATAATTAGAACAATGTATTGTGACTTATTAAACGGATTTTGCATTTGTTTTCATCGTGATCGACGAACAAAAACAGAGTAACAATAAAAAAAATTTGAGCATCATCATTTTCAGACCACTGTGCACGAAACGTTAATTTTCTGGCATTTTTATTTGTTTGCCAAATTACGCAAATCGATAATGAAATAGTACATGGAACGTTACGTTATTAAAAAGCGGTAAACGAAACAAATATGTGCACAGCATTCTAATAAGAAATGCAAAGAATAAGCGCGAAAATTGTAGTTCTCTTCATTTTCACTCCCCACACTTCTTTTTCTCACTCAACACAACATCAACTTACAACAACAATGTTGGCCTTGACGAATTGCAGAGACCTAACACTATATTTGCCTCTCGCTTCAGACCACGCACGATGTTAAGCTCTATTGGATGTACGTGTGTGTGTGTGTGTGTGTGTGAAAAATGAGAGAATGTTAATCTCTCAATCCGATGGGCAGCACTTTTCTCGTTCAATTCGTCATCTGATACAGATTATAGCGTCTTGACGTCACGCAGCTAATGCAGCAACAATCGAGTATTCGGAATCGATAAGAATGCATATTGCGAATTGATAACTTTTTTTTTTGTGCTTAATAGTTGTTCAGAATGGAGGTGTGGAATGTATAAATTATAAATTGTGCAATGCACAAATGTTAATTATGGCGAAATTATTGAAAAATTTTCCATACGCTCCTCAAGCACTCACATATACATATATACGTAAATCCATGTTTATACAATGTGTGTATGTATGTGTACAACAACTACTATTATACGAAATTGCTTGTTTACTGAGATATTTATTACAAAGCAGGTAAAATTAATGCCATTTTAGCCTAGACATCAAGTGCATCCTGACGACGACATTTGAATTTGTGTTCGACGTGTTTCAACGCAAAACTCAACTAGAAACCGAAACCTGCTATTTCCCCCTGGCACCGGTTTACTAATTTCAACTATATTTGGTTTATAGTTGTTGTTGCCGTCGTGTGTGTTGTTGCTGCGCTTACAAAAATGATAAACAAAACTGGTTCGAGTCTTGCTCAAAACATCAAAGAGAGGCGACACTTAACAGTGGTGGGCCACTGTTAACAGCGGCACATTTGAAACGCAAGAATCGCGTTTACAGTGCGCGCCTAAAATGCAACACTGTCAAAGCTCTCTCGCTCTCTCCAAGTTCACATGTTATGTGCATGCCTGTGTGTGTGTGTGTGTTTGTGTTGCGTCGTGTTGATGAGCAGAATAATGGGAGGGAGCGCCAGAAGAAAAAAATAACCACGTCCCAAAATGAGAGAAATGCCAATAAAAAAAATTGCGTAAAAATACATAATGAATTTAGTAGCTACAATGTTTTCATTGTAAAATTGTAAAAGCCGTTAAATGTTGCAAATTACGACATACATAAATAAAGTAACGATAAAAAACTAACTTAAAATGTACAAGAGCGAAAGAACGAAGCGCAAGCACAAAACAAAGCAATGATGAATGTAGAAGCACAAGTAAAAACAAAAATAAAGAGCGGCACGAGGCAGTTTCTGCAATCCATTTTTTGCACTTAATGTATGTGTTTCTATTTAAATGTGTCTGGCAAAAAAAAATACGTGCATTGCATTTGTTTTTTTTTGTATGTGTGTGTTTTTGTTTGAGTGTATCAAAATAAACGAAATTTGGATGCAAGTCTTACCTTTTCCTTTTCTTTCCTTCGTTCAGCGTTCACCAACGACGACAAAAAGCTGTTGCTGCTTCTGCTGTCAAACTTTTAATGTATGGCGCGCTCTCGCTCGCTCTCACTCTCACACATACACAGGAGGCGCAGCGCCACGCAGCGAGAGAATTCTCTCTTCTCGTCGTATTTTTTATTTTAACTTTTTTTATGCACACACTTTTTATGTTGTTTTTTAAGTACTTTAAACACACACGAAAAATCGAAGCAACTTTTATTGAATTGAGTAGTAGGTTTCGTTAACTAATATATATCCAAAAATGCGCTTCGCTTTTT
The DNA here is from genome assembly GCA_023558455.1 of Drosophila kepulauana. NCBI lineage: Eukaryota > Metazoa > Arthropoda > Insecta > Diptera > Drosophilidae > Drosophila > Drosophila kepulauana. The sequence goes on from CM042371.1 coordinate 31,732,281, forward strand.
TGGGTGTTTTCCTCCTTTTGTTAAATGAATTTTTTATTATAACACGCTGTTGCTGCGGTTGCTGCTGCTTCGGCCAACACTTTTTTGGTGAATGTCTGCGATGAGAAGATATCGATATCGACTTAACACAGCTCGATGACAACGACAACGAAGACGAGGAAGAAGCAGCAGTAAGAAATGCCGCCAACAGTTTATAAATATATATACATATGTAAATGTATGTATATTTCGTTAAAAAAAAAATACCAAACAAAGTGAACACCGATCAGCTTTTTTTTGTAACATACAAATAAACGTGGGTTATACCTATTTGGTTAGGATACCAGCCACACTTGTGTGTTGATATATATTTATTTGTACACGCTTAAATGTGACACCAGCTTTTGAATGAATTCAAATGCATCTAAACATATGACTGTTACTGTGCTGTAAAGTCGACACTTAACAGTGCGCGCCGCTGTCACTTATATATATGTACATAGGCACAGCTACAGGCGATGACGATACACACACACACACACGTACACACAGTGTATGCGTATGTGTGTGTACGATATGTACATAAGTTTTGATTCCTTTGTAAAAATTGCGAAAGTGTGACCTAACTTAAATTACATTTAAAAGTTACATTTGTTCTGCTCTGTTCCCTTGCATGAGAGTTTTACTTGTATTATTTCATATTTGTTTGTACATTTTTTAGTAGCCACTTACCTCTCTCTCACCCACTGTCACTCTCTCTCTCTCTCTCTCTCTCTCTATGCAAGTGCAACCCGAGCTCGTAAGAGTGTCAACATGACGATTGTGACTGTGTGAGGGTTGTTGTTGTTTGTGTTAGTTGAAACTGTTTTTGTTGTACCTCCTCTCTTGCTGTTGTTGTTGTTGTTTTCGCCTCGCACACACACGTCTTCGGCGGCTAGAATTCTCAACGCAAAAAACGCAACGCGGAGCTCACACACACACGCACGCACATATACAACAAACAATGTGTACATATGTATTATGCGTGTGTGTGATTTTTACCGATTTTCGTTGTATATAATGGATGGGAAAATGTGTAGCAAGTATTTCGCGCAACTTGCGCTGCTCTTTTGGCTTTTTTGATTGCACTGAACACAAAATTCACACTTTGAGAGTAGTTTTTTAAAAAAATATTTTTTTGGTTGATTTTAAAAAGCGCGAATCGAGCTCCAAATTGCTCGCAGCGTATGCATGCTTTTTTCGAAATTTGTTTAATTTATTCTTCTTAGTGGTTTTGATATATTGAAGCTATAACTGTACTTGCTGCTTGCGTTTTTTTGTATTTTAAAGTTCAAACGAAAAACGAACGCTGCGCTCTATGTGCAGCGCACACAAACACACGCACACCGACACCTCACTCACATACACCGACACACACGCACACATAGAGGAAAGCAAAAAGTTTTTCATATTATTTGGGAGCAATTGGAAGACACACTTTCCAACTTGAATACAGAGTTTGCACGTTGCCCGTTTGTTAGGTTCTTGTTGATGATTTCGTCTTTCGTTAATGTGCAAGGATTTTGCGACGATCAAATTACAATTACGACAACAAAAAAAAACGTAGTAATAGGAGCAAAAAAAAATCCCGCAGCGTATTAGACAAGTCGAAATAGGGACAGCGTGACCGCAAGTTTAATTACAAAATATACTAATTTGCTGTAGCAAACTTTTTGGTGGTGTAACGAAATACCGAAACGGGAAGAGATGATTCGATTTAATTTCCTTAAATTAGTTTACAGTGGTGTTTGAAGTATTGTGGTGGCAAATAAATCCATTGTAACAGTGTAGTACAAACTATTTAAAAATAAAGATGCAAATTGTAAAATTTAGCAATTGGGAATTTTTAGCTTATTGGAAATTTAAGCTTACGGTCACGCTGCTGTTTTTTGTACATTTGGTCACACCAAAGACGGCACGTCATTAGTTTAACTTGTTATTGTGTTACTTGTAAGCAAAAGACATCACAATGGTACGATCGCAAATTGCAACTTTTTGCCTATTTAAATTGCAATTAATATGTATATTTTTTAGAGTGCGCTGTTCAACTTCCAAAGCTTATTGTCGGTTATTCTGCTGATGATTTGCACCTGTGCGTATTTGCGGTCTTTGTTCCCCAGTATCATTGATCGCAACAAGAAAGGGTATGTAAAATCACTTGATGAATGACCGTAATAACAAATCTAATTGCTCGCATTTTATTGTTTGCAGTTTCCTCGGTACATTTTATAAGCTGGCGCGCATTGGTGAACGCAAATCTCCTTGGGTTGGCGCCGCTTGCTTGATAATGGCATTTACCGTCTTGTTTCTAAGTTGAACTTAATGAATACGGAACTGGAAATTGGGCATCGCATAAAGTAGCATTAAGTTCAGCTAGTTTATTTGGAAATAAACATTTCTTCTTTGTTTACTAATTTATTTAATGCCTGTCGTGTCCTCTTTTACAACTTGCAGCTTTAGTATTTTGTAGTGTGAACTTCTGCGACTGGTAAAATACCAAATTACAATTTGCCGGCTTTTGTGAATTGGAGCCAATTTACAAGAAAGAAATTATGAAATGGAATTTAAGTGAAATGTATAGCTTGCGGTAAACACATTTTTTTGTGCGATTTATTTACTTTACTTATTTACGAAAATTAAATTGTTTCTTTTAGTATTTTATTTTGAGCCGGCTGGTATAGTTTAGCACTCAAGTTGCGGTCACACTGGCTCGCGCAACTATTTGTTGTTGTTCGCCAATTGAAATGTCTGCTGAGCAGGACGCAAAGAAATTGAATTTAATTGAAATGTATAGCTTGCGGTAAACAAATTTTATTGTGCGAATTATTTACTTTACTTATTTACGAAAATTAAACTGTTTCTTTTAGTATTTTATTTTGAGCCGGCTGGTATAGTTTAGCAGTCAAGTTGCGGTCACACTGGTTTGTTGTTGTTCTCCAATTGAAATGTCTGCTGAGCAGGACGCACTGCGTCTGTTCATCACCCAAAGCAAAGAGCGCTTGCAGCAGCTGCTCAATCGCCTACAATGGACAGAAGAAGGCGTACTAAAGGTAATTGGCATAACTAAATTGACTAACATATTAAGCCACAGCTATCTTTCTAAATGCAGCAGCATCGAGTGCCAGCCAAATCTAAGGAAACTAATGAGCAGCAGCTACCGCCCAGTTGCATGAGAACACCACAGCGGAGCGTGCAACTGAGTCAAGACCAACTGCAGCAATTGCTGGGCAAGCAACACACAGAGACAACGACTATAAAAAGCGTTGATGATTTGCAAATCAATTATAGCACAGAAGAAAAGCTACTGCTCTACGAGCATGTGTTGGAGCGAACGCCACGACAACGTGAGAGCTTCGAGGAGAACACCAGCTTTGCGCAGCTAGTCGCGGAGACGAAAAGAGCACATCAAAAGCAGCGGCGTCATCGAAAGACGAAACCAACGCTGCACGAGCAGCTTCATCAGCTGGTCGAGTTGCAAATGCAGGCAATGATCAAGCAGCAACGGCAATTGCTAGACCAAGAGCATCAGAGGCAGCTACACGCAACACATAACAATCGCAGACAACGCTCCAGATCCCGATCCCGCGATCGTTCCCGTTTTCGTGAGCATCACAAGCCACAACAGCGTAGGCAACGCAGTCGCAGTCGCAGTCGAGAGCGACACAAGCAGCAGAAACATCACAGGAAACGTTCCCGATCTCCCTGTCACTCCCGAGCTCGTTCTCGCTCCCGATCTCGTTCTCACCGCCGTCATCACAGATCACATCATATTTGATATATCATTAAAGTATAGATAGAAGATATAGCATTAAAGTATTTTATAACGTGTAATTGGTTTTTGCTACTCCATCGCATCAATATCCAAAATTTTACTTGGTGGAGACACGAGTGCGTTTGTTCCAGGCAAAGTTGACGCCATAGTTCTTGACGCGTTCCTTCTTCTCCTTCAGCTCGCCATCGACATAATAACGCCATCCATTCCGTTCACAATATGTGATGGCCTCCTCCTTGGAGCCAAATTGCACATTCATGTTGGACAATGGATCACCGCTGTATAAAGAAAAGGATTAATATCACATTTTGAATGTCGTTAACGACATTCGTGTACTCACGTGGATGCCCAGCCCATGAGGGGATTCTCCCAGCGCTCACGGTTATCGAAATCGATTTGCCATGTGTTGATGTTATCGGTGCCGCTTTGCATCGCATTCTTTGGCGGAATATGAATGCGAACGCGACGCTCCTTCACATGCTCTTCGGGCACTCCCGAAATTGGACTGAGATTGACGGCCACGGGCACGGTAATCTTGCCGCTCAACTTGTTGCGTTGCTCCACATCCTCGGGACGGGCTAGCGCCTTATCCAGATCAATGGGTGCAATGTCCTGCGAAGATGCCCAGCGTGCAGTGCTGCATAGCAAAAAAAAAAAAAAAATACGAATTGGAATTTTTGCAATTGGATGCCAAATTTGCAATTACACTTACAACTGCATGGTGGGTGTAGCGCGGCATAGCACTTGACGTATTAGCGACATTGTTTTTTGCTATTTACCTGCCCGCTGCGTAGAATAATAATAAATTATTATAATCAAAATTACGTAAAATTTCGGAAGAGAGCAGCGTACGCAGAAGTTGTTGTGTTGACAGCTGTTTGATCTGGCTGACAAAAAGCTAGCTGCTGTGAAAAACAGCTGTGCTGCTGGTGTTTTTTTTTGGTTTTTAGTATTTTTCTACAAATTACAATATACGCGGAATGTTGCAGCCACACTGCGCAGAGTGAAGTTTTGGGCAAATCAAAATCCCGGTCACACTGCACATTTTGTACTGCATGCAAAAACAAGTCCAAAATTTTTCTGTTCGCAAACAAAAGAGAGGCGAACAAGTTGGGTTTCGTTGCTTGTTGCGAAATATACGTGGCAAGGACACGCGCAAAAGAGCAGCAGCAGTTTACAAGGAAAACAGCGATATTTGCGCATCATCATCATGGGTGTTCCAAAGTTTTTTCGTTATATTAGCGAACGCTATCCGTGTCTCAGTGAATTGGCGCGTGAGCATAGTGTAAGTGTGTGAAGCGAGAGATTGGCAGAAAAGCAAGCTGCACTCGGCAGGCAACTGTGCGTTGCAGTGCTCTCATTGACCGCTGGATGGCGCTGTGTGCTCGCAATGAAATTTCTCCTTTTTTTCTTATATTTGTATTTCCTTGCAGATGCCAGAATTTGATAATCTGTATTTGGATGTGAATGGCATTGTGCACAATTGCTCGCATCCCGATGATGGGAACATACACTTCCATTTGGATCAGGCACAAATCTTTCAAGACATTTTCAACTACATGGACAAGCTGTTCTATTTGATCAAGCCACAAAAGTTATTCTTCCTTGCCATAGATGGCGTTGCACCGCGTGCCAAAATGAATCAACAACGTAGTCGGCGTTTTCGCACCGCCCGCGAAGCCGAACAACTGGAGGCCAAGGCACTGAAACGAGGCGAACAGCGAAAACATGATCGCTTTGACAGCAATTGCATTACGCCGGGCACCGAGTTCATGGACGAACTGCAGAAGGGTTTGCGCAACTTTCTTCGCATCAAAGTGTCGACAGATCCGTTGTGGAAAAAGTGCCAGGTGATCCTCAGTGGTCAAGAAGTGCCCGGCGAGGGCGAGCACAAGATCATGGACTACATACGCTACATGAAAGCGCAGCCGAATTTTGATCCCAACACACGTCATTGTATCTACGGTCAGGATGCGGATCTCATCATTTTGGGCCTATGCACGCATGAGCTGCATTTTGTGGTGCTGCGCGAGGAGGTGAAGTTTGGCAAGAATGTGAAGCGTGGCACCTTCGACGAGACACGATTCTTTCTGCTCCACCTGGGACTGTTGCGCGAATATTTGGAACTGGAGTTTGCCCAGCTCTCGACGCCGGAGAAGCCATTGGATGTGGCCCAGTTGATTGACGATTGGGTGCTGATGGGCTTTATGGTGGGCAACGATTTCATACCGCATCTGCCGTGTCTGCACATCTCGTCGAATGCGCTGCCGCTGCTCTACAAAGCCTACATCGAATTGCATCCGAAGCTGGGCGGGAATATCAATGAGCAGGGCAAACTGAATATGGCGCGCCTGGAGATGTTTATGCATTCGCTGAGCAAGATCGAGCTGGAGCTGTTCGAGGAGCACTACGATGATCTCAAGTATATGCACGCCAAGACCGAGGCATTCGATGTCGATGTGGAGGAGATCAAGAATGGAGGCGCCTCCAATAGCTTCAACGATGATCTCTCCGCGCTCATAGACAACAGCATGAAGGTGAGCGACGACTGCATGAATATGAAGGGGATTCCCCTTACTTTTAGTTAGTTAGTGTCTCTGTCGCTTTAAATAGATTTCTTTGTGCATATTTGTTGCTGTGTGTGAGTGTGCAAAAGAGACAGCTGCTGATATATGCAGCTGCTTGATTCATGCTAAATTGATGAGAACATCATTTGATGCGATACTAAATTGAACCTTAAACTTCCAGCTCTATGAGGACGACGACGAGGATGGCGACGACGTGGACTTGAGTGATGAAGAGACGGCTATGAAGAACGAGTTTCAGAACTACAAACGCAACTATTATCGCAACAAGTTCAAGACGGAGCTGCACAGCTCGCTGATTGACGAACTGAGTCTGCAGTATGTGACGGCATTGCAGTGGATCCTTGACTATTATTATCGCGGCGTACAGTCATGGAATTGGTTCTATCCGTATCATTATGCGCCCTTCATCGGTGATCTGACCAACATACGCAATTTGAAGGTCACATTCGATTTGGGCGAACCGTTTTTGCCGTTCCAGCAGGTGAACACTCCCAACACTCCGCTATCAGCTCAACTCAATTGTTGCCACTTGTTTCTAGCTACTGGCTGTGATGCCAGCCGCTAGCAGCGCTCTCTTGCCGCCAGCCTATCATCACCTGATGCTCAATGAGAACAGTTCACTGGCCGAATTCTATCCCAAGGAGTTTGAGAGCGATCTCAATGGCAAGAAGAACGAATGGGAGGCCGTTATCCTCATACCCTTCATCGATGAGCGGCGCCTTTTGCATGCCATGCAACAGTGCGAATCCCAATTGACGGCAGCGGAACTCCAACGAAATCGTCATGGACCGATGTATCAATACGATTACAGTGAGAAATCGTTGGGTTCGTTGCCAGCTCTGGAGCCGCTGAAGGCGTTGCAGCATGTCCATGCCACCGAGTTGGCACGTTGGTCCAAAGAAGTAGAACTCAATCTGGAGCAAACGGTGTGCATTGAGTTGCCCAATGCGGCGCGTCATGTCTTCTTTCCGGGTTTTCCCACCATGAAGCATCTCGAGTTCGATGTAAGTGACAGAAATTTGTAAACTTTTGTCCGTTCGTCTGTCTGTCCGCCACTTTAAACGGGTAGAACTTAGTAACTGTAAAAGTGTGATTTAAATTAACGAGTTGGTAGCATAATTTAAATTCTAGAGAATCGAACTTGTAACCTTTTGTCCGTCCGTCTGTCTGTCCGCCACTTTAAACGGATAGAACTTAGCGACTGTAAAAGTTGGAAGCATAATTTCATTTCTAATGAATCGAATTTGTAAATTTGTAACCTTTTGTCCGTCCGTCTGTCTGTCTGTCCGCCACTTTAAACGAGTAGAACTTAGCGACTGTAAAAGTTGGAAGCATAATTTCATTTCTAATGAATCGAATTTGTAAATTTGTAACCTTTTGTCCGTCCGTCTGTCTGTCTGTCCGCCACTTTAAACGCGTAGAACCTAGCGACTGTAAAAGTGCGATTTAAAGTAACGAGTTGAATGTAGCGAGTTGTGGACGCTTTAAAGTGATGGATTATTATTGATTTCGAAATACTTGCGAATTCTTTTTGTAGTCGTAAAATATCTAAGTTGTTCTTCTTTTTACTTGTAGTTTGACATTCGTGCGGATCGCGTTCGCATCTTTGATCAGGCTTCGCGCAATCAAAGCGTTGTGCTGCTGCCGAAGTTGCGCAGCTTTGAGAACAGCATCTTCAATGTGGCGAGCATGTTTCTGGAGCAGATCGTGCACATCGGCTGGCCGCATCTGATCAAGGCGAAGGTGGAACGCATATGCACAGAGGATCAGTCCATTGATCAGCAGGGCATTAAGCCCAATGAGCCGCGACGCTTTGAAACGGATCGCACTACGCTGGAGGATCAGTTGAGTCACATTATTCTTCTTGTTCTTGTTTCACAAGTTGTTGTTAACGTGTTTGTTTCCTTTCTGCAGTTTCTCGTCGCGCATGGGCATCAAGTTTCCCAATTACGATGTGATCCTTTATGTGCGCACTTACACCGGCAGCAACGTTGACTTCGGACCGCGTGGGAATGTCTTTATGCGTGACACCTGGAGCACTAAGCTGACGCCGTATCCCGCCCAGGGCGTTGTGGCCGATATCAAAGTGCAGAGCAACATGCGCAAGCAGTTTAACAAGATCGAGCAACTGTTTCCCGCCGGCAGCACGGCCTTCTTCATCGGTTCTCCCAACTACGGCAACGAGGTCACCGTCCTCGATCCGATGCTAGTCTACTCCTGCGGTCGCTTACAGGGTGAGTGGCGAGCCTTATTAAATATAATTTATGCGCTGACTGTTAGAGTCAAACAAAGCAGCATCTGTATTATTTAGTTCTAACTAAAGATGTAGCATCAATACCCGCTACCCATAAGGTAGAAGGGTGTTGATAACAGGCAGAAGGAGGCATGTCCGTCTGTATGTCCGTCCGTCCGTCTGAACACCTAGATCTGAGAAACTTTAAGAGATAGAATTCTAATTTTTTTCGACAGTTTCAAATTTTTTAAACCTATCGTAAGGTAGAAGGGTTTTATAACAGGCAGAAGGAAGCATGTTCGTCTGTCTGTCTGTCTGTCCGTCCGTCCGTCCGTCTGAACAGAAAGCTGACGGATAAAAATTGAGAAGTTATTTAGGAATTACTTCTGTATGACAAATTATGCCCAATGAAATCGGGTCTTAGCTTTTTTGGCTGACAATCTGCTATGTTTTGCACTCTACGGTATATTTGGAAAGTACTATATCAATATACCAAATACAGTCTTTAGTATATTATATATAATAATATATATTAATTATTATATTTTAAGAATAATGCGGTACTGTTTAGCATTCAGAATATTTCGGTAGCTTTTTCGGTATGTTATTTAGTAAATTTATTTAAGAAACATACTGAATACTTAGTATATTATTATTCTTTGCAGTATATTAATTAGTATATTTAAAGAATATCGCGCTGTTCTGCCTTCAGTATAAATTTCAGTATTTTTTGCGATAATTTTAGCCTTCAGTATATATTTTAGTATTTTTGGTATATACTATGTAATCTTTACTGTCCAGCATTCAGTATATTCTCATTTTTTGCAGTATATTAATTAGTATGTTTAAAGAATACCGCACAGTTCAGCCCTCAGAATATATTTCAGTATTTTTGCAGAATATTTAAAAAAAAAATCACACAGTTTAGCCTTCAGTATATATTTCAGTATTTTTCGGTTTTTTTAAGAATAATGCGGTACTGTTTAGCATCCAGAAAGTTTTAGTAGTTTTTTCGGTATATTATTTAGTACATTTATTTAAGAAGCATTCAATATATTATTATTTTTTGCAGTATATTAATTAGTATATTTAAAGAATACCGCACAGTTCAGCCTTTAGTATATATTTCAGTATTTTTGCAATACAATTACAAAAAAAAACCACACGGCTTAGCCTTCAGTATATATTTCCAGTATTTTTTCGGTATATTTTAAGAATGAGAAATGGGTAGCGGGATTCTCACAGTTCAAACTAAAACTGTAGCATACTTTGAACCATTTTATCCATTGAAATCAAGCATAATATTAAAAGCTATTCATTCATTTCACATTCCACAGTCAGCATGCTCGTTAGTCCTGCGCCCAACTTGTCTGCCGCACAGCAGCTGCAGGATCAAAAGGATCGCGAGTTTATCAACGCGTACAGAGTGTCCCGCGAGCTGAACATGAGCAGCCGCTGCCTCGGACGCATGACTGGAACTGTTTGGGTGGTGTTGGGACCGCGACGACAGAAAATGGAGAACGTGTCGAAGCACAACATTGGACTGCAGCTGAAATTTCCACGTTTGAACGAGGAACGCGCCGATTACTGTCGTCGCGTGAACAATCAATGGTACTTCTCCGAACTGGCCATGGATCTGATAGCCGAGTATAGCGATAAATATCCCGAGGTGATCAACTACTTTAGCACGAGCAACGATCGCAGCGAGTTTGTGTTCGAGGAGGACATTTATCCCAACGATGTGGGCCAACATCATATCGAGGATCTGGCCAATTGGGTGCGTCAACAGGCGCACATGAAGTCCGATCGTGTCGCGTGCGGTACGCGCACCATTTGCAAGGAGACTGTCGAATTGTTGCTCACATCCATCGACGAAGTGCGATCGCAGCCGGCGCATAATGTCAAATTGCAGGTGAAACCGCATCTGCTAATCAAACCGAACGTCTCGCTGCCCGAGGCCTACAAGACGGGCAAAGCGATCAAGTTATTCGATCGCGTTGTCGTCGTTCAGACCGTCTACTCGGTGCCCATGGGCTCCACGGGCACTGTGATTGCCGTGCATTTGGTCACCGATCCGAATCCGGTGCGTCTCGAGTGCGTCAACGTCACCGAGGCGATGTGCGAGGTGCTCTTCGACAAACCGATTCCCAACTGCGGCAGCATCTACGGCATTGCCGAGGAGCGAGTCTGCAAGGTGCCCGAGGGATCGCTGCTCGTGACCAGCGGGTCAATGGGTGAGTAGAGAAGAGAAGTTTAGAGTTGCTTTTACTGCTTGGCTTGACTTATGTGGAGTGTTTATACCCGCTACCCATGGGGTAGAAGGGTATTACAGGCAGAAGGAGACATCTCCGACCCTATAAAGTATATTCTTGATCAACGTCAACAACCGAGTCGATCTAGCCATGTCCGTCTGTCCGTCCGTCCGTATGAAACACTGGATCTCAGAGACTATAAGAGATAGAGCTATAATTTTTTTTCGACAGAATTTGTTATGTTTGCACGCAGATAAAGTTTGTTTTAAATTTTTTCCACGCCTACTTCCGCCCCCGCAAATCAAAACAATCGAATAACAAGCGTAACTTTAGAGCTGCGAATTTTGGTATATACAATAACTAAAGTAGTTGTGATTCCTGAAAATTTGGCTGCGATCAGATAAAAATTGGGGAAGTAATTAAAGAAATACTTTTGGCTGACAATCTGGTATATTGTGCCGTCTATGGTATATTTAACAATATAAAATTTGGCATATTTTTAGTATATTTGTCTTTTCGGTATATTTTGATAAAATACCGCAATGTTTTGCTTTTATTTAAAATGGGTAGCGACTATAACTTTCTTACTTGTTTTCTATTGGTAGAGAACGAACGACAACAGCCCAGACAACAGCAACAACAACAACAGCAGGCGGATCAAGGGCAGCAAAATAACTGGAGACAATCGCGACAGCAGCCACAGCAACAGCAGCCACAACAACAGCAACCGCAGCCGCAACAACAGCAGCAAAAGCCACAGCCGCAGCAACAGTCACGACAGCAACCAAAACAACAGCAGCAGCCACAGCAATCACAACAGCAGCAGCCACAGCAACCACAACAACAACAACAGCAGCAGCAACAGTCACGACAGCAACCACAACAACAGCCGCGTCAGCAGCCACAACAGCAACAGCAATCCCGTCAGCAGCGCCAACAACAACAGCAGCAGCAGCAGCAAAAACCGTATTCGGAAATGATGCGCGACAATTGGCGTGAACAGCAGCTGCAGCAAAAGCAGCAGCCCGATGGTCGCTATCTGACAGCAGCTGGCTCCAAATACAATCCCATCACAATGAAGACACGCGTCGCCGATGAATTTGTGAACCCGACAGCAACGCCAGCAGCCGATCAAGATGTTGCTATCAAAACTGAGCCAGCATCGCAAAATTGGCGCACACAGTCGAAACAGGCGCCATTGAATCAGCGTAGCACCGGCGGCGTTGAGTTGACCCAAGCAGCAGCTGTTGAGGCAGCAATTGTTGGAGCTGCCGCCGCCGCCGCAGCAGCAGCAGCAACAGCTGGCGGAGGAGGAGGAGGAGCAACAGCAGCAGCAACAATTGCTACGCCACAAGCGCAAACGCAGGCGCTCAAGTTGTTGTTGGGCCTCAAATCGAAGCAGCAACAGCAGCCGGAAGCCGCATCTCCCTTGCCGCAGGCACAAGCAGCTTCTCCTTTGCATCTGCAACCACAATTTCAGTTTCCAACAATGATTCCGTCCCAGGCGCCAGCACTGCCTAGTCAAATGCCCGTAAGTTAAAGAGTTTCCCTATTCAAAAATGCAATTAATTAATGCGAAACAATTTGCAGAAATTGCCACAGCCGCCGTTGTTCTGGCAGCGTGAGGCGCAGGAGCAGCAACAGGCACGTCAGCAATCGGATCTGATCAAGACACAGCAGTGGGATCAACGGCAATTGCAATCGCAGCCGCAGAATCAACAGCAGCAACAGTTGATGGAAGCGCTGCTGAGAAAGCCAATGCAACAGCTGCAAGATCAGCAGCAACAACAGTTGAAGGAACAACAGCAGCAGCAACAATTGAAAGAACAGCAACAGGAGCAGCAGGCAAAACAAGTGCATCAACAGCAACTACAACAACTTAAAGAACATCAACAGCAGCAAGCACAACAATTGCAGCAACAGCAGCAACTGCAACAACTGAGGGAGCAACAACAGCAACAACAAGCACAACAATTGCAGCAACAACAAGCTCAACAGTTGCAACAACTGCCGCAGCAACTGCAGCAATTGCTGCAACAACATCAGCAGAAACAAGCGCAGCAGCAGCAACATCAGCAATTGCCACAACCATTGCAACAGCAGCAGCAGCAACAACAGCAATTGCCACAACCATTGCAACAGCTGACACAGCAGCAATTCATGCGACAAGCTGCGAACAATTTCTATCCACGTTACAACAACAATGCCAACAACTTTTATCCCACCAACAACAACGGCAACAACAGCGCCTACAACAGCAGCAACATCGGCGGCAACAACAGCAACAACAACAACAACAATCGCCGCTCTGTGACAACCATCCAGGACTTTGTGCCCATTCAGGCATATCGTCCCAAGAAAGTACAACGCGACGAACAGCCGGTAAGCTATAAACCAACCGAATAAACTTGTTATACCCTCTACTTTTAACCCTTAGGTTAGGGTAGCCATTCTAATAGGAAATAGTTGTTTATTGGGTCTTAGTTGTTTTAAATGATAATCCGGTTTATTTTATACTCAATGGTATATTGTAAATGTAGTAGTATATCAATATACCAATTATAGATTTTGGTATATTCTTCGATATTTTTCTGTATATTAATTCGGCATATTTCAAACTTAATACCGCTTTACTAAAGTCATTGGTATATTTCAGTATTTTTGTGGTATATTTTAAGGAGAATACCACACTTATTTACTATTATTCCAAATGGGTAGCGGGTAGCCCACAGTCGAGCACACTCGACTTTAGTTTTCTATAACAAAAAAAGCCATTGGTATATTTTAGTATTTTTGCGGTATTAATTTGATATATTTTAAGAATAATACCGCACTGTTTTACTATTACATAAAACATTTTGAGAGCATCTCACAGTCGAGCACACTCGAAGTAGCTTTCTATACCAAAAAATGGCCATTGGTATATTTTAGTATTTTTGCGGTATTGATTTGATATATTTTAAGAATAATACCGCACTGTTTTACTATTATTTAAAATATTTTGAGAGTATCTTACAGTCGAGCACACTCGAAGTAGCTTTCTATACCAAAAAATGGCCATTGGTATATTTTAGTATTTTTGCGGTATTAATTTGATATATTTTAAGAATAATACCGCACTGTTTTACTATTATTTAAAATATTTTGAGAGCATCTCACAGTCGAGCACACTCGAAGTAGCTTTCTATACCAAAAAAAAGCCATTGGTATATTTTAGTATTTTTGCGGTATTAATTTGATATATTTTAAGAATAATACCGCACTGTTTTACTATTATTTAAAGTATTTTGAGAGTATCTTACAGTCGAGCACACTCGACTATAGCTTTCTATACCAAAAAATAGCCATTGGTATATTTTAGTATTTTTGCGGTATTGATTTGATATATTTTAAGAATAATACCGCACTGTTTTACTATTATTTAAAATATTTTGAGAGTATCTTACAGTCGAGCACACTCGAAGTAGCTTTCTATACCAAAAAATGACCATTGGTATATTTTAGTATTTTTGCGGTATTGATTTAATATATTTTAAGAATAATACCGCCCTGTTTTACTATTATTTAAAATATTTTGAGAGAATCTTACAGTCGAGCACACTCGAAGTAGCTTTCTATACCAAAAAATGGCCATTGGTATATTTTAGTATTTTTGCGGTATTGATTTGATATATTTTAAGAATAATACCGCACTGTTTTACTGTTTTTTTTTTTAAATATTTTGAGAGTATCTCACAGTCGAGCACACTCGAAGTAGCTTTCTATACCAGAAAATAGCCATTGGTATATTTTAGTATTTTTGCGGTATTGATTTGATATATTTTAAGAATAATACCGCACTGTTTTTCTATTACTTACAATATTTTGAGAGCATCTCACAGTCGAGAACACTCTAAGTATCTTTCTTATTTGTTAGTTGCAAAAGATGATAGTTTAAGATATTGGGCGAGAACGTGCCGATTAAGCACAATTTTCCATATGCAATCACTCGAAAGATGTCAAAGTGAGAGCGAAGGAAAAAGCGATGCGAAGCAAAAAAGCAACTTCAAAGTGAGAAAGCTTTCTTCCTTCAACTCGCTCAAAGCAATCACAGCAATGTAGCTCGCTTCTCGCAAGGCTCTCTGCAATCTTCTAGCTTTAACCTGTCTTAATTGCTTATTTATACCCTATGCTTCTCTTCGATTTCAGGATAAACCAGAGACGACGACTGAGTCAGCAAGAAGCACTAAAAAGGGAAGCGCATCACCAACAACAACGCAAGCGGATCAAAGCGATGCGGCAACAAATCAACTAGTCGAAACATTGAAAATATCTGTAAATATCAATTTTGCAATTGTAAATTATTGGAATTTTAATGTAATTCGAGTTTTGTTTATTTTTTTTTTAATGTAGCAACCAGCAGTGACCACCGAATCCGTCCCAGCTGCAAATGCTACGGTCAAAGATGAAGATGACGAAGCAGCTGCTAGCAAAGTAAATGAATTTTTCTGTTTAAATCGCAATTCCCTTTCTCATTGATGTCCTTTTTGTTGTTGCAGCCCAAAGTTGTAAGGAAAGCGCGTGTGCCGCGTATTCGAGCCAAGTTTGATCGCGAGTATATGCCGTAAGCAGCATTTGGCAAAAGACTAATAATCAGTAATCAGTTAAGGACATGATGGAACAAAGCAGTTAAAAACTCTTCAATTGAATTAATCACTATTTCTGAATTGTTCACTACAATTTTTTCTTTTTTTTTCCTTCTCGAAAATGCATTTTTTCGAATCAACTATTAAATGATGTAGAGAATTAACTGTCTATAACGTAGTATATACATAACTGTATATATATATTAATAACAAATTACAATCCTAATACAATACAATGAATGAAAGATGAAATTTTAACAAACATTTGCAACTAAAAGACGTCTTTAAGCATTAGAAAGAATTTCCGAAAGTGATCTTTCTTTAAGAAAAAACAAACATACAAAAGGATAAAACATTGTTTTTAGTCGTAGATCGATAATAAGCGAGGTTCCCATATTGTAGCATAACCTCAAAACTAACTGACTTTACTTATAGATGTACAACAATTTGAAGCTTTTTTTTTTGTATATTCGCTACCTATTAAGGTATTATAAATGTATGTAACATGCAGAAGAAACCTTCATCCCATAAAGTATAAATATTATTGCTATTTCCGTATGATCACTTGGATCTCAGACACTGTAAGAGATTGAGCTACATTTTTTTAATTTTTTGCCAATACTTGCTCTGGTTTATAATTTGGTATATTTTAACACAGCGATGTGGGTAGCGAGTATCTCAGCTTTCCAAATTGTTTGATTTGAACTGAATTTTAATCAATAAATGTGAGTTCTATATGTATATGCAAACAACAAGACGATCTTTAATTCGCTTGGGTTAACTGTCATAATTTAAATAAAATTATTTGCATTTTTTGTTGATACATTAAATTATGTTAAATGATTTATTTTCTACATTTTCTTACACGACTTTTTCAACCAAATAAAATTGTCATTCAAATTAGATGCATATATCTGTGCAACAGATGGCGCTCATTTTAATTATAATCGTTTCTGCTGCTGCACTGCTCTAAAGCACGACTAGCGACAGACAGTCTCGCATATTAGGCATGCTCGGTTCATAAGCCATAATTTCAATATTTTGTTGCTACATTAAATTATGTTTAATGATTTATTTTCTACATTTTCTTACATGACTTTTTCAACCAAATAAAATTGTCATTCAAATTAGTTGCATAGTTTTGTGCAACAGATGGCGCTAATTTCAATTATAATCGTTTCTGCTGCTGCACTGCTCTAAACCACGACTAGCGACAGACAGTCTCGTATTTTAGCCATGCTCGGTTCATAAGCCATAATTTCAATAAAATATTTGCATTTTTTGTTGCTACATTAAATTATGTTTAATGATTTATTTTCTACATTTTCTTACATGACTTTTTCAACCAATTAAAATTGTCATTCAAATGAGTTGCATTGTTTTGTGCAACAAATAGCGCTACTTTCAATTATCTATAATCGTTTCACCGCCACAAGTTCTGCTGCTGCACTGCTCTAATTTCAATTATCGACAATCGTTTCACTGCCACAAGTTCTGCTGCTGCACTGCTCTAAAGCACGTCTAGCGACAGACACTAGTGTCTCGCATATTAGGCATGCACGGTTCAGTTCTTGATGCATTGTCGACGATGTCGCAAAATCTCGATTTGTGACAGTTTCAACCAGCGTCCACACTGCTTGCAGTGATAATTGGCATCCCGTGATCCGCTGCTGTTGCTGCCAGCTGCAGCTGGAGGAGTCGCAGAGCGTTGACGCTTGCGTTTGCGTCCCGCACACTGCAGACGATGCAGCAGCTGATCGGGCACATAGAAATGCTCCAACTCAAAGTCACCACACTGGGCACATTGCCACGGCTGCTGTTGCAACGCTGCCTCCATGGCCAGGGTCCAGGGCTGCTCCGTGAGACAGCCATAGACCACATGCTCGGACACATTGAGTCCACCTTTCTCGCCATGGACACTCAGAGCAAAGTCGGCGGCAAAGGGATTCGTTTGGAGGGCCAACAGCAGCTGCTCTGGCGGTGGACGATGTGTGTAGAGCGTCTTCAGATCGGCGGGCAGCAGTCGCTTAATGGTATACGCCACATCGAGGCTCATAAAGTCGAGCAGATCATGCCAAAGCGTGTCGCTTTTATCCTGGACAACCGACGATGACGAAGACTTCTCCTCATTGTTAAGCTCTGTGGAACGGGCAAATGTTTGATTAGGAAAGTGTGCTGGATACAGCACAGTGTTGGGAAGAACTACAAACCATTGAGCTTGTCGTGGAGACGTCGACTCCAGCGTCGCTGCAACTCAATGGCACGCGAGAGCAACTGCAGCCCGCTGCCGGGGTGGGGAAAGTGCATCTCCAGCCAGCCATCGCAGACGATGCGGGTGATGCCCAGATCGGTGTCCAGGGCATAGCCGAAGAGCAGCAAAGTTTGTGCCGCCGGCAAACGGATGCAGTTCATCAGATACGGCTTTGCAGTCTCCAGCAGGGATCTAAAAGGAAGTACTTGATAAAGGAGGAGGCGGAAGGCAAGCCAAAAGGCTACTCACTGATAGCAGAGCAACTGATGGCGCTCGCTGAGCGGCTGCTTGGGCGTATAATACGCCGGCTTGTCCAGCAGATCGCTCTCGGCCAGCTTGAGGAGCTCAAAGTGCTGGGCGAAATGGGCATTCGGATGCATCGAGATGAACGGCTTGAGTTGTGTGTGAAAGAATTGCTGGCCAGCGCTCTTGCAGTAGTTGAACTCATCGGCCAGCGCCAGCTGTGGATAGAAACCGCTGACGAGGAGCAGCTTCAGCAGCATCACATCGCGATGCCGTTCGATGCGCGACGAACGTTCGAGCAGCGTCAATTGTCTGGCATCGTGACGCAGCCGAAAGTCCACGTCACGCATATCCTCACCAGCCTCATCCTCCTCCTGCTGTGCCTCCAGATTGGCGTGCTGCTTGAGCAGCTTACGCTGACGCGGCTGCTCGAAGCGTTCACGTCGCTTCAGCGCCTTCAGTTGACGCAGTTCGCCATGACGTCGCGCACGCTCCGAGCTGCTTAGCGCCGTTGCCTGACCAGCGCTTGGTGGCGCCATGCGGCAGCTTTCGAGGATGCGTTGGAATTGTGAGCGCAGCTTGCAAACCTCGTAGAAGCGTTGCTCCTCAATGCCGAGGCGATGACACCATTTGCGCGTATTCTCGCGTCCCAGCTTCAATTGCAGCCAGTGGCAAAAGGCGCGCAGCAGGGTAAAGAGATCACCCTGATCCGATTCGAGGGGTTGACGCTCGCGATCACAGCGCGGATCGTTGAAGGCACGCGTCGTTAGCGGACTCTGGACGCTCAGCATGGCGGCGAGCGTGAGCAGCTGCTCGACGTCCGGGAAGACGCAGCCCATCAGCAGCATCTTGCCAATGGAGAGCTCGACGGGCAGATTGGCCAACGAGTTGCCCAGCGGTGTGATCTTCTCATCCGCCGTCAGAGCGCCCTACAAAAACGGAGACGGACATCAAAAGGAAATCCGTAGCATGAACAACGTGTCAACTTACGTGCTGTTTGAGTGCCAGAATTGTCTGCTCAATGCGCTCCGATTCGGGTGGCTCGATGAAGGGAAAGGCACGCACATCGGGCAATCCCATGGCCACCATTTGGAGCAGCATCGTGTCCAGCGGTACGCGATAAATCTCCGGCGTGGGATACGCCTCGAAGGTGTCAAACTGCTTCTGCGTATAAAGACGAAAGCAGACCTACAAGACGTAAAAAAAAAAAAGTTGAATATGATGACAAATTTATGACTGCAACTTACGCCTGGTCCTGTGCGTCCGGCGCGTCCCTTGCGCTGCTCCGACGAGGACTGCGACACCCAGAACTCCTTGAGTCGTTGCCCCTTGCAGCTGCTGTCGTAGCTCATCTCCTTCACCTTGCCGGAATCGATGACAAAACGCACACCGTCCACGGTCAGCGATGTTTCCGCAATGTTCGTGGACACGATGCACTTCCTCATGCCATCGGGCGCATAGTCAAACACCTTGTCCTGCTCGGCCAGCGCCAGACCGCTGTGCAGCGGCAACACCAGCCACTGCGGCTGCTGGGTGGCATACTCCCGTATAGCGTCGCAGATGCCATCGATCTCCTTGACGCCGCTCACAAAGATCAGCACATCGCCGCGTTCCGTGGCTGCAAGCAGAAAGTGAAAGTGTTGAGTTAGAGCATCTGTGGATGAACTGAAGAGCTGACTACTCACTAGGGTATTGCTGATCGATGAGACTGAGCACCTGAACAAAGGGCGCCGCATCCAGACGCTCGCTCTGCCCGCCACGCTTTGTTCTGCCCGCGCTCGCTTGGCCCGCCTTCAGCTCGAGCGACGGCGGGGGCATGTAGCGCAGCTTGATGGGATACAGACGTCCGGGCACTTGGAGCAGACGGGCGCCCTCTTCCTTGAAGTAGTCGTGAAAGAGCTGCACATTGATGGTGGCCGACATGAGGATGAGTTTCAGCTGCGGCTTGGCACGCAGCAGACACTTGGTGACGCCCAGCAGAAAGTCCCCGAACAGATTGCGTTCGTGTATCTCGTCCAGTATGAGCACATCGTACTGCTCCAGATTGCTGGCCATTGCCAGCTGACGCAACAGCAGTCCCTCGGTGATGAACAGGATGTGGGTGCGTTGTGTCCGCTGCCGTTCGAAGCGTATCTGGAAGCCCACTTTGCTGCCGTAGTCGTCGAGCAGCTCGTGCGCCACGCGCTTCGACAGCGAGACGCAGGCCAGACGACGTGGCTGCGTGCAGGCAATGCTGCGATAGCCAAACTCATAGAGATACTGTGGCACCTGGGTGGATTTGCCGCAGCCCGTGTCGCCGGCCACGATGAGCACTTGGCTGGCGTCGAGGGATGTGCGAAGATCGCGCTTGAAACGTGCTATGGGCAGATTGCGTTGCGCCTGTCTCAGCTTCTTGATGCGTGCGAATTTCTCCTTTTGCTTAAAGTCCAGATAGATCAGCACCAACTGCTCGAATTGCGACTGGAATTCATCGTTGTTGTTGTGGTCATGCCGGTGCTTCTCGTTCAACTGCAGCGCCAGGTGCTTGGCCTTGTGATAGGGCTGTGCCTGGCAATGCTCCGCATCGCTTAGCAGTGGGGGCAGCGTCGGCTGCCCCAGTTGGCGCAGCATCGTCTCATATTTGTTGACAAACTGCCAGAAGTCGCCGACATTCTCCACTAGACTTGTCTGGTGGCGACTCTTCAGCTGCAGCTGAACGCTAAGTTTGGCTTTGTGATCGAGGAAGCTGCAATCCACTAGATTAACGGCATCCCGTGTTTTACCACTCGATTTGTGGCTCATTTTATGCCAAAAGAACACATAAACGTAAACAACTTTGCAGCCGGCAGCAGCAAGGTAAACAAAGCGTCGTATCGTTTATCGACTATCGATAGACACATTTAAGCGATAAGCAAACAGCTGAGCCCATAATTATTATACTTGGAAATTATATATTTATTTAACGATTGCTAAATGAAACAGAGCCTTAAGTAACTACCACATTGCACGCTGCACACCGGATAGCTTATTGTAGTCGGCCAAATGGCGCCAGACGATGCGACTCAGCCGATATTTGTGCACAACACCGCGGGGTCGTGACGTAAGTGCGCAACGTTCTCGCACACGGACCAATGATGAATCTCTGGGAAATGCGGCAATCTCGGCATCGGCCACCTCGCGCAGCTCGATGGGCAGAATATCATTTTTGCGCAACGAATTCACACGCAAGCGATCCTTGGCATGTTCACTGACACATTTGCGACGTTTCACATCACGTATCATACGCCAATCGGCGTATTTTGTGCGCACCTGCTGCAACTGTAAAAGGCACGTATGTAAATTTTGGAATTTGCAAAATTTCGCTTAACTTACGCCACATCCAGCTATTTGCACGCTTTGGCAAACGTAGTTTCCAAGCCGGGCCAGGGAATTCATATTATTTTATCTGTTTGTCCAAAACAACAACCGATTCGGGTTTGTTCAACTTCGATATATATTTTCGTGCAATCGATTTTACGATAGTTTAAATCGGTAGTAGGACAGCTGATTTGAGCATTGTGTGAATGTCAAATTTCGGGGTAAGCAATTATAACTTGAATTGTGCTGCAGTGACAGTAATTTGTGTAGTTAAAACACATGTTTTACCTTTAAATGTATTTTATATGCACATTAAAAGCACAATTGAAATGAATCGCTAGCATTTTAAGTAATAATTCAAACGTTTTATATAACAAAAGTGCGAGGCCACTGTTTGCATCTTCTTATTTTTCTGGCCCCCGGACGGTAGCACAGCTGTGTGATACTTGTGCTTTAATCGAAATTGCAATAAAACATACAACTAATCAAATTTGCTTAAAAATTATACGTTTATTTATGTTTTTAATTTTTTTGACAATTCGAAATAGTTGTATTTGACGGTAACAAATTAAAAAGTCAATTCGTTTAACGAAGTTCGTTGTGCGGTAGTCGATGTGAATAAATCGAATTGTGCCTGTTTTGCCATTCACAGCAAGACGCTAGCACATGCTGCTCTGCATGGGCATATTGCGCTAATGTTGCTGTCTCACCGTCGACTACGACAAAAGTTTGCTCGTGTGCTCGCTCGCGGGGTATTATTTTACTCACAGTAGAAAATATACTACACTACATATATATTTTGTAACGCGGTGTGTGTGTGTCTTTTTTTTTTTGTGCGTGTGCCTGGGCAAAAAATTTGATATTCACACACTGAGTAGTAGCGATTGTATTGTACATTATAAGAAATACATAATAATAATAACAAGTGCTGCACCTCCTCTGCCCGCCGTCATAGCGAGAAATCAACGCATTTTTCTCAATCCGGTGCAAAACGCAGCAGCTGAACTATAAGAAGAAGAAAAAGAAGTGGAATCAGAAGCAGAAGCAGAAGCAGAAGAAGCAGCACGACCAACAGCAGCAGTAGAGCAGCAGCAGCAGCAGCAGCAAACGTAGAAAATGCCTTCCAGCGATCCACTGCCACCCAAGGAGGGTGCATTATTTCGTAAATTATTGGTAAGTCACACAATTAATCAGTCATATGGCCAGCGTGTTGGATAAATCGAGCAAAATCCACCGGCTAAATTGTCAAATGGCTGCCGCTGTCACACACACAGACGAACGACGCACACACATACACATGCCCATCATGTGCTTTTTCGGGTTGCGCCTATTTTTGGCAGCAACAAATAACTTGGATTTTGATGACAATTTGTAATTGAAATGGCGTTAGCATGTGCTCAACTGCAGCAGCAACAGTCAGAGTAGCGCATGCAATTGATTCAGTTGTGTGTGTGTGTCTGTTGTGGCTTGCGACAATGAGAATTGTGGTCGCATAACCTCAAACTTTTGCATTTGTGTGTGTGTGTGTGTGTGTGTGTGTCTGCGGCAAGCGGCAAATGGCAAAATTGCCTGACATGTCCAAATGGTCAGCGGGTGGTGGTGGATGGGGTGGAGGTTGTGTTTGCTGGTCGATTACAATCTAACCAAAAATTGTAACTGGAATTAATCGTTTTTTGTTTTTACCATTGCAATTACAAAAACAGAAATGCTACGAAATGAAGCAGTACAAAAACGGCCTCAAGCTGGCCAAGCAGATACTCTCAAATCCCAAGTACGCGGAACATGGCGAAACACTGGCCATGAAGGGTCTAACGCTGAATGGCCTGGGCCGCCGTGAGGAGGCCTACAAGTATGTGCGCCTGGGATTGCGTCGGGATTTGCGCTCGCATGTGTGCTGGCATGTTTATGGTCTGCTGCAGCGCAGCGATAAAAAGTACGATGAGGCGATCAAGTGTTATCGCAATGCTCTCAAATGGGAGAAGGACAATTTGCAGATATTGAAGGATCTGTCGCTGCTGCAAATACAGATGCGTGATCGCGAAGGCTACAAGGAGACGCGTCATCATCTGTTCACGTTGCGTCCATCGCAACACGCCTCGTGGATTGGATTCGCAATGAGCTATCATCTGCTGGGTGACTACGAGATGGCCAACAACATTCTGGAGACGTTCAGTCAGTCGCAGACTACGATTGTAAGTAAAACTAACCACTTAGTAGCTTATAGAACTCATTATTTACTCTTTATACGTTCGCTTAGGAGGCCCACGATTATCGGCACTCGGAGCTGTTGCTTTATCAGAATCAGATACTCATCGAATCGTCGCATCTGCAACAGGCACTCGATCATCTGCTCAAGTACGAGGCGCAAATTGTCGATAAACTGGCGGTGCGCGAAACCATGGGTGATCTGTACATCAAGCTGGGCCAGCAGGAGAAGGCGGTGCCCATCTTTGAGTCGCTCATTCGTCGCAATCCCGAGAATGTGCTTTACTATCAGCAATATATGGCCGCACGTCGGGTAACCACATCGGGCGCCATTGTCTCCGTTTATCGTGAATTCCAGGAGCAATATCCGCGTGCCCTTTGCCCACGTCGCTTGCCCCTCGACATTGCCGTTGGCGACGAGTTCCGTGAGGTGGCCGATGAGTATCTGCGTCGTGGTCTACGCAAAGGCATTCCGCCATTGTTTGTCAATGTGCGTACGCTGCATCAGGTGCCCGAAAAGACGGCGATCATTGAGGCACTCACGCTCCAATACTTTGAGAATCTGACGCGATCGGGCCACTTTTCACGCGAGGATGCCGATGCAGAGGTGCCCCTGGAACCGGCCTCGGCCCTGGTGTGGACAGCGCTGTTTCTCGCCCAGCACTATGATTATATGCGTGATACGGATCGTGCCCTAGAGTACATCAATGCGGCCATTGATCATACGCCCACGCTCATTGAGCTCTTGATCACAAAGGGACGTATCTTTAAGCATGCCGGCGATCCTGTCGAGGCGTATGTGTGGCTCGAGGAGGCACAGAGCATGGACACGGCTGATCGGTAGGCACACAAATATTGTAGATTTCCTCCATACATTTATGGTTATTAATATTCTTTGTGTGCTTTTTACAGCTACATCAATTCGAAGTGCGCCAAGTATATGCTGCGCGCCAATATGGTGCTGGAGGCGGAGGAGATTTGCGCCAAATTCACGCGCGAAGGCGTCTCGGCCATGGACAATCTGAATGAGATGCAGTGCATGTGGTTCCAGACGGAATGCGCGCTGGCCTACGAGCGCATGGGACGCTGGGGCGAGGCGTTAAAGAAATGCCACGAGGTGGATCGCCATTTTGCCGAAATCATTGAGGATCAATTTGATTTCCACACGTATTGCATGCGCAAGATGACGCTGCGTGCGTATGTCGGTCTGCTGCGGCTCGAGGATGTGTTGCGTCGTCATCCGTTTTACTTTAAGGCAGCCAAGTGCGCCATCGAGGTCTACATACGGCTGTATGACAAGCCGCTCGCCTCGGAGACAACCATTGAAGAGATTGACATTGGTAAGACATACGTTTAATATTGAAAACAAATTTATTTAATGCCATGCGTATTCACAGAGAACCTGCCGCCATCGGAGCTGAAGAAGCTGCGCAGTAAACAGCGCAAGGCGAAGAAGAAAGCCGAATTGGAGAGTGCACAGGCGGCGCAGGCGCAAGTGAAGCGGGAACAGCATCAGAAATCGAAGCAGCAGGCAAATCAGGAAACCGATCCCGATGCCCCACAATTGGATGAGCTAATACCGGAGAAATTGGAGCGCACCGATGAGCCGCTGGAGAAGGCAATTGATTTCTTGAAACCGCTGCAGGAATTAGCCAAAGAGCGCATCGAGACGCATTTACTGGCCTTTGAAGTGTACTATCGCAAGAATAAGTTGCTGCTAATGCTGCAATCGATACGACGCGCACGCGCCTTGGATGCCTCACATCCGGTGTTGCACAGCTGCATCATACGGTTCATGAAGGCGCTGGAGAGCGCCAAGCAGGAGCAGCCGTTCAATGTGCATGTGCAGCAGGTGCTCGATAAGGCCACCAAAGAACTGATAGGCAAGAAGACGCCACAGCAGCTGAACGATGAGTTCATTGCCAAGTATCATACAACTTCCATACTGCATTTATACGAAGCGGCGCGTGGTCTCTACGAGCTGGATGCCAGCAAAAAGCAAGCGGCCATTAAGCTCATCACGGATTTCAATCTGAGCAAGCTGCGGCTTGAGGTGCGTTCGATATTAAATGTATATCAAATTTCGAATCGATATTCAATTGTATATTATATTGTTTTTTAGGAGGCCACCAAGATTTACACGGCGTTGCGGGACGGCGATGTGTTTGGCGATTGCGAGAAGGAGGCGGAACAATATAAGCTCAAGTGCCAGGAGCGTTTCCAATACGCACGCATCTTTCGCAATATCGAGGAGCTAGAGGCTCAGCTGCAGGAGAAGGAGGCAGCCAAGCTGCGTGCCGAGGAGGAGCAACAGCAATTGAATCATCTTGATTCGAATGAGACGTCGGCGTCAGTTGTCGGTGGTGGTGGCGAGCCCGCATCTGTTGCGGCAGCGTCTTAGAAGCAACGAGACTGCCCTAACTGCTACTGTAACTGTAACTGTAACAACACCAACAACCTAACAACAACAATAACTATAACAACAGCAACAGAAACGTATACAACAACAGCAAGAACATCATCAGTAAGCCTAAGTCTATGCAGAACAAGAAGAAGAAGAAGAACAGCATGAGCAACAATAAAAACACTATTAACAAACAACAAACAAAACAGACAAAATCAAAAAGCAAATATCTAATAACAAGTGAGAGAGAGAGAGGAGTGCTGGAAGAATTGCTTTCGATGCCACTTTGGGGGTCTTTGGCAGCGAAGATAGTTCCGTTTTTTAATCTATGTAAAACAACAAATACAACAACAACAACAACAACAACAACAACAAAAACAGCATCAACATCAATCATCATAAATCACACTTCATCACACTTTGCGACACTGTGCGAGCAAGCGAGACGCAGCGCGAGCGTGCGCTTTAGCGAGCGAGATAGCAACACAGCGTCACACATTCACACACACACACACACGTCGACACACGCATACATACATACTATGTATAGTTGAAGCAGAATCAAAGAAAAGCAGAAAGGCATAAAACGCAAAAGCTTAAATAATAATAATAAAAAAAGAGTAAAAAAAAAACTACAAAGAAAAGCAAAAACTAAAAAACTGTTATAGAACTTTTTACATTTTTTTTATTAATAACAACTTTTCGTTTTGTTTTTGTTTCTTTTTAACAAAAACAAAAAAGAAAAAAAGAGCAAAGAACACAAGATCATAAACAATTTGAATTAAATATATTAATGTGCGATTTGTATATACAAAATAATGATATATCAATATTAATTATACATACGTATGCAAAACAATGCTAGAATAGTATAAACTATGCAATTCCTCTTGATAGATCAAACAAAATAACTACATGACATAGTATATATGATAACTAACCACTTAAAAGACTGATTCTCCTATGCATCAGCAACGATCGAATGTGAGTTTCAATTTCATGTCAAATCAAATCAAATCGAAAATCTTTAAATATGTAATCTGCAACCTTACGATTCTCGACTGTCTTGTTAACAAGCACTATTATAGCGTATAACTCTAAATACTTTGTACTTTGTGTAGTTC
This sequence comes from Drosophila kepulauana, assembly GCA_023558455.1. Classification (NCBI taxonomy): domain Eukaryota; kingdom Metazoa; phylum Arthropoda; class Insecta; order Diptera; family Drosophilidae; genus Drosophila; species Drosophila kepulauana. Next base: position 31,759,332 of record CM042371.1, read on the forward strand.
AACAAATTGCAAACAAAAATCATGACGAAAGAGGCTTCAGCCGATAAGTTAAAGCTAAAATACAGGTGCCTATAGTTATTGATGAAAAACCTCGTTAACTTATAGACTTGACTCGGAGCTTAAAACTACAAATTGTATAATGCAGTTCAAATAGGTTTTTACTCCTCGTTTGAGAGTATTGATTGAGTGTAACCAATCATCATTGTATCATCCAACACATCGCTTGCATTAATGCCACTTGAGGGAATTGCTGTTTATTGAAAATGCTTCCAGAGGGGAAATCTTGTAAATGGTTTCGAGGTATGTAGATATTGCTTTTAGTTTTCATTTGTATACCCGCTACCCATTATAACTTTGTGTTTGTAACAGGCAGAAGAAGTTATCTTCGACCACATTAAGTATATACATTATTGATCTCTGTCTGTCTGTCCGTCCGTATGAAAGAAACCCTGGATCTCAGAGACTATAAGAGATAGAGCTATAATTTTCTTTAAACATCTTTTATTATGTATATATTTTGCATTCTTTGGTATATTTTAAATGTAGTTCTATATCAATATACCAAATATAGTTGTTGGTATATTTTTAATACTTTTGCGGTATATTTTAACACTAATACTGCACTGTTTTGCTATTTTCACAATTGGTAGCGAGTATCTCTTAGTCGAGCACACTCGACTATAACTTTCTTACTTGTTTTCTTCATTCGTTAATATAATTTCATATTTTCAGTTGGATTATCGAAAATTGCTTGACATTATTATGGAATATTAAGGAAAGAACGGAATCAAAAGCGGTTTATACTTGTTAAATGTCAGCTATATAATTTGTAATTTAAATTTAAGATGATTTCCTATTATGTTATCTTTGTTAGTTACTTCTTTTTGAAGATTGCTGACAATTTAGCAACTGAATATGGAATGTTGTGGTCTCTTTGTGTGTTGCACTTGTGTGGGTGTGTCAAGTGGCATGCGACATGTGGCATGTGGCAGGTGCAACATGCGCATACAAGCATTTAAAATGCATAAAAAACGCTAAATGATTTGTGCACGTGCCGAAAAACACAAAACAAACACGTAGAAGTATGCTTTTTAATGCACAGTGGTGCAAAGCTTATAGAAGTGTTAATATAGATATGTATATCTGTCTTACTTTCTCGCTTTGCGACACTGTGCACACTTGGATTGTAAATTATGAAGTCCTGTCTGTCGGTAAGTACCTCTCGTTTTTGCCACGCTGCTTAAGCATTAAGCAAGGGTCACAGTCAGAGAGAGGATTAGGCTGACTTCGACCACAGATTATCCTTGCTAAGCGACACGTATCCTTGCAAGGATCTCGCTTGAGTCAGGAATACCGTTTGTCTACTATTTGCACGGGACTATTAAGGAAAATTCCCTATTTTCAAGTCAATAGATAGAGTCTATATCCTTGCGATCCTAGCAATGAGTGTCCTTTGAAAATGTGACAGGATATGCGGCTTATTTTCGAAAAAGAACATTCGTTTGTTAGCCATAACTCGACCAAATCCTTAAGAGTCTAGCAAGGATCTAAATTTCTGTAAGCAAGATTTGCTTTCAAGGATTTTTATTATCCTTGCCAATAATGAATCTGAAAATATTTTAAAAGGTAAGTATAGAAAAGATTGCCAAAAATACATTTGACAATTTAAAAGGTAAGTATAGCAAAATTGCTAAGAATTTGAAGGACGATCGAGATGTCCTTTTGTGCAAGGATAATTCTTATTAAATGGAACTGATTGGTGCACTCAAGAGGACAAAAGTCCTTACAGGACCCGAAATAAAATGTTTTTTTGAAAATAGCGTATATCTCGGCCATATCCTTTTTGATCCTTGCAAGTCTTGTGTCCCTTAAAGCGTATTCGTAAGGACTATCATCCTGCCAAAATTCAGCGCGATCGTCCTTGTGGTTCTCGAGTTATCCTGGAATGAATGATTTTCGTATATTTCATTTGGCTAACGAAAAAGAAAAACTACAAGTTTTGGATGCCAATCGATGGAGGAGGTCCTTACGATTCTAGCAATATGTGTCCTTTGAAAATCCGTCAGGATTTGGCCGAGATATAGCTGATTTTCGAAAAAGTATCCTAGTCACATCCTCAAAGTATGCAACAAAAAATTAAATTATTTTTAGCGCTTATTTCGAAATTTTGAATGTAAGTATTCTTCTCGAGAAGTGGCTGAAAAGTGCCCAGTCAGCAGTTGAAATACCAGGCGAACATAAATCAGCAGCAAGCAGATGTGCAAAAAGTCATTTGGAAGATCAAATTTGTGTTGCATACTTTTAGGATGGCCCAAGAAATTTCTGATTGCCATTAACATTAACATTGATCCTAAAAGTATGCCACACAATTTTAGAGCAAGCAATGATTTTCTGCACATTTGCTTACTGCTGATTTATGTTCGCCTGGTATTTCAACTGCTGGCCGGACACTTTTAGACTTGAAGTGGGACTTTTTGGGATCCATATGGAGACACTATTTTGTTGTAATTCGACTCGATGAAGGTTATAAATTCCTATGACATGTTCAATTACTTAATGAATCTAAAATACTTACTTAAATCTTACTTAAATCAAATCTAAAATAAAGTTCTACGAAATTGTTGCTGCACTTTTGACGTCATCTATAAGTTAGGGTATGTGTTAGTCGGATATGTGGTTGAGCTAGGCGTTGCCACTTGTTTTTTTGAATGCTTGCGGTTTTTTTTCTCGAGCTTTTAATCATTTTTAAACAACAACTCAAGTGGCGCGTCTGCACACACGAGTGTTAATGTGTACCCTGGTGTGTTTGTGTGTGTGTGTGTGTGTGTGTGTGTGTGTCAAAAGCCAAGAGCTGCATATGCAAGTGGCACTCAACACACAAAACATATCCACACTCATACACGCGCACACTTTGCAGCTGCAACGATGCCGAATAAAAATACAAAAACAACAAAATTGTTGCATACCAAAAAGGGGGCTGACGTTGCAACGTTGCAACGCGTCGCCGCCACAAAAGCACTCGAGAAATTTTATTTTTAACGCATAAAGTGCAATGAGTGGCTTCGTCTGACCGACCAACCAAAAGCTGCTGCAGCTTCCTCAACGCCCCTCTCTCTCTCTCTCTCCTTCCCTCTTGCCCAGTATCTGCGTGTCTGCGTGCTCGCCAATTTTCATAATTTTCTTTAATTGACGTTAGCCTTTGACTGAATTTAGCACCTCGCTCCCCTCACCCTAAAAAAAAGCTCTGCTCTTGAATACAATTTTGTGAGAATGGCAAACTTGATAATTAATTGACATTTAGCTGGCTTTTTAGGCATTCAAATTTGTAAAGTAACATAATATAGGGAAAGAAATAAGATGTGAAGATGTATAAAACAGTTAAGAGGTGGCATAAATTCGATCATAATTTGATATCTTGTTCATTTCTTTAATTATGAATATACAAATCTTTGAAGAAATAAGAAAGAAACTATATTTTATTGATATTCAAGTAGCTTTCTTTCATTTGAGATATGGAAATTGGCAAATCTTTTAAAGAAATAACAAAGAAAATATATTATATTGAAATTTAAATAGCTTTTTGAGCATTGATAGATGAAAATTGGTAAATGTGTAACATAATATTATATATAAATATAGAGAAAGAAAGAAGATAAGAGGTGACAAAAATTCGATCATAATTTGATATTCTGTTCATTACTTTAATTCTTAACTACATTATCGTTAGTTTGTTATTAGAAATATACAAATCTTTGAAGAAATAAGAAAGAAACTATATTTTATTGATATTCAACTAGCTTTTTGAGCTTTTGAGATATGGAAATTGGAAAATCTTTTAAGAAATAGGAAAGAAAATATATTTTATCGATATTTAAATAGCTTTTTGAGCATTGATAGATGAAAATTGGTAAATGTTAAGATATTAAGAAGTATAAAACAGTTAAGAGGTGGCATAAATTCGATCATAATATGATATCCTATTCATTACTTTAATTCTTAACTATATTATCGTTAGTTTGTTATTATAAATATACAAATCTTTTAAGAAATAAGAAAGATATTCAACTAGCTTTTTGAGCATTTGAGTTATGGAAATTGGCAAATCTTTTAAGAAATAAGAAAGAAAATATATTATATTGATATTTAAATAGCTTTTTGAGCATTGATAGGTGAAAATTGGCAAATGTTAAGATATTAAGAAGTATAAAACACTTAAGAGGTGGCATAAATTCGATCATAATTTGATATCCTAGATTATCGTTAGTTTGTTATTAGAAATATACAAATCTTTGAAGAAATAAGAAAGAAACTATATTTTATTATTATTCAACTACCTTTTTTGAGCATTGATAGATGCCAATTGACAAATGTTAAGCATGCCATACTCTATATTAAATTGGAAATTGGGTAATGTTGAACATGAGATACTCTATCTTAAATTGAGATATCTGAGATTAGTTCGAGTTGCAGCTGCAGCTGCTGCTAGCGTTGCAATCATGTTGTAAATCTTTGAAATGTGCACCATAAAAACTCGCTGTTGCAACTTGTTGTCCTGTTGTTCCTGTTTGCTATTCTTCCACTTCTATGTTACTTCTACCATCTACTTCGCTTGCATCTTGTAGTTTTCGTGTCGTGGTTGTTATTGCTGTTGTTCTTGTTGTTGGTGTTGTTGTTGTTGCTCGTTTTCATTTTGGGTCGCAACACGCAAAAGTTGCGCTAGTTTATGAAAAAGTCTTTTGAGCTGTCAAACTGTCCAATTTGTAGATAAAGTTGCAAGAGCGAGGCTTCTTCTTCTTCTTCTTCTTTTTCTTCTTCTTGTTGTTCTTCTGCTACTACGACTTCTTCATTCCCCTTTTCGACACAGAACATCAATGCTGCTGCTGTTTGAGCTCTCTGCTTCCTGCAACTTGTTCTTGTTATTTTATTCATTTTTTTTTTGGCTCTCGTTTGCTGCTTAAAGTTTGTGTATCTCTTTAAGGCCTCAAATAAAAAGTTTTGGGGCAACATGTTGTCAAAAAACGACGCAGCATGCTTTTAGGCGTGCGCATAAAATGGCGACCTATGCTCTCACACACACACACGCACACACGGACACACACACGGATGTGGAGCCTGAACTGGCAGCATTATGGAAAAGCTTGTTGAAAAGTTGATTTCAATATAAGTTTCTCATTTTGTCCTTTAAGTTGCATGTAATAAGCCGCAGCCGAGCTGAGCTGGGTTGAGATTGAAATTGGAGTTGAGATTGTGGATGGAGCACAACATGATGCTCGTAATAGCTGTCGGCCATTAAACTCTCAAACTTGATTAAACGCTGTCGTGGCAGCTATTAAAACTTTTTTTTTCCACTTGATTTCAATAGTTTTTTCAGGGGGGAGGAGCAGGGGACTTATTGAGCGAACAACAGCTTGAAAATTGCCGCCAAACAAGCTGTCGATAAGTGCAATTAAATAGTTTTTCCATATTAATATTAAACAAGTCCCATTTACTTGTTAATATAAACTTGCCATTCACTGCGATAAAATGCAAATAATATTCATCGAAGTTGGAGTTTTGCAATCGATAACGTTTGTTTACATTATCGAATTTCAATAATCCTTTCATCCCCTGTTCGCGTGATCACCGCATGCTAACCCGCTCTAACACACGTCTAAGCTGGGCTTTCGCTACATATGCAGTCATACAGCACACACACATGCACACACGCTCTTACCTGCAAAGCTCCACAAATTAATAAATATGTGTATGTGCATATGCATGCACTGCGGCTTCTTTGCTTCCAGCTGCTCTCATTTTACTTACAAAAATGTATAGTAAGTGTTATTTAGCACAAGTTTGCGAGCATTTTCAATAAGTTGGCAGCAACAATTTTCGAGTCTTCCGCAAACTTTTGCTGCTTCTAGTTCTCTTGCCTCGACTTGGACTGCAACTTCAATAATTTGCGCAGCTCGCGCAAAAATGGTCAACATTAAGTTTACCATGCTCTCTTCATATTCAATGATTCGAGTGCGAGCGAGACACACACACACACAGACAGGGCCTTGTGTTGAGTGAAAGAGAGAGTACGAACGATTTGCTCTAGTTTTTGTTGTTGTTGTTGTTCGACTGTGCTGCTGCAAAAGAGAAGAAGTTGAGAGAGGCAAACTTTTGCAAAATACTTGGGCACAAGTAATAATTACCGTTTTGTATGTGGTCTGATCTTTGGCCGCTCTCGCACTCTTATGCTCTGCTGCCGCTGTTGCTGCGCTGCTTTCATTCGGCCGCTTAGCATGCAAAACACTGATACAAAATCTGTGCAATGTTTGCCCAGCAGTTTTTGGACACTCACACACATACATATGCAGACACCGACAACTCCCTTGTGTACAATGTGTGCGTGTTTGTGTGTGTGTGGCTCGCACAGCTGCTGTGCATAAAATTGTTGGCGCTCGCGGCACTTTTGTTGCTGCTGCTGCTGCATCACCAAATTTTAAGCAGTAAACTTTGATTATTACACAACACACACATACAGATAGACACACACACAAATGTATATGTAAACGGGGCGTGGCAGTCATAAAATTTATGTCATGCAAAATATGGATTTCAAAATGAATTTATGCGCGTTTCGTATCGCTGCGGCTGTTCTTACTGTTTCCCTTGCTCCTCCGCCGCCTGCTCCTCCCCCTCTTCTTCATTTTTTGTGTTTAGCCGCAGTTTTGTAAATTTTCGCTCCATTCGCAACAGCAACAGCAGCGCCCTCTGGCGCTTTTTGACCATATTTTAAAGCTTGTTGCGTATTTATTAAAAATTTGTATGAGCTTCTGTTATGACCCCTGAAATTATGGGGTGCGGGAAGGGATTGGCATGGAGTGGGGGAGGGGGAGGGGGGGGGGGTGAGCATACACAATATGTAGATAAGAGTGGCCGAGCGCTTAATGCAGGCTTTTCGGTTCACTGGCCATTGAGGTAGACCAAATGAATACAAATAATCTCTCTCTCTCTCGCCATACAAATCGTTTAGGTGAACAGGGGAACAGGGGGGTGGGGAAACTGTCAGTCAACATCAAATAAGTAATCCCCTCTCTCTGTGCTGCAAATCTGATGAAACGGATGCGACAGATTCGTGAAATGTTTACGATATTACACGAAATAAATTTCGATATCATTATTAATATCGATAAATGAAGAACACATTTTGGGGTTGTTTTTTTTTTGTTTTTTTTTGTTGAATTTGTCTTTTTATTTATATTTATATTTATTTTAATATATATTTTATGTGTTAGGAAAACAATGCAAAATTATATGAAACTTATGTATAAGAACCCTTTTTTGTTTTTCTTTTCTTTTTTGTTTTTTTTTTTTGTTTTCGTTTTTTATTTATATCGATCGTAATTGATTACAGTTAGGTAAAATGTGTTAAAATTAATTGGTTTTCTCTTATTATTTTGTTTTTTTTTTTGTTTTTGTTTTGATTTAGCAACTTTTTCGTTCTTTGCAAAATATTTTTAGCATTTGTCGAGATCCTTTCTTCCTATATTTTCTTCTTTTATGTGCGGCGCTTGTAAGAAAATTCTAACGAAATACTTAAAAATATATGTGAAGCATATATATAAAAAAAAAAGAATTACTAAAATAATTAGTTTACACAAAGACGAGCTTGACATACAAAAAAATGAATAATAAACTATCGAAGAAAATCGAAAAAAATACAATATATATTTACTATAATAATTAAAATGTAAAATGTTTATAAAATATTTAATACTTTTTGCTTAGGCGAATCAAAAAAAAAAAAAAATTGGTTTTGGGATTTTCGTTTTGACTCTCTCATTAAATGGGGGGGCAAGTTTGGGGCTAATTAATTGATTAATGAATTAGTTCACTTTTGTTAATGCACTACACGAATTGGTTTAACTTTTTGTCAGTTAGACTATTTAGTGCCTTTTCCTCCCCGGATCGAACATAAAGAAATTCCTTACTGAGCTTGTGCTAAGTGTGTGTGTTAAGCTAATTAAATGAGTCTCACTTAATTTAAACAAATAATGTAAATAAAATGAAATTAATTAATTATTAATTGGCGTGTGTGTGTTAAGCTCATTTAAAATGCATGTTGTATGTGTAGTTGTTTATTTTTTTTTGAGGTTAACTCGAGCGGCGCATGCAAAAAAAAAAAAAAGAACAGGGTGTCTCGTGCTGCAGTCAAATGTGGAACTCAGGGGGCAACTGTACCTGTAACTACGTTAGCTATGCGTACGAGTATAACTATTATCGTTTCTTATCTTCTTTTTTTGTTTCGTTTTTCGTTTTGACAATTAATTTCTTAAAATTTTGTTTTTGTTTTTCTGTTCATATATTGAAATCGTTTTACGTTTACTTTAATTATTATTAATAATTAATCTCTTTTCTTTTTTATTTTACGTTAATTCTCTTCACTTTATGTTTTGTAATCATTTATTTGCTTTTTTCTTGCTGCAGTAGGATCGTGTAGTGTTGTGTAGTGTTGCGTTGCAGTGTTGTGTAATGTTGTACAGCTAGAGTACACACAATGCATCTCTGTCGCACACATGCTTTGCTTATGGTTCGTTTAACATTTAAATCGTAATTAGTTGTAACTGTTTAATTGTAATTGTTATCGATTAATGTAAATTTATTTAGCATACGTATATATATATTTTGTATGCTGCGTGTTTATATATATAGTATGTACGCAATTAATATTCTCTCTTCTCTTCTCTTGCTTTACACATACACATACACATATAATATATAGGAGTGGGGAGCGGGGGGAATTATACACACATACATATATGGTAGTTAGAAATCTCTATCTCTATAACATACATCATTCCGTCTCCGTCTCATTCTCATTTTCGTTTTCTGTTTTGTTTTTTAGTTGCGAATGCAAATTAGTACATAATACATTACATCATTATCATCATTACATTACATTACAGCTAATGCATACATATTTATATGTACTCTATATATAATTCTGCTTCGATTTCATTTAATTTATTTAAAAAAAAAACACACATTATATTCTCTCTCAAAAAAAAAAAGATATATACTACATACATAATACATATACTATATGTTATGTATATTTTGTGGGATTGAACTATGCCTAAGTATTTACTTGCCGTTTAATTGTAATTTAAATTAATTTAGATATATAAATTTATATATTTATATATGCATATACATACTTTAAATAATTTACAATTTTATAAAACTTTTAACGTGAATTGATTTCTGTATTTTTCTTTCTCTCTCGCATTTCTTGTTGCGTCTTTTCAATAAACTTGTTTTCGAATTAAAACTTATTATTCGCCTTCCATCTTTCTATATATAATTGTATATATATCTTTTCTTTATATACTTGTATATAGAGTTGCTTAGGTTTATATAAATGTTTTTATATATATAATTATATATGTAATTTATGCATTTTGTACCAAACTAACTAGCCTACACAAAAAAAAAAAAAGATTAGTATATGGTTTATTTAGTATTAAAATGGGATTTTTACATACTGTGTGTTGTGCTAAATATGTATTTTGGGCTTTTCTTTTACTTTTTCTGCTACTGTTTCTGCTTCTTCTTCTTCTTCTTGTTGCCTGTCTCTGCTGTTTATGTATTTTCTTTTCGCCTAAATACCACACATATGATATTTAGTATATACTGCATGCATTTTTTTCACGGTTTTCTTTGCTATTTGTTTCGTTTGTTGTGTGTGGTTCGTCTTGCTTGATTTCCTTCATTCGTACTCTTCGATTTTGTTTTTGTTTATTACTAAATTCTACATCAGTCGGTTTGGCACACAAGTCACGCTAATTGCGCGGGCGAGATAGAGATAGATAAAGAGTGTGAGAGAGAGAGAGAGAGTGAGAGAGCAAGTGGCAGAGAGCGTGAAAGGAGAATGCAGTTAACACAGTTAACAGTTGTTAAAGCTCCAGCTGCAAGCACTGTTAGTTTACATTAGTTGCCATTCTGCTGTTAGCTCCAGCTGCAATGTTAAAAGCACTGTTAGTTTACATTAGCTGCCTTTCTGCTGTTAGTTAGCTGCGATCAGTTGCTGTTAAGCTTGCTGTTACTGTTACTGCTGCTGTTAATGTTACTGTTACTGTAACTGTAACTGTTACTGCTTCTGTTACTGTCACTGCTGCTGTTACTGTTACTGCTGCTGTTAATGTTACTGCCGCTGTTACTGTCACTGCTCTTATCTCTGCTGCTGCTGCTGCTGTTTCTTTTTCTTTTTCTGCTGCTTCTGCTTCGGTTTCTGTTTCTGATTCTGCTAAAAAGGCATTTCGAATGATGAATTCGTCGTAACGTGGCATTGCTTGTGGCAATGACAAAACTAAACCTCGGTGCCATCCTCGCCCTCATCATCGAACAGCTGACTTGTGCTGCCTTGGCCGCTGCGCGTCGCCGTCACGGACATTTTCTTCTTGGGCTTCGGTGGTGGTCGCGGTGGTATCTTTGCTATCTTCGGCGAGTCCGCGCCTTGCGCTCCATGCGTCGGTGATCCACCCAGAGCACCCGATACAACGGAGGCGGAGGCGGAGACGGAGGATGGGGAACCGAGGCCAGCACCGCTGATGCTTGAGCCCGGCAATATCGTGATGCCATGATGCCTGGCTCCATACAATGGCTCCGTCTCCGAGTTGTACAGTTGCTGTTGCTGTTGCTGCTGCTGCTGTTGTTGCTGCAACTGTTGCTGCTGTGCTTGCATCGCCTGCTGTTGCTGGATCAACTCGTGTATCGGCTCATAGATCTTGCTCGCATTCGCCGCCGATGCCACCGACGTCAAACTGGGCGTGGCCGGTAACGGACGATCCCGCATCGTGTACTGTTGCTGCTGTTGCGGCGATGCTGTTGCCACACCTTGAGTGCTTTGTGCCTTGTGCAGATTCAACGTCGAGTTGCCGCCCGCCGTGGTCCGAAGTCCCAAATTATCGTAAACCGGTTCTGCCTGCAACTCCGCCGTAGTCGCAGTGCCCGTCTCGCTGGGATTGGGCGATGTCGGTGATTGGAACTCGCTCAGCTGTGTGGCAGCAGCATGCGATGCTGCTGCGGCAGCGGCTGCCGCTGCACCCGAGGTGCTTGGCGCCCAGCTGGGGACACGCGGCTTGCGGGGAATTGTCATGTAGCCCTGTTTCATCACCACCGCGGTGGCTGGCGAGTAAACAACGGGTGCGGGCAAAAATGGTGATGCTGCTGCTGCCGATTGCTGATGCTGATGCAACAACTGTTGTTGTTGTTGCGCCTGTTGTTGCTGCTGCTGCTGTTGCTGCAACTGATGGCGACTGTTTGCGGTGGCAATGAGCGCCAGATTGCGTGACTTCGGGTGCTGCAGTGTCATGAATCCGTTGTGTGTGGCCGCCGCAATCGTTGTGGTCCCATAAATGCCGTGCGGTGTCATGTGCGCGTACACGGGACTCGTCAGCGGCGGCGGCGAACGGATTCCGTAGAGCACCTGGTCGGGGATGTTCGACTGTGAGGACTGCATCGACGGTGAGGTCGGGGGAACGCGTGCCGGGAACGCCAATAGATCCGGGGGCAAGCTATTGCCGTACGTATCGTCCACGTAGGTGTGACGTGATCGGGGCGTCGTTGTTGTGTCCGATAAAGCCACCGAATGCGTTTCGTCGTCACGCGAGTGATTTGCTGATAAGGAGAAAAGGAAATTGGATTAGAAAGAGAGAATTAGTTGCCTCGTTTCCCTCAAGGGGTGATATTCGTAGAAGTAATGTCAAAACTTATTTTTGAGGAAGCTGAAGAAACAGCTAAATAATATAGGGGACTGAGGCAACAAGCAAGAGGAAGAAAGAGCTGTGGGAAAAATAATAGGATCTCAGGAGTAGCTAGGAACTACAGCCATAACGAATCTCCAGGACATGTTAAGGGGTTTCAATTGGGATGTTTTAGAGGAGTTGGATCAAGGAGCTCTGAGTCAAAAGGAAGAAAGATAAAAGTTCTTTTTGAGGAAGCTGAAGAAAGAGCTAAATAATATAGGGGACTGAGGCAGAGGAAGAAAGAAGAAGAGAAGAACTGTGGGAAAAATAATAGGATCTGAGGAGTTTCCTAGCTACTCCTACAGCCATAACAAAGCTCTTGGACATGTTAAGGGGTTTCAATTGGCATGTTTTAGAGGAGTTGGATCAAGGAGCTCGGGGAGTAGAAAGGAAGGAAGTTAAAAGTTCTTTTTGAGGAAGCTGAAGAGAGAGCTAAATAATATAGGGGACTGAGGCAACAAGCAAGAGGAAGAAAGACTGTGGGAAAAATAAGAGGATCTCAGGAGTAGCTAGGAACTACAGCCATAACGAATCTCCAGGACATGTTAAGGGGTTTCAATTGGGATGTTTTAGAAGAGTTGGATCAAGGAGCTCTGAGTAGATAGGAGCTAAAGCCATTAGCAGCAGAAATGCAACGATTCCCATTGAAAGAGACAAAGATAATGCTGCATAAGTTCGATTAATGGGAGTAGGGAATTAAAGCCGTATGAAGTCGAAGTAAGAGTTAGGTATTATAAGCTTGAAGCTTGTAGATAACTTAGAGCAGAAAATAGAGAGCCTGGGAGTTAAAACCTGCATTTAGGAACTTAAGAACTCTTCCTAGGGACTAAGAGCTAAGAGCCAGGACTTTAGGGAAAGAGACACTGCGGTTGAGAGCAAACGAGTAGAAAGACAACATAAAGAAGTCAAAGTTGTAGCGGTGAAAGCGAGGGAAGTTAAAGTTAATGTTGAAGGAGGAGCTGGGAGTTTAGAAGAGTTCCTCAAGAAGGTTTGAGTTGGATGTTTGATATTGTTAGTACGATTTTGGAAGAACGAGTTGAAGGAAATATATGTCATTAAGTTGCAATCTGCGCTTGCAATTCTTGTCCACTCAAACTTTTCTTGAGCTGCAAGATTTATGAATGGCTTTGGCTTTGAATTGATCTGTTAATTGATTGTGTTCGTGTTTGTAGCTCGTGTCATTGGCTCAATAATCGGTTTGCAATCGAGTTGATAAATCAGTGTCATCGTTGTCAATTGAGCTGTTGTTTATTGGCTGTTGTCCATTCGTTGTTCGATGGTTGAATGCTTGGCTTTTGGCACATGTCATCGATTGTTTTTGCCAAATCGTGGATAAACAAGCAACAATAGAAAGGAGTGGGGGAAGGGAAGGGAATGGGGGGCAAAAGAAGAAAGCAGAAGGAGCAAGGAGGTGAAACAAGAATGAAGTGCATCAATTGCATTCAATTCAATTGGCTTTTCAATTGTCAATTGTCATTGCAATTCAATTGCCAACTGCAATTGCCAATTGGAAATTTAAAGCAAACATCCGCAACTGTTGGTGTTGTTTGTGTTGTTGTTGTTGTTGCTGTTGTTGTTGTAGTTGTTGTGGGTGTTGGCTGCTGGTTGTGTTTGCCTTTGTGTTTACCCGGGCTGGCGGCCAATGTTGCCAAATGCGGCGGAAGTAATAGATACAAATGTATCTATACACATGTATGAGGCTGTAAGTGTGTGTGTGTGAGTGTGTGTGAGTGTGTATGAGTGTGTGTGTAGTGTAGTGAAGTGCATTGCTGTTGCTGTTGTTCGACAAAAAATGCGAATGCGAGCTGAATTGTCGAACTGCTCTGTGGCACTCAACTGGAAATATTCGACAAATAGATCAAATGTGCAATTTACACTGCTGCACACACCACACACACACACACACACACACACACACACACACACACACACACACGCTAACACACACAGCGGCAACACGTCGCCACATCGTTCATTGTGGATGGACAAGCAAACAAGTAAACGAACAAAAAGCTGAAGGGAATTCGCTTGCAGCTTCACCATTTTGTTTGGCTGTTGTTGCACTTGTAATTGCATTTGTAATTGTTGCAACATGAACAAATCGCGCCCATTACAAAGCACTGCACAACAAAATCCCATTCGCAACATTCTCAAACAGCCTCAAAATCAAGCACTGCTGACAAAGCGCCTGAATGTGCACTGAAAATGTCAGCTGCTGAAAAACCAGTTGAAAAAGCAGTTGAAAATTCAAAAGTCGCTTGAATTTGTTGTTGTTTCATCTCATTCTTGATTTGAAGTGTATTTAAAAAGCAGCTGATTAAGCTGTAGAAACTGAATTAGTTGAATTAAATAGAAGAAATCGAGAAAACAACTGAGGAAAAGTCAGCTGACAACAGAATGAAACAAGTAAGAAAGCTACAGTCGAGTGTACTCGACGCTTGTTATTCGTTTTTTTTGATTTGCGGGGGCGGAAGTGGGCGTGGCAACAATTTGAAACAATCTTGATCTGCGGGTAAACATAACAAATGCTGTCGAAAAAAAATTATAGCTCTATCTCTTATAGTCTCTGAGATCTAAGTGTTCATACGGACAGACGGACAGACGAACAGACGGACATGGCTAGATCGTCTCGGCTGTTGACGCTGATCAAGAATATATATACTTTATAGGGTCGGAGATGTCTTGTTCTACCTGTTACATACATTTCCTGCCGGCACAAAGTTATAATACCCTTCTACCCTATGGGTAGCGGGTATAAAAAGCAGCTGAATTAGTTGAATTAAATAGAAGAAACCGAGAAAAGAACTGAGGAAAAGTCAGCTGACAACAGCATCAAAAAGATGTGGCATTTTTTACCAAATATTGGCATTTATCTAATATTTGATTACGAATTGCTTTAGGTCTTTGAGGTGGGTCATAAATGGTGAAATCAGATAAAGAATTAAACCAAAGTGTAGCTAGTTTTAGTTATTCAATAAACAATTGATTACGTCGCTAGGTTACTAATCGGAAATGCTCTGATTTGTTAGCAAGATGAAAATTTTCTATCTTAATTAGAGATTTATCCCAACTATTATAATAACAATGCCCTTTAACACTTACCGTATGCCGTCTCGTCGAGCAGCGTCTTCTTAATCTCATGTCCATCGTCGCCACCGTCAACGCTCTCGATGTCGGTGCGTCGTGGCGGCTTCTCCACGGGATTCACTTCGTTGAGGAGGCTCTTTTGCATCTCCATAATGACCGAACCCTCCAGCATGGAGCTGTTATGCGTCTTATCCAGTTTGCACGAGATTAAACCATCACCGATGGTGTTGTCCTTCTGATAGGTCTTAATGTGACGACAATACCAGAACAGGCCCAATACCAGAAATATCAGCACCACCAAAACGGTGGTGGCAATGACGCAAATGAACAAAAAGATGCTCGTCTGTTGATCGCTGGTCGAGGCGCCAATTGCCCCGCTCATGCCCAGGCTAATACCATCCGAATTCCCTGTGATGGCCATGTGATCACCGTTGATCATCAGATGAAACTCCCCGTCGGCTTTCCCTCCCCGATTGTCGGCCACACACATGTAGATGCCCTTGTCCGAGGATCGGACATTGTAGATGTGCAGCTCGGAGACAACGATCTTGGTCAACTTTTGTTGCACCGTCGACTGCACCTCGTTGGTGTTGATGCGCACATGGGGATCATTGTGGCTGGGATTGAGCTGACGCTTGTTATAGATCCAGGTTACATTCGGGAGCGGACTGCCCATGAACTGACACGGAAGTGTAATATTTCCCCGATTGCTTTCCACATGGTTGAGCACCTCACCGAGCAGACGCGGCCGGCAGGCGAAATTCTCCGAGGGAACCTCGCTCCACAGTTTGCCTCGCAGTTGCGGAGGATCGTGACAATCGGTGGGTGGCGTGTACAGACGATTGGCGATGGTAAAGTCCCGAAACTCCTGAAGTTCACAGCTGCAGTTCCATGCATTTCCCTGCAGCGAGAGGTAATTCAATTTCGGCAGATCCGCAAACGTTTCCTTGCTCAAATGCGTCAGTTTATTGCTCTCCAGCGAAATGGATTTGAGCAGATCGAGACGACCAAAGACGTTCAGTTGGACCTGCTTCAGGCGATTGTTGTTGAACTCGACACGCGACAGGAAATGCAATTTGGTAAAGAGACCGCTCTCGAGGACTTCGATCTCGTTGTTGTTGATGATCACGTTGCGCAACTTGTCGAGGCTCTTGAACGTATTCGGATGCAGCTCCCGAATGTGATTGTTCGACATGTCCAGCTCGATGAGGATGGTGAGGCCGCGGAAGGCGTCGCGATTCACCTCCTGAATGGTGCAATTGCGCAAATACAATTTGTGAAGATTTTGTAGACCCGCCAGCTGGAATTCCTCGTTGCGGAGCTCGGCCATTTGATTATGGGAGAAGTCAATCACTTGCATTTCGTTGCTCATATTTTGGGGGATCTTAATCAGTTTCTTGCCCTTGCAGTCGGCGGTCTTTTTGCCCGAATTCCAATGACAATGGCAATTGCTGCAGTTCTGTATCCAGTCGGGATGCGTGTTGCCCACTGTCGCCTCTGTTAGCAGCAGCAGCAGCACTGTTAGCTGCGTTAACAGCAGCGTTAACAGCGGCAGCCTCATCTTTATTTTTCTCTCTCTTTGCTTCACACACAACACACTCACACACACTCACACACACGCACCAAGCAAAGCTTGGCTTGGGCGTCGCCTTGATCTCAGCTTATTAGCGCTCTCTCTCTCGCTCTCTCTCTGTCTCGCTTGGCGTTTAGCTTTTTAATCCTTTTGTTAATTTGATTCGTGTGCGTTTGCGTTCTCCCTTTCGCTTTCCTTCGCCCTTGCTCTTGTTGTTGTTGTTGTTTGCGACAGCTAAAACTGTGATTAATTAATGCAACCCTTTTTGTTGTTGTGGTTTTCGCTTGTTCTCCTTCTTCGTCTCCTTCTTCTTATTGTTGTTGTTGTTGTGGGCAATTAGCAGTGCAGTTTCCAGCTGAAAAGAAATGCGCAACAAAGCAAGAAAAAAGAAATAGCTGCGGTTAGCTTTGGTCTGCATACGTGCGACAGAGACAGCAATAGCTGCTTATACATATAGAGATTAAATAAAAAAAGAAAAAGTTGTTTGCTAGGGTTCAAAAAGGTAACCAAAACACCTGGAACAATTGAACAATGCTCCAACCAAGCAACAAAAAAAAAAGCAGAAAAAAGGTAAAGGGATCAACCCTGGGCGCCAACAACGGTTTAATATCATTCACACTAGACTAGAGATGTGTCAAAGGTCAAAGAAGTAAAACTTGGGATTTCCAATTAGCCAAGTGAAATATAATACTAAAATAGTTGATTGATTTGAATGTAGTTAATTTATTAAATCAATTTATTTTATTATATGTATTTCTATTCTTCTTCTATTATTATTATTTTTGTAAGCAATGCAATTTGAAATATGCACAAATTAGCTGTTCTATTTACATACGTTGCGTTTGTTGTGTTGCTTACGTGACGTAAGACGCGACGTCTTGAGTTACGTATCGCGTGCTTAGTTGATTAATTGTGACAAATGGCGTTAAGCTCAGTTTACGTACTTCATTACGTTATTCAATTAACGTCACGTGCTGAGCAGTAAATGATGCAGCAGCAGAACGAATGAGAATGAGAGACGAAGCGTGTGAGAAAGGGGTTGGTTGGTTGGGGGAGGAGGGAGCACAACACGAAAGCTAAGCAAATGACGCAAAACCGCGGCTGACAATGCCAACAACAACAACAACAACAACTACAACTACAACAAAAGGCCGCCGTAAAGTGAGAGACAAAGGATGACGAAGAAAGTTCGCTTCTGTTTGAATTGCCTCTTGCCTTCTCTCTCTCGCTCTCGCTGCTGTTCAGGTTGCCAGTGAGTTGATTAATGAAAATGCTGTTAAAGTGTGACACTTTGCGGTACCTAACTGTCTTTGCCACGCCCACCTGCTGGGTTCGGCGAGGATGCTAGCTTTAACCTTCAAATTGAGTGGGCGGCTGCCTTTTGTGTTTGTGTTGTTGTTGTTGCTTCTTCTTCTTCTCTTTGGACAAAAGTGTGAACAAGACAAGACGACACAACAATCTGTGACCCGTTCAAATTCCCCCCCCCCCCCGCTCTCTCGCTTCTCCCTTCTTTCGTATTTATTTCTTGCATTGTTTGTTTGTTGGCCTTAATTAAACAAAGTTGTTGTTGTTTTGGTCAGACAAAAAAGGCAATGAAAAAGAACGAGAAAAAGCAGAGAGACCAAGGCATGAAAATGCCAAAAACCAAATGAATTATTTATTAATAACAATTGCAGCAACTACCACAACAACAACAACAACAACAACAACAACAACTGTAAATTAGTATGGTTGAATGTTGAAATTGCAACTGCAACGGCAACAAATGAAACTTGCGGTTTTTCTGACAAACAACATAACGGCGGCCTTTTTCTTTACTCCTCTCTATCTGCTCTCTTCTCTCCGCTCTCCGCTCTCCGCTTTCAGCTCGACACTTCGTTTGCTCTTTCGCTCTGCGGCTGTGTCTGTTAAGCTGCTGTTAAGCTTTACTTCTGTCCGCAAATACGTGAGCACATGTGTGCGTGTTTGTGTGTGTGCAAGCATTTGTGTCTGTTAGCTTCATACGTGAACTCACATGGACATGCTCTTCATCTATGATAGCTATATGCAGAGTCACTTAGCTAACAGATAAAGCTTAAGTGGGAGTCAGAAAAACTAGTCGAAAATATTTTATACTAAAATTTGTTTGATTGAAGTGAAAATTGATTTGATTTTTATAGATTTTTTTACACGTTCAACTATTGTAATTATTTATTCATTTATTATTATTTTATTATTTATTATTATTATTATTATTATCAGAATTATTATCAGAAAAACTAGTCGAAAATATTTTATACTAAAATTTGTTTGATTGAAGTGAAAATTGATTTGATTTTTATAGATTTTTTTTACACGTTCAACTATTGTAATTATTTATTTATTTATTATTATTTTATTATTTATTATTATTTTATTTGCATATTTGTATGAGTTCATTTCATTATGTATTTTATATTCCATGTTTTGTTATTTTTTTTTTTTTTTTTATATTTGTATGAGTTCATTTCATTATATTATTTTATAGTCCATGTTCTAATTTCAATTTATTTATCAGCATAAAGGATTAGATTATAAATGAGTTTGGGTTTCATCTTTAATAGCAATTAATGCAAAATTATATATTAATTATGTTATTAATAATTCATTGAATTATTTGCATTGGTTTGTGTATTTTGTATTATTTATTTGTATTTGCTCATTATAGATTTAAATTTCAATTCACTTATTTGCATTTGTTTAGCTGTGTTTATTTTGTATTTGTATAACTTAATGTGTTCTTATTTGTTTATCCAAGTGAAGTTAGTGTTTATTAAAAAACAATTGCATTGGGTTAAAGTATTTCTAAAATAGATTTGTCTGATTTGAGAGTGGAACTGTTGAGAATCGAAATCGGGCATGTTTCATGTTTGCATTTGATTGGCAAACCAAGAAAGTTCCGACGGAGGGAGGCGGGGTGGTTAACTCCCCCTCCCACCACTTTCCTTTGCCAGTGCAAACTGTAAACTTTTGGGCAGAAACATCATCCGAGTAAATTCATCGATTTCATCGCACAAAAACTTACACAAAAAAAGTGTAGCATACTTTTAGTCGTAAGTAAATAGAGCATTTGGCAGTCGTCTATGCTGCGTGTTGTTCTGCTTTTGTGGCGAGTGATTGCCAAGCATTTACTTCTGTATTTTTCTTTTTTTTTTTTGCTCCTATTTTTTTCGTTGTTGTCGCCGTTGTCGTTGCTTTTGCTTTTTGTTCTTGTTGTTGTTGTGTCAGCGCTTTTCTCGATTTCTGTTGTTGTTGTCTGTTTTTGCGCACAGCCAAAGAGCGTAGAGTGAAGGGAAGGGAGACGGCGGGTAGCGAAGCGAGAGCGCAGAAAAAAAAAACCTCAAAACAAATTAAATATGCAAATAAAAGAAAAATGCTGCAATTTTGCGCTTTGTTAAATATTTGCTCAATGGTTTTCTCCTTTTGCTTCTCGTTTTTTGTTTTTTTTTTTTTTGTTTTTCACTTCTCTGTGTATTTCGTTTGTTATTGCTGTTGCATAGCTTACAAGTAAACACACACACACACACACACACTCCTCCCTAATTCCTCTACTTCCATTGTCCATTTCATTCACTCGACAGCGAAACACCCTGTTTACAGCCTACACACGCTAGATGGCGCCAGCTGCAATTGCAGTGCACTGTGCTTTGCTTTCACTGTGACTGTCAAAAATCTTTGCAATTAGTAAACAACTTTTAACTGGTTCATTATAATTTGTAATCAAAATTAAATAAATAAAAAAGTAATAAAAATTAAATTACGATTCGTAATACGGAATTCAGAACTAATCAATTAATTTATTGAAGTTAAACTTTTAAATAAGGCAACATATTTCAAGACTACTTCAATTCACAAATTAGGAAATTAGTAAATAATGACAACATATTTCAAATCTACTTCAATTTCTGATTTGTAAACATGTTAGTAATGATAATATATTCTAAATCTAAATCTATTTTAATTTCAAATTCTTTTCATACGCATTTTACAGGGTATAAAAAGATGAAAATCATAAAAATAAAAGCTTTATTTTTGTTTAGTTTCTTTGCTTTTTTTTTAGAGGGCCTCCATGTCTATTTGTAGTCCAGTGTATTTTGAGGAGAGAGAGAGAGAGACGGAAATAGAGACAGAGAGAGAGCGCAGAAGAGCAGCTTTGTTTAAATGTTTACTTAATTTAAATGTGAATTTGGTTGCTGTTGTTGTTGTGCTTATCAAAGGAGAGGAGAACGCAATATTATCTGAAGCACTTGCCAAATGGATGGCGTATTAAAGTGTAAGTGAAAGTGAAAGTGAAAGTGAAAGTGCTTTGCCTCGCTACTCGCTTCCTGTTGTGTCCTGCTATCCTTTCTGCCTGGCGATAATATCGCAAGTAGGGGGCGTGGCAAATGGCTCCCATTCTCCCTCTGTCTCTCACTTAATTGTGGCGACAATTTGCGATAACGATTTGGGTGCCCGTTTTCCTAATGTCCCAATTTGTGTATTGTTTGTGTGTGTGTGTGTGTGGCGCCCTCTAGCGGCCATTTGGGCAGCCGCTGCCGTCGCCCGTTTGACACGCCCACTTTTTGCCTCTCCATTTCAAGCAAGTGCTGTGTAACGATTGTTACATTTCTGTCTCTCTGTCATTTTATTGCCATTTGCGGTTGTAATTGCTATATGCTGTCACGCCCCCTACGCCCCTGTCCCCTGTCTCGACAGGGCCCGCAGCACTTTGCATAGGGGCTGACGCTAAAAGGGGGGCGGGGTCGCTTGTCTATTGTCAGCTTAAATCGATTTGAACAAATTTAATTGCTTTGGTTTTTGGTTTCGCCTTTACTTTTTTTTTATGTTTTTTTCGTTGCTGTTGTCCATTTGTGTATTGGGCATACCCTGTAGTAGAGAGAAGCGAGCATGCTCGACTTGTAACCCAAATAAAAGACTTATTCAAAGCCAGAATTCTCAATGCTTTTTTTACAGGGTATCTTTGCTGCCTCGCATTAACGAGTTGCATAACTTTTTTATGCTATTACCAATTGCCAATTGCTTTTTAAGTGTCTTTCGATTGCTGTTGTTGTTGCTCTTGTTGTGTGTCAAAAGTTGTTGAACCGTCAACAACAACAGTAACAACAACAAGAATGGCAAACAAACAACTGCGATTTCACAGTCATCAACAATTTGTTGCCAAATGAAGCGCATTTCTTCTGTTTCTTTCTCTTTATTCACTCGCCATTTTCCCTTTTTATTATATTTCTATTTTTTCACATTGTTTTTTGCCATGTTTTTTAATGTTGTTGTTATATTTTTTTTATGGCTGCCCAATATAAATATTTAACAATGCGTAGAATACGAGAATGGTTATTTGCCATTCCAATGAAGAAGAAGAAGAAGCACCCCAAACAACGAACCTGAAACTCAAGCTGAAACCGAAACCGAAACCGAAACTTGAAACGACCAAATAAAAAGAAGAAGAGAACAACAGCAACAACTATTAGCAGAAGAAGGGGAAGAAGCGACAGTGTAAAGAAAAAAACAAAGAAGAAGACGAAGAAGAAGAAGAGGTACAAAGTCGTAAGCTGTAAGCTAAAAGCCTATTTGCAAATTGTTTCATGTTACATTTGCCGCCGAGTTTCGCTCGGTTAATTCGATGGCCAATGGTCAAGGCAAGAGCCCAAGGCAAGCAACGTTCAAAAGGGTGTAGAAAAAGAGAGAACCGAAGAGAGAGACAGAGAGAGGGAGAAGGCGAAAAAGTGGAAAAATGCTTGAACAAAAGCTGAATTAGTTAGACCGGCGATCGAAGAAGATGCGGTTTAAACAGAATAATTTTATATATTCTATATATATATATATTCTATATATATATATTCTATTCTATATATTTAAATATAGATTATTTTTCTTTGCACGCAGATTTTTCAATTTACGCTTCGAATTCTCAAACAGTTAAGACAGGTTTGAATTCTTAATCGTAATTATATCTAAACTTTTTTAAAGTTCTGAATTAGCACAATATTTGCTGTTTTATAATTCGTTTACATTTTGGTTTATAAATTCGTTAATTTTTTGGATTCTTTATTTCAAAACTGAAAAAAATAATTTCAAAATCATTCTTAGCTTTAATTTAATTGCTAATCAAGGGCTATAAGACGCATCTTTACACAAAATAATAAAGTATTTTGTTTATATGTTTTTTTTAGATAGAGAATTGCCCATATTTAAATATAGAAATTTAAATAACTTAAATATCACAATGAAGAAAAAAAATGATAATTGACTTAAATCACAAATATTCTGTAACGAATTTGATCAAAGAAGATTTTTCTTCAACAGAAGAATATCATATTTAAATATAGTAAAACCAATTGCTTAACATATCAACAATCAGTCAAGAAATGGAAATTATGAAAAACAAATTTAAAACTGACTTTCGAAATGAAATCTATTGAAATACACCAATTTGGTATTTCTCATTACAAAAGATTCTTGACCAACTGTAAGCTGGTCACACTAAAAGTGTTTCGCTCTCTGCTTTTTATGTTCTCTTCCCTTTTGATTTTTGACTTAGAACGGACAAATTGTATCTTGAAATAAGTGAAGAAATATAACAAAACATAAAACATATAACAAACACTCGTGTTATTATTTAATTTAATTGAATCTGGGAAGCCTTTTTACAATAAAATCTCAACTATTTAATATTGAATTTCTATTATAATCAAAATTGAGTTGAATTGAAGAAGATTATTTTTAAAGAGAATATCATAATTAAATATAGTAAAATCAATCAGTGAAGAATCTGAAATTCACAATGCAGAACAAATTTATAATTGTCTATGAGCATGAAATAACAAATATTCTGTATTGAATAACAATACCGTAATCAAATAATTTTTATAAAATATTTGGCCAACAATTTTGCAAAGTATTTGCACTTGCAATTGCGCATTTAATTTAACTGCGAAAATATTGTTTCGATGGGCGAACATTACGACGGCAATTACATTTATTTATTGCCTAATTTCCCTCAAAAATATTTGGCAAAGTAATTAAGTTGAATTTTTATGAATTTTTGCTGCCATATAAATATAGAAAAAATAGCTTAACAGCTCGAGCCACGCACATATTGGTGCATATATTTATTTAGTGTTGAGTGAAAACCGTTCACATCATTGAATAAATTAGTTTGTCTACAGTGAACTAGTTCGTTTATTCCACAAGAATTTGTTCACCTAGGAATATTTTACCTTGTTTAATAAAATCAGTTTTAAATAGTGAACTCGTTCGTGTATTCCATTTTGGAACGAATGAAAAGAACGATAAAAAAATCAGACCTAATCAAATACATGCTGTCTTAACTGTTTGAGAATTCGAAGCGTAAATTGAAAAAATCTGCGTGCAAAGGAGTTTATCAATGTGTTAGAAAGAGAGCAAGATAGGTAGATTGTTTATAGGTGTGTGCGTGCGTAACTCAGCCTCTGTATTTGCAACATTTCGATTTCTACCTTTGATTTTTTCTTGAATTTTTTGTTGTTCATTCTGTTCTTTGGTGTTGCTGTGGATTTGGTTAACACAAACGGATGCAAACCGTGCTGGATGATGATGGCTGATGGCATCATCTGTGTGCTGCTTGTGCTGCATGCCACAAAAGGTGGCACGCCGAATTTCCCAGCCGGAAATTTGAAAACTTCCCACGAGCGAGCGATAGCGATGGAGCGGAAGAGAGAGAGAGAGAGCGGAGGAGACTGACTGCCTGCCTGGCTGCATCGAAATCTGGCACGGTGTGTTGCAAGGCGTGTGGCATGCCACCAGCAGACACTGCTCCATCTGATGAGAGCTGATGCAACTCAATCTCAATCTGCATCTGCATCTCCATAGACTAGACTTTATCTCCATCTGCATTGCCAACTCACTCGCTCTCTCTCTCGCTCTCTCTCTCTTCCTCTCTCTATCTCTTTCCCTCTGTACATCTATTGCATTCTCTGTCGATTTCTATATTGCATCTTCCAGTTTTGAGGACCTTTGCTGCACTTGGCAATTCCAATCATTGTCGCCGCATTTTGTGGCAACATCATCATCATTGCAACCTTTCCCTCTCTCGCTCTCTCTTTCTCTCTCTCTGTCTAGAAATATAAGGGTTTTGCTTGCTGTTTTGATAACTTGTTTCAGTCGACAACTTCTGGCGGCTGTTGCAGCTGCACTTGCTGCTGCCACAAGCGACAAGCGACAAGCTTTGGCGCTCTAATCAAATATTCAATTTCTAGCACTATCCACAATTTCTCCTTCTTTTTTCTTGAGAGGAAAACTGAGCTGTCGCTGGACACGCCCTTTTTCAATTTGCAACAGCAAGTGCTGCATGTGTGTGTCTGTGTGTGTGTGTGTGTGTGCAACGCTGGCAACTCTGGCAAAGTAATCAAAAGCTCAGAAAAAAACATTAAAAAAAAAAGAAAAATTAATATAACAAAGTCTGCTCGACTAACAGATACTTGTTAAGCAGCCAGTAGAAGAGTGAGAAAAAACTGGGGTATAAGTGTTTTGAACGTATAAGAGTTGTAGGCAGTAGAAGTGACAGCTCAATGTGAATAAAATGATAAACTAAAAATATTCATTTTGTATTGTAAATAGCAAACAAAGACAGACAGTGAATAAGCAGTAATATAAGTTGCATATAAGCCATTTTATAAGTGGTTGTATAAGACAGAAAAGAAAAGAGCAGTAATAAAATATATAGAAAAGACAGTAATTTAAATCATTGTATAAGTAGTAGTATAAGTGGGAGTAAACGTATAAGTATACGGCAAAATATAAGTACGCATAATATAAGCCATATTCGAAGTGGTTGTATAAGACAGGAAAGAATTAGTTGCGATCAAACTCATAAATTGTCATAATTTGGTAGCATAATCAGTAGAAGACAGTAGTTTAACTTACGCATAAGTTGCGGTATAAGTCAGAGAATTATCTGTAGTATAAGTTGGAGTATAAAGTGAAGTGTTCGATTTAATTTGAAGTCGTTCGTCTAACTCGTTGTATAAGTAGCAGTATAAGTCAGAGAATAATCAGTAGTAGAAGTTGGAGTATGCATATGCGTATGAGATAAAATATAAGTAGGCATAACAAAAGTTATTTTATAAGTGGTTGTATATGACAAGGAAGAATTGATTGTAGTTAAATTGGTAGCCAGTAGTTTAACTGTATAAGTAGCAGTATAAGTCAAAGAATAATCAGTAGTAGAAGTTGGAGTATACCTATGTATATAAGCTAAAATATAAGCCATATTAGAATTGTTTCCGCAACACAGAGAAGAATTTGCTGTGCTCTAAGTAAAAGAGTAATTTAGAAGATGGTCGTCTAACTCGTTGTATAAGTGGCAGTATAAGTCAGAGAATATTAGAAGTTGGAGTATGTATAAAATATAATCTCTTTTTTAAGTCGTTGCGCAAGACAGAGAAGAATTTGCTGTACTCTAAGTAAAAGAGTAATTTGGAAGTTGAATAAATAGAAGTATAAGTCAGATTAGAAGATGTGACTACAAGTCACAGTATAAGTTTTAGTCTAAGCAACCCTATTGAAACTAGCTGCGGGGTAAAGTATAGAATAGTGTAAAAGTAAAGAGCATTTTTCCCCCAGTCGCAGCAACAGGCGGAGCAGACAAAACTTTCACTCTCGTCGATGGTTCTGTTCCCCTTGAATTGCACTTAAGCGGGGCATGAGGAAGATGATGGAACGAGTGTGGGGGAAGGGGAAAGGCAAGGGGAGGTTAGCTGGTGGTTTTGGCCTGGCTGCCAACTTATTTTGCGCAAATTTCATTTGAGTTAAGTTCGCGCCCTCGTCCGAGTTTGAGTTGAGTTCGAGTGATTGAAGTGGCTGCCGCAGGGCGGCAAAGGATCCGCGTCAAGATGACTAAAAAGAGAAAGAAAGAGAGAGAGAGAGAAGGGGAGAGAAGCAGAGAGAAGGAGAGAAGGAGAACCAGGTGCTGTTGGCAAAACTTTGAATTTAATTTGGCGCTTGTCTAGACAACGCTGCTATTCGGAACGTTTGCTTTATGTTTTAACTCAACTATGTACGTGGTTCGACTTGATTGGAATTGTCCTGGCTGTCTCCTGTCTCCTGTCTCTCTCTCGACAGTGGCCAGCGGCCACTGAAACTTTGGTCAGTTGGCAGAGTGAATGGGGCACGTGTTGGGCATAAGATGCTGCCACTTTGATTGCAGCTATTTATGACGCCAGTTCTTCGATTCCCCAGAGAGAGAACTAAGCAACAGCAACAGTGACGACGATGATGCTGATGATGAAGTGATGATGGTTCGCTTGCTCTCTCTCTCTATCTCTCTCTCTACTCCTTACAGCTTCAATTTCTCCGCCCACTTGAAAGCACTGACAATGTAATCCCCCATGGGATGAAACGCAAACAAATTGAACGCACACAAATTGCCAGCATCTCATTTACATAATGCAGTCACTGCTAAGCAGAGCTGCGAACAGAACAGCGCTGTTAACATAACAGTGCTGTTAAAGCTTAACATAACAGATTCTTTCTGTCCGTCAATTTTAATGCGAATATCTCAAAAAATATGCGAGTTGTTGAGCTGGCTTAAAGTCTTTAGACTCTTTACGAAAATAATTAGTAGAATTATTCAATTGCAATTTTTGAGTCTAAAAACGACTAAAGAGATTGTGGAGTCTCATTTATGTAATGCTGTCACTGCTATGCAGAGCTGTAAACAGAACAACGCTGTTAACATAACAGTGCTGCTAAAGTTTAACATATTCTGTCGTTCTGTCCGTCCGTCGGCTTTAATGCGAATTTCTCGAAGAATATACGAATCGTTGAACTCGTTTTAAAATTTTAAACCAGTCAACTTTAATGTCTAACGAATTTATATGAAATTAATTAGTAGAATTAATTTGAAATTGCAATTTTTGAGTCTAAGAGCGACCCAAGAGATTGTAGAGTTACGTTTACATAATGCAGTCACTGCTAAGCAGAGCTGTGAACAGAGCAGCGCTGTTGACATAACAGTGCTGTTAAAGCGTAACATATTCTGTCGTTCTGTCTGTCCGTTGGTTTTAATGCGAATTTCTCGAAGAATATGCGAGTTATTGAACTCATTTTAAAATTTTTGAACCAGTCAACTTTAATGTCTAACGAATTTATATTAAAATGCTCAGTATAGTCATTCAATTGCAATTTCTGAGTGTGAGAGCGACTAGAATTTGATTTAATTCAAAGTTTTACTTTATATTTAGATGCTGAACTGTTATGCCAAGTTTTATTAGTAACAATTTTTCAACAAAAAAAGTTTGTTTAAAATTCTAACTTGAGTTTCACAGCAGCTGAACTGCTGATTAAGCCTGTTGTCTCTCTCACTTAGCTACTTGTTAGAGTTCGTCACATGGCTCTAATTTAGTTGTCTTCATACGACATTAAGTTTATGTTCTTGTTTTTCTCCGAGTTTAATGGAAACGCAGCTGTTTCAGCTGATGGAAGACGCTTGCTGGGCAGATGACATGCGGCACACATACAGCTCCTTAAATTGATTGATTGATGAGCACTGCACGACATGCATAGCGAGAGAGAGAGAGCGAGAGGGACTGAGTGAGAGAGAGAGAGGAGAAGCTGCGGGCATCGCACGCAACTCCCAGCAGCATATCAGCTATCATTACCGAAACTGTCTGCCTCAACCTGCGCAATTACCGTTATTCCACCAGCTCCCCCTTCCCCTGTCCCCCCTCCTCCACCGCACAGGTTGGTGCGTTGTCCTGGCCAGCTGCCTGTCGAGTGCTTAACGTGTCAACAGGCTTTTGGGGCCAACAATTTGTGCCCGGGTCATATGTATTTATGATGATGCATTTACTCTCGACCCTCTCCCTCTCTCTCTCTATCTATCTCTCTCTCTCTCTGTCCAGCTGCCAAGGGGCAAGCAGGTTGGTTTGTTACACGCAATTGCGTTGGCATTTCGCGCCTCGTCGCTCGTCGCGTCTCGTTCAATTTTTTGTAATACAGTTTAATTTGTTTTGCGTGGGGCGTATGCTTAATATGACGCATACGTCATGTGCGCCGAAGGCCGAACATGTCATGACATGTGCTTAATATGCATAATAATAAAAACTGTTGAAAGTGATGGAGCACCCTCCCTCTCTCCCCTCTCTTTCTCTCTCTCTCTAGACTTTCGCAGTTGATCGGTTTGCGTTGAAGCTGCGCACGTAGCATGCAACATCGCCATCGTTGTTGTTGTTGCTGTTGTTGCTGCTGTTGTGGTCGTCGAGTGTCCAGCGGCAAAAAGTTCATCAATCATATCATATTGGAAATGGACAACATTATTTCGCATGCCAAGGATGAGATGAAGAGGAGCCGCAGTTAAGTAGCCTCCGACCAGTCGGTGTCGCTGTGGCCTATGAATTTATTTATTAATGATTCTTTCCCTGTCTCTCTCTCTCTCTCTCTGCGAATGTGGCCAATTTGATGATGTATGTACAGAACACACACACAGTAGCACACACACAGTCGCATACACATACAGAGAACACTCATACGACACGTAAGCTTCGCAAACAGTTCTCGTTCCTTCTCGCTTGGTTCAATCGCATGAGTTCGTCAAGTTTGCCGCATTCAATGAAGGCAGAAATTAATACATTTCATCCGCTCATTTATTACAACGTTCTCTTGTCGCTTTCTTGCTTTTTGGCGATTTAATACAAACGACTTTCTACGTGCTCAACATTACTTCTTCTAGTTTTTACAGTCTCTACTTTAAATTGAGAGTTTGAATCATTGATTTCAACTGTATTTGATTCACTTTGCTTCTAACTTTGCTTTGCTTATTAACTTCTACAGAAATTCTGTTTTCTTTGTTATCCTTAAATTTTTAAATGAAAGTTTTCCCATTGTAACTTATACAATTTACAATTTTTATATTTCTTTTTATTTGCACGCTCTTTTGATGTAAACCTTTTGGATGTCGCTTCTTTTCTTCTACAATCTCTTGACATTTTATTTTTTGTATATATCTTTCTTTTCTCTATTCTATTCTCTATTCTTTTTTTATTTTCCTTTCCTTTCCAGTTTCTTTATTATCTGCAAATATTTATAACTTTCTCAACTCATTTCCTTCTATGTTCTTTCCTCTTCTTTCTCTGCCTAATTCCTCTATACTTTATCACTTCCGTTTTGGTTTGGTCATTCTTAAACGTCTCGCATGTTCTTTCAATATTTCATGCTTTGTTTTTTAACTTTTCTACTTTGCTTACTTTTGACAAATTTTTATAGTATTCTCTTCTATTAACACTTCTTGCAACTTGTTTTCTTCATGTTTTTTTACTTCCTTTCTGCTTTATCGCTTCCGCTTTGGCTTGGCGATCCTTAAACGTTTCGATTGCACTTCTCTTTTTGGTTCTAGTTTTCTTTTTTTTTTTTGCCAATTTTTTACTTTCTTTATTATTCTTTGCCTTCTCATTCTCTGTGTTCCTCCTCTCCATTCCAGCTTACTTTATCGCTTCCGCTTTGGCTTGGCCATCCTTAAACGCTTCGATTGCACTTCTCTCTTTCACTTTTTGGTTCTAGTTTTCTTTTTTTCTACCAATTTTTTATTTTTTTTTATTATTCTTTGCTCTTATCATTCTCTGTGTTCCTCCTCTCCATTCCAGCTTACTTTATCGCTTCCGCTTTGGCTTGGCCATCCTTAAACGCTTCGCATGCAATTTGCCTGATTAAGTTTCACGGCTGGCGCTTTTAATTTGCAGTCTTTCGATTCGTTCCCATTTACAAATTGTAACAAATTGTTGTCTACGTTTGCAATTTATTTATTTATCTATGCCTCGCTCTCGCTTTTGTGTCTTACGCTGACGTGCCACAAATTAGGCAGCCAAGCGCGAGGCAGCAATGCGAATGTTGGCGCGCATTCAACATTCCGTTCGTATCTGTGTTTGTGTTTGTATCCGTAACCGTATCCGTGTCCGTGTCCGTGTCCGTGCTGCTGATGTTGCTGCTGCTTCAGCTGGTGCTCGTAATGCAATATGCAGGCATCTATCTGCATTCAGCTCAAGAAGGACCACATGGAAGGAAGGGAGGAGGGGGCGTGGCTCTTGGCCATAGATATAAATTAGTGGGTCAGTTGTGGGGCTTGTGGCATGCGGCAAGTAGTAAGTTGCAAGTAGCAAGCAGCCAGCAAGCAGTTAGCAGTTTTATCTTTGTATCTGTTAATTTCCGCATTTCGTTAGAAGCCAAAAAATGCATTCGTTATTCATTTTGATTTTTCGTTTTTTCCCTTTTCTTTTTTTTCGCTTTTTCGCTTTTTCGTGTTTCATTTTCATTAGCAGCAAGCAAAAGCCGCAGGCAGGAAAAGCACCACTCACTTTTCCTACATTCGTTTTTCCTTCTGTTCTGCTCTGCTCTGTTTTCGTTTCGCTTCATGCCACAAATTCAAGTGGCAACTAAATTGACATTAACATCAGATTGCAACAAATTAGCTATTAAAATTTAGCACTCTCTTCTTCTTCTTCTTTAGCTGACTGACTGACTGCAAATTGCTTTGAATTTATTTTGCTTTGCAAAGCGTTTTACCTTTTCTTCTTTTTATTCTTGTGGCAATGAACAAGACTTTAATTTAACCTTCTTTTAATTGACTAACGCAGTCCTTGCTTTGTGTGCTATATTCTTAAACGATTTACTGATGTTCAGATGATAAAAAAAAAGTTTTTAAATCATTGCGCTATCAATGTCTCTCTTTTACTCCTCTTCCTTCTTCATAACAGTCTTCTTTTAAATGACTATCGCAGTTTCCTCTTTACTCTATTCTTAAACGATTTACTGATGTTTCAGTTGATATTAAAACACAGTTTAAATCATTGCGCTATCAATGTCTCTCTTTTACTCCTCTTTCTTCTTCACAATGGTCTTCTATCGCAATTTCCTTTTTACTCTATTCTTAAACGTTTTACTGATGTTGCAGTTAAAGTTGAGATGATAATAAAACTGAGCTTAAGTCTCTACTCTATCGATGTTTCTTTTCGAACGCTTTCTCTTCTCTTCTTTAACCCACTTTTAATTGCCTATCGAAGTCTCCGCTTTATTTTCTGTATTCTTAAACGTTTTACTGATGTTGAATTGATGATAAAACAGAGTTTAAGTCTCTACACTACACAATGCCTCACTATTACTACTTTTCCTTCCTTAAGTCTTATTTAATTGACTATCGCAGTGTCCTCTTTACTCTATTCTTAAACGTTTTACTAATGTTGCCATAAATGTTGAGATATTCCGTGCTTCTCTTTTATCTATCGATTTTTCTCATCTATTTTCATTTATCTTCTTTCGCCTTGTTTTAATTTGTTGTTGTTTATCGTAGTCTCCTCTTTGCGCGCTATATTCTTAAACGTTTTACCTCTCTTGCACTAAAACTTGAGATGGGTATGAATCAAATTAAATGACTACTTTATCAACGTCTCTCCCTTAATCCTTTTCTTCTCCCTCGCCTTATTCTTAAGCAGTTAATCAGCAAATGAGGAAGCGTTGTCGATGCAATTCATGAGCTGTGAGCTAAGCGTTTTGAGTGCTTAAAAACTGCAACCACAATGGCTTCCTTATCTAGTATTCGTTGTCTATTGTTTCTGCTTTTTGTGTCTGTCTTTTGTGCCAAGTATTTGGCTTTTGTTTTGCCTTTTTCTCTGTTTATTTGCTGTTGTTGCTGTTGTTGTTAGTTTCTCGCTCGTTTGCTGCTTGGCGCCAATAAACAATTCAATTGAAAATTTGTCTTGTCTTGTCGCGCCAGCAAAAAGTCTGTGGAAAGTGTTTTGCGTGAAATTAAAACAGCATTTAACGCCACGTTTATCTGAGAAGCGGCAGACGCGAATTTCCTTTGTTGTCTAAGCTGACTAAGCTGTGGCAACTCCCAACTCGAAATTCAAAGCTACTTGCTTCTCTCAATGCTGATGCTGCCACCCACTCGACGGGTCTTTGTTGTTGCCACAGCTGCCACAATTGCAGCAGACGTTGTTGGACGACAGCAGAAAAAAAGAGACAGTGTAAATAAACCGTTTGAAAAGAGTCTCGAGAAGATGAAAACTGACTTCATTTTGATTATGACAAGCATATCGATAGCAAATCCAAATATAAAAAGTTTTAACGATATCGATAACAAATAAATAGAAGTTTACTTTACAAACATATTGATAACAAAATTAATCTAAAGTCTTCTACTTATCTGAAAACTGAAAACTGATATTTATTCTGGATTATGCAAATTCATATACCAAAAGTTCAGGTTGACTTCCAAACGATATCGACAACAGATCAATGCAGGATTACTGTACAAACATATCGATAACAAATCGATGAAAATGCATTATCGAAAAAATTCGAGTTCTCTTTTTTCTCGACAGCAGAAAAAAAGAGACAGTGTAAATAAACCGTTTGAAAAGAGTCTCGACAAGATGAAAACTGACTTCATTTTGATTATGACAAGCATATCGATAGGAAATCCATATATCAGAAGTTAAAGTTGACTTCTTAGCGATATCGATAACAAATAAATAGATGTTTACTGTACAAACATATTGATAAATTAAAAAAATAATCGAAAGTCTTCTACTTATCTGAAAACTGAAAACTGATATTTATTCATATACCAAAAGTTCAGGTTGACTTCCAAACGATATCGACAACAAATCAAGGGAGGATTGCTGTACAAACATATCGATAACAAATCGATGAAAATGCATTATCGAAAATAATCGAGAAGTTATCTTTTTTTTATTTTGATATGTGTATAGAGCAACTATTTCAAAATTAGTTTTATAGCACAGCAAATACTGAAGTTATTACTAGCTGAAATATTTACTATTTATTTTGGATTGCCTAAGGGAAATATTTACGTCAATTGCTAACTAAACTCTCTCTTCATTGTAAATTCGCTTAGCTTTTGGTTCCTCAAAGTTCGATAGCAATTGAAGAATTTCAAGAGCAGAGTTTTTCTTAATTTCATTTCGCATTTTTTACAATTTTAGCTTTTAAAAATATTGAAATTATTTGATCAAAATAAAGTAAGATTATGGTGAAGTTGTTCAACAAACTCTTTTGCAATTCGTGTCGCATTTTGTCACGTTGTGTTCACAGTGTGCAACTTTTTGTGGCAACAACAAAGTGAAGCAAAGCAGCGCCGTCGAGACGCGACAAATGGCGGCAAGCCACTGTCTGTGGCATGAAGTGTGAGTGTGTGTGTGTGCTAGTTTATGTAGTTATATAGGCGTAGAGCCAAAGCCCAACCCGCTGAGCAGCTGTAAAAAAGAAGTGCTTAGAAAAATAGCAATTTACTTTTGTTTTACATGACGTTGGGCAGCGGCAAAGCAACTTCTTCTCTCTCCTCTCTCTTCTTTCTCTTCCCTCTTCTCTTGCAGTAACAACAAACTATAAAAAGTGGAACTAAAATTTTATGCCATAAAAATTATTGTCTCGAGATTTGAGCAAACACACAGAAAGCAGCAGCAGAAAGGGGCGCAAAAGGGTTGAGCGAAAAAAAAAGGAAAAGGACAAGACGGCGTCGCTCAGACTTAAGAACTATAAAGCGTAGAGTTGTGTAGAGTGAGTACACTGTGAGAAATTTGGAGTACTTAAGAAATAGGCATTGAAAACTTGCAAAAATAAAAAAAGAGTTAGAATTAAAAAATAACTTGTGAGTTAACAGTAACTAGTAAGACAAATTGAAGAGGATATAAAGAAAATACCAGATGATTACTCATATACACTGTGAGAAAATCAGCATACTAAAGAGATAGGCATTGAAAAATTGCAAAGAAAGAGTCAGAATTATAAAAAAAACTTGACTAAATTGAAGAGGAAAGAAAATACCAGATGACCCCCCTTAGAAATACTAAAGTAAAAAAACTTGTAAGCTTTAGCTTGAAAATAAAAATAAATGCATAAAATTCGAATTCCTTCAACTGAACTGAAGTGTTGTATTTAAACTTTAAATTACGATTTGAATGAATATTCGATCAACTATTTTTCTAGAAATTCTTTGAAGAATTTTAAAAATGCTCAAAATTGCTATTTTTTCTATTTCTTATCTTTTTATATTATTATATTTCATTTTATACATAAACTTTGAATTCTTATTTAAAAGAATATTCAATCTAACATTTTTCTAGAGGTTTAGTATTGATTGAAGGATTTCAAAAATATTCCTGTCTTATTATATTTATATATTTAATGGATTAAAAGAATATTGAATCGTAAAATGTTTGCACTGCTATTTTTCTGTTCTTTATTCATTATGTTATTTTCTGACTTTAAACAACTATTTTCTCTGCGTGTACAGAACAGAATGTTGTGTGTGAAACGTTTCCCTAAGCGGGTCGAAGCGAGCAAAGCGTAAATACAGCTTAGAGGGCTCTGGGAGCCATTGGCCATGTCACGAGCCAACGATTGAGTCGTTAGACAAAAGGCGCCATTTTGTGTAGGTGGCCAAAAACAAAAAGCAAAAGAGAACGAAATAGAAATAAAGAAAAACGAAAAAGGAGTGGAGACGCGACGCCAAAAATACCTTGTTATAGAGTACACGTTGTAATTGTTCGAGGCAAGCGAACGCGTTGTTAAACGTTTCATCAAAATAATTTCGCTTAATAGCTTAAATAACTCAACTCAACTCGACTCGACTCGACGTCGCCTCGTCGCAGCCGCAGACGTTGCCATAGCCACAGACGCTTATCCTTTGCCCTCTCGCTGTTTTTTTTTTGGGTCTTTGTGAGGTGCATTGACCAGACGCCACAGACAACTGAACAAGCGGCGACGCCTTGTTTGCAGCTCACCTTCTTCTACTTTCATTTTTATACCCGCTACCCATAGGGTAAAAGGGTATTATAACTTTGTGCCGACAGGAAATGTATGTAACAGGTAGAAGGAGGCATCTCCGACTCTATAAAGTATATATATTCTTGATCAGCGTTAACAGCCGAGACGATTTAGCCATGTCCGTCCGTCTGTCCGTCCGTCCGTATGACACACTGGATATCAGAGACTATAAGAGATAGAGCTATATTTTTTTTCGACAGCATTTGTTATGTTTGCACGCAGATAAAGTTTGTTTCAAATTTTTGTCACGCCCACTTCCGCCCCCGCAAATCAAAAAAAATCGAATAACAAGCGTAGTTTTAAAGCTAGAGTTACGAATTTTTGTATATACAATAATAACTATAGTAGTTATGATTCCTGATTTTGGTTGCGATCAGATAAAAATTGTGGAAGTTATTAAAGAAATATTTTGTTTGGGCAAAAACGCCTACTTACTAGGGATCTTAGTTGCTTTGGCTGACAATCTGGTATATTTTGAATGCTATATCGATATACCACATATACCATATGGTATATTTTTAGTATTTTTGCAGTATATTTGGTATATTTTGAGAATAATACCGCAAAATACATTGCTTTTATTCAAAATGGGTAGCGGGTATCTCAAAGTCGAGCACACTCGACTGTAACTTTCTTACTTGTTTTTTGCTCACTTCGTTGCCCATACGCAGCGTAAGCCGCAAGTCGAGGCATCCTGTTGCTACTTCACTACAGCAGCAGCTGCCCTTTCAACCTAGCCTCTGTTAGTTTCTTGTTTTTGCAAATTTGTTTTTTCGTCTCAAAACACACAGGAAAAAGTTTGATTGCTGTCGGGATTGTCGTGTTGAAATTTTTAAATTATTGCATAGGATAATTTTCGATTAAAACTGTTGTCAGGCCAAGTGGCTGGCTGTGTTCTTCTCGTCGAACACGATACTTGAGAGCAGCAGGCACTACATGGCGTATACTTAATGCGGCTGTTGCTCTTGGCATAACTTTCGTCTTTTTTTCTCTCTAATCTCTTTTTTTTTTTTGTCGATAGTGCGTTCAAGCTGAAATGTGCTGGCTAAAGTTTAGTGTTTTAATTTGTTATTAGTTTCGCTCAAAGCTGTCGCCTCTGCTTTTGAACTTGTTCTTCGACTTTTGCTGGACTCTTGAGCTTAAATTTTGTCGCTAGCAACTTTAAAAGCCTCCATCATCAGCCCTTAAAAGTCCAACTCGACGTTGACAAAAGCCCCATTCAAAAATGCAAGTCAAACTTAATCTAATTCTACTATAGAGCGAAAGAACCCGCAGCTCATGCAATAATTTAGGCATTTCAGAGGCTGCTGCTGCCACACATATGCTATGAGAGTAAAAAGTAAGCTGGCAATTTATGTGCATATGCATTAACATCTGGCAGAGAGAGAGAGAGAGAGAAGAGAGAGAGAGAGAGCGAGAGCAAGAGATGAACTTAACAAATGAGTGCCAGACTCATGCCAAAAAAAAAGTGGAAGGAAAATGCAAAAAATCCAAAGCAAAGTTGGCGCCAAAAAAAAAAAGAAAATAGAGAAAAAAAGGGAAGTTGACTGCTGTGCTTGCTGGAAAACAGCAAGCTTGAAGCCCACTACAAAAACTTCTGTTGCTACCAAAACCAAAACCTAGCCAAATATGTAGAGACTTTACCTCCCCTTTACCCCCCTCACACCCTCACCCAAGCTAGTTAGAGCACAGTTTGAGAGGCAGTTGGAGAAAAGTTCATTTGCCAAACATCGTGGCCCGAAGGCAGCGCACAAAACCTACACTAAACAATGTGACTGCACTTTCTTGTTCTCCTCCTCGCTCTCCTTCCTCCTCCTCTCCTATTCTCTGGCTGGCAAACTCCTTTGACAGCCAGCAAATATATGAGCTTGGTTAGCCTGTGTGGCCTCTGATCTCACACCGAGTGCTTAGGGGGCAGCAACAACAACAGCAGCAACAACAGACAAAAGCGACAGCTGCAACACACAACAACAGGAGTTCAACTCCTTTTGCCATCTGCAAACTAAGGCACGAGATGCGTCTGTTCGTGTCACGAGACACGAAGCGGCACTTTTATCTATTAGCTATTTCAATACTTAACCATGTTCATCTAGTTCAATTTGCATCCTTGCAAAGCTCTCAATTAAGCAGTTAACATAGCACAAATTAGCTAACACTATTCCTTCTAGTCCGTCTGCCTGTCTGTCCACCGGTTCAACTGCTTACCAAATTCTCAATTTAGCAGCTAACATGACAGAAAATAGCTGCAAATACCAAGGCATTAGAATCGGCTGCTCGTGTCACGAATTAGGCACGAAGCAATAGACTGAAGAGTGTGTCTCATCAATAAACTATTTTATCCGTCTGTCTGTCTGTCCGCGTGTTTAACTGCTTACCAACCTCTCAATTCAGCAGTTAACATGACAGAAATTAGCTGCAAATACCAAGGCACGAGAAGAGACTCTTCGTGTCACGAATTTAACACGAAGCGATTGAGTGAATAGGGACTTTCATCTATTAGCTATTTCATTAGTTTATCCGTCTGTCCGCGTGTTTAACTGCTTGCAACGCGCTTAATTTAGCAGTTAACATGACAGAAATTAGCTTACACTATTTCTTTCAAATATATCAACCAAAAACTGGCAAAAAGAAGTCAATTAAAGCACGAGAAGCGGCTGTTCGTGTCACGAATTAGACGTGAAGCAATAGATTGAAGAGTGAGTCTCATCAATTAACTATTTCAGCCGTCTGCCTGTCTGTCCACGTGTTTAAATGCTTACTAAATTCTCAATTTAGCAGCTAACATGCCAGAAATCAGCTGAAAATTTTTCAGTTAGTTGTAGTTAACAGAAATATGACAAACACAGTCAAAATGTTTCATTATAACCATTTTGAAACATAGCTTGAAAATGGCTAAATAAAGCATCTCACTATAAAATTCATCATATAAGAAATTCAATATAAATATTAATTAAATATATGTATATTTATATATAAGAAATGAAATGTAGAACATAAATAAAGCAGTAGACTGAAGAGTGAGTCTCATCAATTAACTATGTCATCCGTCTGCCTGTCTGTCCACGTGTTTAAATGCTTATCAAACTCTCAATTGTGTAATTAACATGACAGAAATCAGTTGAAAATATTTCTTTTAGTTATGGTTACCAGAAATATGACAAACACAGTCGAAATGTTTCATTGTAACCATTTTGAAACATAGCTTGAAATGGCTAAATAAAGCAACTCACTATAAAATTCATCATATAAGAGATGCAATATAAATATAAATTAAATTTATGTATATGTATGTATATATAAAAAATCAAATGTAAAAAAAAGCACATAAAAAATGGAATGTCAAATATGAAAAACAAAGTAATAAATACAAAATGTACGCCAAGCAGTTTGTTGATGTTTGATTTAGTCGCGTATTATGGAGGAGCATGCATGACTTTGCAATCATTAGAGCTGGCAAGCTGAGAGCAGGGATGCAGAGATGCAGACAAGTGCTCTTGAGCGCGTTGTGCGCATCTCTAGCGGGTGACATAAAGCACTCAACTGTAAAATAGAACGAGGCGAAGCGAACGAAGCGAGGCGCCGCCGCGGCTCGTAAATTGTCTTGGCAAGTGGCAAGTGGCAAGGCATAAATTCAATGCGTCAAGTGTGCAACTTGTGCAACGCAGCGCTCATCGCTCGACAGCTCACACAAAGAGGAGAAACGGAGAGAGAGAGACGGAGAGAGAGAGAGAGACAAACAAGTCAGAGGAACTCACAACTCGGTTGAAGTTTTGCCTGCAGATTGACGGCGACAAGCAGCGCAATTAGTTTGCTGGATTCCTAGTCGACCGCAAACGGCGAACTGCCATTGACCATTGACCATTGGCCCCCAACATGCCACATGCCACATGCCACATGCCTCGTGCCCCATCACGCCAATGGCCATTGACCGTTTTGACCATTGACTATTGACCGATGTGACGTTGCCTGTCGATTGTCGAACGCTCAACGCTCGACGCTGAATATTGCATGTTGCACATTGCACATTGCGCGTTGCACGTTGCACGTTGTGCCACCTTGCTGCTATTGTTGTTGACAGCGTAATTGTCAGCGTCAGGACTAAGCCACAATGACAGCTGACGCCTAACACCGCGTAAGCAGCACCAGAAGTTGCAAGTTGGCTCGACTTTAAGGTAACTAATCTAACTATATATATAAACATATAGATATCACTAGATATAACTATATAATAAATATATAACATAGAATGTATGCAGTTCTAAACACGCTTATATTATATATTCTTCACTTTATCTCTTTATTTCTTTAACATTCTTCACTGAGTTTCTATCTATTTTTATGTTTATTAATCAATAAATTTAATTCATCATTTATCTTTTTAGATATTTTGTATATCTCAGTCTATCTTTACTTCCATTTTAATCAATGCTCTTGATACATTATTAAGTATTCATGCTTCAATTTACAGCTGTTGAATTTCGCATCATCCATTCATTTGCAAGTCCATATTCTACATTCTACATGAAGAAGTTACTATCGTTTATACTATCGTATATCAACGTATCATTTATAATTACTTCTGACTGTCTCACTCTCGTTAGGTATCTTCTTTACTATTCATCCTTTAATTTATAGCATTCCATATATCTTTATATCAATTTACAGCTGTTGAATTTCGCATCATCCATTCATTTGCAAGTCCATATTCTACATTCTACATGAAGAAGTTACTATCGTTTATACTATCGTATATCAACATATCATTTATAACAAATTCTGACTGTCTCACTTTCTTTAGGTATCTTCTTTACTATTCATCCTTTAATTTATAGCACTCTATATATCTTTATATCTGTACTTTTATTTATACAATAAAATATAAAATGGCATAAAGTTTTTACTATCGTATATACTATCGCATAACAACATATCAGTATATATTAAATTCTGACTGTCTTTCTTTTTACCTTTACATTTATACATAATTGAATACATTTGGATCTTTATGTATTTTTTTACTATTTATCCTTCAGTTTACAGTAAGTCTTTCTTCTACATTCTACATATTTTTACTTTTATATAGAATAAAGATTTTACTATCGCTTCTACTATCTTAATTTATATTAACTTCTGACTGTCTTTCTTTTTACCTTTACATTT
Source organism: Drosophila kepulauana (assembly GCA_023558455.1). Classification (NCBI taxonomy): domain Eukaryota; kingdom Metazoa; phylum Arthropoda; class Insecta; order Diptera; family Drosophilidae; genus Drosophila; species Drosophila kepulauana. The sequence continues at coordinate 31,799,763 of CM042371.1, forward strand.
ATAATTGAATACATTTAAATCTTTATGTATTTTTGTACTATAAATCCTTCAGTTTATAGCAACCCCCATTCATTTGCAAGTCTTTCTTTTACATACTATATATTTTTACTTTTATATAGATTTTACTATCGCTTCTACTATCTTCATTTATATTAACTTCTGACTGTTTCTCTATCTATCATATGTACATTGGTACTTCAATATATGTGGATCTATATGTATCTTTTAAAGTATTCATCCTTCAAACCTTCTTCTACATTTCTGTATATGTCATAATTTATTTATTTTTCTACATCTGCATTAGTTTATCTATCTTTTAAACTTTCAACTAATGTATTGACATATTCATCTTTATTTAAGCACCTCTCTAGGGTGTTAGTTAGTCGTTCATTTCCAACACTTGGTTGCACCTGTGTCTGCATCGAAGTGTGGCATGTGGAACAAACAATTTCCGTTTGTCGTGGCAGCTCAGTTGGGTGTGCAAATCTATCTGTGTATCCCATGAATACATCTCAATCCACAGCTGCAACTGATACGCTATTCTAGCTATGGCTTCATCTGCCTAGCTCTATCTAGAATATCTATTTTAATCGCTGCGTTGATAGTAATAATAAACATATGTATTGCATCTCCTCAATACACTTTTAATTACACATCCAGTCACTTGATGTTTGCTTGTCGGACTAACAAACTAACATCTGCAAATTACAAATGTATCTTTAGCATCTGCACATGTAACTGTATCTGTATCTGTATCTGCAGCCGATTAGGTAACTGCAACATCCACAATTTAGCTGCAGCTAGGGGCGAGGGGGCGTGGCGTTGTGTGGGTGTGTTGTGTTGTGCTGTGACGGTCAGCAAACACAATAAAAACAAAAACAATGGCTTAGGCATTGTTTGCACGCGCAACTCGTTTCATATGCATGAGATTCACGCACGAGGCCACGCAACTGCTCTCTTCTTCCCTCTCTTTCCTCTCTTCCCTCTCTCATCCACTCTCTCTGCGTCTTCTGTCGTCGGCACGTGTCCGTAATGAGTTGGCAGTTTTGTTCAATGAGGGAGGGACAACTTTAGATGAGACTTTGGCAATGCCAAAAATAAAAGCAAACACCAATTCAATCAGCCTAAAAGTAGGCAACACTTTTTGCTCAAGTGCCAATGACACTGGCTGCAAAGCTAAGAAAGTGAGCAAGTTGTCTATAGAGCAATCAAAGGTTGCAATCCCAAGTTACACTCGACGAGCTTCGGCGAGTTGTGCGATTAAAGTAAAAAGCAACTTTGAAAGCAGCTAAATATATATTCAGCTTTAGTACCAATCGAAGAGCTTGGAAAGCTCATTATAAAAGGAACTTTGAAAGCAGCTAAACTTATATTCAGCTTTAGTACCAATCGAAGAGCTTGGAAAGCTCATTATAAAAGGAACTTTCAAAACACGCCATATATGAGGAAGAGTTTTGTCGTAAATCTAATTAAAGAGTCACATATGTAACACATTTTGTAGTAAAGCAAATCAAAATGATTTGAAAGCTCATTGCAAAAGGAACATTAAAAACTTTTAGATATATAGGCAAATGAGTTTTTAAGTTAAAACTAATCAAAGAGTTTTGAAAGTTTATTACAAAGGAAGCTTTAAAAACACATTACCACATATATAACATATACAAGAGCTTTGTAGTAAAGCTAAGCATAGAGCTTTGTCAGATTGAAAGCTCATTGCTAGAGAAATAGTAATCAAAAATGCTTTCGATTAAAGCTCTAGTAAAAGCCCTTAAAGCGTTTTAAGACTTTAAATTGGCAGCTTAAGAAGTTGATTACAAAGGAAGCTTTGAAAACACATTACCACAGATATTTGGAAAAGTTCCTTAAAGTGATTGAAAGCTCATTGCAAGAGAAATTGTAATCAAAAATGCTTTCGATTAAAGCTCTAGTAAAAGCCCTTAAAGCGTTTTAAGACTTTAAATTGGCAGCTTAAGAAGTTGATTACAAAGGAAGCTTTGAAAACACATTACCACAGATATTTGGAAAAGTTCCTTAAAGTGATTGAAAGCTCATTGCAAGAGAAATTGTAATCAAAAATGCTTTCGATTAAAGCTCTAGTAAAAGCCCTTAAAGCGTTTTAAGACTTTAAATTGGCAGCTTAAGAAGTTGATTACAAAGGAAGCTTTGAAAACACATTATCACAGATATATATTATACTATATAAGAGCTTTGTAGTAAAGCTAATCATAGAGCACATTTTAAAACTAACTTAATCCTTAAAGTAAAGAGATAGAAAGCTCATTGCAAGAGAAATTGTAATCGAAAGTGCTTTCGATTAAAGCTCTAGTAAAAGCCTTTAAAGCGTTTTAAGAGTTTGTTTTCATGGCTTTAAATTGGCAGCTTAAGAAGTAGAATTTATATTAAAAAGAATTCGAATATTAAAATAGGCAGAACTAATTATAAAAATTAGAATTGAATATAAGAGTTTAACCAGTTTTGGTTACCCGTGTGTTATTTACTTAACAATCCGTAATTTCAAATATTTAAATTGCTTAGTTTGTCATTTTTGGGCAAACAAAAATGAAAAGCGCAAAGTGAAAAGTGAAAAGTGAAAATGATGATGGTCATTGTTTAGTCGCATGCAGGCAATGTACAATTATTTGATGAATGTTTGCACATTGCTAAATAAATAATAATATTGTACAATATATTGCATAATTTTCAATTTGACGCCCCGAGGGCGGTCGCTGGCATTTATTTGCGAAGCAAATGCGATTTGAATGCGAAATGCGCGAAGGCGCTATTTACATTATAATGGAGGTGTTTACATTATAATATGATACTATATACTATAAGGGAGTGCTGCATTTCTTATGCATAAATATATATCAATAGAATGAATGCGAGTCAGAGTTTTGTTTGCCTGTTTGTTTATTTCGTTGGCACTAGACTTGATTCGATTCGTTTTGATTTGATTTGATTTGATTTGATGCGACTTGATTCGATTTGATTGGATTGAATGCGATGCGATGCAATGCGATGCGATTTGATGGTTACATCGGTTACGGTGGCGTATACGTGATAAGGGATAAGGGACTTGAACTGTGGTTGAGTTGCGCTCTCTCTCTCTCTCTCTCTCTCTCTCTCTCTCTTTCCCCTCTCTTTCTCTCTTTCGCGCTCGCTGTCTTCCGCAGCCTATTCTCTGGCTGCTTTTTGCAGTGCCTCGTTGAGCCTCTTAATAAAGTGCAGCTCATGGCTGCACATAATGTGTGCCACACACTCACACACACACACACACATTCGTTGCATATGCACAGTTATACATGTAGAACATACAGTGCATGCGAAAAGTATGCAAATCGAGTGCAATTTGCATGCAAAGTGGCATCAAGAGAGCCGCGTCAAGTAAAACTGGAACAGACTCTGAGGTGTAGGTGGAGATGGAGATGGAGGCAGCGACGGAGGTGCAACATGAAGAGGCAGCAAGGCTCAACTCATTAGCAATGCCAGCAAAGTGTATGCACACTTTTTTACGCCACTGTGTTTGGCCAACTGCAAATGCTTTTCCAATTCCTAAGCAGACAGAACAAATAAGAAATTCAATAAAAAAAATCAAGAAAACTAATTAAAAATCTCTACTCAAAACCGAGCTGAATCAATAAGAAAAACAGAATTGGATTTGATTATATTTTCACAAAGTATTTAACATTATTTACAGTGTAACTAAAAGTCTCCACTTGCAACGTTGTAAATACTTTTATGCTTCCTGCTGCATATTTTTGTGATTTCCAACACATTTTTGCCATTCGAAATGGAATTTCTACAGCCCGACACTCCACAATACAAAACCAACAAACTCGAAGGCTATAAATAGTCGAAAAAGAGAAGTTTTGCGCCATGCACTGACAAATTGCCGTCTGCTGAGATGGAAAAAAGAATTTGAAAATCATTTGGAAAATGCACTTTACATATGACCAGCAGAAAGTAAAACAAAATGTGTTAAATGCCTTGAAATGGAGTGCGAAGAATGCGCGGAAATTTGAAAGACATTTGAGGGTCTGTTAATGGCAGTCCATGATGGACTTATGCTAAGTGCATGACAGCGAAAAGTGCGCAATAATTTGTGTTCCAAGTGAAGAGAATACTTTAAATACATATATGCAAAATTTCAGCGTTCTATGAGTGGAGTTCAATTTGATTTGAGAAGTTTAACTTCCAAATTTTTGATAATCTTATCCCATAAAGATACTTGGAAATCATTTGTAATACTAATGTAAACTACGGACTGCATTGAAGACATTTACAGATTTATTATACCAAATATGCTGGGTAAATTTCAGGAACATATCTCAAAAAGATCCTGAGATATGGTTTGGAACCCCTCAGAAATCATTCTTAAAAATCATTTGAGCCGCATTGAAGGCATTAAAAGATATAGTGTGACATAAAATATGATTTCATTAATCTGCTGTCCAAATTTAACGAAAGTAACTCAAACAGATCCTGAGATATGACTTGGAATCACTTGGAAATCATTTTTGAATTCATTCAAACAGCATTGAAGGCATTTGCAGATATATTGTGATAATATATGATTGTAATACTCTGCTGTCAAAATTTCATGGAAGTAACTAAAGCAGATCCTTAGAAATAGCTTGGGACCAATCGGAAACCACTTTTGAAATCATTCAAAGTTAAACTACGAACTGTACTGAACGCATTTAAGGTTATATGATTGGAATAATCTAGTGTCCAAATTTCATGGAAGTAACTTGAGCAGATCCTGAGATATCGCTTGAAACCACTCAGAAATCATTCTTAAAAATCATTCAAACCGTATTAAAGGCATTAAAAGATATAGTGTGACATACAATAGGATTTCATTAATCTGCTGTCCAAATTTAACGAAAGTAACTCAAACGGATCCTGAGATATAGCTTGAAACCACTCGGAAATCATTTTCTAAAAATCATTCAAGCCGCATTAAAGGCGTTAAAAGATATATTGTGATATATTATATTTACAATATGATTTTAATAATCTACTGTCCAAATTTCATGAAAGTAACTCAAACAGATCCTTAGTTATGACTTGGAACCCCTCAGAAATCATTCCTAAAAATCATTCAGTGCTAACATATTCTTTGCTTGCAATTTGATAATCATCAGTCGAATAAATATCGAGCTCTCTTGTTGCTGGGTGTGGAACTTAAATACAATAACGCAAAAGCGTACAATGGCTGTGGCGTTAATGTTAAATGCACGATTAACGATTTCTTTGGTCCACGCACACAATAAACCGTTACATTAACAACAATGGCTGACCCTGAGCAAAGGGGAGGGGAGGGGATACGTAGTATATACAAGTGTGAAAAGTGTGGTCAACTTACCCGTTACGGCATGAACAGCATGTTAATCTGGAAGTAGAAAGAGAGAGAGAGAGAGAGAGCAGTGAGAAGAGTGATAAGGAAGTAGATCATGAGATTGCTTAACTTGCTGCCCATAAAAAGGGGGCTTCCAAAATGTTGGGGGGATGGGGATGGAGTTTTAACTGTGGTATCAAGGGGATTTTCGTGGGTAAATTGATGTTGGCTTTATAATCATAAAAAATTCAATTCTCACCAAAATCACACGAAATTTGTTACACAGCATTCGGATGTGGCGGGGGCGTGGCAGGGGCATAGGGGTTGGGGGCGTGGGATTTCGCAAGGGTATTTTGAATGTTTTATGGTTTTGAAAACCGAAATAAAATTCATAAAATCGACGGGAATTCGCGCTTTTTGGGCGCGTTTTCGGCTTTGCGTTTGCGTTCGCTGTGTATATGTGTGTGTGTGAGAGAGTGTGTGTGTGAGAGTGTGTGTGGCATGGCCATTACCACACTTGCCACTTGCCACATGCCGAATGCTGCACAATCAAACAATAAATCTTTTTGTGTTTTTTTTCTTCGTATTTCTGTTTTTTTTTTTTTTTTGGTAATTTTTTTTTTTTTTTTTTGTATTTTTTGTTTTTGCCGTTACACACACTAAGCTCATTTAGATTTATACAGCGCCATCCTTCGCCCACCCCCTCCCCACTTTTCGCACCCCTCGCTACCCCTCTTCACCTCCCACACCAATTCCCTTTTGTTCAGTCTCTGATTTCAGCAAACTGTTTGGGGAATTCGCATTTGTGCTGAAAAGTTTTTTGTATTTCGCAATTGTTGTTGCTGCTGTTTTTGCATTTAACTTTTTTTATGCTTATTTTTTATTATCAGTTCCGCTTTGGTTTCCACTTTTCCACTTGCTTCGATTTTTGTTGGTGGTTTTTTCTTTCTTCTTCTTTGTTTGCACTCGAAGTGATTTGAAAAATTATTTCAGGTTTCTTGTTTGCGTTTTCTTTTCTTTTTTGTCATTTGTTGTTGTAAAGTTTATTTTCGATTTAACGCTCTGCACATTATTTGCCTGCGACTGTGTGTGTGTGTGTGTGTGTGTGGGATGGGATTAGGCGATTGCTGAGATCTGCGAATCGGATAATGCATCAAGAAGCTTAAGTGTGGCTTTGGCCTGGGCAATTTGTCGATATGCGTGTGTAATAAATATTGCTTGAGTGCAATAAAACTAAACGCGAAATTGCCTATCGATTATCTGTGCAATCGATACATCTACTGAACAAATTCGGAGTGAATGTAATGGATATTGGGGTATATAAAGTTAATACAGAAAATTGTTAATCTTTGGTTCATCGATAACACTTAATATCGATTACTTAACTTATCGCGAAGTTGTTATCGATAGCAAGGCTAAGCCAATAGTTTATTGTGCTGTATTTGAAGCTCTTCGAATGCCCTTTTTAATCAATGCCTAGCAATATGTTCACATTTATCGATTACTTAACTTATCGCTAAGTTGTTATCGATAGCAAGGCTAAGCCAATAGTTTATTGTGCTGCATTTGAAGCTCTTCGAATGCCCTTTTTAATCAATGCCTAGCAATCTTGTCACATTTATCGATTACTTAACTTATCGCTAAGTTGTTATCGATAGCAAGGCTAAGCCAATAGTTTATTGTGCTGTATTTGAAGCTCTTCGAATGCCCTTTTTAATCAATGCCTAGCAATCTGCTCACACTTATCGATTACTTAACTTATCGCCAAGTTGTTATCGATAGCAAGGCTAAGCCAATAGTTTATTGTGCTGCATTTGAAACTCTTCGAATGCCCTTTTTAATCAATGCCTAGCAATCTGCTCACACTTATCGATTACTTAACTTATCGCCAAGTTGTTATCGATAGCAAGGCTAAGCCAATAGTTTATTGTGCTGCATTTGAAACTCTTCGAATGCCCTTTTTAATCAATGCCTAGCAATCTGCTCACACTTATCGATTACTTAACTTATCGCTAAGTTGTTATCGATAGCAAGGCTAAGCCAATAGTTTATTGTGCCCTTTTTAATCAATGCCTAGCAATCTGCTCACAAACTATAGACAAAAGCAGCATTAGTTGACCCGACTAGCAAAGCACAAACAAGCTATCGATAACACACATACGCACACGCACACGCACACACGCATACTAAGCAGAGGGTGAACCGGATGGGGGGAAGCATATAAATCCAGAGAGAAAACAAAAGCGCGCATAGGTAAACAATAACAAAACAAAAGGCAAGTCGCATTTGGCCCCATGGGCAACATGTATGTAACTCTCCGATATAATTCATGCTGACAAATTATCGATAAATTTCGAAACAAATAAAGAGCTAACAGAGTCGAAGCATAATGCACTGTTCTAAATAAATGAGAATCCAAATACAAACACAAACACAAATACAAATACAAATGTGACTGCGAATGCGAAACCAAATGAAAATGAAATGTAACTGCAGTTAGAGCAGAGCGATAAAAATGCAGCAGCAAACGACAAACAGCAGCAGCAGCAGAGGCAGCGACAGAGGCAGAGGCAGCGCAGCAGCAAAGCGACAGCGACACGAACAACAGATAAACCAATAACGAGCAGCAACAAGAACAACAACAGCGACAACGAGCAACAGGACAAACCACAACAACAAGAACAGTAAAGAGCAAGAGCAGAAGCAGAAGCAGAAGGAGATGGAGAAGCAAGAAGAGCTAAAACTACAAATCCATTGAAAATCGAATCGCACGCAAAATGCAACGCAGCTTTGCAATTGCTTTTTGCTGTCAGTGGAACAAGGCAAGCGGAACTAACCCACCACCTTCCTTCCTCTCTCGCGCTCTCGCACTCTCGCACTCTTTGCCATTCCCCCCCTTCCCCCGGCTCCACCACGATATTCTGCTCAGCTTGGGGTTAATACTTATTGTCAGGTATATGTTACTATCCGCCATGTCGTGCCATTTATTTGCGCAATATCAGCGATTTCTGTTTACTTTTTTTCTTTCATTCGATTTTTTTTATTTACTATCTCCTTTTCATTTAATACCCTGCAAGCGAGCTACGCTTTCTGAGCATACTTATTTAGTTGTTATACTTGTTGTATAACATTTAATTATAATTTAAAATTATAATTAATAAATAGGCATATTTCAAAAATAACCCAATAAAATATTGTAGCTATTAAATATTTTTATTACAGAGTATGCTTGTAGTCGACTACTTGCAGCAGTTGCTTGTGTTTCATGCGTAAGAACAGGACAACAACAACAACAAAAACGAATGCACTGAGGGACATAAAACAGGAATGCAGGAGTGTGGAGCAAGGGGGGGTACAAAAGGGTATCGAGTATCGCTTTGGTAGTGAAAAGGGGGCGAAGGAGAATGGGGAGGAGGAGGAGAATATGGTGTCAGTAATAACAATTCCATGAATGCGCAAATGCCAAGCGACGAAACAAATATAGAAAACTGATATCAAAACTAATGGCAAGTGAGCGCAACTTGTGTGTTGTGTATGTGTGTGTGTGTACTGTGTGTGTGTGTCTGTTGTTTGAGTTATGTTCGCGTCTCTTTATAGAGCTAATGATAGCAGTTGTCTGTTTTGGCTCTCCCTTTCCTATTCCTCTGTCTCTGTCTCTGTCTCGCTGTCGCTGTCGTTGTTTGATGTGTGGACGCGCCTTGTCAATTACAGCCAGGTTATAGAATATCTCATATATTCACAGACACACACACACACACACTTATGTATATATATGCAGTTATATATATACTATATATAGTTTGCTGCGTCTGGACGCTTTTGGTGCAATCAATTTCAGAACCTGTTGACAACTCAAACGATTTCAATTGCACGCTAAATACTCTATGAAATTCCCAATCAAGTCGAATTAATTAATAAAGCACTTTGACCTAAATCCTAAAAGTTTTAATTCCTTTTAGGAAAATATTCTTACATAAATTTTCTTTCTGATGAATAATTTTGTATAAATAATGACGATTTTTCGTTAATTTTCAAAGTTGTTATTCCAAATTTCAACTGATCTATTTTAAGCAGTATTTAAGTTTAGTTAGGATAATTTTCTTTAAGAGTTGTCATTTCTATTGACAGATTTTGTATATTTTCCCTAGTATATAATTTCCTAGTATTTTTCATATTTTTTTCGGCTATTATTCTCTCCTTTAGTTAGGATAATTTTCTTTCAAAGTTGTCATTTCTATTGATAAATTTTGTATATTTTGAAAATAATTCCCTAGTACTTTTCATATTTCCTTCGGATATTATGAAATATTATGCTTTCCTATATCATATATAATTTTATTTCTCAAAAATTTGTATTTAAAATTTCAATTAATTTACTCTCAAGAATTTTTAATTACTTGAAAATTTATTTAAGATAATATTCTTTAAAAACGTTTTTTTTGAACGAAAATTTTATATTTTTCTTCCGCTATTAAATTTAGCTTTCTTATATCTTTTTTATTTATATTTTTTTTTTGCTATAAAGTTTTTCTTAGATATTTAATATTTCTATTTTAAAATGATATTGATATCCTTTAACGATTTATGTGTGTTTTTTTTCAAGATTCTTATGATTCTACTGCCACCCTAGGGCAGCGTCTTACTGCTTCAGTAAATATTGACACTAGTCGCAAATGGAGTAGCGAATTCCCTGGTTACATTCACTCACAGTAACGATGCTCGATGCTATTTGGAGTGAGTGTGGCAGTTGCTTTTCTGATTGTTGCAATAAACAAAAGGAAAATGGAAAATGGAAACTGTGACAGTTGTGCTTCAACGTCAACAGCGATTGAAGTATTTGCCATATTGCAACATTGAATACCACCATTTGCAACATGTGGCAAGTAAGTGTGTTTGTGTGCATCATGCATGTTAGTGTCTTTTCATATTTCACATTTTACATTTGATTTTGTTGCATTGCATTTGGCGTTGTCGATTTGATAGTGTTGTTGCCCCGGGGAATGCGATGATTTTGCGTGCAGCAGGTGTAACTGCATTCTATACGCTAAACTTAGAGTATAATCGAGTCGTTAAGACACATGTAACGCTTCATCCGGCTGTCTGTCTGTCCGTCCGCTTGTTTATAGTCAAATTAAACCCACAGCTTTGAAGCTACTTTGTTAAAACTTTGTATAGTTAATTTGTGGAGTCATATTGTAATATTGATGATGGAATCATCATCCGTCGTTCCGTCTGTCCATTCGATTTTATATAGATAACTCTGTTGTTTTCGCAGCTATGTAGCTGAAATTTGGATTAATTGAGTATAGAGACTAAAGATAGTTAATAAACAGCAAACACTCAATAATAACTTTGTATAGCTAATTTGAGGAGTAATATTGTAATATTGATGATGGAATCATCATCCGTCGTTCCGTCTGTCCATTCGATTTTATATAGACAACTCTGTTGTTTTCGCAGCTATATAGCTGAAATTTGGATTATTTGAGTATAGAGTAAACTTAGAGTAGAATCGAGTAGTTAAGACACATGTAACGTTTCATCTGGCTGTCTGTCTGTCCGTCCGCTTGTTTATAGTCAAATTAAACCCACAGCTTTGAAGCTACTTTGTTAAAACTTTGTATAGCTAATTTGTGGAGTCATATTGTAATATTGATGATGCAATCAGCATCCGTCGTTCCGTCTGTCCATTTGATTTCATATATAGATAACTCTGTTGTTTTCGCAGCTATGTAGCTGAAATTTGGATTATTTGAGTATAGAGACTAAAGACACTCAGCCTATAACATTTGATTGATGAAAGAGTATTTCAAATGCGTTTTCTATGCGCAGTTGCATCATACATTCATATGTGTGTCGGGGCATTGACTTCATTTGGGTAATGGCAGATTATTCTTTTTTGCTGAGCTATCTGCAGCAATGGGCGGAAGTTGTGAGTTGTGTGAGCTGAGGGCGTAGCTGGGAAAAACAACGGCTGGCATTTGTAATTTTCAGCAATTACGTTAGAATGTTAAATGACCGCAGAGTCGAGATAGGAGAGAGAGAAAGCGAGAGAGAGAGAGGTGAGGAGAGCGAGAGCGTCCACTTTGCTGGAGGGTGTCGTAAATAAATGAAAAGCAAAGCCGTGCTAATTAGTTAAGAGCAGATTTTACCTGCTAACAGATTTGGTAGCACCTTCTGATGGCTTTGCTTATGCTACTCTCTCTCTCTCTCTCTCTCTCACACACGCTGTATTGCTGTCTCGTTCGTTGTGCTTTAATCCACTTGAAAGCAGCTGCCGCTTTTGTCGCTTGTCGTTTTGCTTCGTTTTCTTATTTATTTCAGTTGCCAAAAGTGTCAGTGATAAATTTTGTTCATAAGTTTCCTGAGCTTCACTTGCTCCACTGATGAGAATCGCATAGGGAGGCGCTCTCTTTAAGCCTCCGGCTACAGCTTTAAGCTCCTGCTGTCGCTCTTCCTCTGTTCCTCCTTCCCCTCTTCTGCTGTTTGTCTCTCTGGCAACTTTGACAGTTGTCAGAGATGCGAGCGTGGTCAGTCAGCAGCAACAGCAGCCTCTAGATTCTGGACTAGACGATTAACACACAGTCTCCATCTCAATCTAAGTCCTCCCCTCCCCTTCCCTCCCCTCCCCACACTCATTCTCAGTCTTATTCTTAGTCGCTGCGAAACTAAACCAAAGTATTCCAATTGCCAAAAGTGCCGTTTTCCTTTTGACCCCTCGTTTCTGTATTTCCTTCTTTTTTTTTTTCGGTACTGTTGTTGGGTTTCCCTTGGGTCTATGAGCTGCCAACAACTGGCACACACACACACACACACACACACACACACACATGCACATCAACTAATCGGGTGTTGCGTTTCCTCACGCCCCGAATCAGTTGTGACATTTCCAAGCTCAGCCACTCAGCGCACAACTCACATTCCTCCTCGCCGCCCTCGCTTCCCTCGCTCCAACTCTCCACACACACACACACACACACACACACACACAACAAACTCTCTTGGGACGCCGCTCTCTTGGTCATTCAAATACCCAGCGATAAAAATTGAGCAATGAATATGCTAAAGAAAAAAACAAACATACGAAATTTGTATACTCTACACAGAAAAAAACAGTTCTAAAATCAAAATGTTGGTCTAAAGAGTGTGTCAAGAATCTTGAAACTCTTGATGTAAGATCAAATTTTTATCAAAAACATCTTCTCAGATTCTTCATAGACAAAAAGTTTTAAAGTTCAAGATTTTGGTTTTAGTACTAAGTATTTTTTTGGTCTAAAAAGTCCTCAAGAATCTTAATCTTACGATTTATAAATTTATGATGTAAGATTTAATTTTTATCAATAATATGTTCACAGATATGTTCAGATTCAGATAAAAAAGATTTATCTCTCAAGATTTTGGTCATGGTACTAAGAATTTTGATCTAAAAAGTGCGTCAAGAATATAGAAAACTTAACGTTAGAAAACACATTTTAATTTCAAGAACATTTGATATAAAAATTAAGTTCTTATTTAGAACAAGAAAAATTGTTGTTTTAAGACAAAAATCTTAATATAAGATCAAAAAAATATTACCGGACGGTAACATAAACTGAATAACTGAAAATGCTAATAAAATAATAAGTAAATATTAAAGTTCAGTTGCATTGTTTCTGTTTCAATTTCCAATTTCGCTCAGAATTTGGACCCAAGACGTGAAAGCTAGAGTAAATGAGCTATGAACAAAAAACACTCAAAGCTAGATAAAAACTTCGTATGAATTTCGTAGGATTACAGAATATTGTCACCTAAATTTAATATTTTTGGGCCCTATTTTAAAATTTTTTATATTTTTATAACTACTGTTCTTAGTTTTAAGAATTTGTTTTTGAAGTGGTCTTATTTGAAGAACACAATTATTAAGATGAATGTTCTTGATTTTAGAAACTGATTATAATTATTTACTCCCTCTAGTCAGTTGTCTTTTAAGACAAATGCTATTTTAGAAACCTGTCTTTTTTAAGTATAAAAATCAGCTTAAAGTTCAAATTAAATCTTGCACTCTAAACGTTTAAGCAATAATGATTTGATTTTTGAATTCTCAAAATTTCAGCATATTCCATTTACTTAATTTCTAGAGTTTTGAGTTGTAAATCTGAATTCCAAAAGCATGGTTTTTTGAGAAAGTTAAGACACATGTAACGCTTCATCCGGCTGTCTGTCTGTCCGCTTGTTTATATTCAAATTAAACCCAAAGCTATGAAGCTACTTTTTTAAAACTATGTATAGCTAATTTGTGGAGTAATATTGTAATATTGATGATGCAATCATCATCCGTCGTTCCGTCTGTCCATTTGATTTTATATAGATAACTCTGTTGTTTTCGCAGCTATGTAGCTGAAATTTAATTTCTAGAGTTTTGAGTTGTAAATCTGAATTCCGAAATGTTTAAGCATGGTTTTTTTTTAAAAAAAAGGAGCGCTAATTTCACGGCTTTCCCAACACATTGGAATTTCTTTCGTTATACTCGTATTCGGCAAATTTCAGAGGGATCGAAGGACTCGTTTAGCTGCCATGACCAACTGCCTTTGTGTATGTGTTTTTTTGTATTTTTTTTTGCTGTTGTTTGGTATAATTGTGCCTCATATGCTCGCTGTCATTGTGAGTGCGTGTTGCAAGGCTCATCACGTAGGCCGAGTGTTGCTGCCCTGCCCCTTGGGGCAAGGGCAACACACACAAATGGTGACAGCCACATGGCTCCCACTTGAATACCCGGTCGTCGTTTCTGTTTGTTTGTGGCCAAGAGATTCGATTCGACGCGACCAACAGTTGCCACCCCACGCTCGTTCCTCCTCTCCCCGCGCTCCCGTCATGCCTTTTGCCTTGGCATCAGGCACATGTCAAGTTGGCAACTCAACGCACTGGATTCTGACTCTTACTCTGACTATCCTCTCTTTTTTGTTTTGTACATCGCCTCATCCTCTTTATCGCACTTTGTGTGTTCCCCTCCTTTGACTCGGGTAGGAAGCAAGCGTCGTTGTGCAACGCCTCGTGTTGGTTCCTGTCAAATTTCATTTTCACTTTTTCACTGCTCTTAAATAATATTTATTTTTACGCTCGTTTCACTCTTTTATTTTTTTTTAAGCAACGTTATACCCTGCACTGTCAACGGTCAAGGGGTAGCTTTGAATATTTCTTTCTAATTTGTCATTTTTGTTTATTTTCCGAAATAATAAGCCCAAGCTTATGCTACAAGTTTTAAAATAAATACACGGAGAAAACTAAATTTAGAGTGAAAAAACTTGATTTTAGACTTTTTCCATATCAAAAAGAACAATCTTGAAATAAGATTTTTAGGTGGAAACAATCTTAAATCAAGATTTTTATGCTACATTTGCATTTTTTTTGCAAAGCTAATGCTTCAAGTTTTAAAAGAAATATACAGAGAGAAAAAATCTAGAATGAAAATATATGGATTTAAGACTTTTTCCATCTCAAAAAGAACAATCTTGAAATAAGATTTTTCGGTGGAAAGAATCTTAAATCAAGATTTTTATGTTAAATTTGTATTTTAAGATTAGAAACATTTTATTTTAAGATTAAAATCTTGATTCGAGAATGTTTTATTCTAGATTGAAAAGTAGAGTGCAAAATTTGAATTTAAAGATAAAGTTTTTTTTTTAGATTTTCAATCTTGATTTAAGATTTAAGATTTCTTGGTTCAATTTTGACATATTTGATTTAAGATTTTATTCTTGATTTTAGCAATTTTTTTTTCTTTTTGTATGTATATAAATTTCCACTTTGTTTTTACAGAGTAACTTCCAGTCGCTTCGCTAACTGTCATACTTTTGTTCGTGTCTCTTGTGCGCTTATTTTTAATCGCTTTGCCGGAATTTAATAATTTTAAGTGAAAACAAAAGCCTTATGGATCGGCCTTTAATGATTTCGTTTGAAGCGCTTTTTGCACCTGAGCTCAGGCTGCATTTGTATCTCAAATTTCAGCTCGATTTGCTGCGCTGCCAATCGCCAAATTAAACTCCCAGGGAGGGGGGACGAGGCGAGGAATTTGATGTGCTTTTTGTGTTGAGTCGAGTCGAGTCGAGTTCGCTGCTCTACTTAAGTGTGTGAATGTGTCTGTCTCTGAGCTTGAGCTTACTCACACTCTAGTTGTTTGGTTATTGTCTACATTTCATTTGAAACATGCATTTATCGGCTATTGTTTAGAACAAGAACAAAAAAATCTAAATACATATATGTTCATATAACAATAATAAAATCAAAAGCCTGCGGCATTTTCAACAAAGAATTCAATAAACAATTTTCAGGCGGAGACTTCAACTCCCTCTCTTTCCCTCACTCTCTCGCTCTCTCTTTTTCTCTGTGTGTTCTGAGCTTATAAGCAATCGTATGTAGATGTTATACACTTATGCCCTCTAGTCTGTTGTCTCTAGCCCGTTGAGTCGCAGCTTTTAGTCTCAGACATTGTCTCGCATCGTTTTGGGAAAAGTTTGCTGCATACGCTGCGTATACGCAACGCAACGTCAGCTTAAGTTTCAATTTCACCTCTTAAGTGTTCTTTAAACCCTCAAGAATTGCGGTTTAGTTTCTAACTCTTTAACATCTCGCCTTGATTTTAATATTTTATCATATACATATATATATATGATCAGATCAGATACAAAATGTAGAAGTTATGTTGAACTATATAAAAATACCAAAAAAACAAGCAATGACGATAAAAATAACAATTTCGATTATAATTACGATTATAATCGATAACGATATCATTGACATCGATTATTAGCAGAGGTACCAATTGCACTCTATGGTATATTTGAGTGTTGAACTATATAAAAATACCAAAAAAAAATGACGATAAAAATAACAATTTCGATTACAATTACGATTATTATCGACAACGATAACATTGACATCGATTATAAGAGAGATATAAAAATACCGAAAAAAAACAATGACGATAAAAATAACATTTCCGATTACGATTACGATTATTATCGATAAAAGCGAAAAAGCGATAACAATAACGATAAAAATAACAATCACGATGACGATTATTAAGAAGCAATCGCAATGAATTGAGCCAATTTAAATTGATATAAAGCTAACAAATAAGTTATGCCTTTTGCCCTGCCATTCTTTTCCTTTTCTGTCTTTTCGCATTTCCCTCGCTGTGATGCAAAAAAAAAACCGAAAAAAACAGAAAAGAAATTACATTTTTCTTTAGAAAATCCCATGAACAATACGTTCAGCACGTGCGTGGCAAGCAAATGATGCAAACAGTGGCAACCATCAGACTTCTCCCTTCTGACTCCCATTTTGTTCTCTGTGCCTTCCTCGCTCGCCGAGGCAATTATCTGACAAGCTGACCATAAAAATGCTCAATTACAACATCACGAGTTAACCAACATACGACAGACACTTCCTCGTCCCTCCCTCTTCCCCTTTCCCTTTGCCATATCAAAGTCTACCTCAATAACTTGTGAATTTGCCTCTCTGAGTTCATCGATTGGTCTAATAAACAAAGCTTGAGGTGCGGCAAAAAAAAAAACGTAAGAATATAAAGCGAAGTAGTTAATGCTTGGACTGTAGTTTACCCTGTACTAAATTCATACTAAAGATTGTCAAACTCATCTTGGTAATAATGCATCTGTATAATTTTACAGGGTATGCAACTTTATAATGTTATAAAGTATAATTTTGTCGATATTAATTTACTTATATAACAAGTGCAGTCCAACTCTATAATTTTACAGGGTATACTCAATATTTTTGAAAATCGGACTCTATATTTGTACAGGGTATAGTATGTATTGCTTATAAACAAATTCTATAATATTACAGGGTATAGTCTAGTCAATATAAGTTTTATTATGTATCAAATGCAGTCCAACTCTATAATTGTACAAGGTATACTCTATATTTTTACAGGGTATACTGTGTATTGCTAATAAACAAATTCTATAATATTACAGGGTATATTCTAGTCAATATAAGTTTTATTATGTAGCAAATGCAGTGCAACTTTATAATTTTACAGGGTATACTCTATATTTTTGAACATCCGACTTTATATTTTTACAGGGTATACTGTGTATTGCTAATAAACAAATTCTATAATATTACAGGGTATATTCTAGTCAATATACGTTTTATTATGTAGCCAACGCAGTCCAACTCTATAATTTTACAGGGTATACTCTATATTTTTGAACATCCGACACTATATTTTTACAGGGTATACTATGTATTGCTAATAAAAAAATTCTATAATATTACAGGGTATAGTCTAGTCAATATAAGTTTTATTATGTAGAAAATGCAGTCAAACTCTATAATTTTACAGGGTATACTCAATCATGGTAAAAGTCTATTACTGTAATTTTACAGGGTATTGTCTATCTTGGTAAAACAGCAACTGCATAATTTTACAGGGTATATTCTAGTTAATATTAGTGTAATTATATAATAAATACAGTTATTTTTTGTATAGCAAACAACTATATTTAAAAAAATTGAGTTTTACAGGGTATTACAACAACAACAACAAAGAACAACAGCTGACAAGCACTTTGTGCAGGTGTGTGTGTGTGTGTGTGTGTGTGTGTGCATTTCGTAATCGAAACTGATGAAAAGGCTAACAAACAAAAATCGAAACGAAAAACTGTTCCCAATTTCAATTTCAATTTCAATTTGAATTTGAATTGAAATCAGCTTCAGAAATCAGAGCACTCAATTGGCGTTACACACTTACACACACACACACACACTCTCACATGTACATACACCTACACTCACACACACACACTCACTTGAGCACAGAAAATGCAAGTAAACTATGTAGAGTTGGAAATGCAAAAAAGCATTTAAATGGTCCGAAAAACAGGACAACAGAGCAAGCGAGTGCAGGAAAAGGGAGCAGCTGAGGAAGGGGAGAAAGATGTGGTGCAAAAGTAAGGGGAGAAAGGCAATAGAAGAGTAAGCGAGGTATTGTCTGTGTGTCTGTGTGTGTGTGTGTGGAACCTGGGAGACAATTTAATGCCGGAAATAGTTTTTCAAGCTATGCCTACAGAGCTGAACAGAAGTTTAGGGGTGGGTATTTAGAGCGAGACGAGGGGGGGGGGGGGGGGTGGGTTCGTTGCTAGGGGTACAACTGTTGTTGGGCTGTGTGACTGCAAAATAAATTTACTAATAAAATGCCAAATATTTTCGACCATGCCCTAAAATGTGGGCAGCACAGAAAAAGGTTATTCAATGGCATCTCAACTCGACTTTAATGTGTCTGTGTGTGTGTGTGTGTGTGTGTGTAAAGGGGCAAACAACATTTTGTAATGAACATATTTTAAATGCATGCCACGCACCGGAATAACAACAACAACAACAACAACATTGGCAACAACAATTTTGGGTGTTCAAATGAATCTGAAAATGAGCGTAATTTAGGCTTTGACCTTGCCAACTTTTCCCTTTACAGTACATTTTTGCGAAGCGCAGAGAAGGGGCGAGGAACGAGGGAGAGAGCGAGAGAGGGGGAGAGCTGGGAATGGAGTCATAAAACATTTTGTTGTCTGTCTTCGCTGAGAACGATTTCAGCTGCCAAAAGCAAAACACAAAAATGCACAGAAGGAGCAGCGAAGAGAGAGAGAGAGGAGATAGAAAGTGAGAGTGGGGGTGGGAGATGGGGGATGGCAACAGGCGGCAAGGTCATGTGAAAGAATCGAAACCAAACCGGACCTCAAGACGAGACGTGTGAATGATGTGCACAACAACAACAACAACAACACGAAAAAGGAAGAGAAAAAAAAAAACAGAAAAGATCAAAGCAATCGATATGCTGTAAAGGGACGCAAGAGAGGGGGGTAAACGAGGCAAACAAAAGGGGCGCAAAAATGGGCAAAAAAATAAAGGAAGCATGGCAAAAAACAGTAAAGAACAACAAGTAAGAAAGCTACAGTCGAGTGTACTCGACTGTGAGATACCCGCTACCCATTTTGAATAAAAGAAACATATTTTGCGGTATTTTCTCAAAATATACCAAATATACTGCAAAAATACTAAAAAAAATACCAAATGGTATATTTGGTTTATCGACATAGTACCGCATTCAAAATATACCATAGACGGCACAATATATCAGATTGTCAGCCAAAGCAACTAAGACCCCTAGTAAGTAGGCGTTTTTGCCCATACAAAAGTATTTTTTTTAATAACTTCGACAATTTTTATCTGATCGCAACCAAATTTTCAGGAATCATAACTACTATAGTAAATATTGTATATACCAAAATTCGCAACTCTAGCTTTAAAATTACGCTTGTTATTCGATTTTTTTGATTTGCGGGGGCGGAAGTGGGCGTGGCAAAAATTTGAAACAAACTTGATCTGCGTGCAAACATAACAAATGCTGTCAAAAAAAAATTATAGCTCTACCTCTTATAGTCTCTGAGATCCAGTGTTTCATACGGACGGACGGACAGACGGACAGACACACAGACGGACATGGCTATATCGTCTCGGCTGTTAACGCTGATCAAGAATATATATACTTTATAGGGTCGGAGATGCCTCCTTCTACCTGTTACATACATTTCCTGCCGGCACAAAGTTATAATACCCTTCTACCCTATGGGTAGCGGGTATAAAAACACAAAATAACACAACACAACAAAAATAGCAAGGAAATCGAAAAAGAAATCCCAAACTCATGTTCCATAGAAATGCAGATAAGCAGCTGAATAACTTGAAGCAGACCAAGCGCAAAATATTTCCATATCACGAACACAACTTAAAGCTTTAAACAAATATCCATAGAAACTGAATGTGAGAGCTACTATTGGGAGTTGAGATGGCACAGAATGAAAATGAAAGGAAGCACAATAAACTATAAGCAAAGCATCTGCAAATAAAGATGATTTATCTACACTTTTCAAATAACTGATAATAGCTGAAATTTCAGCTTGATAGCTACACTGGAGACTTAGTTCACTGAGACTAGTTGCACAACATTATTATTTTCTGTAGAGAAAACCATCTGCAAATAAAACTGTTTTATTTACACTTTTGAAATAAGACTATAGCTGAAATTTCAGCTTGATAGCTACACTGGAGACTTAGTTCACTGAGACTAGTTGCACAACATTATAGTTTTTGTAGAGAAAACCATCTGCAAATAAAACTGTTTTATTTACACTTTTGAAATAAGACTATAGCTGAAATTTCAGCTTGATAGCTACACTGGAGACTTAGTTCACTTAGACTAGTTGCCTTATATTATAGTTTTTGTACAGCAAATAAAACTGTTTTATCTACACTTTTTAAATAACTGATTATAGCTGAAATTTCAGCTTGGTAACTACATAGAACACTCAGTTCTCTTAGAGTAGTTTCACAATATTAAACCTTTTCTATGAGGATTCTTGATATTAAAATCTTTAAATTGCATTTTATACAAATTTAAGCTTATTAACTCTCCTCTTCACTTAGATTGCATAGCTTCTCATTAAATTGAATCAAATTTGCAATGTAATATGATGAAATACTATTTTATCATATGTTATTTAAAATACATTTATTTAATCGCGGGTTCAAATATATATATTCATATCTGGCGACAATTCGCGCATTCCCATTAATTTACAGAGTATTTACAAAGTGCGCAGCTGTAAGCTGTTTTTTTTTTCGTGTAGTGCGTAATTAGCATTCTTGGAATAGGGATTTTGATTGAGATGTTGTTGCCATGTCAATCATAACTGATGGCAATCAATAAATATTTGCTGTTATTTATTGCATGCATATTCTTTTAATTACACAATCGCCATCTCGCCCTCTCACTCGCTCACTCTCCTGTTCTCTCTGTCTTCAAGGAATGGCAATTCAACATCAAAGACATTTGACCCCCATAGTGGAGGAGGAGAATAAGAAGGAAAAGAGCAGCAAAAAAAAAACGAAGAAACTGAAACTATGAAAGATACTTGGGGCATGAATTAATTTAAAGCTAAATGCGAAAAGCAGCAACAACAACGACAACAACAACACAATAAATTGGGAAAATCTTTTTGGCCAACGGCGCAAACAACAAAATGGGAGAAAAAGCAAAGTGCCAACAAAGGGAAATCAGAAGAAGCAACAGACTGATGATAGAAGAGGAGGGCAGAAGTTTTGAGCTGGCAATTGGATGATATTTCCCAAATCGAATGGAATGATTGAAGAACTTTGTAAAGTGCATAAAGTCCAACAAAAATGCAAACAAAACAAAAAAAGTACACAGCTGAAAAATTGCTTGAAGAGCACAATGCTCAGATATAAATTAAATATGTTTATATAATAATAGTAAATTTCATTTATACTACAAAAATTAATAAGCGCAGTAATATTATAAAATAGCACGCTTCATATTTGTATAACAGCTTGCATAAAATATAACACATATCAAAGCGACTCCATGTGTTATATTAACGCATATCACATATATGTATAAAAGTTTTCATACTTCTGCACGCAGTTATAACAGTTCACTAACACACCAAATGCAAAAGAAACGAACCGCAATTAGCTAAAGACTGCCAAAAGCTAGCTCTCCTGCTCTAACCACTACACGCCAAATATAAGATGCTAAAACTAATGCTCTATGCACTGCCAGTCTTAGAGTGGCGAGAGTGCGAGCGAGAGACCATATTAAAAGTTCACACTGAAGTGGAGTAAGGAAATTTTAAAGTTTTGTTGCCTGCCATTTCTGCTTCTACACTTTGTGTGCATGTTCTTTTTTTTTTTTCTTTTGCGAAGTTTTTTGGGGGCGCAATTAAAAGCAAAGTGCTGCTTCAAAAATATACATACATACATATATAATGCGATATCAGAGTGTAAGCAATGATGTACTATGACGCCATATAAAAAGTTTCGTAGAGAAAGAAACTTACCAGCTGTTTTGGCTGCTGCAGCGACGCTGACGTTGGCGTTGACGCTGACGCTGACGTTCGATTGAATTCAACGCGTACAATATTGACGCTGACGTAGGGCCGAAGTTTATGGCGATGACTTTTTTTTTTTTGCACGTAGTTGTTGCTGTGCTTTTTGTTTTGCTGCTCACTTTCAACTTTGACCGTTAGCTGGCGACACAAACAACGTTGATGGCTTCGATGATGGCAATCTGTGTGAATACAATAAAGAAAAAAAAAAAAAAAAAAGAGTTGAAAATTGTGCATTGTATATATTCGATAAAATTGGCGTTAAATTGCATTGGAAATTGCGTTTATTGTGCATGTTTTAATTAGCTTTCGCTGCGTTCGTTGATTGCATATTTCAACGTTAAAAATTGCAAAATATTCACCCCCTCCTCCTCCACCACCTCCTCCTTCTCACCGTGCTTCTCTTCTTTCTCTTGCTGCTGCTTCTTCTCTTCACACGAATTGCCATTTTTCACTTTGCTTAATTTTCACACACACACATTAAATTAATATTTTCACGCGCTTCACGATTCGATTCGATTCGATTAGAAATAAAAGTGATTAAACAGAATGCAAATGCAAATTAAATGAAACGAAATTCAATTTATTTTTTTTTTCAACTTTGGGCCAGCCGACGACGCCGACGACGCCGCCTGCGCAGCAGCTGCCCCGTAACTACTTGAAACTTGTTGATGACTTTGGCGCTTTGCAATTTGCAAGCAGTGCACTTGAGTGCTTGAGTGTTAAAGCTCGCTCATTAGGCGCCTAATCGACTCGCACAAGTGACACAAGTGAGCGGAGAGAGAGAGAGAGTGTGAGCGTTCAAGGAGAGCGAAGAAGGAGCATGCACGGCAGAAGCAAAACTTGCTGCTGTGTTTGTGTTGTGTTGTTGTGACCATTGCCTTACCGCGTGCATTCAGTCACTGGACATGAGATGAAGCGACGACGAAAACGACAACGACAACGACGACAGCGAGAACAACAACAACGGCGACAAAGCGACAGACGTTTCACGTTACGTGTTGATTGGCAGCCACAGCCAATTAAATGCTCTCTGTTCGAACGTGTGAGCGGTACAGCAAACATGGGTTGACTTAGAATGCGTGACCATGTATTTCTTTCCCTCTCTCCCTCTGTCTTTCTAGTGTGCAGCCGCAGCTGCTGTGCGTGTGTGTGTGTGTGTAAGTGCAATACAATGGCAAATATTATGCAGCTGCGTATGTGTTGCCAACCCCCCCGCCTCTTAGCAGCTGCTGCTGCTGCTGTTGCATTTCGTTTTTCGTATTTTTGCCATGTTACGAATATGCAATGTCAGCAGCTGCGCTAGCAACAACAAGAGGAGGACAAAAACAATGCCTACTCCACAATCACCCCATGGGCAAAACGAAAAACAACAACAACAATGACAGCGACGATATGCGACTGTGGTCAGTGTTTTTGCTCTCGCTCTAGCATCATGTTTAGGCATAGGTTTGCTTCACTCCACTTTAGGCAAACAATATTTCGTTTCCCTCGCTCGCTCGCTTTGTGGTTGCCTTTTGCTTTGCGGTTTTTCGCTGTTGGTTCTTAAATGAACAACAACAGCAACAGCAACAACAACAGTTAAATGCGAGCCATTAGAAATCGAAACGGATGGTAGTTAAGATTTGACGTTGAAGATTTCAACTTAACGATTGTACGTACGCCACAAATTAATTTCACTACCAGCAACAACAAGAGAAGGTATCTCACATGCTCTATGACATTTGTGACGCAAGCGCACACAATTTATTTCCCATAACCAAAGATCATAATCTACCCAAACTAACTATGTGAACTCGGCTTCTAGTCACACAATTTTAATGAAAATTTGTACAACTGCGTCTTGAGATGCCAGCTGCGCTGTGTGTGAAAATCGTGAAGATAATGTGAGAATATTGTAAGTTATTTCGAATACTGTCCTGTAAGTGTATTAAGATTTCGAGTTGTGGCAAAGTTAATGGCTTTTGCTCTTGAACTTAATCTGGTTTCTTTCTCGTATAGAACTAATTTCAAGTCTTACTTCATGTCGTGCAGCGCAACTTTACGTGCTTTTCTTCTGTTTTGCTTTTTATTAGCTTGCCGATTGCTTAAAGTAAAGTATTTTTGTTCTTTTTTTGAAGTATGAGTTCGCCTGGTAAATATATCACAACTTTGATCTCAAATGCTTTTAAAGACTGTGATCTTTTTTTACTCTTTCGTGGAATTTCATGTTTTGCACTCTTTCACTGCTTAACTAACTTCATTACACGGTCTCTTCTTGTTTACACTGTGTGTATTTTCCTCTTCTATTGCTTGCAACATATTTTCAGCATCGTTCGAGAGTTTTCTTTGTCTGCAGCATGCTGCACACCTTTGTCTGTGAGAGAGAGTGCAACATTGTTGCAACATCGCAATACCTCACCCTCTCTGTGTGTGTGTGTGTCTCGATGATGTCAATGCCAGCGGGTCAGAGATAAAGTTAGCGATAGAGCGCAAAGCAAAGCAGAACTGCATAAATCGCTGTGTGTCGATGTGACCAGACCCTAGGCCAGACAGACAGAGTTGCACTGCTGACAATGTTTACACTGTATCTATTTTACAGCCCCCTTTTCAGGCTCTACACTTCACGTCGGTTCCAGCTTCTACTTCTACTTCTACGTCTACTTCTACCTTGTACCTGTCTCTCTCTGTCCATCTTTCGCTTTCGTAATTGCTTATGCAAATTTCACAGCTGCAAGTATCCGGAACCAGGCGGAGGGACACAGCCCGAACCGAACCGATCCGACCCTCCAAACATTACCAATCCTACACCTAGTTGCGACTTGTTTCCTACACTTTGGAGGCTTGCGATGAGTTCCCCTGAACCAGAAGGAGAGATACAACCCAAACGGACCCGACCCTGCCCATCTTACTAGCACTACATCTGGTAGAGACTTGCTCCCTACAGTTTGGGGGCTGCAAGTATCCGGAACCAGGCGGAGAGACACAGCCCGAACCGAACCAAACCGACCCTCCCAACATTACCCATCCTACACCTAGTAGCGACTTGCTCCCTACACTTTGGAGGCTTGCGATGAGTTCCCCATGCAAGTATTCGGAACCAGGAGGAGAGACACTACCTGAACCGACCCGACCCTCCCAACCTTACCAACCCTACACTTTGGGGGCTTGCCTTGAGTCCCCTTCGTTTGCTTTCAAAGTATACCTTGTTGCCTTCACACACTTATCCTCTTCCTGTTGCACCCCTCCGAAAAAAGGTGAAAAGAAACCCAATGCCAAAGCCAAACCCTTCCAAGTCCCCCAAGTTTGCTCTCACCTCCGCTTCTCACGCGCATTTTCATTGTCAACGTTGTCGTCAGTTTGTTGCAGTCATTTGCATAGCGACTTTTGTTTGGCAGCACGAAATGCATTTGCCGCCAGCCTCCCCGCCCCTACCACACCCCCAAACACACACACACACACACACACACACATAGCAGTGAAGCTTACGCTGTAATTTTTAATGTGCAAAACAAATACAAATTAAAGCAATGTAAATAAAAGCGTTTGGCGAGTGCTGGGGCTAAAAATTAAAATAAATTCCAAGTTGCAATGTTTTGTGGCAGCAAGGTATGTAGGTGGCAAGCACGAGTATGTGTGTGTGTGTGTATAAGTGTGTGACAAAAGCCAGCAGCTTCCTCTGGCCAAACTCGAATCGCAGCTACGTGAAATTTGCATAATAAAATGTGCTGGCCACACTGTTTGCCTGTGTATGTGTGTGTGTGTGTTGCAATTTTATAGGGTGCACTCGAAGGGTACATCAGGGTGTGTCTATATAACCATAAAAATTCCTTGTTCTTGCCACAAAAAGTTGCACATTCTACACAATCGAAATGTGTTTCGTTTCATTTTTATGCATTTCTTTTTTTTTTCGTTGATGTCAAATTCCATTTGTCGAATGTGAGTGTTTCAAATGTGCGAATGAATGCGTCCTTCGCTAGGTGAATACTGTGTGAATGTCATATGAATACGTTGCATATTCATGCAGTCGAGTAGTAGAAAAAATATCACTTCGAAAGTTGAATTATGGAAATAGTTCTTCAACTTTAAAATCTTTTCTTTCCTTAGCTTGTAAGATTTCCTCTATTGTTTTGTCACTCTTAGAGTATTCGCTAGTCGTTCACACTCGATGCTTTCCAGTGCCTCTCAAAGTGTGCCCTATCGCGGCCATCAAACTGTAAAGTTTGCGAGCCATTGTAAATTGTCAGTTCGGTCAGTTGCTTTGCATAAATTGCAAAAAGCGTCTGCTACGTTTCACTGCTAGTGAGAGAGAGAGAGAGAGAGAGAGAAAGAGACAGGAGAGAGTAGGTGGGAGGCAGTTGCAGCTGGCATTCGTTAGTTGCCACAAGTTGCAGTTGCCGTTGCTGTTGCAACTCCTCAAACTCGACTCGAAATCATTTTGTTTGCTGCATTTCATTTGCTTGTTTGCTTTTGCGCCTAACGGCAATTTTTATTTGGGGCTGTGTGTGTGGACAAGGGGGCGTGGCAGCACTGAGTGGGCCTTGCAACGCGTGGGCTGAGCATTGCAGCTGCCCCACAACAACAACACGAGCAGCGGCAGCAACAGCCACAACTTGATTTATGGCCAACGGGCGTTGCATGAATTGCTTCGCGGATCTTTTGGCCTCTTCTTTTGCCACCCGAATTTGGGGGCAAGAGCATGCTGCATGCCGCTTGAGGCGAGTACCATGCAAAGCATGAAGCAGCGATTTTTTTGCACTCTTATTCACAGGCGCAAAAAGTAGAGATATTTAATTATATCATAGGTAGAGAGAGAACTTGAACTACAGAAGTCATTGGGTTAAACACATTTCAGCGACAAAATGGCGATAAAAACTGAAACAGAGTTTGAAGCAAGTTGGCAGCTCCTTAGCGCACTTTTATTACCTGTCTTACAAATAAAGAGGCAGGTCATCAAGTCAGCAACAAGAGCGCAACACTGATTACTCTCGAGCTAGAAAGTCAACAATGTAGTCGCCATCGTAAACTTTGGCTTAGGTTACCACTCAAAGTGAGGTTAAGGTGAACCGGCGCTTCAAATGAAAAGCTGCCAACTGATTGAAAAGTTGCCCAAACGACAGCGGAAGCAGCTAATTCTCACATAAAAAGTGTGTGTGTGAAAAGTGCACTAGAAACAAGGAAATTACGGCTATAAGTTAATTGAGTGGTACCGACTAGGAAGGCTGAAATGAGTAAGCTACAGTCACAAGTTAGTTGGGAGAGGAGGTCGGTAGAGTTAGGAAGGCTGAATTAAGTAAAAGAAAAGTATAGAATGGCGAGTAGATATAGGATGGCTGAAATGAGTAAGCTACAGTCACAAGTTAGTTGGCAGAGGAGGTCGGTAGAGTTAGGAGGGCTGAATTAAGTAATCTATAGAATGGCGGGTAGGTCTAGGAAGACTGTGGCTTAGTTTAAGTAGCGAGTGCTGTATTAAAGTTAAGAGATGTAAGTAAAGAATTTACTAGTCGGGTCATTAATCGGTAGTACCACAAGGTAGTGGTCTATTATTGCGGTTTCATAGTTTGCTGTATTGATTTTAGCCTCTATTATGCTGCATTTCCTGTAGCAACTTTTAATTGCTCTACAAATTTCAAGAGAATTTGATTTAAATGAGGTTAAAAATTACTGCGAGGCAGGTAAAGCTAGGAAGGCTGTTTGCTTAAGTTTGAGTATCGAATGTCATATCAAAGTTTGAAGATGTAAGAAAAGTATTTACCAAGAGGTAGTCTATATCGATTTTACCACCTATTATGTTACATTTCCCGGCAGCAACTTTTAATTGCGTTGCAAATTTCAAGAAAATTAGTTATAAATGAGGTTAAATTCGAGTATAGTATATGGTAAGTTTAATAGCATTGTGCCTAACTGGCCACTCAATAAATTTGTTGTTAGAGACGGAGAGAGAGAGAGAGAGGGAGAGAGAGACATGGGTCAGACGATAGACAGCAATTTTGAAGCTAAGTTCATAATTTTGCATGCAATATCCTGGCCCAGAATGCAACCCGAATGTCCGATGGATGGCAGCTGGTGCCAACACCTAACCAAAGAGGGGATTGACACGACTGAAATAGTTAGGTTAGGGTCCGCACCCAAGGGAGTTAAGCTGAAGTTTGGGTCTGTGTTTTGGAGTTGATTGCATATGAAATTAGCCAAAGATTGCCGACACACATGCGTTTTAAGCTGGTTGTGGGGAGAGTGGGAAGCCAAGGAGGGAAACAGGGAGGCAGCTTGGTCTATTTTGTGGGGCATTGCAATCAGTTAAACAATGTTGCATATTAACAGGCAGCCAGCCAAAGCACACGCCACTTTGGGGTATTTCAACAGAGGACAACGAAACCAAAGGATGGAAGGGAAGCGAGGGGGAAGTCTCGGCTGGTCAGGGCAATTCCCAGCCAATCTGAACCGTAGCCACGTCGGGGGCCCGCCCGCAATGTCTGTGCATAAATAAGGCATAAATAACCGACAGGCAGTCAGTCAACGAGGTGGTCAAAGGGGGAGGGGAGGGGCACACACACATACATACACCGACAAATGGCCGCTCGTTGGGCTAATTAAAACACTTGATGGCCTCTTTCAACGAAAGCGCCACCTGTCGTCCAGGGACGTCGAACGGCTGTCGAAAAATTTACCAAACTCTGCGAGTTCTGTGTTGTAAATTGCAAATTTTCATATGTCCCCAAGCGGCCAAGCGTTGCTTTTGTGTTATTTAGAAGTTCTACCCATAAACCCGACACGCCTCTCCTCACCTTTCTCTCCCTACACAGAACGCCCCTTAACGCCTACGTCGAGAGGTGGGCGTGAACGGTTTATTGACAGTTTGTTGAGGTGACAAAAGCAACAGACATTTTGTACCCCTTAAGAGGAGAGAGGTTTGTGTTGTTCCCATTTCGAGGTCTGCAAATAATTTATTGATATCAAGTGTTATTAATTATGATGCCCATTTAAGTTCGATGTTTTGGTTTTAGCGATTCGAGGTTTCTCAAATGCGGTGTCCTATTTGAGAGGTCCTTAATATCCTTCCAGTTCATTATGTTATCCTATCTGGCAACTATTTTGAGTGGCTGTTGGAATGCAAAGCACTTAAGTGGGAGTTTAATTAGCACATCTTAAGAAGGAGCTTTCAATTTGTATATAATTTTTAGGGAATTATGCTTAGGGAAAATATATTGTTTGAGCTCAAGTAACCTGACCTTCCCTAACATGTTAACAAAATAATCATAATAGAATAATAATTATATCATTTTAAATACATATTCGGTTTTTTTTTTAAATGTTTCCTAATCTTTTAAGCAAAAACTAACTTTAATATAATTTAAAATTTTTGAATAAAAATCAAATATCAATCAAGATTTAATTTCTTTGCACAATTTGTAATATTTTTATGGAGTCTAGAAAGATATTGAAAAATAATAAATAAAATCTGTTTAAAGACTATAGATTTATATAGTCTAAAGTGCAAAATTTAGCTATAGACTTATTATGTAGTATAAAGTCTAAAGACTAATGATATATCTATTCCTTTTTCCTAATATGCTTAAAAGATTAAGGAAAATTTTTCAGCGGAAATCAAATAAATTTGTTAAATGATATAATTATTAATCAATATTTAATTTCTTTTCACAATTTGTCTATTATTGCGATATTTATTTAATTTTTACTTAGTGCTAAGAAATAAAAAGGTAATAATAAAGTTGTAATCGATTTAAGTGCTCTGCTTTTGTAGGAACACCATTTTAAAGGTATTTCTAAAGTACTGTCTGATCTGTATTTTGGAAAAGCCAAAGCTAAAATAAATAGCAACTCCTCACTTAAGTTGGAGTAGCAATCCTGAACGCCAGATGGCGCTATACGCAAACATTTCGGTTGTCTGAGCATGAGTGTGTTTTGCTTGCATTCGAAAGTGTGTGTGTGTGAGTGTGACCAGTGCTGCCAAATGACAAATTGAACACTCAAAGGACACTTACGGCATAGCGATAGAAAGAGAGAGAGAGAAAGAGTGAGATGGAATATGTCTGATATTATTTTTGTCGCTTGAGTTGAACGTGAACTTTTACGATTGGCAAGCGGCACGTTTACTTTTAGCATTAAAGCGATTGCAAGAGGAAGCATCATTTTATGTTCCGCAATTGGCCCAAAGGGGGAGGCAAAACGGGGGCGTGGTCGGGTGTCGGTGGATATGTGCATAAAATAAAGAAACCGAAAATTTAAAACAATAAAAATGCGCACATAAAATGTAACATTTTCATTTTTTTTTCTGTTTTTTTTTTTCGGTGGCAACTCTGGCTGTTGTTGTCGCTAGTCCTTTAATGCATTTGTCGAAAGCCAAAAGTGGCCAAAGGCCATTAAAAATCTTCACTCACATACGATGGTCACACTGCCACCCCCCCAAAAAAAAGAGTGACAGAAAAAGAGAGAGAGCGAGACAATCAGTGTCAATGGACGAGTTGAACAAAAGGCGGCAAATGAAAAAGGATTGCGCGATTGAAATGGACGTGGAGTGTGGACAACTTGCCTTCCGCGGGGCAAGGAGAGTGTCAGCAGCATCCGCAGAGCTTTATCTGACGCTGGCAACAAGAAGGAGGCGAAACAGAAGGCGGAGTAGAACGGCTTAAACTGTTAAATCCAAGCGGATTTCAAGACATTGAAACCGTACAACGGACTCTCTTGGACATCGACACGGACACGGACACGGACACCGATACATTGACACGGACCCGGCAATTGTTCGAGCTGCTGGCTGCAGCTTTTGAGGGGGGCACGGGGTCAGGGGGCGTGTGCGTGGCATGCCAAGGCGCCACTTTCAGCACAAGAACAGAGCAACAACACTAAAAACAACAAACGACAATGGGAACGACAACACGATGGAGCTAAATTGTTATTATAGCAACATTTTTCTCAGCTGTTGTTGCCTCCTTGTTTCTGTTGCTGTTGCTGTGGCTGTTTATAAATACATTTCGAGGTGAAAACCAAATGACTTTTATAACCGCATATCGAGGCAAAAGGGTTTGCTACTCCAACGAACTTGGGGTTGCCTTAGGTCGAAGTGAGAACTGTCGACTGCAAGACTTTAGAATTCAGCACGAAATAGCAACAAAGTTGCCAGCTAGACCTGTTAGATGGTCTACGACTATAGTTAAATGTGGGACAAGAGTGAGAGGTAAAGCGAGAAGGTTGAAATCGAGTATGAGTTGGGAGGTCGCTTGAAAACTATTGAGAAAGGCAATGAGGAAGAAGCAAGACTTTAGAACTTAGCACGAAATACTAAACAGAGTTTGCAGCTAGACCTGCAAGAGTGATGTTGCTAGATTTATAGTGAGTGGTAAAGCGAGAAGGTTGAAATCGAGTATGAGTTGGAAGGTCGCTTAAGAACTATTGAGAAAGGCAATGAGGAAGAAGCAAGACTTTAGAACTTAGCACGAAATACTAAACAGAGTTTGCAGCTAGACCTGCAAGAGTGATTTATAGATTAATAGTGAGAGGTAAAGCGAGAAGGTTGAGACTGAGTATGAGTTGGAATGCCGCTTGAGAACTAATCACTAAAGCAATGAGAAGGAAGTACAGCTAAAGCTGATACTTAAACTACATATAAGGCAAAAAGTAAAGCATTAAGAATAACCAATTATTGGTACTGTCAATGAAGTTAAAGGAAAGGTAAGACTTGAAAGGCTGTAAGTAGTCCTACATATCGAGCAAATCTTGGCAGCGTAGAGGCAGATATAATTTAAAAAGAATGTAAAACAAGAATAAAATTACAGACTGCAGTTACAACTTGAGTTAAACGACCTCCTCATAAAACATGAGGTTTACCAGCAAGGCTTGAATTGGACAAAAGATCCACTCTATAACTGTAAAACTAATATCTGGGTAGCATTTAAAGTAATAGAAATAGCTATATCAGTGGATGATTGAAGAGTACGAGCTAAAACTATAGCTAAAGCTAAACGACCTCCTCATGAAAAATTTGCTTTACCAGCAAGGCTTGAATTGGATCAAAGATTCACAATTAACTCTGCAGCTAAATTCTAAGCAGTACTAAAAAAACAGCCGGATCAATGAATATGTGAAGAGTATAAGCTAAAACTAAAGCTAGCACTAAACGACCTCCTCATAAATAGGCGCGTTACCAGTAAGGCTTAAGTATGATCTTAGATCCACAACCAAGTCTACAAGTAGAGTTCAGGCAGCGCTAAAAATGCGTTGAGAGTAATAGAAACAGCTAGATATGTGAAGAGTACAAGCTAAAACTAAACGACCTCCTCATGAAAAAGTTGCTTTACCAGCAAGGCTTGAATTGGATCAAAGATTCACAATCAATTTTACAGCTAAAATCTAAGCAGTACTAAAAATTCATTAAACAAAATAGAAAACAAACGGCCGGATCAATGAATATGTGAAGAGTATAAGCTAAAACTAAAGCTAGAACTAAACGACCTCCTCATAAATAGGCGAGTTACCAGTAAGGCTTAAGTATGATCTTAGATACACAATCAAGTCTACAAGTTTAGTTCAGACAGCACTAAAAATGTATTAAAAGCAATATAGGAGTGCATGCTAAACTAAAGTTAAAGCTAAACGACCTCCTCGTAAATAGGCAAGTTACCAGCAATAGCTTGAATTTTAGCTAGAAACCACGGCAACAATAAGAGTGTTGGGCCTCCCTTTTGGAATTTACAAAATAGCACAAAATATTACACATAGCCACGCCCCGTCGCACACTCATTCTACCACACACACACACACATACACATGAGCTTACACACACACATAGATTCATGCACGCGGCGCTGGTTTGCATATTTTGTCGACGCCTAAAAATATGCAAAGCAAATCACAGCAGCAACAGCAACAGCAACAGCAACAACAACGACGATAACAACAACAAGAAAATTGGAGAAAATATTGCGGAAAATCTATTAAGTGAAAAGTGTGCAACAACGCGACAAAGGCCGGACCAAAGGGGCTGAGAGCACAAACCAAACCCAACCCAACCCAATTCAAGTTGAACCGAGCCCAGTTGCTTCATTAGACGCCCCATTTTGGCCTCGTTACGGACGGTCCGCATTAATGACCTCTGACCCAGGTCCCAAGCCCCCAAGCAAAGTGCAATTCGTTTTGTTTTTAATACAAGCGCCAAGGTGCATAACAAACAGGCAAGGATTGGAAAAAGAGAACTTCAAGTTGCTAGTGAAATGAACATTAAACAATCGAGATGATATTGAT
This sequence comes from Drosophila kepulauana, assembly GCA_023558455.1. Lineage (NCBI taxonomy): Eukaryota > Metazoa > Arthropoda > Insecta > Diptera > Drosophilidae > Drosophila > Drosophila kepulauana. The sequence continues at coordinate 31,833,306 of CM042371.1, forward strand.
AATAATAAAAGTAGTTTAACTACATTTTAAAGCAATGTCATTACCATTAAAGGTAATTTATGTGAATTCTAGAATTGTAAATTAGTTTAGAAAAAAACATGAATAAACAAAGTTATATATTTTGCAAACAAAAAAACGAGTTATTAATTACTCGGCGAAACTAATGTATTAAAATGTTGCGACACTTAGTTTGCGGCAAATGTAATTACTATAAAAAATAATTAATGGCTGGCGACAATATTTTCGACTCGGGCAATTTGTCAAATCCCAGATTTGACGACGCTTCCACAAATCTAATCTGAGTGTCAACTTGTCCGTCGTTTAATTGAAATGTAGTTAAAGTCCGGCCTCAACTTGAAAGTTAAAGTTGCGACACATGAATAATAGATTTACAAGAAACCAGTATATATAAAATACTATATATGTGTATAAAACGTAAAGTTTACTATATAGAAGAAGTATGCAAAATAAAGATTGCAATCGCTAAGGTTTAATGGGAGCTCCCTCCGCCCCACTTGATGGCTCTATGGATTTTTCGATGTAATCAAGCGCCACAGGAGCCGAGGCGAGGCGAGGACTCATTGCGTGTGAGGAACGAATATCCTTGGGGTATGGGATCCATAAAGTCTGACGCTCTCCAAACCAACCAAATGCGCAACCACATAACGTTCCAATTAATAAACGAAACGAAATTAAATGAAACGAAATTAAATGAAACGAAAAGAGATGAAATGAAATGAAACGAAATAAATCGAAATGAAATGAAACGAAAATAAAATGAAATGAAACGAATTGAAATGAAACGAAATTAAAAGAAACGAAATGAAACGAAAAGAAATTAAACGAAATTAAAAGAAATGATATGAAACGAAATGAAATGATACGAAAAGAAACGAATGAAACGAAATGAAACGGCAAGAAACGAAATGAAATGAAACGAAAAGAGACGAAATGAAATGAAACGAAATAAATCGAAGTGAAATGAAAAGAAAATAAAACGAAATGAAACGAAACGAAAAGAAAAGAAACGAAATGAAATGAAACGAAAAGAAACGATGTGAATTGAAACGACATTAAATGAAAAGAAACGAAATAAAATGCAACGAAATTAAAAGAAACGAAATGAAATGAAACGAAAAGAGATGAAATGAAATGAAACGAAATAAATCGAAGTGAAATGAAACGAAAAGAAACGAAAAGAAACCAAATGAAATGAAACGAAATGAAATGAAACGAAATTAAAAGAAACGAAATGAAATGAAACGAAATTAGAAGAAACGAAATGAAATGAAACGAAAAGAAATGAAATGAAACGAAATGAAATGAAACGAAAATAAAACGAAATGAAACGAAAAGAAACGAAATGATATGAAACGAAAAGAAATGAAATGAAACGAAAAGAATCGAAATTAAATGATACGAAAAGAAACGAATGAAACGGCAAGAAACGAAATAAAATAAATCGAAAAAAAAAACAATATGAAATGAAACGAAACGAATTGAAATGAAACGAATAAAAAAAAACGAAATGAAATTAAACGACAAGAAATGAAATGAAACGAAAAGAAACGAAATGAAACGAAAAGAAACGGCTAGAAACGAAACGAAATAAAACGAAACGAAAAGAAACGAAATGAAATGAAACAATAAATACTATATAGGGGCGAAATGAAATGGAATGAACGGAACTCAACTCAACTGAACTGAACTGAACTGAAATGAGATTAATGTAAATCGCATTGTGTATAATTTTTATAGTTGCTGCGTTTTTGTGGGCAATTAAACATTTCGTGCTGTGGCCACGTCGTCGCTTCTCCCTCTCTCCCTCTCTCCCACCTCGGGGAGTCGCCGCCACACAATTCTGTGGGCCAGACTAAGTACTTTCAATTTTGTGCGTGGCTTTCGGTTCTCGCGTTCTTCGAGGCTCGAGCCTCGAAATGCTAAATGGCAAAAAACGTTATTGCCAGAGTCGAAGGTCTAAGGCTGCATATCCCCCAAAAAGCAGATCGAGCAGCTCTCTCTTAATAAATACCAGACAAATTTAAAGTCCATAAAAGAGGGAAATAAACAAAAACAGCAGCCAGCAGCCAGCTGCTGAAATTGCTGATGCCCAATGGTGTCAGGTTTTCACTAGCATTTTATTAGCTTCAATGAAAACTTGCGTTTTATTTCAAATCGATAAAGATATCGCAAGTATTTAGCGAAAGTTTAGCAATACTAGTTTAATAGTATATAGAAAAACAGGAAAGCAAAGAATAACAAGAAAATGTTCTGTTTAACAGCTGTAAATGTTATGTTAGAAAAAGTAAGTGGATAAAGAGAAGGAAAGCAAAGAAGACCAACAACATTTTCTATTTAACAGCGCCTTACTTCAACAACTGTAAACACTATGTTACAAAAAGTAAGTTAAAAAATGTTAAGGAAAAATAGAAAGAAAATGTTCTGTTTAACAGCTGTAAATGTTATGCTAGAAAAAGTAAGTGGAAAAGGGAAGGAAAGCAAAGAAGAGCAACAACATTTTCTATTTAACAGCATTTTACTTAAACAACTGTAAACACAATGTTAGAAAAAGTAAGTGGAACAAATGGAAAGGAAAAAAGAGCAAGTGAATGTTCTGCTTAACAGAATGTTACTTCAACAGCTGTAAATGCTATGTTAAAAAAAAACTTAGTAGAAAAAGAGGAGTGAAGAGCACAAGAGCAATTACATATTCCATTTAACAGCATGTTACTTAAACAACTGTCAATGATATGTTAGAAAAAATAAGTAGGAAAAGAATATTACAGATAAAAATAGCATCAACATTTTCGTTACTTAACAGCTGTTAATGCTATGTTGACCATAGAAAAAGAGAAATAAAAAGAAAAGCAATAAAATATTCTGTTTAACAACTGTAAGTGCTGTGTTAGAAAATGTACGTAGAAAAGCCGAATAGAAGAAAAGAGCAACTCAAATTTTTCGCTTAACAACATGCTACTTTAGCAGATGTAAAACATTTTTAACATTAATGAAAATGTTTGAATGTGAAAAGTATAAAACTAAAATAGGTTTTACATTGATTTAGCTAAGGGAAGGGACAAATTCCTTTTAAATCTATGTTAGAGAAAGTATTCAACATTAACATATATATAGGGATGGAAAAAAGATGTAAAAACAATTCAATTACATTTGAAATGTAAGAAATGAAAAGTGGAAATATGCAAAGGACATCTACTTTACTTTCTGTTAAGCTGTTAACAGCATGTTATTTAAAGCACTGTCAAAGCAACAACTATGTTAGCTTATTTTAACTGCTTTATAATAACCACGAAAGTAAATAAATGAATTTAAATTTGTATTAGTTTACACAATTTGGATAAAATCGACAACAGAAATGGGAAGATTGCATAAAAATAGGAGAAAAGGAAATCTGGTAGCTGGCTTTGGCTTTGGCGCTGGGTTTTTGGTCAGCGTTTGCCTTCGAAATTGATATTCATATGGCGCACGAGGCATGCCTTGCATGTCAGCAGCTATCAGTGGCAAGTGGCAGAGTGGCAAGAGTGGCAAGAGCGGAGGCAACTTGCTTTGCCAGTGGGAGAGTTACAGAATGGCAGTTGCAGCCACAGAGTCGACCCCAAATCACAGACACTCAGTCGTGACCCGCTTGTTAGAGTTGCTGCCAGACAAGAAGGGAGATGACACAGCAAGAGTGAGCGAGAGAGAAAGTGAAAGAGAGAGGGAGATAGGAAAAGAACAAGTCACAAAAAAACAAGAAGTGGAGGCGCAACTGCATCTCCGAGTTGCTGCATGTGCTGCATTTTAAAGACACGCATTTCGATGCCAACTGATTCTCCACCGAAAGGGGAGAAAAGGGGGCGCCAACAAAAGGGGGGCGGATCGGTTCTAAGCTGGGGCTTACACCGCAACAGACAGCTGCCGAATAGGTCATTAACTTTCGGCTCGACGCCAACGAAAAATTCGTGCGTTCTTTTTATGCGTGTTTCACATTTCTCCTTCTTTCCTTCTTTTTTATTCCTTTCGGTTGCCAAACAAAGAGAGCAGGAGAAGGGTGTTTAGGGGGGCGTGTTATACCTCGGCACATGGCAAAGGGTATTAACATAATGCGAAAAATATGTGCGGCGTATTAAACCAAAAGAGCGTATTTATTATTTTTAAATTCATTTAGGTAAACTCTAATGTTCGTCTGTGTCTTCTTGATGGTCCTATTAAATTATATTAACATATATGTATTCCTGACATTTTAGCGATCAATGATAGTCCAATAAAATGATGTATATGCTTTAAAATTTCATATTTAAAGAAAATTGTATGGTATTGATGATATTTCCATATAATATATAATAATATAATATTAATTTGTATACTCAAAAATAGAAACCCATTTCAAAAATCAAAATTCTTTAATCTATAGATATTTCAATAAAGTTTTCATGTTCATCATCTTGTCGCACTTTTTAGGCCAAAATTAAAATCAATATCTTCTTCTTCCTACTAAATTATATTATATGTATTCCTGACATTTTAGCGATCAAAATATTCTTTAATCTATAGATATTTAAATAAAGTTTTCATGTTCAACATATTCAACATGTTCGCACTTTTTAGGCCAAAATTAAAATCAAAATCTTCTTCCTATTAAATTATATTATATGTATTATATTATATTATTTTAGCGATCAAAGTATTGTATTAATAATAGTCCAATAAAATGATTTAAAATTTCCTATTTCAAGAACATTTTATGGTATTGATGATATTTCCATATAATATAATATTATTTTTGTATATTGAAAAAAAAAGAAACACATTTCTAAAATCAAAATTCTTTAATCTATAGATATTTAAATAAAGTTTTCATGTTCATGTCCTTGTCGCACTTTTTAGGCCAAAATCAAGACCAAAATCTTCAGTGTATTCCCCATTTAAAACAAATATGAATAAACACAGGGTCAACAAGCAGAAAAGAAGAAGAATTATTCCCTGATCCTTCAATTTTAGGGTATTTAGTTTTCGGACTAACGAAACCAGAAATTATTTCAGCATTTTTTTTCGCTTTAGGTTTGCCATGCGAGGCTTTTCCTTGGAGTGTTTGGAGTTTGGAGTTGTGCTTCGATTTTTTTTTTTTTTGGGTGGAATGCTGAAAATGTTTTTTGCCCTTGCTTCGCTGCGATTTGATTTATTTGCAACACACACACACACACTACTAGTAATGTGGCTGCCACATAGGCAACCCAATATACATATAATTATAATGGCATTTTGCCAAAAAGTTGCACACACACACACACACTCACACTCAGAGATTTGCATGTCAATAACTAGTGAAAAGCATAGCTCGAAGTTGAGCAGCCAAAAGGGTTAAGGTGGAAGAAGCGATGGCAACTAGGGGTTAAAGTACTACACTTGAATATGAGTGTGTTTGTGTGTGTGTGAGTGTGCCTGGGCTTTTTAGCCATGTTGACAGACTAAAATGCAACATGGAACACATTTTAGGCAACGAGAGAATCATGATGCCAGGACACACAATGATGAGGACGAGAGGACGAGAGGAGGAAGCTTCTTTTGCTGCCATTGCAGGAGGAGAACATAATCCATTTTGGAAATTACATCAACGAAAACGAGAATGAACACGAAAATGAAAACGAAAACGAAAATGAAACAGAAATCGACAAACGGCATATGGCAAAAAAAAAAAACAACAAACAGCTAAAGTGCAAAAATCTCTGCACGACAAAATTCCAATTTCATTTCCGTGAGAAAACTTCTCTTGACTCCCAACATGTTGCACACTCAACTTACGGTTGCTTCGTTATCATTTTGTGCCCACAGAAAATGCAGCATTCAAGTTCTACGTACCTGCAATGAGATGGAAAAGAAAATACAAATAAGTAAAAGCTTAAGGAATAGAATAGCTGCATTAAACTACAAAAGGAGTTGCAATGTTAATGTAATGTTTAATGTATTGTGAATTAACAGTCACTCCTCTGTTGTTACATTTGCTTGGTTGCTGTTAAGTTAACAGTTGAACAACTGTTAACTTATATATGTATATAAACTTTACATTTCTTCTATTTCTATATAAAGATTGATTAAAACATGAATCAATCAATTATTTTAACATATTACATGCTTAACAGAGCTCTATTGAATAACATATTATGTTAAGACAAATTAACAGTCACTCGAGTCCAGTTAACAGTTGCTTTATTACTATTAAATTAACACTTGCTTGAATGAGTAAACAACATATTATGTTAAGACAAATTAACAGTCACTCCTCTGTTGTTACATTATAATAAAGATTGATTCAAACATTATTTGAACATATTTCATGCTTAACAGAGCTCTATTGAATAACATATTATGTTAATATAAATTAACAGTCACTCGAGTGCTGTTGAGTTAACAGTTGCTTTATTGCTGTTAAATTAAAATTTGCTTGTTAAAGATAAGGCTAACTTTTGTTTGATTTCTGTTAGGTTAACATTCGCTGGACTGCTGTTAAGTCAACAGTTGCTTGAATGCTGTTAAGCTAATAGTTGCTGGACTGATGTTAGGTAGGTTGGTAGGTAGGACTGCTGTTAAGTTGACAATTTGTAAGAAAGCGTAAGATTGATTAATAATCAGCTTAATGAATAAACTGCAAAAGAAGTAATGTTAACTAAATGTACATACTGTTAAGTTAACAGTCACTTAAGTGTGGCTAAATTAATAGTTTCTTGAATGCTGCTATGACTTAACAGTTACTGGACTGCTGTTAAATAAACAAATGCTTGATTGCTGTTAAATCAATAGTTGCTTGAATGCTGTTAAGTTAACTCTACTGTTAAGTTAATAGTCGCTGAACTGATTTCAGGTAGGTTGGTAGCTAGGACTGCTGTTAAGTTGACAGCCAAAGATTGATTAATAATTTGCGTAAAGAATAAACTTCCAGAGAAGTTGTAGTGTTAAGAAAATGTACATACTGTTAAATTAACAGTCACTTGAGTGCTGCTTAATTAACAGTTGCTTTATTACTGTTATGATTTTACAGTCACTCGACTGCTGTTAATTAAACATTTGTTTGATTGCTGTTAAGCTAAAATTGCTTGATTGCTGCACTGCTGTTAAGTCAACAGTTAAGTTAACATTTAACTGTTAACAGTCGAACAACTGATAACTAATATATATAAACTTTGCATTTCATCTATTTCTATATAAAAAGTATTATATTTTATGCATATTGTTTTTAACAATCTAAAATTTTATGCTTTTGCGAGTCTTTAATACGTTTTTCTTAAAGCTGTTTTCAAAAATCTGTTGTCTAGAGAAATAAACAAGTGCAAGGAAAACCTGAGCTAAAGGAATATGCGTTGGAATTTTATAAATAAGGAGTAGTAAGCAATACCCTGTAAATATAATTTGACTCAGTTTGGGAAAGTGAATGATTAATGATAATGATGATGATTAAAAAAGCCATTAAATATGTATTTCTAATAGAATTCTTGTCAATAATAATTTGTGCAACAATTTTGAGCAGTAAGAGGTAACTGCTAGTCGTGCATACCCGATTTGCAAAGCATATTTACTCAGTGCTCAAGTGGCAGCTAGAAGATGATGATAATGACCGGCTGCAGTTGCAGTTGAAGATGGAGATGGAGATGAAGTTGAAGTTGCTGCTGCAGCTCTTGGCTGTAGAAGTTCTCTGGGTAAAAAGAGTTATGCCAACACTTGGCCAGCACAGCGAACAGACGGTCAACTTCACAGCAGCAACAACAACAACAAACATGAAACATAACAACAAGAATGCTTAATGCAGAACGAACATCATCTTGTCACTGGGATCCCAAGCTGAAGTTGGAGGCGAACAAAAAAAACAAGTAAGAAAGCTATAGTCAAGTGTACTCGACTGTGAGATACCCGCTACACATTTTGAATAAAAGCAATATATTTTGCGGTATTTTTTTCTCAAAATATACCGAATATGCTGCAAAAATGCTAAAAATATACCAAATGGTATATTTGGTATATCGATATAGTACCGCATTCAAAATATACCATAAACGGCACAATATACCAGATTGTCATTACGCTTGTTACTCGATTTTTTTTGATTTGCGGGGGCGGAAGTGGGCGTGGCAAAAATTTGAAACAAACTTGATCTGCGTGCAAACATAACAAATGCTGTCGAAAAAAAATTATAGCTCTATCTCTTATAGTCTCTGAGATCTAGGTTTTCATACGGACAGACGGACAGACAGACAGACGGACGGACAGACGGACATGGCTAGATCGTCTCGGCTGTTGATGTAGATGAAGAATATATATACTTTATAGGGTCGGAGATGTCTTCTTCCACCTGTTACATACATTTCCTGCCGGCACAAAGTTATAATACCCTTCTACCCTATGGGTAGCGGGTATAAACAGAACAGAAACAGCAACGAACAGAGAAATTGCATTTGGGAAAAATGTTGCATATCATAAATAAATGTAAACGCAAATAAATCAACATTGTTGACATTTGTCAGAGCTGCATGAGTCTTGTATTTTTTTTCTCTCTTTTTTTGTCAGAGTTGTTCTGCTTCTTCTTCTTCTTCGTCTGTAGCAGTTGCAAGTTGGAAGTTGTTGTTGCAGTTTTTGTCAGCGCATTTTGTTTCGCTTTCATCTTGTGCTCTCCCAGCTACTACTCCTATACTCACTGCTGAATTCTTCCCTTCCCGCCAGTGGAATTTTCCTTTGCTGCTGTTGCCAAAACCCATTATAACCATAACCATGGCCATTGCTATGGCCTGCCACGCCCAGTTACAAATGTCAACCGCACTTGGCTGCCGTTGTCTGCATACCCTGTAAGTTCATCTGACCAAATGGGGTATGCACAACTTCAACTTAATTATCGAAAAATGACAATTCATTTATGCACTTCGATTGTAGTTTCTTCTTCATTTTGTAAATCTGCATGTACAGGGTATTTGGTAGTCGTGGCAGCTGCTTTTGCAGACAGCTGTTCCTCGCTGTCGTCTGACAAAGTGCTTCTAACTGCACATTAGGGTTTCCCAGTGAAATAAACTATACTTTCATCTTCCTTGTTCCTTGCTCCCTCTGTCTGTCTGTCTGTCTGTCTCGCTCCCCCACTCACATTCCCTCTCTCTCTAGCTGGCACAACAATAAAGTAAATGGCTTCAACAGCCAACAAACAGCATCAAGCACATTTGATGCCACAGTTCTCTATTCTCTTCACTGCCACAATTCCACACTCAAAAGGCAGTTGAACAACTCGAAGGAGGGGAAGGGGAAGGGAAGGGAAGGGGGAAGTGGTTGCCATCAAAGTCTTTGCATTTTTTTTTTTATTGATTGTGGATTGTGCTGTGTGACAAGTCCTAAACATCAAGTCGCATCACAATTGAAACAATTTTCGACAACTTCGCTGGCAAACTTATCCATTTTAGTGCTCTTTTGCAATCTCAATTGTTTTCCTTCTTCTTTTCTTATTATGTCTTCAAATCTCAAAGTGCAACTATCTTAGACGAGTGTTCTTAGTCAATTGTTTTTCCACGCAAACTTTTCTTTATTCTTTTTTTTTAATATCGACTCTTAGGACAGTTTTTATGGCATATTTAAGGTTTGAGGTTTGAAATCCTAGATTGCTGTGGAAATAGAAGCTGCAAATTAAGGCGAAATTATGCAATTATTGAAAGGAAGCTTTAAGCTTTTGCAGCAGCTTTAATGCGCTTTCTGCTTTAAGAAACTTATTATGACATATTCAAAGGCGAAAAGTTTTATATTGCTGAAGAGTGTGTGTTTAATTTTATGTTCATCGAACTTTTTAAGTTCCTAAAAGTAATTGAACAGGAGCTTAAAGCTACTACAATGGCTTAAAGCTCATTACTGTCCTAACACATTTGTATCTCAATTTTAAATATGAATTGAATGTTAAGCTCTTCAAATTGAAGGCAAATTGTGATTGCTAATCCAACTGAAATTTGCGCAATTATTAAAAGTAATTAAAAAACAGCTTAAAGCTTGCGCAATAGCTTTAAAGCGCTGTTTCCCTTAAGAACCTTATTATCGCATATTCAAAAGTGCAAAGTTTTGTATCACAGAAGAATGTATGCTTACTTTAATATTCATCTAATGAAGCTCCTTCAATCCAGTCGAATTTATGAAGTTATTAATGGTAATTAGACATCAGCTTAAAGCTTCTTCAACAGCTTAAAGCTCATTGCTTTATTAAGCCATTTTAATTGTCAGTTCTTTAATTGCAAATCATGCTGAAATTTGCACAATTATTTGCCTTAAGAACCTTATTATCGCATATTCAAAGGTGCAAAGTTGTGTATGCTTACTTTGATATTCATCTAATGAAGCTACTTTAATCTAGTCGAACCTATGAAGCAGCAGCTTAAAGCTCATTACTTCCTTAAGCCATTTTAATTGTAAATTTTATTTTAAGCTCTTTGATTGCAAATCAAGCTGAAATTTGCACAATTATTAGACGTAATTAAAAAGCAGCTTAAAGCTTGCGCAAGAGCTTTAATGCGCTTCAAGCCGCTGTAAACTTGTTGTGTAGTTATTTGATTTGTTGTTATTTTGAAATGATTTGATGGCTCATCAAATATCGTGAAATGTTTATAGTCAATCATTATCGGGCATTATCAGGGAAAGTAGACAAGAGATAGAGAGAAGAGGAGAAGCACTTGTAATTCATCTACGTTTACAATTTAAGTCGCTTGTCTTGGCTGCGCTTTTAATTTGGTTCGACAGACGACAAACAGCAGCAATAGCGACAGCAACAGCGGGTCATAAACCATTTAACTGCCAGGCGAATGCAATCGCTGCCCATAAATCAGTGGGCCATAAAAATGATATCCTGGTTGTGTGTTGCAAGCTGTTGTTGTTGTTGCTGCTTGCACGGAAAATGTCTCTAAAAATAATGCAGCGATAGGCTACTACACGGGGTGTCATTTTGGACGCTTCTCACGCTCTGATCATATTAAAATCGCTTGATAAAAGCCGCTGCTGTTGCTGTTGCTGCTGCTGTTGTCGCTTATCGTGCTGCAACATGTGTGTGATAAGCTGCACATAAATCAAATGGGGGAGAAGAAATGCATCGGGAAATTTACAACAACAAATTGTGTCTGTGTGTGTGAGGCAAGAACAACGCACGCCTAATTAGCTAGCCAAGGGAATGGAGTGTGAGAGGCAGGGGCAGAGGCACGTGCAACATGCAATAGAGTGATCGAATTTGTAAGTTTGTTGATTTGTTGCTATTGTAGATGCCTTTAAGAGCTTCACAATGCAACATATTGCTGCTTTTATAGCAAATGTTGCTAGCTTGAAGAGTTGGTTGCTGGTAAAACATCGACAGTTGCTACTGTTAGTTGCAATCACATTGCTGCTGTCATTGATACTGTCATTGTTACTATCTACATATTGTTGTTACTGCTCTCATTGCATATGTGTGTTGTGTGTTGTTGCTATTGCACCTTCTACAGCAACCATTGTCACTGTGGTTGCTGCTGTTGTTTATCCTAGCAATGTTTCATTTGTCTATCTGTAGATGCCTTTAAGAGCTTCACAATGCAACATATTGCTGCTTTTATAGCAAATGTTGCTAGCTTGAAGAGTTGGTTGCTGGTAAAACATCGACAGTTGCTACTGTTAGTTGCAATCACATTGCTGCTGTCATTGATACTGTCATTGTTACTATCTACATATTGTTGTTACTACTCTCATTGCATATGTCTGTTGTCTGTTGTTGCTATTGCACCTTCTACAGCAACTATTGTCACTGTGGTTGCTGCTGTTGTTTATCCTATCGATGTTTTTTTATCCATTTGCAGATGCTTTTAAGAGCTTCGCAAGGCAACATATTGCTGCTTTTATAGCAAATGTTGCTAGCTTGAAGAGTTGGTTGCTGGTAAAACATCGACTGTTGCTGCTGTTAGTTGCAAGCATATTGCTGCTGTCATTGATTATATCTATTGTTGCTACTGCTCTCATTGCAAATGTCTGTTGTGTGTTGTTGCCTTCTACACCAACTATTGTCACTGTGGTTGCTGCTGTTGTTCATGCTAGCAATGTTTCAATTGTCCATTTGTAGATGCTTTTTTTTTAGCTAATATTGCTAGCGTTGTACTTGAAAAAATGGTTGCAGCTACAACATCGCCTGTTCTTGCTGTTGGTTGCTAGTATATTGCTGCTGTCGTTGTCTGTTATCTGTTGCTGCTGTTGCACTGAAGTTTTTGCTGTTGCTCACATTGCTGCTGCAGCTGATGCTGTTGTCGAAATTGAAGTTGCTGTCTATTGTTTGTGGCTGCTACGATTGATGTTGCAACTTTTAGAGCAGCAAGTGTAGTTAGTACTGCTGCTGTTGCAGATATTGATGTTGCTACTGTCTGTTGCTGTTGCAACTGTTACTGTTACAACAGTTGCATTGCAGTGGCTGTTGTTGTTCATCCTAAGTTGCTACTGCAGTTGTAGATAATGAAGTTGCTGTTGCTGTTTAAAGTTTGTGGCTGTTGCTGCTGTTGCTACTGAAGATATTGCAGTTGCTGTTGTTGTTGTTGCTATTGCAATCCAATGGAGTTCAATGATGTTGCTGCTGTGGCTATTGCAACCAATGGAGTTCAATGCTGTTGCTGCTGTTGCTATTGCAAGTAGTTGTTGCTGTCTTCAAGTAGTGGTTGCTGTCGATCTTAGTTGTTGTTTGTAACACAAATGCTGCTTTCGCTATTGCTGCTGTTGTTCCTAATATTGCTGCTGCTCTCATTGCTGCTGTTGCTGCTGCTGTTGCTGTCATTGTCAGTTTGCGTTGCGGAAGTTGCGTCAACTTAAATTGTTGTTGCTGCTGCTGTGGATGCTTTTGTGTTGTTCCGGTTGCAGGTGTTGCTGCAGTTGTTAATGTTGCACTTTTTCGAGTTGCTGCTGTTCTTGTTACTGTTGCACGTTGCACGTTGCTGGCATTGTTAAGAGTCGCTGGCATTGTTTCCGTTGCCTTCATTTGTGGCTGCAGTTGCTGTTGCCGTGTTGCCGTGTTGCCGTATTGCTGTGTTGCTGTGTGTAGCAGCAGCATTTCAGTAGCTGCTGCTGCTGCTGTTGCTGTTGCTGCTGGCTAATGAGCGTCAATTAAATGCACATTAACGTCCCAGCGGCAACCTCGAGCCGATCAATCAACGGCACAAAGAGCTGCACAAAAGGTGGAGAAGCCAAACAAATGCTGTCCGCACTCACTCTCCCTCTCTCTCCCCCTCTCCCTCTCTTTCCATTCTTTGGCTAATGCCAGTTGCTCGCTCTCTTTCTAGCTTCCAGTAGTGCGCTCTCTTTCTTGTTCTCTGCCCATTTATGCAGTGATTGGCGTTGTGCGTGCAAATAAATTGTGTGGAAATAATTTTTTTTATTATGTTCTCGGTTCTTTTTTTTTTGCTTGCCTGTTTGCGCATTGTTCGCATATTTATGTGTGCATACACTGAGCGAAATGTATGACAATACTATAAATTAAATTTGTATTAAAAACTATTTTCATTTTAATTGATTAACGTATTATTTTGTGACTAATTCCCATTAAGATTCTTATTTAATTCATTCTATATGATTTCGACTTTTCAAGCAGAGTTTCGCTCAGTGTATGCTGGCTACTTGTATTGCCTATGCCTTTTTATGACTTTGTCGTTCCCTTTTTATTGTTGGACTTAAGTAGATTATTTGTTTATTAACACAAAAGGCACTGAAAACGAACGACGACCATTCAAAATGCTGCCCAAAAATAGGCAAATTTTTCATATTTTTTTTTTTTGTTTGCTGCTGCTAGAGGCGAGAGAGAGGGGAGGGAGGTGGGAGGAGGTGGGAGGTAGTGTAGCACCGCATGAAGTCGTATTTATTGTTTGCTCGACTTGCTGACATTCTCATTTAATGCGCAGCAACAACAAGCGAAACGACAGCAACCATTGCTGCCAGCAAAATATGTAGGTAATCAAAAAGGGCGTTCTTTGGGGGGCGGGGCTGGAATATGTAAATGTCATAAATCTATTAACTGTGGTCATTCTGCCACTGTGTATGTGTGTGTGTGTTGTTCAATGGCTTCGTCACGGTGGCCCAAGAAATGAGGAGAAAGCTAAAGAAATCGCAAAATGTTTTGCGCAAATTGAAGGGGCGCCAAGTGAGCGACAGAAAGAGAGAGAGAGAGAGGGACAGAGGGGAGAGAGCGAGACAGAGGCAGGGTCGAAGCTCGCTTCATTTGCATGAGATCTACAAAGAGTGGCCTCTTGGTTTGGGTCAAGTGCTTGGCAAATTGCGAGACTTAAGTGTGGTCAAGTGGCTTAAAGCTGCCACAAAGCATTAACAGCGCCGAAAGCAACTTTTGTGCACTATGTTAACGCAATGTTAACAGCTGCTTTGTTAACAGTTTGCTGCTCACAACTGTAACGTTATCAATTATGAAGCTATTAATGTTAAGATATGATTATTAACTTGTTAATATTAAGTTATGGATGATAAGTTATGAATATAAATGTATAAATATTAAGTTATGAATGTTAAGTCATGTATGTTAGACAATAAATGTTAAGTTTTTAATGTTATGTTATAAATGTTATATTTATGTTATAAATGTTATGTTTCAAATGTAAAGTTATTAGTTATGAATGTTAAGTTTTTGATGTTAAGCAAGAAATGTTAAGTTGTTAAATGTTAAGTTTTGAATGTTAAGTTATGAATGTTAAGTTGTGAATGTTAAGCAATAAATGTTAAGTTTTTAATGTTACGTGATAAATGTTAAGTTATGAATGTTAAGTTATATATATTAATTTATAAATGTTATGTTTCAAATGTTAAGTTATGAATGTAAAGTTATTAGTTCTGAATGTTAAGTTTTTGATGTTAAGTTGTAAAATGTTAAGTTTTGAATGTTAAGTTATGAATGTTAAGTTGAGATTATTAGGGTTTGAATGTTAAGAAATGAATGATATGTTATTAATTCTAAGATATAAATGTTAAGCTATTAATGGTAACTTATAAATATTACGCTTTGAATGCTAAGTTATCAATGTTAAGTTATGAATGTTAAGTTATTAGTTATGTATGTTAAGTTTTTGATGTTAAGCAAGAAATGTTAAATTGTTAAATGTTAAGTTATGAATGTTAAGTTATGAATGTAAAGATATTAAGGTTAAGATATGATTATTAACTTATGTTAAGTTATGAATATAAATTTTTAGATATAAAGTTATTAATGCTACGTTATTTATGTTAAACAATAAATGTTAAGTTGATAATGTTAACTAATGAATGTTATAATGAAAAGTTATTAGTTATGAATCTAAAGCTGTGCATGTTAAGATATGAATGTCAAGTTTCTGATGTTAAGCTAGCAATGTTAAGTTGTTAATGTTAAGTTATGAATGTTAAGTTGTGAATGTTAAGCTGTGAATGATAAGTTTAGAATGTTAAGGTATGAATGTTAGGTTATAAATGTTTCCATTGAAAGCCTTTTATGTTGTCTCTTTGTGTTTTTCAGTTTAGCATTGTGAATGTTAAGGTATGAATGATAAGATATGAGTGCTAAGGTGGTTATGTTATGTTATTAATGTTAACTTATAAATGCTATGTTTTGAATGCTATGTTATCAATATTAAGTTATGAATGTTAAGGTAGGAATGTTAAACTTTGAATGCTTCTATCAAAAGTCTTTTATTTTTTCTATCTATGTTTTACAGCTTAGCATTATATTTTCTTATAATATCATTTTATATTTAAGTAGACCTCAACACATTTCTAAAAGCAAAGCATGTCACTGTCAATTGTAATATCTTTATCACCTAATGCTCCCACAAAGAAAAGTATAAATTTCACAAAATTTCTTTGATACAGTTACCTTGAAATGGAATGTTAATACTTTTGCTTTTTATACAATGTTAAGGAAATCAGGTACCTGCAATGAAAGGAAAAAAATAAGAAAATAATGAGTCAATGTTGATGTTGATAAATGAAAAAGCAATACTTAAGATCTATTAAATTGATTGTTTACGAATATAAATAATAAATTGTCTTTAATTTGAGGATTATAATTGTATATAGTATATACTATAGAATATGGTATGTAAAAAATATACTATAAAATGTTATTTATTCTTTCCATATAGTATAATATTCATTTAAATAGAACTTAAGTAACTTGAAATCTTCAAGTGATTAATAAGCTTTAGCTTAAAGTAAAATAAAGACATATTAAATCGGGATCAAGGATAAGAAACTTGAGGCGCGTGTTCAATGCTTGATAGGTGGAAGCAAACACATTAGCAATGTGCAGCAGATGAGTGACAGTTGCTGTTGCTGTTGCTGTTGCTGCCGCTGGCAGTTGCAAGTTGTTGCTGAGCACTGCATTTGCATCACACTTAAAATGCGTGAAGAGTGAGAGAGAGAGTGTGTGAGGGGGCAGGCAATGCAATTTCTATGTTTGCAAACAGCATAAATAAATAAAATACGTTGCTGCTGATGCAAGATATTGCTGTTGTTGTTGTTGTTGCTGCTGCTGTTGCTGACAGTTGCAACGATTTCTTTTTGATTTGCTCGACGATGTTGCTGCTGTTGCTGCTGCTGATAAAATTAATGAACATTTAGACCTCTGACCTGAAAAATGAGATGTTGTTGTTGCTGCTGTTGCTGTTGCTGCTGCTGCAATTGATTTCGAAGCAACAGCAGCAACAGTGGAAAATCTTTTGATAGATTGTAAGCGCACAAGAGCAAAATAAATTTATTTATTATAAAAGCATTGGCAATAGCAATTCGCTGTTGCTGTTGATGTTGCTGTTGCTGTTGTTGTTGCCGATGGTAGTTGCTGGCAGCATTGAATGCATAAATAAGTCGTGCGACTGAATAAATAATTGACACATCGAAATGAAATCCGTTTATTGCAACTAATTGCATTCAATTGAACTTTGCATATGCATGAAATGAGCAACAGCAACAGCAACAGCAGCCAAAGGCAGCAGCAGAGCCCCACAGCAATCGCCAACAACAGCAGCAGCCACAATTCATTGCTTATAATTTATGGAGTAATTTGATAGCTGACCCAGCAGATTGAACAACAAATAGCTTATAGTGAGCAATTGCTATTGATGTTGTTGTTGTTGCTGTTGCTGCTGCAATTGCAATTGCTGTTAGCAATAGTATCAATGGCGTTTGTGTGTGCTGTGTGTGTGTTGCTGCCAGTTGCTGACCCATGGCCAAAAGCGAGCAACAGCAGCAGCAACAACTACGTCACAAACAGCAGCAGCAACAACCAATAAACTATCAGCAACAGCAGCAACAACTACTCAACTAGCAGCAACAACGACAGTTATAGAGTAGCTGCAGCAGCAACAGCAACAACAACTGCAATAGCAACACCATCAGTTACAACAACTGCAACAACAGCAGCAACAACAGCAGCAACAGCAGCTGTCAAGTCTCTCAGCAACTGTTTAGATAGCATTTATATTCTCTCAGCGTTTTGTTCTTCTTTTTTTATTTTTTTTTTTGGGCAGCCAATGCAAAATGTACATTTACAATATCAACATCATTATTAGCCACAGTAGCAACATCCACAGCAACAGCCACAGCAGCAGCAGCAGCAGCGATCTAACCAAGCATAATAGTTGCTGGCCAACTGAATGAGTCACTCAGTCTGAAGCGAATGAATAAGTGAATGAGTGAATAACTGTTGCCAGACTCAGATAATGCAGGTCAACTGAGAGAAAGAAAGAGAGAAGAGTGGAAGAAAGAGAGAGAGATAGCGAGTGAGTGGGTCGCTCTGCTTAGCTGTTAAGTTGGCTCAGCGAAAAACTTTCAACTTCACTTTTGGCACTCGCAATAGCTTCATGTTGCTGCCGTTGTTGCTGTTGCTGCTGTTGTTGCTGCTGCTGATTGCGTGGGGCGCAGCAATTAAATCAGCTGGCATCTTGCGCCTTATGAAGTGGGCATGGCATCGCATTACATTTGCGATTAAAATTCAAATGGAAATGGAAAATCTTTCTGCGTCGAGCATAATTTCTATGAATTTTGCATGCATCAGCAACAGCAACAGCAACAACAGCAACAACAGCAACAACGATGGTGGCAACAGCAGCGTAAATTATTCATTTTGGGCCAGGGCAACAACAAATAAGAGCACGCTCAATGTTTAAGCTATACGACTGCAAGATACCCTAGGAAAATATATTTTTGCTTCGCTTCTAAGAATTTGCGATTGCTGAAGAACGATTTTCAGATGCTTCTTAAACAAGTAAAGAACATTTAAAGCAGTGAAAATCCAAACTCTAAATGTTGTTTACCATTTTTAAGGTAGTTTTACTTTGCAGGTTAAAAAAATTAATGAAAAAACTGTATAAACATGAAAAAATTTAATTAACTTATACCAAATATGGCGTTTTTAACATATTCGGTATTTTGATGGTATATTATTTGGTATATTTTTTATTTGGTATATATAAAAATATAATTTAATTACCAACTTATTTTATTTGTATGCAATTCGGTATATTTGTTAGTATTTTGTGGTATATTATTTGGTATATTTCTATTTGGTATATATAAAAATGAAATTTCATTACTAACTTAATTTATTTTTTTGACATTCGGTATATTTTTAGTTTTGTTGTGGTATATTATTTGGTATATTTTTTATTTGGTATATATAAGAATATAATTTCATTATCAACTTGTTTTATTTTTATGACATTCGGTATATTTTTAATTATTTTGTGGTATATTATTCGGTATATTTTTTATTTGGTATATATAAAAATGAAATTTGATTATCAATTTGTTTTATTTTTATGTCATTCGGTATATTTTTAGTTTTGTTGTGGTATATTATTTGGTATATTTTTTATTTGGTATATATAAAAATGAAATTTCATTACTAACTTATATTATTTGTATGCCATTCGGTATATTTTTAGTTGTGTTGTGGTATATTATTTGGTATATTTCTATTTGGTATTTATATATACGAAATTTCATTACTAACTGATATTATTTATATGTCATTCGGTATATTTTTTGTGGTATATTATTCGGTATATTTTTTATTTAGTATAAATAAAAATGAAATTTCATTACTAACTTATTTTATTTTTATGTCATTCGGTATATTAAAGTATTTTTTGATGTTACTTAGTATTTTTTTGTTTGGTATACATAAAAATAAAATTTCATTAATAACTTGTATTATTTTTACTCCATTCGATATATTTTAGTTTAGCATTCTTGCGGTATATAATTTGGTATATGTAAGAATGAAATTTCATTATAAACTTGTTTGATTTTTATACCCGCTACCCGCAGTAGTATTTTTCTGGTATTGTAGTAGTATTTTTCTGGTATTGTATTTAGTATATTTTAAGATTTATACCGCACACACGACTGTAGCTTTTAAACTTGTTATTGTTGTTTTTAAGTAAGCATTTTCTGATTTATGATAAAAGCTAGAGCAAAAATGTCAGCTTTGAACTAAGCACTCTCTAGTGCTTGCTACCTCATTGCGTGCTTATGGCTAGGGTATAAAAACGACAACATGAAAATGCAAAATGAAAATCGTTTCATTCTAATTAGAGCAGCAACATTTTGCGCTGAGACAGCAAACAGACGGCGGCAGCAACAGCAACAACAACAACTCAGCCCTCGGCTTGCTGTCGACTTGAGATAGACGACAATTAGGCTGGGGCTCGCTGCTGTCCCCCCTCCCCCCCTCCACCGCTGCCGTCTCCCCTTTGCCCATTCTTTCCCCTTTTGGGCTGTGCGTGATGAGTGTTTTTGGGGAGAGAGAGAGAGATGCCGTCAAATTAAATGAATGTGTTGCCATTGCGAATGCCGCTGTCGCTGCACGTTGAAAAGTAAAAGTGTTAAAAAGCTGCTCACTTCAAGGTAAATCTCACTAGCACACACACACACGCACACTATGACACTTGTGCGCCCATTTTGTTGCACGCTCCATTTCCATGGCAAAGGCAAAAGCGGTGGAGGAAAAAGCTGGGCAAAGACTTAGCAATTGAAATGTTTGCCGCCAACTTATGTTGTGCCTAAGATTGTTGTGCCAACGCACGTGTGTGTGTGTGTGTGTGTGTGTTTGTTGATGCTTGACGTTTTGTTTATTGCCGACAACGTTTTCAAAAAGCGCTTAAAATGTGTTTAAAAAACAATTAAAGCTGCTGCCAAATGGAAAAGGAATGTTGTGCTCACACACACACACACACACACCTAAAACACACACACACACATTCATGTTCATGTTTCTGGCAGGGGTAATAGCTGAATTCCCCACTTTAACGTTAACCGTTTGTCACTTGGCATTGCTTAATAAGGACACAACAAACAGAGACAGCCAAAGTGAAAATGAAAGTAAGAGCGAGCGAGATAGAGAGAGAGAGAGACCGAGAGGGAAAGAGAACTGCCTAAAACAGACATCAACTAATGACCGAAGCAGCAGCAGCGGCAGGAAATGAAATTATTTCACTTTAATTTACGTATACGTAATACTACATTACTATTTGATTGTAAATTGCGTATACGCAACGTGCACTTGCCAACAGCCTTGGCTGCATTGCGATTTGCAAATCATCACAGTTTTCTAATGAACGTACAAGCGACAAATTAAGGCAAAAGCAATTACAATAAGTTTTCAACTATACTAAACATATTGTTAAAGAAAAAAATGAGGTTGAAAAGAAGTAAAGAAAATAAGAAATTCAAAATAAATACTGAATAAATAAAAAGTGAAAAAACAAATAAATAAATATGATAGAAATCGTATATTATGAAGGTAGAACTTATATGGCTATAGTTCTACCTTCAAAATATACCATTTCTATCATATTTCTGAATTTCTTTTTTCACTTTTTATTATTCCAAATAAAGCCTTTGGTATATAATTTTGGTATATTTTCAGCACATGCTTTGATTGAATATGAGTAGCCGGGTATCTCACAGTCGAGCACACTCGATTCTTTTTCAGACAGTCACATTTGCAATCCATTTGAAATTCCCCAAAAATAATTCCATTAATAAAGCTATCTTCAGCTGGCTTATGACAATTTATCAATAGCTGATGAATTCCATTTGGAATTGATTTTGATGAAATTTTGCGTCTTATGAGGCAAGTAAAATGTTGTTCGCTCTGTGATTGAACGAGAGAAAGAGAGATAGAGAGAGAAGGAGAAAGAGAGAGAGAGAGAGAGAGAGAGAGAGACAATAACAGATAGAGAGACCGAGACAGAGAAAGAGAGAGTGTTGACCAATTCCCAAATTCTCTGATGGCAAAGTGATATGCTGTGGTGAATACTTCACCGCTTTCTCCCATTCCCTTCTCTACAATTCCTTCTCTCTCTCTCTCTCTCTCTCTCTGTCTCTCTTTCGCTTTCTCTCTCTGTATATAAATATCCTATATATCGTTTGCCTTTTTTTGCAGTAGCCACAGAATTTGCAGCTGTCGTTTTTTGTCCACTTTGCATCCGTTTTAGCAAATAGCCGACTGTGTGTGTGTGTGTGAGTGTGTGTGTGTGTTGTGGTTGAGGACAACTGACATTACAAATTGTTGGGCCATTAAAGCAATAACAACCACAACAACAAATGACAATAAAAACAATTACAACAACAACGACAACAGCAATCACAAATTGAACAACAGACAAAAGCCAATGACAAAAAGTGCGTGAAAATCAATTTGTCTACTTAGCTCTTGATAGTTTTTACGCACCTCGATTTGTAACTGCGTATATGTGAGCTATATATGTATATGCACATATGTGTGTGTGTGTGTGTGTGTGTGTGTGTGTGCTGCGCGTGTTGCCAGTTTGACAGCATGTCATCGCACTCTCGCTCCTGCTCTCTGCGCTCTGCTCTGGCCTAATGACTTAATTTTCATTAAATGACCACAGAATGGATGTCAACATTATGATTATGCCCTGCAAGCGAGCGTTTAGTCTATGGGGTATGCTTGTTTATACCCGCTATTGGTATATATAGTATATCGATATACCAAATATAGCTTTCGGTTGATTTTAGTATGTTGCGGTTTATTTATTTGGTATTTTTTAATATTTTAAATGTATCAGTATATTAATATACCATATATAGCTCTCGGTATGTTTTTTAGTATATTAGTTTGGTATATTTTAAGGATTATACCGCAATTTGTTTATAGATATACCAAATATAGCTTTCGGTAGATTTTAGTATGTTGCGGTTTATGTGTTTGGTACTTTTTTTATGTATAATACTGCACTGTTTTGAATATCTTAAATGTATTAGTATTTCAATATACCAAATATATCTATCAAAATATGTTAGTATTTTTTGGTATATTAGTTTATTGAATTTGACGTATAATACCGCACTGTTTTGAATATTTTAAATGTAGCAGTATATTAATATACCATATAAAGCATTCGGTATGTTTTTTAGTATATCAGTTTGGTATATTTTAAGAATTATACCGCACTGTCTTGTATATTTTGAACGAAATAGTTTATAGATAAACCAAATATAGGTTTCGGTAGATTTTGGTATTTTTAGGCATATAAGCATTGCAATGTTTCAAATAATTTAAAGATAATAATATATCAATATACCAAATTTGCCTTTATGGAGATTTGAGAAATTTTTTGGTATATTAGTTTATTATACTTTAAGAACTACAAAGGTCATAGTATATCGACATACCAAATATAGTTCTTAATTGATTTTTAGTATTTTTTGGTATGTTAGTACAGTATATTTTAAGAACTACAAAGTATTTTTAAATTTCACAGTATATCGATATACTAAATATAGTTCTTCATTGATTTTTTAGTATTTTTTGGTATATTAAGTTTCAAGAACAACATATCACTGTATAGTATTTTTTAATGCCATAGTATATCGAAATACCAAATATAGCTCTTAATTGATTTTTAGTATTTTTTGGTATATTAGTTTAGTATATTTTAGGCAAATACCGCAGTGCTTCTTATTACTTCTTATTATTGCCTTATTATTGAATGTAATAGTATATCAATTGATCAAATATAACTTTTGATAGACTTGAGTATTTTTTTGGTATATTACGCAGTATATTTTAAGCATAATACAGCGGGTATCTAACACTATATCTTTCTTACTTGATTTATACAATTTTAAGTTCTTTATAACAAAAACTAATTAATTTAAGGGAAAACAATTGCAATATTGAACTATTTTTTACAGGGTATCACTTAGTCGTTGCTCTTGAAACTATTTGCAGCAGATTGGGCAATTGCTGATGGCTGATTATCATGCACTAAACCGACAGAGCAAACAAACAAAACTGAATCAACGATAAATCGCAACCGCAACAACAACAACAACAACAACGACAACAATAATGAGAGCAACCAACAACCGCAACAACAACAACTGGCAACTAGCAACTAGCAACTGGCAACTGACAAATGCCACAAAATTGACTTGCAACGCATGCGAAATGAAATGCAAATCAAAATCAAAACGAAAATGAGACAAAAATTTTATGCAACTCTTTTTATGGCAAATCGCATCAAACAAATAAATAATTGTTGCTATTGTTGTTGCTGCTGCTGCTGACACGATTATGCAGAGTGAAATTGCTTAATTTGCGTTTTGTGCTGCATGAATTGCGACCTGAATGAATGCTGAATGAGACTTCACTTGAATGAGTCGGTTCGATTCATAAATGCGACTTGCACCCGATTTATAACTTGTGCCACTTCAAATCAAATTAGGCAGCAAAAAGTCAAAACGCCAAAGCACCAAAGAGCTAAAGCCCAAAAGCTTTTGCTGACAAATCACAAAACTGAAATGACGATTCATGAGTGCATTCGATTGCTGTTTGCCAGCATAATTATCACAGCTGATGAAAAATGCATTTCGTTTGCAAAAATTTCCATAAAGTGGACTTAACCCTTTTTCCTTCCTTAAACCTCATTAAAAACTCTTGCCGAAAATGTGGCCAAAATGTGCAAAAACATTTGCGGCATAAAAATGCTAATAAATGCGTGTAGAAAGAGAGGCAGAAAACTATTTGTACAAGAAACGCAGACTGCAACAGCAGCAGGTAAAAGGCAAATTGCAGCTGCTGAATTTTCTCCTTTTTTAGGGTAGCAAGTGGCTGTCAGTTGAGTTGAGGAGGGGGAGGCAAGTGGAGGGTGGAGTCGAGTCGATTGCCAGCGATTTGGACGATTGTGCACGTAACATGAAATTAAGTAAAATACACGAATTACATTTGCACTTTGCGTGCCATGCGCCATTTGTTGCAAACGTGACAATCGCTGCCACAGTCATAGTCACAGTCACAGTTACAGTCGCAGTTACGGTCACAGTTACACTTGGACAGACAGACAGACAGACTGACATTGTTTCCCTCCCCCCTTTCTCCTTTTTCCTTTGGACATTTCATATTTCACGCTCGCTTTGCAGAAGAACTTGTCTCGCTCGCTATAATCTCGGTGCTCATCTGTTTGCCATTTCAATTGCGGCCATTTGGCATAACGATTCAATATCATTCGCTTACAAAGTAACGAGTGAATGTCAACCACAACGAGTGCTGCATGCAACCAACAAATGATACTGCTATGAAAATGTGCTGCAATTGGCACGAAATGCGTGTGGGCAAATAAAAATAGTTACCGCATACAATGTAGCGAGTAACGAGTAACGAGCGAAGAGTAAGTGAAATAGCTGAAAAGGTAAAAGGTAGGGTCTATAATCCTTTTAAGTGCACCAAACGATTTGCTTTATATTTGTTGATTGTGCTACTAAGGAAAGCAAAAAGTAACGAGTAAGTAATGTCGCTCTTAAAATTGATTTTCAATTTGAACAACAGTTTGGCGAGCAACTGCAGACAATAAACTAAGTTTGTGAGTTACTAAAAGAAGAGTGGGATGGAAGTTTATGCAACTGCTGGCAATGTATCCAACGAGTAGCGAATAACGAGTAACAAGTGTGTAATATTGACATTATAAAGTAAAACGACGAAACAAAATTTAATATAAAGATAGTTTTAATTTAAAATGTACTATGTAAAGAGTAAAGAGTGACGAGTAAATGCAACAACTGCAAATAACGAGTAACGAGTGTGTAATATTGACATTATAAAGTAAAACGACGAAACGAAAACTAATAAAAAGATAGTTACAATTTATAATGTACCGTGTAAAGAGTAACGAGTGACGAGTAAATGCAATAACTGCAAATAACGAGTAACGATTGTGTAATAATGACATTATAATGTAAAATTACGAAATAAAAACTAATAAAAAGATAGTTTCAATTTAAAATGCACCATGTAAAGAGTAACGAGTGACGAGTTAATGCAACAACTGCAAATAACGAGTAACGAGTGTGTAATATTGACATTATAAAGTAAAACGACGAAACGAAAACTAATAAAAAGATAGTTACAATTTATAATGTACTATGTAAAGAGTAACAAGTGATGAGTAAATGCAACAACTGCAAATTATAACACAAAAGTATCGAGTAAATGCAAGCAATGTGAGAACAAGGCGAATGTAATAAATTTCGAACGAGCAGCGAGTAAAAACAAACCATAGATAGCGCCTAGGATAAAGTTCATCATCAACAAAGACAGAAAAAAGCTATTCCAGAGTGGACTTTGGCTAGCAGCGAACTAACGAGTGTGAGTGTGAGGTTTTTGTAATAAGTTGGCCAAAGTATATTTCGCTAGAATTTTTTTGCTGGTGCAATGCATAAAATATATTGGCCTTGTTGTGTCATAATAAAGCAATTAGGAACTGCACTTTCGACCTGTTTACGCGATATGCATGCAGGTAAGAGTATAGTTAATGGGCTATTTACGAGCGTGGACGCGGCTATAACTACACCTACAACTACAGCTGCGTCTACAGTGCAACACTGGCGACCAGTGTTGTTAAATGCCAGCATATGGTGAGCTGGTGGGCAGGAAGTAAGTAAGGAAAATATTAATTAAAAATACAACGAAGCAAAAAGGGAACAAACGCAGCAGTTGCAATATGAGTATAGGTGTGTGTGTAGGTGTGTGTGTGTAGGTGTGTGTGTGTATGTGGGTGTAAATAGGTGTGTGTGTGGGTGGCAGCAAAGTGAACTAGTGAGCAGGTTTTGTAGCGTAATGCGAGTTAATGGAAAACGACACACATAATGCAGAAGAAAAAGGCTCTGGAAAACAGTGCGAAAGAGACAGAGCGGAAATGTAAGAGAGAGAGAGAGAGGAAAGGGGAGCAGCTAGAGTTGCGAATGGTAAAAAGTTGCCTGGCACTAAGTAACCAACTAGCAGCAAAAACTCTTGCAATGAATGAATGTACATTGTTAGCTGTATTTAATTAAAACCCAGGCAAGCAGTCAGCACACACACACATACACACACACACCAAAGCACACTCGCACACACACACAGAGAGAACTCAGTGTGTATTCAGACTCCCACACATGAAGTTGCCTTGGCAATTTGATGAGAGTGTTAAAAATTAGATAAAATATGCATAAAAAAAAACGGAGTCTAAAGCCAAACGAGTTTCAACTTTCCTCAAAATTCCTTTGCTCAACTCTTTTTTTTTTGTTGTAGTTGTTGTTGGTTGGCTCCTCTTTTGCAGCCAAAAGTTCTAGTCTGTGATTCTCGCAGTCGTGAGACAATCAAAAACGCTGCCTCGCCAAATTGCGGGTTAGACGCACTAACGAGTAACTTAGTAACGAGTAACAAACAGTAACGAGTCGACGTGCAAACGCCCAAATCAGCAATGTGTGCATAGAGCAAACATCATAAAGAGTTCTTCTAATGTTAATCTCTTATCTACGCAAAAGAACTGAGTTTAGCAAACGTTAACTTATGATATTCCAATTGTTAAGTAGCTATAATATGTTTCATTCTTTTAAATATAGCAAAGATGAATCTTATAGTAGCTCTAAGACTTAATTTTGCAACTATTTTTCTGTTTGAAGAGAATGACAAAAATTAACAAATTCAAGCGCAAACCAAAAAAGTAATGAATTTATATATTTTATCGTAAATCTAAATAATTTAGATCTATAAGAATAACTTCTACTTAGTCTTAAAATTGCTTCAGATTATGCTTTTTTTGCGAATGCGACAAATTCATTTACACAATCAACTTAATGCCAGAATCTGTAAATTTTTCTTGTTAGTAATTCGATTATTAGTTTTCTATTTCTTCTTCTTTTATTTGTATAGCAAAATGTTTTACAAATATCTATAAAAGTAAGTTCAGCTGATATTCCATGTAAATATACTTTCTTTTTGATTTTCAATTATTTTATATAGTAAACAGTTAGAAAATAAATGATTGAATAAGTTTTATGTTGAAACATTAAACTAAAATTGTGCCTTTTGAATAAATTCAATAACTCTCTTCGCTTGGTTTAAACTTGTCGGTTGATGGTGTTTGAAATAAGCTGTGATGCACTGTATATGTATATGTTTTTTTTTTATAGGGTAACCTGCAGTCGAGTTGATCTGAGCAATGCAAACGCACGTTCGCTGTAAGACAACAGTGTTTCTCTTCACTCTCCCGCTCTGAGCTTCTTTCTTTCGCTCTATCGCTGTCTGTACGTGTTTTTGTCTCTCTATTGTCAGCTGAGTGGAGGAGTGTGTGCGATAGTGTGTAAGCGTGTGTGTGTGTTTGTGTGTGTGTGTGTGCATGTGTGTACCTATGTGTGTATGCTATTCAATGGCATGCCAAAAATGTGCGCTACTCACGTGGATGCTGTCGATTTATGTCATTTTAATGGAGACTCGCTTAGCAGGCGACACGAGATGCCTGCCAAGAGGACACCGAAAGAGCGAGAGCGAGAAAGAGGAGGAGAGATAGCACAGAGAAAGAGTGAGAGAGAAGGTCGGAGAGTGCGTTCAGCTTTTGCCTCGTATACTTGTATTTAATGTGCATTCCCCACGCCTTCTCTTTCTCCTCCTCCTCCTCCCCATCAATGTCGAGCAATTCTAATAAGCGCCAAAGACAGCAACAATAAAACGTGAAGCAAAAGAGACAGAGAGTCAGAGAGAGAGAGAAAGAGACCGACATAGACAGCAAACGAATTTGACAGTTTTGACAAAAGCGACACGAATAAAATCTGCAACATAAATAACTAATTTTTTACTTGTTTTTATTTTCTCTCTTTTTTTTCGGGTGACCGAAAATGTCACAGTCAACTCACACACACACACACACACACACACAGAAATCCATTCTCCCTTTCGGTATCCCTCTTTAATCTTTTATTACACGGGAGCAAAAAGCGTGAGAAATGAAATAAAATAAAATTGCATAATATTGCAAAATTGTTTGGAGCAAAAAAAAAAACACTCTGCGCTTAACTTTTAATGCATGTTCTTAATTATTTTTACCACAGCCCTATAAATATATATGAGTGCTACACATGCGATGCCAAAGCACAGCACAAAAAAAAAGATTACAACAACAAAAACTACGACAATAGATTCCATTTCAACATGCCGGAAACATTTTTCGCATTTACGAATTTTTTTCGCATTCGTGTATTTATAAACTGCGAGAGTATTATCCACAATTGGATATTACGGAATTTTGATGTAACCTCAACTTTTACTATAACTGTTTATTAGATGCAAAAATATGAAATGCAGCACAATTCGTTGCTTTGATTTCAAATTAAATAAATAATATACAATGAACTGAATTTTACTTGCAATGAGAGGTTTTCGTTACTCGCTACTCGCTAAAAAAAATACCTTAAAAGCCACTTAATTACAGGGTATTTGCAAACGTTTTTTTTAAGCCGCATTAAATGTTTCTCTCCATCGTTGATATTTGCCACACAATATTTATTTATTGCTACGATACGATTTTTTCAGTGTCAATGATGAGAGGTTCTCGTTACTCGCTACTCGTTGTTGTTGTTGTTGTTGTTGTTGCTGTTGATGCAGATGCTGAACAAATGTTTACTATATATAAATCAATTTAATTAAATGCTGTTAACGCTTTTTACTTCGCTGCATATTACATGGCAAAGCGACAAGTAACAAAAAACAACTTTGTGTGTGTGTGTATGTGTGTGTGTGACAGGTGTGCTTGACTTGCAGGTATGCTATATATAATTTTAATTACACATTTTGTAATTGAAATTAAGCATTTATCAAGTGGAATTCAAAGCTTTTCGGTTGGCAAATTTAAATTATTGCTCTATGCTCTAAACATATTTTTTTATTTATAAAAGTTATCAAGTTAAATTGAAAGCCTAAATTTTGATTTACAAAAGTTGGATTCCATTCAAATTAACACTGACTGCAAACGTCTTTGGCTTCTCTAAACTTATATTGAAAGATATTTCTATGTTTGAAGTAAAGTCAAATAAAGAAAATAAACAAGTAAGAAAGCTACATCTGCTAATCATTTAAAATAAAAGCAAATCACTGCGGTATTACTCTTAAAATATACTGAATTAATATACTAAAAAATACTAAAATAAACCGAATGATATTTTTTGTATATTGACATAGTATTGCATCCAAAATATACCATACCAGAATGCAAAATATACCGAATTTTTATTCAAAAATAAAGAGAGTGGTATTATATATTAAAAATGCCACATTAATATACCCTAAAAATACTAAAAATTTACCAGACTTTTTTGTTTGGTATATCGATATAGTACTATATTCAAAATATACCATAGAATATATCATAGCGGTATTACTCTTAAAATATACTGAATTAGTATACTAAAAAAATACTAAAATAAACCGAATCATATTTTTGGTAATTGATATAGAACACAAAATATACCGAACTTTTAATAAAAAATAAAAAGTACAGTATTAAATATGCCAAATTAATATACCCTAAATATACTTAAAATTTACCAAATGCTTTCTTGTTTGGTATATCGATGTAGTACTGTATTCAAAATAGACCATAGCATATAAAATATACCAGATTGTTGGCCCAAGAAACTAAGACTCGTATTTTTGGTATTCAAAAGTATATATTGAACAAGTTAGAAAGCTACAGTCGAGTGTGCTCGACTCTAATATACTGCAAAACTATACTGAATGGTATTTTTAGTATATTGATATACATTCCAAATATATCAGAGTATAAAACATACCAGATTGCTATTTCGTTATATGCAAAAGTATTTCTTAAATAACTTCTACAACTATTATCTTTAATTAAATCGTAACAAAATTTTTCAGGAATCATAAAAACTACAGTCTATAAAGAATCGGCTTCTTTAAACTTATATGTTTCAAGATACTTCTAAGTGAAATAAAGATAAATAGAAAAGTAAAAAAAGTTATGTGGTTGGCTCTAGATTAAGTTTAAACTATCTGAAATGCAAACTGTATCTGTAACTCTATCTGCTGGACTATCTGTATCTATATCTGTATCTTTTGCACTGTTTAAATTCGTCGCTTTACAAATTACAATTACACACACACACAAGTATTGAACTGTATCTGTATTTGTGTGTGTTTGTGCGTGTGAATAACTGCATTATATTGGCTTCCAGTGTCGATTTCAATTTGCGTGCTTTTAATTTAATGCATTTATTGACGCATTACGCATTTATTTATTGCATTATGCGAATGGCATTTTCCTCTCATTGATTTGAATTCGTTAATTCCCCCTTTTCCCCCCTTTCTCTTTTGCTCTTTTCGCCATTTTAGGTTGTTGTTGCTGTTGTTGTTTGATTTTACCAAAACACTAAACGTAATTTCCATTTAGACAAATTCAAATCAATTGCAACTGCGTTTGCACTTAACACCATTTAATATTATTTATTCATTTTCGATCCCTTGAAATTGCCATTTTTAATTGCCTACAGTGAAACCTACGTAAATATTCCATCAGCCAAAAGCTTACCACACAAAATGTCGAGTTGAGTTGATGTCGTGTTCACTCACCTGCAAATAAAAGAAATGAATGAGGTTTAGTTGTAAAATTCATAGCACGGTTTTGTAGCATTTTTATTTGACAATGAAAATTGGATTCGTGTTTCATTAAATTTATGAAAATTGCAAAGCATAAAATTAGCTAGAAAATCAAAATTTCATTTGCAATTGTTAAAAGATTGTAAATTTATTCATTGTATATTTGAAATTCATTTCAATTTGATAAATAAATTTAATGCTTGATTGTCAATCACAAGCAAAACAAAGTCAAGTTTCATAAATTAAATGAGAATCACAAAACAATAAATTGGATATAAAATAAAAATTTCATTTACAGATGCTTTGCAAGGAAAAAATCTGGATTTAAGATTTCTTTTGGATTTTAAAAAGAATGATGCCAAAGTAATAGTTTTAGGTTGAACAATTTTAAATCAAAATTTGTATGCTAAATTGGCATTTGAAGATTTAAAACATCTTATTTTAAGCTGAAAATCTCGATTCAAGAATGTTTTATTCTAGATTGACGAGAAATTTGCAAATCCGGATTTAGGAACTTTTCGATCTTAAAAAAAATTTAGTTCTTGTCGCTTAAAATGTTGAAGTTTCCTTTCTTTAAAAGTAGAATCTAATTTTTAGTTTTGTTGGCAAAAAGTTCGCAAATCATTTTTTCATGATTTAAGATGTTGCCTTGTTGCTTAAATTTAAAGACTTTCCCTTCTTGATTTTAGCATGTTTTTTCATTCCGTGTAAAAGATATTTCATTTGTTACATTTATTTCAATTCGATTATCCCATTTTTTAATTCTTGATTGTCAATCACAATTAGTTGAAAATGCAGTGTATAAAATTAGGAAAAAAATCGAAACTTAATTCACAATTGTTAAAAAATATTTCATTAGTTAAATTTATATTAATTTGATATTCGAATTCAATTATTGATTGTTACACACATTGATTGATCATTGATTGATTGATTGATCACAAGCAGAAACAAAGTTATGATTCATGATTTAATTTAGAATCACTAAGCAAAAAATTAGGCATAAAATCAACATTTAATTGACAAAGCCAAGAAGACATTTTTGGAATTAATTTCCATTTAATTCTTGATTGTCAATCACAAGTCGAGTTTTATGAGAATTACATAGCTACAAATTAGATATAAAATCAACATTTCATTTATAATGCTTAAAAGATATTTCATTTAATATAATTGTTGTATATATATTTTAATACCATTGTCAAATTTAATTCTCGATTGTCAATCACAAAGTCCTGCTCATCAATTTGTAATGCGACTAAGCTGAGTATGTATGTGTGTGTGTGTGTGTGTGTGTGTGTGTGTGTGTGTGTGTGTGTGTGTGTGTGTGTGTGTGTGTGTCAAGAGCTCAGCGCATATTTGTTTAACATTAACAGCAAACATTACAACTTCGAGAGAGTGTAATTCAATACGAGTATTTCTGCCGATGATGATTAAAACAGCATGGGTTTAAAAATTAATACGAATACCGCAAAATGAGGCTTGAGGGATTGTAAATAGAATTAAATGCATTGTGAAAGCGATTTACAAATGCGGTCAAACAATTGAGAGACGGAGAGAGAGAGAGAATATTGTTTAGCTTTTGTTTTGTGGCTCATTAAATGCATATTTCGAGTTTGATATGAAATAAATACTATATACATATATAAACATTTATCAAAGTTCAGTTCTAACCGTAATTAATTTGCGTGGGATTTTTTTTAGTTGTTGCATTTAATTAAACTTTGGGCAAGCGGCGCTTTATTAAATGGCATTAAAAGTGTTGCGGCCAGCGGCTTAGCAACATTTGCAATTGTCTGCCACTTAAGGAGGGAGAAGGGAGAGGGGGAAGGGGTAAGAGAGAAGGGGGGGTGAACCACTTGAACCGCATAATGCACAAAATTTAATTATGATATTAATTTAATTGAAAATGTATCACAATAGAGCAAACAACAACACGAGCAAGAGAGCGAAGCAAATATTAAACCTTTAAATATTAATAGCCAATAAATAAAGTAATAACCTATACAACCCGCAACAGCAACAACAACAGCAACAGCAACAACACCTCGCACCAACGCGTCCCTCATTCATATACAGAGAGTGGGAGAAATATATAAAAAAAAAAGTGTGGGAGATATTCGGGCCAAGATTGGCGCCGAAGGCCTTTTGGGGCCAGCCAAACCGAAAGAGGCTGTAAATAACGGTTTATGCAGCTGCCAGCCAAACGAGTAACAACAACAACAACAACACCAATAACAACAACAACAAACAGCAGTCAAAAAAGCGTGGCCAACAAAGAGACAAAAACAAATTTATTGCAACCGCAGAAATTAATTTAAATAACCTCTTTGCAACAACCTTGTTGCTGCCCGTTCGTTGTTATTGTTATTGTTGCGCTTGACAAAAATGTGAAAAACGAGCAGAGTCAATACACACACACACACACCAACACACACACACCACTCGAGGTGACTTGGGCGCCAGCCGAAGAACCTTGCCAACAACATCCTCGAAGCAACGCGTAGATAAGCCACAGTTGGCAGCCCCGCGTCTTTTGCTGCCTGCCAAACTTCAGCACAAAAGTTTCATCGAGTATAGCGAGCAGTATTTTTATACCCGCTACCCATAGGGTAGAAGGGTATTATAACTTTGTGCCGGCAGGAAATGTATATAACAGGTAGAAGGAGGCATCTCCGACCCTATAAAGTATATATATTCTTGATCAGCGTCAACAGCCGAGACGATCTAGCCATGTCCGTCTGGCTGTCTGTCCGTATGAACACCTAGATCTCAGAGACTATAAGAGATAGAGCTATAATTTTTCTTCGACAGCATTTGTTATGTTTGCACGCAGATCAAGTTTGTTTCAAATGTTTGCCACGCCCACTTCCGCCCCCACAAATTAACAAAAATCGAATAACAAGTGTAGTTTTAAAGCTAGAGTTGCGAATTTTGGTATATACAATAATCACTATAGTAGTTATGATTCCTGAAAATTTGGTTGCAATCAGATTGCGATTGTGGAAGTTATTAAAGAAATACTTTTGTATGGGCAAAAACGCCTACTTACTAGGGCTCTTAGTTGCTTTGGCTAACAATCTGGTATATTGTGCCGTCTATGGTATATTGTGAATGCGGTACTATATCGATATACCAAACATACCATTTGGTATATTTTTAGTATTTTTTTTAGTATTTTCGGTATATTTTGAAAATGATACCGCAATATTTTGCCTTTATTCAAAATGGGTAGCGGGTATCTCACAGTCGAGCACACTCGACTGTAACTTTCTTACTTGTTTTTTGTTTTGTATTTTTCGAGGCGTATTGGGAATCGGTCATAAATTAAACACGTATAAAACATAAATAATACAAAATTATGGCCCAAGCAAGTGGCCAGCACTGAGGTAGCAAGTGGACAGCGCCAGATAAACCGCAGCAACACACACACACAGCTTGCAATATCGCCAAGGAAATAGCTCAAGTGCAGTGCAAGTGACGATTTTCCACATCCAGGGAGTTAAGTGCGCTTAACTCTACTTAGCAGAAAGTTCAGTATTTTATTATACTGCATAAAGTTGGTGCAACTTTCGAGTACAAGAATGTTTCGGAATTTCATCGACTTCTGATAGCTAGTTGCAAACAAATCTATTTGCAATTCAATAGATATTCTTTAAATGAATTTGTTCTGAACATATGAAGTATACGCAATATACAGCATATATTAATATACCAAATATAACAGTTGGTATCATTATACCAGTATATATGGAATGAAATAGTCTATCAAGAATATCGAATATAACAGTTGGTATATTTATGTATTTTTCAGTATATTAATATAAACGTTGGCATAATTTGGAATTTGTTTATAATAATTAGTAAATCAAGTACGTATACTTTAAATTGAATATATATTATGTATACTTAATATGAAAAATACAAGGCGCAATTGTTGTATTCAACATATATTACGTATACTTTACATACAAATTACATTGCGTAGTAATTTGTATGTAAAGTATACGTAATATATGTTGAATACAACAATTGCGCCTTGTATTTTTCATATTAAGTATACATAAAATATATTCAATATAAAGTATACGTAGTATATTTTGAATATAAAGCAGTATATTTTATATATAAAGTATACGTAGTACATTTTGTATATAAAGTGTAGGTAGAGAATTTGTATATAAAGTATACGTAATATATATTCAATATAAAGTATATGCAGTATATTTTATATATAAAGTATACGTAGTATATTTTGTATATAAAGTATATGCCGTATATTTTATATATAAAGTATACGTAGTATATATTGCATATAAAATGTAGGCAGAGAATTTGTATATAAAGTATACGTAGTATATTTTGTATATAAAGTATACTTAGAATATTTTCAATATAAAGTATACAGAGTATATTTTATATATAAAGTATATTTCATATATAAAGCATATGTTAAGAAGTATGTCTAGTATATTTCATATATATTAAATATACGCAACATAGTTTGCACATTAAGTATACGCAACATATTTGTACATTAAGTATACATCGCTCAGGTTTAATGCAATTAAAATGAAATTCGTTTTTCGAATCTAACCATTTGTTTTCATTAGCGTAATTAAATACGTGAGAAAAAATGAGGAAAAGCAAAAAAAAGAAACTTTTAATGCAAAATGCATTTCAAGCTCCAAAAAAGATAAATAAAGTTGATGACTTTAAATAAATATGCGATTTAATTTGCTTGAGGAAACATCAGATATAATATTTACAATTTGTAACCAAATGTAAGTGTTAAATGTTTAATTCCGTTCAATTTGATAAATCCAAATGCTCTCAACAGCAACTCAAGAACTATACGAACTATAAAGAAACATTGAACAGCTTTCCCAATTAGTGGCAAATAATGTGTTAAGCTAATAGTTACCCAAATATAGATTTGCTTAAAATATGTGCTTAAATTTGTGTAGCATACTTTTTTGGGCAATCAATATACTTGTAGTCAAGGCATTAGCATAAGCGCTTTTCTCTTAGCACCTTGCTCGTTGTTTTTGATTTGACAGCCGCTATAAGCATTTCGCTTGATCTAGGCAACAAACATAAATAAATAGCTAGAGGGCATTTTCGTCGTGTGTTGTGTGTATTCATAAGCATAAGTGTACACGGAACTCAGGGGCAAATCTGTTGTCTTAACGCATAATAAATCAGCCGCAAATTTCAATGGACACCTCGCTCTGAAGACTTTTCGCTATTGAGTTGTATTCAGATTCATGAGAAGCTGAGTAGAGCGAAAGATAGAGAGAGGAAATCAAATATGCTACACTTCAGCTGCCACTCAGGCAATGCCTCAATCAATCAATCAAAGCCAAGCAGCTGCCGTCAGTTGTCCTCAGAAGCGTCCCACTCTTTCTATATATATATATATATTCTAGTATACTTTAGCGAAATTGTTTGGCAAGTGTTGCCAGAGCTTTTTGGCGTTGCGCTCTCAATGTTGTTTGGCTAATTAAATACGCTCATAAATTCAAAAGCCGTTGCTGCTGCTTTGTCTGCTGCCTTGGCTCCTCCTCCTACATCATCTGCTTCTTCTTGTGTCCCTGGGCCATGTCCTTATTCTTGTTGTTGTCGACAGTCTTTGGCGTCATTTGAGACCAGGGAGAAAGGCCAAAGCCAAACGGTTTCGCATTTCTTCTTCACGTCTTGAGTAAATCGGCTCAAGCCTAGACGAATGCGGTTGCTCTTGGCTCTCGATGTCGATGTCGATGCCGATGCTGATGACGATTCCGACTTTGACTTGTTCTTCAAATCGCTTTTCAATGCAAAGTGCTTTTGTGTTGCTGCCACAATGCGCTTTCAACTCGCTTCGCTTCTGCCTCTCTCTCTCTTCTTTCCTTTCTTTTTTTTTTTTTGTATGCGCCACTTTGGTATTTTGTTATTTGGTATTTTTCTATTGGGAGCTTATGGATCCGCTTTGGGTACGCGTTCGTTGATACTTAGACTCAACAATTGTTTGCCCAAACGCCTTACAAAATACCCTGCAACAATTAAGCAAGTGTTGCTCGATTGTTAAGATGCCTTTTCAAGGGGAAATCATAATAAAAATTTCGTTCTTTCTCTTAGACTTTTTTGATTTATAATGCCTGGCGATTAGGTTCCTTTATGCGAGTAAAGTAAAGTCCATTCAGTAGTTTTGTCTTGGCCATAAATTGATTTCTATTGCAATTGCAAAAGTTTTTGCCCAGCACAAAGAATATAAAAAAAGGAGTAGATGGAGTGGAGGATGCTTTGGCATAGTTGGAAGGAAGGAATCAACTGTCAACTCAGCTGGACAACTGCTATGAAACTGGCGAGTTTTGAGTTTTGAAGAGCTGCCCATTAAATTGAACTTGGAGAGCTACAATTTGATATCAACTGCTTTTTACTCTACGCTACCAAGTTGGCAGTTCGCTTTTCGCAGTTGGCAGTTTTCCTCCTCCTCCCTTCTTCTTTCAAGTTTTTAGCTTTTAGTTTTTAGTTCTCAGTGTGTTTTTTTTTTGGGTTTTACAGACCGCAAATTTAATATTTTTGCAACATCTCGCAAAAGTTTTGTAGCGAATGGAAGCAACGAGTGTTGTGGTGGCTGTGATCGAGGGTGTAAGGAGGGTTGTAGGGGAGTTTGGCGAGCTTTCAGCCCTGGCAGCTGGCAGCTGGGTGATGGTGGTCAGGTCGCAAAGTCTCTCACAAGTCCACTTGACACTAATAACAGATTTTGCGGTTGCTCCAAAAGTTGTGTAAACACAGCAGCAACAACAACGAGAATGAGAACTTGGCTCGCTTGGCAACACAAGTTCAGTACTTTAAGCCCCTTTCCCCAACGTTTCGTTCGCTTCGTTCGCTCTTCTCATTTGTGGCTACTGTGGAGACTGTCCATCAAAGGGTTAAGTGGCTTGCGGCAGCTGGCCGAGTGGCAAGTGGCGAGTGACCAACAGCAACAGCAACAGCAACCGTTTGTGCAACACGATGCAACCTGCAACCTGCAACCAGCAACTTGCAAAGTTTTTTTTTGCCAAGCACATTCACTACTTAAGTATATTGATTCATCTATAATTTGCAGCATCAATCACTCAATCAGTCAGTCAAGCAAATCCATCAATCAACACAACACAACAAAAGTCGCTTAAAAGCCATCAACACTTTGTGCAGTTATAAAGCGCCTAAGCTGTTTGCTATGAAACTTTTGGCTCCACAGCTAAACAAAAGCTGCTTGCCACCAGAAACGAGAAGACAAAGAGAACGAAAAAGTTGTAAATTTACAAGTCGAAATACGCTTTTAAAATGTATTTCTTTTAGCTTCTATTGTAAGCAATGTGAAGAAGAGCAAAAAAATTACGTATACGCAAAGTATAAAAACTGTATTAAAATTTACTATCCAGCGGCATAATAATCTGTTTATATACTGGCAAAAAATAAATCGAAATATTACGTATACGAGCTGTGAAACATTTTCATGTAAATATTACGTATACGATGCAACTAAAATACTCCCAAACTGATCTATTAATATTGCTGTCTATAAAATGGAAACGAAATTACAAATTTCATAGTATTAAATTGTTGTTACACTTTTCCAGCATATTAATCCCAGAACTTTGTTGCTTGTTATAAACTAAGTTTCATTTTTTTTTTGCAAAGCTGCAACACAATTGCTTTTCATTTAAATATAAATTTGGTTTTAGTTTTTCGGTTTGACTTGAAATTTTGTTGTCGAAAATCAATTGAAGCCACGACGTTATTGTGGTCGACGGGGGGAGCGAAGTGAGGGCGAAGTGAAAAGTTTTTTGGGGCCACGAAGCCGCCGGGCTGACCCATAAGTTAAGCAGCTTTACGACGGACCGAGCAAACAGATAAAAGATGATAAAAGTGGGCAATATTTATGCCACAGAGAGAGAGAGGTCGCTAAACAACAGCGTTTGCAGCTTTGAAGGAGGGTCGAAGTAGCTCCTCAATACTCGTACAAATGCGTGGAAAATAGGGAAAATAGGGAAAATGTTCTTTCGGGGCAAAACTTTATCCATTGACCTTGGGCGCAACGCTTTTTATATGCGGCTGCTCGTTGCATATAAAAAAAAAAGAAACGAAAATCTCGGCAAATCTTTGGGCCGCTTTTCCATTCACACATAGTGAAAAGCGTTCGCTTTCCTTCCCTTTCCCCTTCCCTCGCTCTTTGTGTTGTAAATGAAAATGGGAAAAATGCGAATGGTTTATAAATTGTACACGCACGAAAAATAAGCGATGTCATTGGCGGCATAATTCAAAATGGGGACCAACTTATGCATAGAGAGTCCGACCCTCTTTGGCAACCGGGAGGGGAACTTGAGGTCCTAGAGGTGCGGGGTGTGTCGAGGGGGTGTACGGGGTGTGAGGCTGTGTCTATAATTCATATGCGCTGTTGTCCCCGGGATCCTCTCACAAAAAACTGCTAAATTATTTTTTTATTGCCTGCAAAGCACCCGAGTGGCTGACACACAAACACGCCGCCCCCCCTCTCTCTCTCTCTTTCCACCCCTCCCTCTATTGCTGATAACGTAGGGGCACAGAGGGAAGGAGGGGGAAGTGTGAGAATGAGGTTTTGCCTGCAATGACAGTTAGCGCGAACAAAGTGAAAAGTATTGCCAACGGCCACCAAGTTTTGTGGCACACACTTACACACACTAACACACACACACACACACAACACCCACGCATCTCTATTCCGTACTCCACTCACTCCTCTCCCTCTCTCTCTCTCTCTGTACGTTGTCTTAAACAAAGCACTTGAAGTAAAACTTTCGCTGGCTTTTGTCGCTTTTGTCTTTACTCAACTTTGGCGCGTTGCAGTTGCCAACTGCAGTTCTAATAACAAGTTCGCTCGCTGCTCGACTCGCGGCATGCACGACTTGCACATACCCTGTACATGTTTTACACACACTTGTTTATGCTCTCTTAGTCTATTTCTCTATTTCTCTACACTTCGTAAATGTTTCACAGGCTTAGTTACTAATGTTTGCTTATTTTTTATTCTTTCTTTATTCTTTTATCCTAGCTCGCTTAGTCTATTATATTTATCTATTCTTTATCCATAGTGTGCTTTAGCTCTTCTTAAAGAGCTTCTTTTTTGTTTTGCGCATTTGTTCTTCAACGTTTCTTCTCAATACTTTTTTACTGCTTTTTTTACTTTCTTTAATCTACGTTACTCAAAAATGTATGCCCAAGCTTGAATCTTTTCTCTGTTCATATTTCTCTCCACTTCGTAAACGTTTCACTGGCTGCTTGTAGCTTCTTTGTCTTTTTTATCTATGATATTTTAAGTATTTGAATAATGTTATTTAAATAGACACAAGTCTACGTTTGAGTTTTGGCTTTATCGCCGTTTTTCTCCACTTTGTAAACGTTTCACTGACTGCTGTTACATCTTCTTTGCTTCCTTTATCATTTCTTATTCTCTCATACTCTGCTTTTTCTCTATTTTTCTTATTGCCTACTTTTACCGTTCTTCTTAAACGTTTTTCGAGCCGCTCTTTTAGTCTTTATACTTACTACCTTATTCTCAGTGTTCTCTTTCTTTTTGCCTACTTTTAGCTCTCTTCTTACACGTTTTTCGACACACTATCTTTGTCTTTATCTCCATATTCTCAGCTTTTTTTTTATTTTTGCCTACTTTTAGCTCTCTTCTTAAACGTTCTTCGGCCTGCTGACACTTTTGCTCTGCAACGTTACAGGGTATTTAAAATAATACGAAACTTGGGCTCAATGCAAACATCATCATCTGGGCATTATAATACTCTCGCTGTCGTCTCAACAAATGTGTGTGTAAGTGTGTTTGTGTGTGTGGGTGTGTGTGTTTGTGTGTGTGTATG
Source organism: Drosophila kepulauana (assembly GCA_023558455.1). Taxonomy (NCBI): domain Eukaryota; kingdom Metazoa; phylum Arthropoda; class Insecta; order Diptera; family Drosophilidae; genus Drosophila; species Drosophila kepulauana. The sequence continues at coordinate 31,874,109 of CM042371.1, forward strand.
TGTGTGTGTGTGTGTAGGTGTAAGTGTGCACTTTTATAGCAACCTGGTTTGCGGGGAGCAGCTACACAAAAAGTAGAAGAAAAGAAAACGCGAAAAAGTTTTGCTCCTGTTGTTGTTTTTGTTGCAAGTACAGTTGCAGTGGCAAGTTGTAAGTTTGGTGAGGGGTAGAAAGGGGAAGAGGTGGAGGAGGATGAGTTACTTAATTTGCTTGTTTGCGGTTTTATATGGCGCCACGTTGTGAGCTTGACATGCGATGCAACCAGCTACTAGCGACTACAACAACAACAACAATCAGCCGGACTAGGCGACAAAATATTATCACTTGGACCGCTGGGTGGCAACCCTGGCACAAATGCGGCTTACGCTGAGCCTTGCACTCAACGAATGGCACAAAGAGAAGACGAGGAAAAGGAAAAGAAGAGGAGAATGGAGGAGAGGAAGAGCGTGCCATGACAGGGCCTTGTCTGCTAAGCGGATTTATGTCTTAGGCGCATACTTCTATTTACCATTCGGCATTTACCACTTGCCACTTGCCACTTGCCACTCGGCCACTGACAATGACCAAACGCAAAGCTGGCAGTGTTGGAGAGAAGGGGGATTTATTTGAAGTTTCAGCGCATTTGTGCTAATGCGCTAAGCTCCATTTCGATTGTTGATGCTTTGATTGTTGATACGCCGCTGCTGCTGCTGCCGAAGGGTAAACACACCCAAAAAATACAGACAAACAGACAGACGGACAGACAGACAGACAGACAGACAGACAGATAGTCGGGCGGGCAGCCAACGAAACGAACAAAGTCTACCTTTTGCATCATAACAGGCCGGAAATCGCTTTGGCCATTATCGAAGCTTAGCGCAGCGCAGCAAAGCGAACAAACGAGCGAACGAGGTGGGGGAGGTAAGGAGGTGGGGTAGAAAGTAGGCGAGAAAAGGCGGCAAAGCTGCGACTGCAAAGCCGCAGATAATATTATTTTTGGTTCATTGTTCGCCGCTGTGGGCAAAGCATTTGAATAAAACTATAGCAGAGCACTCGCCGTCATCAGGTCGATGGTGTGAGAAGCGCTGAGAAAGGCGGCGCATATTAATAACGAGTAAGAAAGCTATAGGCAAGTGTGCTCGACTGTGAGATACCCGCTACCCAAAAATACTAACAAGTAGGAGAGACAAGCGTTCCTAATTGTTCATAAAAACAAAGCAGTGCAGTATTTCTTTCGAAAATATACCAAATATAAAGCGAAAATACTGACAAGTAAGAATACAAATACTAACCCAATTTAAATAAGAGCAATATTCGAAAATATACCAAATATACCGCGAAAACATTGACAAGTAAGAATACAAATACTAACCCAATTTAAATAAGAGCAATATAATGTGTATTTATTCAAAAATATACCAACTATACCGCAAAAATACTAACAAGTAAGAAAAATACCCGCTACCCAATTTTGAATAAAGGCAAATTAGTGCGCAAAAATACTAATAATAAACCAAAAACTGTATTTGGTATATTAATATAATAATACATTTAAAATATAGAGTGGAAAATATACTTGAATATACCAGACAACTTAAAAATATACCAGATAACTTTTCAAATTTTTATCCGATCTCAGTCAAATAACAGAGGAACCAGAAATATTATACTCGTAGTTATTTTTGTCTGTACCAAAATTCGCAACTCTAGTTTCAAGGTTGTTATTCAATGATGTGATAGATTTGCCATGGCGGAAGTGGGCGTGGCAGAAATTTTAAACAAACTTGACTGCGTGTAAATATAACAAATGCTGTCGAAAAAAAATTATAGCTCTATCTCTTATAGTCTCTGAGATCTAGTTGTTCATACGGATGGACAGACACGCAGACGGACAGACGGACGAACAGAGGGACATGGTTAGATCTTCTCGGATTCTGTTGATATATATATACAGATACTTTATGGGTTTGGAGATGAGTTCTTCTGATTATTACATACATTTTCCTGTTATAATACCCTTCTACTCTCAAAGACACGGGTATAACAAGCAGAAGCATAGAGTGCAACAAAGCGGCATGAGTGTGTTTGTTTGTTTGTAGTTCTTGGTGTTATTTGCCAGCTGCGATAAATGTATGCCCATCAATTTAGACTGGCGACTGGAGAAAAAGGCAGACCGCAGACAAATGAAACAGCTTGCAGGATACCCACATCAAGCGTCATTCATAGAAGCTGACCGCAAAAATAACAACAACAGTTAACATATGTGCATTACAGTTATTACAGTTTGCTGGGCAGAAAGAGAGATTGAACTGCACGTTGCATATGGCAAAGGTATTTGTCTATGTATATTGATGTCAGGCTTGATGCGCCAATTATTGATAACGATCCAACTTGTTTTCGCATTTTGTAATTAGTGGCTGGGAACTGACATCATGAATGCTTGTGTTTTGCTAGGGCAAAAAGCTAAAGCTAAAGCTAAAGGATTTTGCCTGCCACTATCATTCAAAAACGGGTGCGTAAATGAGAAAATTCCTTTTTGAAGTTGACTCGACAACGCGTTACGCTGTAGCATACGCTTAAGGTAAGCTCTGTCGTCTGGTCATGGCTTTTTGGGGATTTCCATGATTTGCAGGGTATCAAAAGCAAAAACTCGCATCGTAAACCTATTCAGTGTGGTCCATCATCCTGTCCCCTCTTTCCACCTCTTCCACCGCTTTTGGCAGTCAAGCTCAAGCTCCATTGAATGCTCAGCATTTTTCATAAACAAACAACCGAGCACCCGAGTGACTTTGCTTTTGAATGCGCCCTCTTTTGAACTGTCAGTCGCCAGTTCACAGTCGTCAGTTGGCAGTTGGCAGTTAGCAGTTTTTCCATTCGTCATGGCATATTAGTTATAAAGTTTTTCGGTATCCAGCAGCAGACGCTCGAGGAAGTTTGTCGCTTTTGTAAAAGGGGCATCATCGCAGGTATTCAAATACACACACTCAGGGACAAGCTGTATGCTGGTAGTATTAGTACTTTCTGCCATCCCTAGAGGGCGCTACTGTTGTACATAGTTGTACCTCCTCTTTTTGAGCTTTTCACTAACAAGATAAATCATTAGGTTCGCCTGTAACTCAATTTAACTGCTGTCAATTGAATGGAGTTGTGTGTCTGTGTATTCATTGCAGTTGACTTTGCTTTCGCTTTGTTTGCTAGTATTTTGTTCTGTTTTGTATGTTGTTGTCATAATCGATTTCCAATTTGTTCTACATTTGACAGATTTGTCATGTTTTCATATTGTCTTGTCTCTCTCCCTTTGCTTAGGATTTCTGCACAGCTTATGCTTGTCCTTCGCCCGAACATTCAAACTCCCAAAGGGCAAACAGAAATAAAAATAAGGGAAAACAACTCGTTGCTAGTTGAAAGTGTTCGACTCGAGGGTTATCCCCATGTTCAACTAATGAAAATTAATCGATAGCTATTTGTCTCCCATTGCCAAATGTATAACAACAATATGGTAATTTGTTAAGCAGTCGCTGCGAGATTAATGTGAACCAAAAAAAGACCTGCATTTTCTTTTTTATTTTGTAGCACATTAATTTTGATTTGCAATTTTACTCATGCATTAAGACAATTGTTTTCAGTCTCCCTCTGAACACAGATAGATTTTATATTTCTTTTTGCTGTCATAAGCATTTAGTTTCTATGCATTTAGTGATCAGCTCGCGACGATTTGTGGCAACGATTTCGAGCATTCATTCATAAGTATGGGCCATAAACATTTAAGGGCCCTGCGGCTACCGTTAGGTGGCTCTTCATTTTTATGGCATACTTGCATCTATTAAGGATGCCCACAGACACACTCACAACAACAACAACAGCGAGTGAAGAGAATACTTCAGCTAACACGTACAATGGCCGTAAATAGAGTCGTCATTTGGCTGATTACACAGCACAGTACACAGAATACAAGTCGCAAGAACCCAACTTCCACATTCAGTGTGCTGACCCTTCCCTTTCCTCGACTGAGGAATTTTCCTGCGTCCGACCCAATCGCCATCAAGCTAAATGCAATGAAATGTTAAAGCTTAATATTCTCCATCTTCTTTGCACTAATGAAATGCATTTACGTCAAATCAGCGAACAAACCGCAACCCTCTCTCTCTCTCACTCTCACTCTCTCTTTTCCCGTTGTATACTCAATTCCCAAAGATGTGTGTGTGTGTGTGTGTGTAAACGCAAGAAAAACGCCAAAACCCATTGGGAAACCAATAAAAGTGTAAAGCAACAAGACAAAAATATATATGTAAGTGTGTATGGGTGTGTGTGTGTGTGTGTGTGTGTGTGTATAAAAAAGAAGAAATGTTCATAAAAAACGAACGAAAAAGAAAAAAACTACAAGGCAAAAGACGAAACAGAAAATCATAAAAACGATATGAAATTTATGCGCATATTTCATTTCCTTTGGCTTTGCCTTTTGCAATGCGCGCTTCCTTCTTCTTCTTCTGCTGCTTCTTCTGCTTCTTCTTCTTTTGCAGCATTCGCCCAAAGGTGAGGTTGAGCACCCACAAAGGGGCGGAGGGTGTGACAGTAGTAGGTCTAGAGAAGAAGCATCTTGAGAGCAACGTTTTTGCTGTTTTGTCGTTTCTTTCGACGCTTTATTTGAAATTTTCTGCCAGATTTCATTCCCCGCTCATCGATACATATGCAAGAGTGTGTGTACTTATATATGCATTTAGTGGAAAGCAGAGCGAGGGCGGGGGGCGAGGTACAACTTTAGTTTTTGCACTCGTTTTCTCAACATTTGTTTGCCGGAATCATCGGAACTGAAGCAATTCGAGCATTACGCTTAATGTGCTGGCTTTTTTTTTTGCGTTTCGAGATGAGCACGTGATGCGATTACACTCACGAAAGAGCACACGGAAATTGCAAATCTTAAGAGCCTGTGTGCACATCCTCTTTCAACCTCAATATCAACATGATGAAGCGGCGCAATTATGACCAAATTTTTGTTTCTTTTTATACATTTAAATATAAAATTATCACATATGCAATATATAATTTAAAATGTACCTAGATTACATATTCAGCTATCAAAACTCATGTGATTTACTTTTGGCGCCCAACGTGCGGATCGGGCCCGCAAAAAATTGGCCAAATTTAGTTTGTATTTATACTTGGATATATAAAACTATCATTTATGCGGAATAAAATTTAAAATGTACCCAGATTTGGTGTTCAGCTGTCAAAGCTCATGTGATTTACTTTTGGCGCCCAACGTGCGAGTGGGGCCCGCAAAAAAATGGCCAAATTTAGTTTGTATTTATACTTTGAAATATAAAGCTATCATATATGCGGAACATAGTTCTTGGATTTACTTTTGGCGCCCAACGTGTGGGTGGATCCACAAAAAAATGGCCAAATTTTTGTTTCTTTTTATACATTTAAATATAAAAATATCACATATGCCTTATATAATTTAAAATGTAGCTAGATTTGGTGTTCAGCTGTCAAAACTCATGTGATTTACTTTTGGCGCCCAACATGCGGGTGGGGGAGTACTGCTGAGATTAAGCATATCATGCTGTACATTTGATTGATTTAGGCTACCTTCCTCGCATATATGTTACAGTACACACACACAACAACATATATTTTGGCATGTGGTTTACCCAAACCTAAGTTGACTTGACTTGACTTGACTTGACTTCGAATTTGCCTTGTGGTGATGGTTGAAAGATGGCTTAGGAAATGGAGATGGAATTGAGTGATGGGAAGCGTGAGGAGCTTCAAGCTCTAACCTTTTGCGCGCTCGCTATCAATATATTGATTTAGCTTTCAATATTGCTCTCCCTCCTGCTGCCTGCTTTTATTTTAAGACTGTCTCGCTAGTAGTACATTTTGTGTGCAGGCAAAAACGTGGCATTGCAGTTTATGCCGTTAACGTCGTAAAATGTTTGTGTGTAGCTCCGCATAGATATGGTCACGCCCACACACAAACACACACACACAGACAGAGTACACTCGCTTTCACAAAAGCCTTTGCACAGCTGCTGCAGTTAGAGCGAGTAAATTTTACGTTTATGCGGCACTAACAATAACCCGACCTGACCATCGACCACGCAGCCAAGCAGCCAGTCAGGCATCGAGGCTGGCGCCATCTACAGTTCGAGCTCCAATTTCAGCTGGTATATAGGAGTATGTACATATATATGACCCGAGCCTTGTGAGACTGTTTAACTTATTAAATTAGATTGCCTGTGGTGCTGCGGCTAGAAGAAACACACAACCCAACATTAAGGCATCAAATTGCTGCCATATATAAAGCGCGATTTACTGAGAAGCAACAACAACAACAGCAAGACGAACTTTGCGTGTGTTGTGTGTGGGGCACATTATCAAAAAATCGCAAAGAAAAGAATGAAAAAAGCAAAAAAAAATACGTTGGCTAATTTCAACTTGGCACCCAAGGTGCGGAGAAGGAAGAGGAAATGGAAGTGGAAGAGGAGGCATTCCAGCAAGCAGAAGTATGCAATAATTTACGCCACAATAACGCATAAATCTGTCAAAGTTGCTTAAAAATTAAATAAAGATAAATAAAATTCACGACAAAGACGCGTTCAAGCGCATCAAAATGATGAGAACGAGGCGAGAAGCGAGAGGCGAGAAGAGAAGCGCATTGGAAACTCGAAACTGTCGAAAAGAAGCGACAACCAGAGGGGGGAAGATGACAGGGGGGTTGGGGCAATGCGTGAACAAAATAAACAAATAAAACCAAAAGTGTGCAAAGTAAATACAACAACAAAAGCAGAGCTAAAAGAGAGAAGAGACGATGAGCACAGACAATAGAAATATATGCGTAGTCATAAAAAATTTAATTTTATTTGCCGCTTTCTTCTCTTCACTTCCCTCATTCTTTTCGTATTTTTTTTTTTTTTTTTGCTCTCGCCGTAAACAAATTTAATTATTTGCCGTTAATTGTTTTCTTCTCTCTTTTGTTGTTATTTTTAAGCGTTTTTATGAATGGAATGAAGAGACTCCTCTCAATCCTCATTTCTCATTCCCCCAGTCGTCAGCTCATCAAATTGTCTAATTTGTGTTGATTTAAATAGTCGTCGTCGTCGTCGTCGACGTCGTTGGGTGAGGGCTATAAAAATGATGCCGCCAACAGTTTACTTTTTTTATAGGCCATATTTTTGAGTTCTGGCTTTCATCGTTCGAATGGCGATTCGCAGAACCAAACCAAACACACACAACCCTGAAAACTGGAAACTGAAAACCAAAAACCGAAAGAGTTGCGGACCATAAACAACTTTATTGTCATCCCAAAAGAGTTTGCCACAACTTGTGTGGTAAATAACACAAATATTATTGACAAAAATCCACAACGGAAATATCGCAAGTATTTCTCATGGGAAATTGAATTGAATTTGAAGATGATTCATCTTCAAGAGTTTGCAAGCGTTTACTTAGGAAAGTGTTTGCTCAACTTATTTTTTGCTAATTATAGAAATTTAACAGATTTTATAAAGTCTTTTTTATCATCACTTGAAGTGGAATGAGAAACGATTTAAGAAACTATAAAAATAGGGAATGAAATCCCTTAACTAATTTAAGAGATTTTATAAATATTTTTTAAGATTACTTGAAGTGAAATGAGAATATCTTTAAGAAACTACAAAAATATAGAATCTTAAATGTGGTAATTTATGAAATTTATGAGATTTTAGAAAGATGTTTAAAGATTACTTAAAGAGTAATAAGAATCGATTTAAGAAACTTCAAAAATAGGGATTTCATTTAAAAAATTAAAGAGATTTTATAAATATTTTTTTAATATTACCTAAAGTAGAAGTATATTCTATTTAAGAAACTATAAGAATATGGAATGTTCAATCTTGTACCTTAAGATATGTGAGGGATTTTATATACATTTTTTAATTCTTTAATGGGAATGTGAATCGATTTTAGAAATTTCATAAAGATTTTTTAATATTACTTAAAGAGTAATGAGAATCGATTTAAGAAACTATTAAAATAGAGAATCTTCAATCTTGTAACTTTAGAAATTTAAGAGATTTTATAAAGATTTTTTTTTATTTTGAGAATCGATTCAAGAAAGTATAAAAATAAGGAATCTTAAATCTTGTAATTTAAGCAAATTAAATGCTAGAAATTTGTAATTGTCTGTAGAACTTTTATTTCCCTGCTAGAAGTAAATGTCTCTCATTATTGTCTTCAAAAATGTGCAAGAGCATCGTTTTTAAATACTTTGTTTTTTTCCTTCGGTACTTGCTGCAGATAAATTGTCTCCCTACTTTGCTGCCCTTTATTGATGTCTCGCTGAGTTTTGCCAACTTCTTTGTCCGTCGTTACTCTGATGCTGACAACTCGACTGTGCTTTGTTTAAGTTCGTGCAACTTCAATTAAATTCATTCCATTTTTTTGTTCGCTGTATAATTATTTGGTTGAGCAACAACAACTAAAATAAATAGAAAGTTTTTGACCGAATAAAAAAAAAAAGCAAACGACAAGCAGAAGCCAAATCAAAATCAGAATCCGAATCCGAATCAGAGCAAAAAATTACGTGAAAAAGAAGCCAACAACATCAAGGCCAACCAAAAAAAAAAAAAAAGAACTCAAAGTCTGCCTCAGGGCCAATGTCGTGTCCAGTTCAGGCACGAGTCCTATGAAAGTTCCTCATCCTCATGCTCTTCTGGTGCCACCAACTAATTAGTTTTGCATTTTTAACTACCGCACAGTGTGCCCAACGGGGCAGACTTTTTTTTCTTTCTTTATTTTAGGAGGCAGGTTTAGGCTACGCACGCATGCGGCACATAAAAATTCAGCAGAAGAACAACTTTGAGAGGAGCAAGGAGCAGAGAATGAATGAAAGAACCGCTAAGAGCGTGCTGTCAATCAAATGACCAGACAGTGCTGTGCAAAAGTATGCGTACAAGCAGAAACTAAAACACAAACACGGCAACTCTCAAACTCTCACAGTCAAACTTCGCTACAACGCATCACCATTGGGACATTGCAAATGAATTATTAAATATTTATGGTTCTCATTCCATTCGTCAAAAAAACAAAAAAGCGAAAAAAATCTGAGATTTATTTGAGTTCAAGTCAAGTTCAGATGTTAAATCAAATGATGGCGAGGCAAAAGAAAGAACTGCGACTTTCTTAAAGCAACTAAATTGAAGAGTCTTAAATAATTTCCCAATTTATTGGTCTTTTGAATAAGGCGTAATAATTTAAATTGATTGATGGCAATAATTCAACTTATAAAATTTGTTTACTAAATAACAAATTTGGGAATAATGAATAAAAAATATAACAAGTAAATAAAATAATAATAGTTGAAATAAATAAGACAATAGTAATAAATAAATGCATACAAAAATGTAATAACAACAAGTATAAAAGCTATATTCGAGTGTGCTCACTCTTCATTTTCAATAAAAACAAAATACAAGAATTAAAATAGAATATACCAGAAAAGAATATACCAAATTATACCAGATTGTTTCCCAAAGTATCTTAGAATGATAACAAGTATAAAAGTTAAAGTTCATTCTCTATAAATATAGAATATAATATACTCAAATTATACCGAATACAAAATAATACTGAATGCAATATTTGGTATATTGATATTTAAGAGGATAATATACCAAAATATACCAGATTGTCAGCAGTCAACAATTTGTGCCATACAAAATTAGTTCTTAAATTATTTTGACATTTTTAATACAATTTTTAAAGTCCATTCTCTATAAATATGGAATATAATATACTCAAATTATACCGAATACAAAATAATACTGAATGCAATATTTGGTATATTGATACCAGAAGACACCAAAATATACCAGATTGTCAGCAATCAACAATTTGTGCCATACAAAAGTAGCTCTTAAATTATTTCGACATTTTTAATCGCATCGCAAATAATCAGAACTCATAAACATTGTAATTATTATTGTATATACCGAAAAATATGTCATTAAACTGAACATATTCTATTCTAAACGAACTCTACGAAAATGTGCCAACATTTGCCGTAAAATATGTTAAGCTGCCCAAAGTTCTCATTTAGAAAAGTTTCAGTTGCAAAGTAAATGCAAAAAATATGTTCGAAAACTGTGAAAATATGCGAATTATTAAGCTGAAATTTTGACAAGTTAACAACTAAGCATCATTGACTTGATTAGCTTGTGAATTTCGCTTGTGAAAATCTGTTAAATTCAGCGTTAAATGCATTAAGTAAACTTGTGAAATCGAATAGCGTATAATATTGTATACTCTACGTTTTTTGTTATTGTTCCAGACACGTGCCAAAGGCGACACACATACGCCCCCATCCCCCCAATCCCCTCTCCTTGTGCTCATCTTGAGTTGACTTGGACGCACATTTTAATGTAATTACATTAAATGAAATTACATTAAATAATAAAAGTAGCGACGATGGCAATGGCGAAGGCGAAGGCGCAAAGTTCTCTCGCATCTGGCGACACCAAATGGCAGTCAATTTGCCAAGAGAGAGAGGAGCGGAGAGGGGGAGGCAACTTGTCTGGTCTGCGTTAAGTTGCTTTTTAACGAAATTTGACATTTGAAGTCTAATAAATAAGTTATGACAGCAAACTGTGGCCATGTAATGACTCGCCAGCTATTTGAGGCAAAAGGTACTTAGTTACAGCATCTTTGACGAACTCGACTAACATCACTTTCTGTCGGACTCTGTGATAATAACACAGTTACAGCTAGAGCGAGAAAGTGAGAGTGACAAAGAGGGAGAGAGAAAGTATTTTCTGCTTGGCTGAGTTACGAGCTTGTAGCTTGTCTTTTTGTGCCTCAGTTTTGTCATCACGACGTCGACGTCGACGTCTCTTCTAATAATGTGCTTTTGCCTTTTTATACCGGCTACCCATAGGGTAGAAGGGTATTATAATTTTGTGCCGACAGGAAATGTATGTAACAGGTAGAAGGAGGCATCTCCGACCCTATATCCGACCCTGATCAGCGTCAACAGCCGAGATGATCTAGCCATGTCCGTCTGTCCGTCTGTGTATCTGTACGTCTGTGTGTCTGTCCGTCTGTCCGTCCATCCGTATGAAACACTGGATCTCAGAGACTATAAGAGATAGAGCTATAATTTTTTTTCGACAGCATTTGTTATGTTTGCACGCAGATCAAGTTTGTTTCAAATTTTTGCCACGCCCACTTCCGCCCCCGCAAATCAAAAAAATCGAGTAACAAGCGTAATGACAATTTGGTATATTGTGCCGTGTATGGTAAATTTTTAATGCGGTACTATATCGATATAACAAATATACCATTTGGTATATTTTTAGTATTTTTGCAATATATTCGGTATATTTTGAAAATAATACCGCAAAATATATTATTTCTTTCAAAATGAGTAGCGGGTATCTCACAGTCGAGTACACTTGACTGTAGCTTGCTTACTTGTTGTGATGTGCTGGAGGGACAGTGGGCGTTGGGCGTGGCTGGCAGCACGCTCTTCTGGCTCAAGGTGTTGCCATTAAAAAATGATAAATACTTGCAGCACGAAATGAAATGTGCGGCGGCTGCTTCCTTGAAGCGTCAAGCAACCAAATGGGTTGGGCTTTAGACCATTCTCAATGTGGCAACAACAACAACTGGAATTTGTCGTTGTCATCGAGTTGTTGTTGTTGTTGTTGAAGACGTTGTTGTTATTGTTATTGTTGTCGCTTGTCGCTTGTCCCTTGCCAATAAGCCAAGTTTGCTGAGCAGACTAATTTTGAAAGATGATTGGACTGCAGAAGTAGAAGCTGCCGCTAGCACATTGAAAACTTGCTGCCTTCTGCCATCGGGATAATGACGTTCATTATCATAATGATCACAAGAATAGCAGTTCTCTTCTACTTCTTCTCCTCAAGATGATGATGATTAAATGGAACTGACTTGCAGAAAGACTTGCACGCAAAAGTGAATGAAATGAAGTTATCATTCACACACCCAGCAACCAGGAAAGAAAGAAAGAGAGAGAGGGACAGAGTGCTACTGTTGTTGAGCAGACTTTGAAAAATGACTTCAAGTCATCCGTCATTGTGCTCAGCACATATCGAGGAAATGTCTGCTTGAAAAGCTTTTCACTTTTCTTAGCACTTAATTCTATTAGTTAACTCTTTGGGAATGCGCAGCTCAAGCAAGAAATGAAAAGAACTCTGAATACAGCAATGAAAAGCACATGAAAATGAAAGCAACTCTAACAATGTTAACTCTCTTGTTGCTGCAAATATTTAACAGTGAAAACTTCATTGTTATATTAGCAGAAAGTTAGAGCTGAATTGAATTCATTTATCACATTGAAAATGGAATATTGCATAAAGCTCATAAACTATGTTAACTGACAATAGATTTGCCAGCATAATGTTAACTTTTCTACAGCCGGAGAAAGAGTTATGTAAACTTAACAGCGATTAGTATACATGTATGCGATGTAATCTGTATGTTAACTTAATGTTAGCTGCAGCTTATAGTGGATCTTTGTTCATATAATTTTCCATTTACTACTTAGAAATAGAAACGTATGTCACTTCAAAACCTTTACTATCCATGAATGTAATATTCATTGTCGAAAGATTTTCTAACATTATGTTAACAAAATGTTAGAGGAAACTTCGAGCAGAGTTTAGCTCATACAATTTTCCATTTACTACTCAGAAATATAAATATTTGCAAGTATAAAATCTTAATATGAATCGAAGCTATACGTGAATGTAATCTTAATGGTCAAAGACCTCTGTTATTGAAAGATTTCCCAATATTACTCTACATTAAATGTTTACTATGTAATCTGTATGTTAACTTAATGTTAGCTGCAGCTTATAGTGGATCTTTGTTCATATAATTTTCCATTTACTACTTAGAAATAGAAACGTATGTCAGTTCAAAACCTTTACTATCCATGAATGTAATATTCATTGTCGAAAGATTTTCTAACATTATGTGAACAAAATGTTAGAGGAAACTTCGAGCAGACTTTAGCTCATACAATTTTCCATTTACTACTCAGAAATATAAATATTTGCAAATATAAAATATTAATATGAATCGAAGCTATACGTGAATGTAGTCTTAATTGTCAAAGACCTCTGTTATCTACAAATTTCCTAACATTACGAGTACTCTGCATTAAATGTGTACTATGTAAACTATATGTTAACCAAATGTTAGTCTAAAATATTTATATGAACCCAAGCTATACACGAAAGTTTTGTTTATTGTAAAGAAAATCTGCCATCAAACGTTTTTCTCACATTGCTCTATAATAAATATATTTCCAAGTTAATTATTGCTGCATGAGCAATTCAATTCCCATTCTAATTAATCAGAACAATCGATTTGTTACAGCTCTATAATCCAAGTATTTCTGTATTTTTGACTTTTCACAAATCGATTTCGCTGGTGCCACAAAAATAGATTGAGAGAATTAACACCGTATTCACTAGGATAAACATTTTCTACAGTTTTCCCTGTTGAATTAAAGTCGACTGCAATGTTTTCCTAAAAATGCGGGAAGCTCATTGAAATTGAATTAGTTTATCTTGCATGGTTGGAAATTCAGTTGAATGAGTAATCAGTTCTGTTCTGGCTGCTATGCGAGAGATCTTCTAATTGAATGATTCATGAATTATTCGATTTGGGTTATTTGAACATGACACACACACACACACACAATAATTGACCACAGCGAACTGTGAACGAGTCTCGAGTCTGATTCAAAGTTGAATGCTATTGATAATGCTTCCACCAATACGAATACATACAATATGGTATATTGTAGATCTATAACCATGTTGTCGTTGTTCTCGTTGTGGCTTGTTGGCAGTTGCCTCTAGTTGTTGTTTGTTGCTTAATGACACACATCAAACGTCATGCTGCGACACATTTGGCTTCTAAGTGGAGCAGATAAAACAACAAACATATGTAGTGCAAGCCAAGCCAAGCAACAACAACAACAAAGAGCTTTGTCTCTCTCTCTGCACAGCCAGAGGAAAGCATCAGCTCCCCACTGGGCAAATGTAGAGAGAGGGAGAAGAGAGGGTGAAGAGGGGGAGGCAGCTATCAGCCGTTGCATTTACAAGGCATTTGCTTTGAATTACACATTCGGTTAGACAGCAGCACTGAGGGACAACGACAACAGGAGCACAGACAGCGAGATAACAAACCCAATGATATCCTGTAACCAGCAACCATCCAAGCAGAGCGACAACTCTATCGATTGTCAAACAAAACGACAACTCTATCGATTGTCAAACAAAACAGCTTCAAGTTTGGGATTATGAAATACACACATAACTTTGGCGTAACTTTCCATTGAGATGCATCATGTAAACTCTTCGCTCACACAACTTTTTCTCTCTCTTTTAATTCAGTAGTTAGAAAAAATGCCAATAAAAAACGAACAATTGCAAACATAATGTGCTGAAACTCTCAGAATATTTAAAGCAAGAAATAAAAAACGCTTTTGTATTACATTTAAAATGTAGTTTTCGAGTTTGTACTTTTAAGGAACAACCGAGAAAATAGTTACTCAAAACCTGCCAAAATACAGGAAAGTTCGAAATATATTGTGCTGAAATTATCAGAATATTTAAAGCAAGCCATAAGCAACAATTTTTTATCACATTTAAAATGTAGTTCTCGAGTTTGTAGTTTTAAGGAACAACCGAGAAAATAGTTACTCAAAAACTGCCAAAATACAGGAATGTTCGAAATATATTGTGCTGAAATTATCAGAATATTTAAAGCAAGCCATAAGCAACAATTTTTTTTCACATTTAAAATGTAGTTTCCGAGTTTGTATTTTTAGGGAATAAACTGCCGAAAAAAGGAAATGCTAATATTTTCAGAATATTTCAAGCGTATCATAATCAACAATTTTGTATAACATTAAAAGTACAGTTTTGAAATTTCTTTTTTTAAAGGAATAAACTAAAAAATAGTAGCTTAAAAACTGCCGAAAAAAATAAATCTTCTAAACATATTGTGCTGAAATATTCAAAATACTTCAAGCCAAGTATTACCAACAACTTTGTATAATATAAAAGGAATAAAGTATAAAAATAGTATCACAAAATATGCCCAAAAAATGGATGTTTTAAACATATTGTGCTGAAATATTCAAAATATTTCAAGCCAAGTATTACCAACAACTTTGTATGATATAAAAGAAATAAAGTATAAAAATAGTAGCATAAAATCTGCCGAAAAAATGGATGATTTAAACATATTACGCTGAAATTTTTAGAATATTTCAAGCAAAGTAGAAAATTCAAAGTATATATTCGAAAATTTTGATTTAGCACAAAAAGAAGTTGAAGAATCGCTGTGTTAACTACCCGCTTGCAATGAACGCTTGTGCTGAGCATAAAAGCAACGACATTTAGCCATTTAGCCGGGCGTGGGGGCGTAGAGGCGTGGCATGGGATCTGAATGCAATGACTGCGTCCATTGGGGACAGCGCAGAACACGCAAACACACACACAACAGCGAAATGAAAATTGATTTGTTATGAAAGTCGTCGTCGGCAATGCTCAACTTCACTCCTCTCCCCTCCTCTCCCTTCCTCTCCTCTCCACTTCGAGGGTATAGTATTTCCCCTTTTTGCTGTTTTGCTGCTGGGTTTTTGATTATGATCAATGCGTGCTTGGCTGACGCTCTTAACCATTTACCATTTACCATTTTGTCCCAACATACTTTTACCCCCATACCAAAAACTCTTCTATTCTATGGCTATTCCCAATCTCCCGAAATTGAACCCTCACTATGTTTATTTCAATTTCTATATAAATGTATGTATCTCGCTCTATCGCTGTCGACGTTCGTCGCGCTAATGAACTTAATTGCTTGCAATGGGACTATTAACAGTTAACTACGAGACTCGACTCGCACAGCAATAATAACAACAACAAACCTAACCAAATCGTTCACACATTCGTTCACACACACTTCAAATACAAATGAATGTCATTACGTCGACATCGTCATCATAGTGTGTTGTTTTGTTTATACTCATTTCTATTTTTTTTTTTTTCATTCATTTTCCTTCTGTTTTTATTTCGAAATACTGTAAATACCCATTAGTTGCAGTTGCTGACAAAAGGGGTAGCTTATTAGGAAATTGGTTGAAGCAAGTAAGAAAACAAAATGTTCGCTATTCATTTTGATATAAACAACAATGTGCGGTGTATTCTAAAAGTAAACCAAAATATACTAAAATATACAGAATGCGATAATTGGTATATTGATATACTATTACATTTGATGCAAGTACGAAAACCAAATGTGCGCTACCCATTTTTTAAAAGAACAAAACAGTGCGGTATATACCAAAATATACTAAAATATACACAATAATTATACCAAGTGTGGCCTTTGGTATATTTTGATATAGAATATTATCAATATAGATTATAGATTATATTATCAATATACGAATTATATTAATATACCATTGAAAATACTTTTTAGTATTCCAAAATGAGCACATTATTTATTTCATTAAAAATCTGGTATATTTTGAAGTATGTTTTCCTCCTCCTCCCTCCTTCTGCCTTAAGCACCTACCTACCAATACACTATGGTTAGTGTCGTGTAATATAATTAAATGTTTAGCAATTTTAAGCATTATATCGATCTATATTCGAATTGCGAATTAAAAATCGTAATCACAAAATATATTTTAGGAATGTTGAATGAATGAAACATATAGAAACTTACTAAATATTAAGCACATCAAATAAAGAATACTTGGTTAAAAAAGTACTAATAATTTTCAGTCGAAAAATGCCAAACTAAATAGTAAAAATCTAAAAGATCTAAGAAAAAGTATACATGAATATTATTTTTTTTTAATTTAGTCTGCTATACATAAGTTAATCTGTTAATTTTATATGCTTAAGCATGATTACTTTCTATTTTTGTTGTAATATATGTAGAACATATTTATTGGTAAGAATTCCTTATGCTCAACATACCAATAAAGTGTTCTAATTACCATCAGCTAAACCAAATACGACAAGTCTACTAAGGAAAATGAAACCATTATGTATACCAAATATAATTAGAAATGCAATTGTGCATTTTGGATTTTCCCGTGGCAACTTCTAGCCACAATACTCGTGAAAGTTGAAAGTAATATTCAGTTGTTTTATTTTATGGTTATTGGAGCGCTCAATGCAACGCTCATTGAGAATGCGAGACATGAAACGCATGGACATCCACATTAACAACGACAACAGCATTGCTGATGATCCCACCACACAAAGAGTGGAAGAGAGAGGGGGAGAGAGGAAGAGAGAAGGAGAGACCACGACAAACCATTTTGGGGGGCGCCACGCATGCGTGCTTCTGGCTCTTCCAAGCTGCAAGCTTCGAGTCAATAGATTATTGTGTCCCTAACTAATTTCGCTTTCGTTATGCGAAGAGACAGAGAGAGAGAGAGGAAGAAGAGACATAGACATTTGCGAGATAGAGATAGAGAAAGAGCATTGGCAGTTTGTGTCTAAATGGCTTGTAGTTTGGAGCTATTATGTATAATTTACTGGTCATTAAATGGGTTCGCATAATACTCGCCAAGCGAAACGGGGATTTCAATGGTAATTGTAATTGCAATAGCAATAGTAACAACAACAACAACAACAACAACAACAACAAAGAGAACAATAACAACAACAGCTATGGAAATAGCTATAACTATAGCACCCATTCACTAATGCTAATGATTCCAATATTAGTTTGTTCTAAAAACACCAGACTGCAGCCAACAACTACAAGCAAACCACACACACACACACTCTCACACACTAACACACATTTGCACATAATATAGCTACATATCTATTAGATCCGATAACCTCAATTCAGTTGAAGCCACATTCGACTGCCAATCGAAGCTCATGTTGCGTTTTTTTTTGTTTTGTTTTTTTTCTTTGAACATGAATCAAGTGCATGCAGCTGAAGCTCCTCGAGCTCACATTCAAATATGATTTTCATTTTACATTATACACTACACAGAGGGTTCTTTAATTTAAACATTAACTGAACTAGTCTCATTGAACTCATCTCTTGGTGGAGTGATTTTCATGAAATTTGGAGTAAAGGCTTCTAAGACTTAAAGGTGCAATATTTTGTAAAGAAATTAGATTCAATTTACTTTATACACTACTTTACTTCTTTAACTTCAGCACTAACTGAACTAGCCTCATTGAACTCATCTCTTGGTGAAGTGATTTTCATGAAATTTGGCATAAAGGCTTCTAAGACTTAAAGTTGCGTTTATATGTACTTATACTTTATACACTACTTTACTTCTTTAATTTCAGCACTTACTGAACTAGCCTCATTGAACTCATTTCTTGATGGGACAATTTTCATGAAATTTGGCATAAAGGCTTCTAAGACTTAAAGGTGAAATATTTCTTAACGAAATTAGATGCAATTTACTTTATACACCACTTTACTTCTTCAGCACTAGCTGAACTAGTCTCATTGAACTCATCTCTTGGTGAAGTGATTTTTATGAAATTTGGCATAAAGGCTTCTAAGACTTAAAGGTGCAATATTATTTAACGATACACTATTTTACTTCTTTAATTTCTGCACTAACTGAACTAGCCTCATTGAACTCATCTCTTGGTGAAGTGATTTTCATGAAATTTGGCATAAAGGCTTCTTAAAGTTACAGCTGCAATATTTTTAAGCAAAATTAACTCAACGATCTATTTGAACTCAGTTTTCAGTGGATCAATTTTAGTGAAACTTGGCACACAGATTTCTTAGCATTAAAGTTACAAAACTAGAAATTTGAGAACAGTCAACTAGTAATTGTCTATTCAAAATGTGAAGATTTACAATTACTGTATGGGATAAGGGTTTCTAAAAGTTAAAATTGCTATATATTGCATCGAAAGTGATTCAACAACCTATGTTAATACGTCTGAAATTTGGCATACAGTTTTCCTAGCATCAAAGTTGCAAAACTTTATAGAAAAAATAACTCCCAATTTAGTACAAATTCGGAACAAGTTTTTCCTAGAGTTAATTCTCCAATATTCACGCAAAGTTGTCAATATATTCCTTCATTTAAAATGTTTGTATATTGTATATAACTCTACTATAATAATCCCTGTTTTTAGCATGCGATCACTGGTTAACTGATTAAGCGTATTTCGCATTCGATGTGCTGCAATTATCGCTAGCTCCTCTGTCATTTGAGACTCGTATTTTTATATTTTGTCGACAATTTTCATATCACTAACCCGTCAATTGGGACTCAAGCTAAAGCTGAAGGTCAGCCACAACAACACAGAGAACGCCACAAAAAATAAAAAAAAAAAGTATGGAGAGACAAGTACTACTGACTGAGTGACTGACTGAGTGACTGACAGACGCTAATAATCAAATGAAATGCATTGACAAGCAGCAAAAAGACGATTATAAATAGTCGAGCAGCGAGACTCTATGATTACATGAACAAGGCACATACTGTTTTCAATCTCACGATGCCATCCATCGACGAACGGACGCAAACACATGTCGACTCGAAATATGACTCTGAACAACGAATGTTACATACCTGCAATGAGATAGAAAAAACAACATGAGAAATCGAATGAATAAAATTGATTGTTAAATATTAAAGGCATCGACAACAAGGCAGTAACAAGAAAACACACACACGAAAAAAAAATGAATGAAAATAATACATAAAAAAACGAATGTGATGCGGTAATTGTGAGTACAAAGGGCACAAAAAAATGTACTAAGCTTGGCCTAGTTAAGACTAGTTCAACTAAAAAATACCCTGTAAAGTTTTATTACTGTAAAGTATAAAGATTTCTTATAGTTAAAGTTACTTTTTTATTGAATCCAAATTCGATTCAAAAACCTATTTGAACTCTGAATTGCTGAAACTTGGCACATCGTTTTCCAGGCATTAAAGTTGCAAAACTTTATAGAATCATGGTCTCAAAATATTGTAGAAATCTTGAATAGGTTTTTTCTAGAGTTCATTCCCCAATATAAATGAACAATTGTTAATACATTTTTTAATTTAAAAAGCTTGTAAATTAAGGAAATTTACATTTAAAGTAGTTATAGCTTTTGAGCTAAATTTAATCAAGAAAATATAAAATACTTTTAAAGATTTCATTTGCAAAACAAGAAATAAACTATTATTAAATATAAGTAACATATTTGATTGCTCAATTGCCATTCAGTTTCAAACCAGATTGTTGATTCTAATACGAAATCTTAAGAAGAATATTATAATTTATATGTTGTCCATACTTCTCAGTTTCTAATGCTCATTTTCACTTATACTTCGGGTGCTGGGTATATTATGGGAAAGGGCAACACGATGATGAAGAAGCAGCTAGAGCAGTGAGGAGGAGGGGAGGGAGGACAGACAAATCGAATGCTAAATTGGAAAATAATTTAATCTATGCGCTGGCGAGCATGTAATACTTGTACATATTTTCATAGCTTTTCGTTTTCATTTTCATTTTTATTGGCTTTTTAATCAAAAGACAAACGGCCGGACACCCGGCAACACACACACACACACACACTCCCTCTCCCTCTTTCTCTCACTTCTCTGTCTCTATCACTCTGAGTGTGTATGTAGGTCATCTATGACGGACATACCGTAACCGTAATCCGTATCGCAGGGTTCAAAAGGTTCACGCGGCATCGTCACGCCATGTTCAAGCACACACACACACACACACACACACACACACACATACACATAGATAGGCACACTTATACTTAGATGAGTATCAGGGGGCGGCAAGCTTAACACGCCCACAAAAGCCCAGCCCTAGAGCTCCAATGGCCTTTAGTCGATACCCTTGCAAAGGTCGCTCGCCATTAGCAGAACGTATTTTGATGCTAATTACTGCAATTTAAATGTTATCGATATATGTATATCGATAGTATGTAAACTGTCGATTTGCTTCAGCATGATTTAAACTATTTTGCATTACTTACTGAATACATTCTCCAAATTTCTGCAATTTACATGTTATCGATATATGTATATCGATGGTAAGTAAACTATCGATTTGCTTCAGCATGATTTCTACTCTTTTGCATATCTTTCTGAGTACATTCTTCATATTTCTGCAATTTAAATGTTATCGATATATGTATATCGATAGTAAGTAAACTATCAATTTGCTTCAGCATGATTTAAACTATTTTGCATTACTTGCTGAGTACATGCTCCATATTCCTGCAATTTAAATGTTATCGATATATGTATATCGATAGTAAGTAAACTATCGATTTGCTTCAGCATGATTTCTACTATTTTGCAATACTTCTTGAGTACATTCTCCATATTTCTAGAGTATTTTCTTAGTCGTTGCTTAGCTGCATGCTTTACACATTTTTTTCTACTTGCTCTTTGCTCTCTTTCTCGCTGCTTTCCAGCTCATACTTTGATTGCAATTCATGTAGCGTCATGTCGCACGTTGTACATCAATTGTTGTCCATATGACACCGACAACAACAACGACAACGACACCGAGACTGAACCCGAGCGACTGCGACTGAAACTGAGACCAATACCAAAAAGCAAGACCTCGAACGACATCGACAACGTTAAGGGTTTAAGCTCAGCAAGCTGCAATCTATATACATCTACATATATATGCATATATATATATCTGACACTTCATCCATTGATGTTTCTATAAATTCAATCGATATTAATCTAAATTTGTTAAATTAACTTTTCTTTTTGCTCCATCATTATATCAACTTTTTTTTTCCTCATCTTTAGATGAAAAGAGTATGTTACTGAAAAAGAGTATGTTACTGAAATATTGTTGGGATTATATTTTAGATCTATATTGTGCTTTACAGTCTTTTAATATTCTTATTAGCTCTTCTAAAGCCATTCAAACCTTTTCTAAATACATTAATTATTTCGCTACCTTTTTCCATTTTAATAGCATAATCAAGTTTATTCTTAGTCTGTTTTTCAAATGAAACTTTCTTTTATTTCATTAAGTACTATGTCTTTTATATTTTTAATGTATTAAAATGAAAGGTTTTTTATTTCCTTAAGTATGTCTTTAATACGTTCTTTTATTTCACTTAGTATTTCATCTATATTTCTACTATAATATATATGTATGTATCATATGAAACCTTTTTTCTTCATTCACTATCAACGCTTAAGACATCGTCAATGTTTATTCTTATTATTCTGGGACTGTGTCTCTATCTTCAACTCATTATCTCTCCCTATCTATATGCTAATCTAAATGTATCTGTGTTTTTATTTCTGCTATCTCTAACTCACTTTACGCCTTTCTCTCTCTATCAACACACCTTTATCTGAGCTTATCTCTGTCTCTGTTACTCTTGTCATAACCTTTTCTCACTCTGTCTCTCTCCCTTTGCTCTAGCTGTATCTAAGGCTATATACCAGCAAACATACATACATGTAGTTATCTGTGTCACATATATCGCGATATCGTGTTACTTTGCCTGCAGTGAAGTGCTCTGCTTGGTTGTGACCTTTGACACGACGGTTCGACCAACAACTGCCAATTATGCAATAAAAAATGCTAAATTAATAAAAGCCAAAACAACACACAAAAAAAAGGGACACCAAAAAACAAAACACAACAAGCAGCAGTAACAAAAAAAAAAAAAAAAAAAAATACCAAAAGAAAAACAACTATTAAAAAAAAGCCTTCTCGACACGTTATTTACGGTCGCCGAATTCAAAACGTGCTTCGAACGAAAAACACAACAAACACACTCACACACACACACAGAAAGCAGTAAAGAAAAAAAAAAAGAAAGGGAAATTTTAATTTTCTGTGAAAATTGCCGGCTATAAATTACATATTGCCAGCCGTGAGGCGAGACGCAGGCGTCGAAGCGACAGGGAAACATAAAACAATTTCGTGTAGTGTCGTGTAAATGGCCAAAAGCCATCCACTTCCCGCTCTCCTGGCCTGCTCCCCTCCTTCCCTCCTCCCCTCCTAGGTCTCCTGTTCCATACAATTGCAATGGCCATTAGACGGAATGAATGGATGAATAACTGCGAATGTGTGTGAATGTGTGTGTAGGTGGTCAGTGAGTAGCATGAATATGAGTGAGTCGCTCGTAGTATATTAACGAATAGATCATAAACTAGATTCAGCTATCGACTGGCAATCTAACGATGACATTACAACAGCTGCAGCGGGAGGAAGTGACAAGGAAGAAGTAAGAAAGCTTGCAGTCGAATGTTCTCGTCTGTGAGATATTCGCTACTCATATTTAATGAAAGCAAAACATTGCGGGATTATTATGAAAATATACTGAATGAATATACCGAAAAAAATACTGAAAATTGTCATAGGGTATATTTGGTGTATTGATATATACCACCAGAATACTAAAATATAATATACCAAAGGCAATATTTGGTATGTTGATATTTGGTATATTTATCCATGTAAATATACTAAAATATACCAAGGGGTATATTTGATATACTGCTATTTGGTATATTGTTGCATAGCACAAAAACACCAAAATATACCGAAAACTATATTTGGTATATTGGTTCATATAAATATACTAAAATATACCAAAGAGTATATTTGATATACTGATATTTGGTATTTTGATACATGCCATAAACGTATTAAAATATACCAAAGGGTATATTTGATATACTGATATTTGGTATATTGATGTATACCACAAAAACGCTAAAATATACCAATGGGTATATTTGGTATATTGATATTTGGTATATTAATTGATTCCATAAATATACTAAAATATACTAAAGGGTATATTTGATATACTGACATTTGGTATATTGATACGTGCCGTAAATATACTAAAATATACCCAAGCCTATATTTGGTATATTGATGCATAACACAAAAACACCAAAATATACCAAAGGCTATCTTTAGTATATTGATAAAGTAGTACAATTAAAATATACTAGGAATTACAAAATATACCAAATTGTCAGCCAAAGCCATGCTTGTTCATATGGCGAGGAGGACATGGTTTCATCGTCTAGGCTGTTGACGCTGATGAAGAATATATACATATGTACAATATGATATGTTATGGGATAACCTTCTTCCTGTTATAAACCAACTTAGATATGCTCTTCAATTTGATGCTGAGATCCTAGCTCTTAACTTCTAATTGAAACATTTCTTGATTTTTGTTAAACATTTTTGATTTCATTATTTCTTGAGCTGTCAGCTTTTCCACTTAGATGAGCTCCTCAAGTTAATGTTGAAATCTTTGGCAGCATTGAAAAGCAACTCTTAACTTCTATTCGAAATGATTCTTTTTGAAGATTTTTGGTGAAACATTTTGATCTCGAGAGAAGTAAACAAGCAAAATCACAATCGTAATCGCATTCGCAATCGCAATCGCAAATGTTGTAAACGTAGTTCGAGACTTCATCATTGAGTTTGTTTTGGTTGGGTTTATTATATTTAATAGTCATTGGGCTTAAGTGATTGATGGTCATGATTGATTGAAGGGGCATGCATGTGATATGTTAAATCAATTCCAGTTCCAATTTGGTGTTCTAGGACATGCCAAGCAACCAAACTTTCGCTCTCACTCTCGCACTCTCCCGCTCTCTCTCTCTCTCTCGCTCTCTTTCAATGGAAATCTCAATAGATTTGAGACAAGAACACACACACATTGCTTTTGCGATTTGATTAATGGGATATATTAATAATATTCGTGCATTTATTCCGCATTAATTGCATATCGAGTGTGTGCTCATGAGTTGCTTTCTCTCTCTCCCGCTCTCTCTCTGTCTCTCTCTTGCTCAGTCTAATTGCCCATTGATTACAGACGTGACCTGTGGACTGGGATTGTGCTGACTTGCCTTTGAATAATGTATGGCCAAAATAGGTAATGTGGCAAATGTTTGTATACTATACGATTCCCCCAAGTGTCTCTCTCACTCTAACTGTGGCAAATGGGGCACGACTCTGGTTGCAACAAGTGGGGAATAAAGTGCGTCATCTAATCTGAATCTAAATCTAAATCTGAATCTGACTCTGTGGCTGCTGTTTTAAAGGAGGAAGGGGACGAGACATGCTAAACAAAAAAGCGCAGCTGTTGCTCCCTTGAGAAAGTGATGAGCTCAGCGGATTAACTACACACACACACACACGCATCTCTATACACTCGAGACACATAGAGAGAGGGACAGAGAGAGACTAGAGAGACGCCCACGTAATTAACACTTTGGTTGGCTGGCAAATAAATATTTAGCATGTGCATATAAAGAGAGTGGGAGAGAGGAAGGAGAGGCAGAGAAAACTGCTTACTACATATACTTGCCACTTGCCACTTGCCACTTGGCTTGGCTTCGAGCTGTCGATGCTGGCAAACAAAATTTATAACATGCTACAAATAATAGAGCAACTTGATGGGGCAACAATGGGCACACACACACACATGTGGCATGCCCCACTTTATGCTGCTGCTGCCTCTTCGTTCGGCTTCCTTTGCCAGCTCGTTGTTGTTTTTATTGTTTGAGCAACGCCTTCGCCTAGTCTAATCATTGATTAGTATGCCCCTTGGCCTGGTCTTCTAGCTGCCAATCAACGATGCTGCCGACTGAAGCATGCAACTGCCACAAGCACACACATACACACACACACATGCACATACGCACACTCGCATTAATAGGAAACATGTAAAAACAGCAGCAAAATGAAAGAAGAAAGTGCAGCCTTGCTTTTGTGCCACGACTTTGAAATATCCTTTGACTGCAGCAAGTCAACGCAAGCCCATCAAGATATCAAACACACAATGATTATTTCATTCCGATAAAGTCGACAGATCTTAAGAAAATTTAATGCAAGCATAGCTAACAATTAAACACAGAAATTAAGTAAAAATAAACCTGAACAAAATGATAAACAAAATTCTTGAAAATGTACGAAGAAAAGTTTCCAAAATAACATTAAAATTTTTCCCAGCCTGACACACAAATAGCGCCCCTAAAATCAAATCCTGATTATTTTTAGTTAGTCCCAACCTTTAAAATACTTGTGTATTAACTTGAAAACTCTCAGATCATTAACTTGTGGTTTTTAGCTTTTTGAGTGTAGTAACTTTTATCGAATGATGATCGTTGAAACTGAGGCGTATTTTAAAACAAAAGACAAACCGTATATGATCTTGAAAAGTTGGAGAGTCGCAATGTAGCGATCTTAAATGGAATAATGTTGTATAAAGAAAACAAATTTAATAAAAAATGTGTTTCACTATCGTAAGCCGATAAATTTTCAATTGGCTTGTTATGTAATAAAATAAATTTATGCATGTATATAACGCAAGAGCATTTAAGAAATGTACTGAGAAAATAATATACAAATT
Organism: Drosophila kepulauana; assembly: GCA_023558455.1. Lineage (NCBI taxonomy): Eukaryota > Metazoa > Arthropoda > Insecta > Diptera > Drosophilidae > Drosophila > Drosophila kepulauana. The sequence goes on from CM042371.1 coordinate 31,900,510, forward strand.
CTTGTTATATTTCCATCATACCAATTTAAACTAAAAAGCCGACAAATACTGTATGCAAAAACCTTTAAAAATAATAGAAAAGTATTTGCAATCAATCTGATGCCAACTTGGCTTAATCTAGCTAACAAAACTAACTCAAACTTTAGCATAACAAAAAAGCGACTCCATTACACTACGAAATCTATAAGCTACATATATAGTACACTGATTCATTTGCAACGCCTACATATATCTACACACATATATGTGATCTGGCCACAGGCCAAAAACAAACATTGTTGCAAGCAAGTTTCATCAAGAGTTATCAGTTGGCAATTGAAATAGCTTCAGGACAGACAGACGAAAAAAAAAAAACAGAAACTTCAATGGAAGCAAATGTTGTTGATTAAACCAAAGTTTGCGTATGGCAATGCAATGCCAGAGAGAGAGAGAGAGGGAAAGAGAGTGAGAGAGGTCATCAGAGAGCAGAAGCATGAACCCCTTGACCGTAAGAGAGAGAGATAGAGAGAAGGGGCACATATGTGGCAAGTTGAGCGAACTTCACTCACTCGACTAAAAAGCAGCCAAGAAACTGGAGAAAGACTAAAGACTGGCGACTACCAAGCGAAGCCAAGCGAATCGCATTGAACCAGAACAACATCACGCATTCGCATCGAAGTCCGAAAAAAAACCAAAACAGAGTTGAGAACGGAAGCTGAACCACATGCGTTGCATTTGGCCAACTTGTTTGGCATTTGCCTTGCGATTTTCTTCATTTTCCATTTACTTTTCATTCTGTACTTCTTTTTTTTGTTGGGTTGTCAGTTTCAGCCACGACTTTTGACTCTTAAAAGCCTGGCCGCAAATATTTCTTTTGTGCACCGAAAACCCGGAAACAAGACAACAAACATCGCGCGGACAAAGGCGCTCACAAAATTGTGAAGCTCTGTGATAACGGCGCTGTGATAGCTGAAACCTCAGCGAAATCGTGCAGCAAGGCTCAGCTGATTCATAAATAAGACAAAAAACGACAGAGAGCTGATAGCTGATATCAGTAACTCGAAGCTTAGTGTCAAATTGCAGCAAAGTTAGAATCAAATTCATGGAGGTGGTGCAAAATGTAAGGAGCAAAGTTCAAAAGAGTTTTATTTGTAATCGTGAGCTTAAAGCAGCTGAAAGCTTGCCAGTCAAAAGCTGCTTAAAACAAACAACTTACTGAAGAAATAAAAGTAAAAAAGTGTACAAGTTTTACTTGTAACAAATTGAGTAATAATCAAAGTGCAGCAAACGTTTGAAAATGTATTGAAAAAGATATTTCAAAACTAGAAACAATGACAAAGAATGGGAAAGGATTTAAGTTTGTAAAGTCAATGAAAAAGCTGCTTGATATGTGCAAGATTAAACTAGAATTAAAATAGGTTTAGAAATAAGTAGAAAATTAAAAAATCAAAACTTTTGTTTTACTTAAGTCAATAGAAAATTTGATTAACATGTGCACGAAAAAACAGTATTCAGAGAGCTTTAGCAACAATCAGAAAGCTCGCTTTAAAAAGCTGTTTTAATCAGCAAAGTTCTCAGGATAATGAATGTTGGTAAACGTAGCAAAAAAGAGCAATAAAATATGAGCTTCTTAAAGCTGATTTAATTTAAAGCTTAGTGTGTTCAAGAAAAAACTAGACTCAAATAGAGAGATGTAAAGAACTATACTTATACTGAAAGTAGCAGCCATCAGAAAGCTGTAAAGATTACTGCAAAGTAGCTGAAAGCTCACTTTAAAGCTGCTTTAATCAGCGAGTGTTGGTAAACGTAGCAAAAAAGAGCAATATTGCTTATTAAAGCTGATTTAATTTAAAGCTTAATGTGTTCAGTATCGAAATCAAAATTAATCCTCAAAAAACATAGAAAAGGTTGCTCGCTTTGGGAGCTAAGAACTTGTTACAGTGTTGGGAAACGCGTGCGAGAGGCACGTTGAGTTGTCTGGCATGCATGCAATGTGCGAGGGTGGCTCGTATAGTTTTGTTAACCCACACAGCCAAGCAGAGCAGAGCAGAGTAGAGAACAACGCACACATTCTGGGCGAAATTCTGTGCCAATATTTTAGAATGTTGTTGTGCAAATTCCATGTGCCTCGTGCGTTGCCTCGTTGTCGAATTGGTCGACGGCATGTGGCAAGTATTCGCAGCACGACGGCTGATGTTCAGAGACTGAGACTGAGACTGCGACTGAGCCTCAGACTAAAACTGAAACTGATTCAGAGGCTGACTCACAGCGCGCCGTCTCTCTGTGGGTGGCAAACGAGGCAGCAAGTCGAAAGGCAGCTTGTCGCTTTTCACGTTTTTGTCTTCGACTCGCCAAGTTTTCTTCAACGTGTGTGTGTGTGTGTGTGTGTGTGTGTTTATGCAAAGTGACTTCAAAAAGGATTTCAAACGAATTTGTTATGCGCATTTTGATGTCATTATCCTTAAAAGTCATTGGCCTCCTCTACGCTGCTTGCTGTCATCATCATCACCATCATCACCATCATCATCATCGTCATCGTCATCAACAACGTTTAGCTCTTCGTCTCTGGCCTACATCAGGCTATAGCCACACACACACACACAGACATACATATGTACAGCTGAATGAGTATGCAAATCTATTTATATGCCAACTACTTATGTGGCTTTGTTTGGGGCGACCCGCTGAGAGAGCGAAAACAACAACAACAATGAGACCGTGAAGTAGAAGGCGACTCTTCTCACAAGTCAACGAAACGCAACTCGACCCGACCCAACTTTGCCTCGACTCAACTCAACTCCGATATGCGAGTTGTTTAGGCAATTAATTTTCGAGCTTTTCAGATTGACTGGCTGTCGTCCTTTTTTAATACTCGTAGCAAGCTGTTGAAGCGATTACAGCGGCTAAGTTGGGTTAAGCACGGTGTGCATGGGTCGTTGTCCGTTGCTCTTCACACTATCATACAGGATTACGAGTGTCATAGGCCCAGCCCAGTGACACGAACACAGACACATGTGTACTATATTTTGCTCGCTACACATCCGACGAGAGCTGTGTGACCGTTGGTGTCACAGAAGGTCACAGCTTAGCTCACACACCACACACACACACACACACACGAAGCAAGCATATTGTCATTAAGCCTCTCATCGGATGCGTAAGTCCTGCAGTCGTCAGCTAATAGTTTTATAATTGCCAACAAATATACTTTACAAATGTACTCGTTAAACCCATCAACTCGTTGACATCCCTAAAAAGTCATTTGTGCATTAATTTGTACACTTTGTTTGAAATGAAATTCTCTATTTTGCGTATATAGAATCTATTTAATTTACTCACTCCTTTTCTTTTTACTCGTTACGTTTTTGTTGTTACTCGTTGAGTTTACAAACTATTGGTTGACTTGATTTCTAGCAAATGTTTCGAATTTCTTTATTTTTCTAACTTATTGTTGCATTAAAGTCAAATGTCTGATATTCGTTGACTTGATTGCGCTACTCGTTACTTTTATCTTAGATGCTCGTTATTATTTCTATCTAATGTTTCTAATTTCTTTATTGTCTAACTAGTTTTATCATTATAGTCCAATATTAGTCTGCTATTAGTAAGCTCGATTGTGTTACTCGCTACTCGTTACTTTTATCTTAGATTCTCGTTATTATTTCTATCAAATGTTTCTAATTTCTTTATTGTCTAACTAGTTTTATCATTAAAATTCAATATTAGTTAACTCGATTGTGTTACTCGTTACTTTTACTGAGGCGAGCTCAAATAAACTTTACATTCTCGTTACTTTTCGCATTGAGTGCTTGCATTATTTTGTTTCTTAGTACTACTTATAGCATTTTTGTTGTTGGTGCATAATTTGGGATTTAAGCAGTTGCTACTAGTTGCGCATATTCGTTGCTTTAAACACTCGTTATTTGCTCTAGACATTTATATATAGCTCAGTGAGTTTGCCTTGTTTTTCATCTCATTTTCATACTCATATGTACACAATCTCAAGTATTCAACATGTTGTTGCTGCTGCTGCTGATGATGTTGATGATGATGATGATGACGATGATGCTTCTGCTGTTGAGTTTCGTCTGAAAATTCACAGTACTTTGTAATATTTGCTTTGCATGCTTGGCTCAACATTGCGAATTCCGTTTAAGAGACCGTCTTAAGAGATGCTTTGCCAGTTTCAATCTTTTTTTTTTTTTGTTTTCGTTGTTTTTTTCTCTTTTGCTTATTTAATTTTTTTTCTTTTAGGTTCGGTGTTTTTTGGTTTTGGTTTCTATTACAATTTTGTGCGTTTTACGGTGGCTTTTGTCTTTGCTTCTTGCTCATTCTTTGTCTATTTATAGACAAGGTTCTGTTCGCAGCGCACCTAATGAGGCCCGGCAATAAGTAGAACGAGCAAAAAGAAAGCGACTATTTAAGCTACTTTTGACATTGGCATCGACAACGAAGGAAGGAAATGACAGCGTCATAGAACGGAAGTAAATATTAAGCGTGAAAGGAGAGCGACGAATGTGAAGCGGAAATGCTCTCATTGCTTTTTATACCATCGTCAAACGAGAACAACAAGAACAACTAATATAAAGTATCAAATGTGCAAAGCAACAATTTGACATAGGATATGCTCAAGTCGTTGCTTGAATTGGAATTGGATGTGGCATTGGAATCGCAAACCCGGTCGGTCGGTCGGATTATTAGTTGCGTGTTAAATGTCAATTGTCATAATTAAATGTGACATCCCATATCCATGGGCAAAAGCAAAAGCGACAGCAACAGAAACTGTGAAACAGCAGCATTTGGAAATTAGAAAAAGCTTTTAGCCAACTGGAAAAACAATATACACAAAAATACAGGAAAAAGCGCAAATAAAAACGATGCGAAAGCAAAAAAAAAAGGGAAGAAAATACATAATACTAAACATGGGCAATTCCCAGCGAGTCGATGCGAGTTCGTTCCCGAGTTGTCTATTTAGTTATACGAGTGTGTGTGTGTGTGATATGAACTTTTATCTCATCTAAAGCGGGGTGCTAATTGTATCAGCCTTAAGCGAACGCTTCGATTTACCCATCGAACCAAATAAACGACTCTCGTCTCATCCATTTTCATTAGCTACACACTCATTTAGTAGGCTCTCAAATTCAGGGATATCAATTTCTTAACTTTGTGTGTTGTGCGTTTTTCCGCTCGCTCCGGTTCGCTGTATTTATTTATTTTTATTTTTTATTTTTATCACAATTAATTAATCTGTTTAATGGCATTGGCTGGCTCGATTGATTGGCCAGCTCATTGGCTCAATGCTTCGCTGACTTATAGTCTCTCGCTGCCTTCGACTATTTTTCCCGATATCAATCTGCTGTCTGTCTCGCTGTCTGCCTGACTTGTGTGGTGTCCGCTTCTAAGCGCATGCATAATACCATCAATCAAATGCAATTATAAACTCTCTTTATATGTAGTATATACAATTGCTGAGCTGCACACGTGCACAGCACAGTTTGACTGCGTATCGAGATATCCAGTAGGAAAGGGACAATATGGTGGCCAGTTACGGCAAATAACGATAATGACGGTGTAATTGCCACTCACGTGCTGTGCTCTGCCCACTCTATTTTCCTTTTCCTCTTCGCTTTCCTTTCCTTTCCTTTCCTACTCCCAACTCCCACTCTCTCACTCCCAATCCTGTCCAGTTTGTAGCAATTTGCTGACGCTTTACGGTTAGAAGGACACCTCGGAGCGTCTTGGCTTGCCTGTTTTGCCACTCACAATCGCATCAATTATCTATATTTATGAATAGTTAATGTCGATTGTTTAACCACAAGAGAGGAGCAAGTTTGTGGTTATTAGAACGATACATTGCATCAACAGGCAATTAACTAGAGCTAAGTAAAGTTTTTGCTCGCCACAATTTGCATGTAACGAGCTTAGAATGGCCTTAGGAGAGACTAGGATAACATGCACTCGCTACTAGTATTTTTAACTCGTTACTTCTGCTCGTTACAGAATGCATCCAGTTGCAATAAATGTGAAAGTATCGAGCCTTACTCATTGTTGTAAGTTATCTCATTCACTCGTTACTATTACTCGTCACTTTGCTAGCTTAAATGCTTAAGTAGTTTAGAACATCCTATAATATGCATTCATTCATTTACGATAATATGCACTCGCTACTAGTATTTTTTGCTTTAACTCGTTACTTCTGCTCGTTACAGAATGCATCAAGTTGCAATGAATGTGAAAGTATCGAGCCTTAAGAAAGCCTAGCTACATATACACTCGCTACTTTAGTCATTGTTGTAAGTTATCTCATTTACTCGTTACTATTACCCGTCACTTTGCTAGCTTAAATGCTTAAATAATTTAGAACATCTTATAATATGCATTCATTAACGTCTACTCGTTACTCGCTATTAATCGCTGCCTACTCGTTACCCTCATTGGCTGAGAAGCCAAGCTCAGTAGTCTTTAAGTGGCACTAACGAGTAATAGTTGCATACTCATAACTCGCACCTGCTGCTACTCGTTACTCGCTATTAATCGCTGCCTACTCGCTACCCTCGTTGGCTGAGAAGCCAAGCTCAGTAGTCTTTAAGTGGCACTAACGAGTAATAGTTGCATACTCATAACTCGCACCTGCTGCTACTCGTTACTCGCTATTAAACGCTGCCTACTCGCTACCCTCGTTGGCTGAGAAGCCAAGCTCAGTAGTCATTAAGTGGCACTAACGAGTAATAGTTGCATACTCATAACTCGCACCTGCTGCTGCTGCCGTATTCGTCAGTTTACTTAGTGTAATTGTGCTAGTTACGCAAAGTGTTTGGCTCTCAACGAGCCACTTTTAAGAAACTAATTTTTCAAGTGCTCTCCGCACTCGTTGAGCTGCAAAACTGCAAAAAAATAAAACGGTAACTCGTTCGGATTTATGCAGCTAGCAAATTGGTTTCATTTAACGTTCGTTCGTTTATATTTGTATTTATTTTTCATGCTTTTTCTTTTTTGGCAAATAAATAGAACCCTTTGCAATTGCTGTGTATTTGTTTCATGGTTTCTTTGGGCTACCTTTGAGTGCAGTATTTATTTTAATATCTAACACTGACCCAATTCAAAAGCCACAATAACAACGAGAGACGAGCAAAAAGCTGTAAGCTCTAAGCTGTACGTGACTAAGCAGCAGATTTGTTTCAACTCTCTATCTCTGTCTCGTTCACTCATTGCTGCATTTGCTGTCTCTATCACTCTGGGTCTATTCTCATTTTGATTGCCCTCTTTGTTTGCTGTGTCAAATAAAATAACAATTACGTTGCAAATTTTGCAAAATGCAAGTAAGAAGCATCAACTAAGCATTTTCCAATTTTCCAAATACATATTTAGCCATTTAAAAGCTAAAAACCGAAAGCTATTCAAGCTAACTCACAATCCGCAATCTGGGAAAGGGGGAGGAGGATGTGGATGTGGGGAGAATAGAGATAGGGACATATTTCATTTCTATTCGTAAAAGTTTCTAATTAAAAACCCAAAAAATGCCTTTAGCAGTGGGTGGCTTGAGTTGAGTTGAGTTTTTCGGGGTTGTGTGCTGTGCTCAGCTCTGTTGTGTGTGTGTGTGTGGTTGGTTTTTGTTTTCGGTTATTATTAAAATGATAATAACCTCAAAATCAACATGGCCTCGTACCCCGGAGAACACAACCAGGGAAGCTTAGTACGCCGCCGCCCTCATGGCCATGCGTAGAAAGTCCTTTCATGCCATGTTTGTCATTTATTTGTTTGTTTGCCTCGCTCTCGCTCTCTCTCTCTCACTCTCTCTCTCTCTCTGTCTGTTCTGTTGGCATGTTCATCATCTGTTTTTAGTTGTGCTTGTCGCTGTTGTTGTTGGACTCTTTTTATATATATTATATGTATATACTATATAGTATATCTACATGAACATTTTTTTTTTTGCTTGTTGCATTCAAAGGGAAGCCCGAAACAAACAGGCACAGCAGCAACAGCAGCCGAATCTGTTGAAGCACAGTACACAAAAATTTGCATAAATAATAAATGCAGAGGCAAAAAGCAGCCGCCTCGCAATCTCACTCACTCTCTGTGTATATCTTTGACTGACTGACTCTGAACTGAACTGAACTGAACTGAGAGGCTGAGCCTCTGTCGAAAACCCTTAATCAAAAGTTTAAACAATATAAAATATGAAAATATATCCAGGGAGACAAAGAAAAGCAAAGAAACCGAAAACGAAATGCAAAGCGAAAAAAAAAACGAAAACAGAGAACAGAAGCAAATCCGTCGCGCACACAGATATCATAATAATGCACGATATATATAATGCCCAAACGAGTAGTCAACTGAGCAGCTGAGGAAAGTGGCCAAGCCAAAGCTCTGTATAGCCTCTGTATACAGCCTCATATCCTGTTTGGCCTGCTGGCCACTTGGTCAACGTGTCTCGCATTAGCCACCAGCTGCGTCTTTTGAAGCCCAAAAAAAAAAAAAGAAATACACAGAAATCAGAAAATACACCCAACTTGGTTCTACTGTCAAAACCGTTGCCATTCTCAGCCAGCAAGAGAAAACTGGGAACTGGGACTTGGCAATCGGAGAACTGGGAGCCGGGATGCTTCTCCTTCTTTCAGCATTTTCAGCTAATGCAAAGAGCCTTGAAATTGTATTTAGTTTTTACGTTATTCTGTGTGCCTTGGAGACGGGCCATTTTGCCTCTGGTTGGTCAAACACTGTAGTCGCTTAGTTTCATTTTCATTTCGTCTGGATTTAAGCTAACAAATGCTGGACCTGCTGTGGACTGTGTGCGGTGCTTTAAGGACAGCAAATCAACCATGTATTTCGATAAGTCTTTCCTTAGTTGCAAGGTAACGAGTAACTCGCTACTCGTTGTTTATTCAACGTTCAGTCAAAGGTCTTCAAAGTACAATATATGACAAGTCTTTCCTTTTCTAAGTCTTTCCTTTTCTAAGTCTTTCCTTTTATACACATACATACATATATTAGTTGCAATGTAACGAGTAACTCGCTACTCGATGTGTATTCAACACTCACTCAAAGTACAATATATGATAAGTCTTTCCTTTTCTACACACATATTAATTACAATACAACGAGTAACTCGCTACTCGTTGTTTATTCAACGTTACCCATTCAAAGTACAATATATAATATGTCGTGGATTTGCTTCTATTGTTGACAACTGCTAATATATCAATATATATCAATCAAACCATATTGTGTTTCATCACTCGCTCATATTGTTCCACTAACTCGTTAGTTTTCAAAGAGCAGTAATTGATCTTCCATATATGTGTATTCAATGCTTGTTTACTTCATAATCTTTTTCAGATTTTTCAGAATACTTATTTTTATCAAATTTAATTTAAGCTTACTCGCTGTATTTACTCGTTACAATATAAAGCTGTTGTTAATTAAGCTACTCGTAACAAATAAGCTCAATAGTTTCGTTCGCTATATTGCAGTTCCTACTTCCAGCTTTCAGTCAAGTTCTTTGTTTCGATTGCATTCGCTTTACTTATAAGCATCACCATAAAAATGACTTTGTCCTTGTGATTTCCATTTTGGGACCGCATCAGAATCATCAAGCAGCAACTCAAAAGATTTTGGCAAGCCATCTCGAAGCAATTTCAATTTTTAATATGCACTGCGACAGACAGCTTCGATTTCAATTCCATAACGCAAAAAAAACTTATCCATGAAATATGCAACAAATTTGCCGAAGAGAAAAAGCAAAAAAAAAAAATAAGAAGAAAACTGAAAACTGAATAAGAAGAACGAACATTGAGCAATTGAGAACTCTGCTGTAGACAAAAATGTCAACCAACAACAAACACAAAATATATACAGAGAATTTTGCGTGTTGTCAGTCAAAGCGACACCAAAGTGACAGACACTAGAACACGGACATGGACACGGACACGAACGTGTATCCATGCGTGTATCCTGACGATAGCAGATAGGAAGCTGAAGCTATGCTACGACTAACTGATACATATATATAAATATACTAAACATAGATAAGGTTTATTTTTTTTTTGTTGCTGCTGCTGATGCTGCTCATAACATTTTGCATTTGCTTGTTTATGGTCAGTCCAGTAGAAGATTTTGTCACACTGCTGACACAGAGAACACACACAAATCGGCACACAAACTCTGCCCAAAGATGCGTAAAAGATGCGCTGAGGGGAATAAGTACAACTCGCATTTAGTACTCACACACACATTGCAATTGATTTAGCAGAAGAGATACGTTTACAGTTGAGCTGTTAGTCACACATGTCGCACTGCGATCAGAGAGAAACAATATGCTCCATTCATTGCTCTTGGCCTGGGGAAGAAGGAATTTTATTTGGACTCCCTCTTGAAACGAGTATTTTCGCATTGTCGTAAAAAGAGTCAGCAACATTAGCGTGGGGTAGACACGACTTTCTATCCTACTCTCACAGGGTGTTTGCAAGTCGAGACTAGCCGCTGTCATCGAGCCCCATAATCTGTGCGAAATGCTGTGCAATTCTGTTCAATTGGGCAACCCACACCAAATAGAGAAGGAGATGGGGGAGAGCGGAGTGTTCCTCCGCTGTGGTCATGTCCACGACACATGCTTGTCTCGATGTCATCATCATCATCTCGCTGCTGCTGCTGCTGCTGTTGCTTTGCCTTTTGACAGCAAATGCACACGAATGTATCTGTTGGACACACATACACACACACACATACAGAGCAAAACAAGTGAGAAAGCTACAGTCGAGCGTACTCGACAATGAGATACCCGCTACCCATTTTGAAAAAAAGAAATATATTTTGCGATATTTTTCTCAAAATTATACTGCAAAAATACTAAAAAAATATACCAAATGGTATATTTGGTATATCGATATAGTGCCGCATTCAAAATATACCATAGACGGCACAATATACCAGATTGTCAGCCAAAGAAACTAAGACCCCTAGTAAGTAGGCGTTTTTGCACATACAAAAGTATTTCTTTAATAACTTTGACAATTTTTATCTGATCGCCAACCAAATTTTCAGGAATCATAACTACTATAGTAATTATTTTATATACCAAAATACTAGCTTTAAAATTACGCTTGTTATTCGATTTTTTTAAATTGCGGTGGCGGAAGTGGGCGTGGCAAAAATTTGAAATAAACTTGATCTGCGTGCAAACATAACAAATGCTGTCGAAAAAAAATTATTGCTCTATCTCTTATAGTCTCTGAGATCCAGTGTTTCATACGGACGGACGGACGGACGGACAGACGGACATGGCTAGACGCTGATCAAAAATATATATACTTTATAGGGTCGGAGATGCTTCCTTCTAGCTGTTACATACATTTCCTGCCAGCACAAAGTTATAATACCCTTCTACCCTATGGGTAGCGGGTATAAACATGTAACTACCGGCTAGTCCAGGGCTGCACAGTTCACAGGGCTGGGGGAGACTGTGGCGCGTGTAACAGGAGTGACAGGCATGATGTATGGTTTTTGTAATATTTTGTGTCACATCAACATCAGGCAGCAGGCATCAACATCAACAATGAACACTGAAACCAACAGGCGCGTCTAAATATTTAACTCGAACTGTGACAAGCGTACCTTCGCCTCTCGCTCTCGTCACCTTCTTTTTCTCTCGCTCTTTTCACACTCGTCGACGTTCACCCTCTGACCGGTCATTGGCTTGACGGATGACGCGGCCCTTGACCATAAATTAAATTTTGATTTTGATTTGAATATATATGTTTATTGTACTAGTATGAAGTGTGTATGCGCCAAAAAGGTATCCGCTTACCCATGCGAATCACAATTGGGCTAGGTCAGCACAAACACAGTTTGTTTGTTTGTTTATTCCTCTGCTTCTCGCCACCTCAACGAATCGCATTGAACACACACTCTAACGATATCTGAACAATGCAAAGTGGCAATCAGTGAGAGAGTTACGTAACTTGACCCAAAACACTTTAGTGCTCAACAATTTGTTCCGCTTGCCTCAAATATACAATTTCATTTCATTTGACGCAAAAAAAAAGTGTCATAAATATAATTTATATACAAAATGTACAAACTGTGAATTATTTTTTAATTGAAAAGTAATTCTTCAATTTGAACTTTAGCTAGAAACTATTAAATTGCAGTGTTTGTTAACTAAACAATATTTTTGTAAATACAATTTTGAAAAGAAATGACGAGATTTTTAAATAAAATTAAAATTCGAGTTTGCTAGACTGTAAAATACTTCCTAATCACTTTCAATAAAAGTGAAATAATATACCGAAAACTATATTTGGTATATTAATATACTACAACATACAAAACTATATTTGGTATATTAATATACTACAACAAACAAAATATACCGTAGATAGACCAAAGCATATATTTAGTATGTCGATATACTAAGACTTACTTACTAACCATTTTCAATAAAAGTGAAATAATATACCGAAAACTATATTTGGTATATTAATATACTATAACATATAAAATATACCGTAGATATTTAGTATGTCGATATACTAAGACTTGTAAAATATGCCAAAGATAGACCATAGCCTACATTTGATATATCGATATACTAAAACTTACAAAATATACCGTAAATACCAGACTGTAGCAGTCAGTTCAATATTAAAACTAATAACACATACTTTTCGGGAATACTTCATTCGAAGAACTTGCAACTGCAATTCCAATTTATATGCTCAAAGTCAGTAAATTTTAAATACAGTTCTGCTCTCAAAATGTTGAACTGAAAATGGCAGCTTGAATTTCCACAACTCAAGTGAGTTGGAAATTGAAGAAAATGCTGCAGAGCACACACCACTCGAAACTCACTTGTTTTTCCATACCAATAATAATTTCAATCAATTTCAAGAGTTTTTATTCATTTTAATATGTCAAACAATTCTCCGAGTGAGTAAGAGAGAAAGAGGGAATCGAGAGTGGAGTCATGCGAACGATGGCTTCAATTATTTATGGTTTGAGTGAAGAACAAAAAAAGAAACAAAAAGACGAAAAAAAGTGGAGAAAAAGTATTGGACATAACATATGTAAATGTTAGTAGCCAGTTTTGTGTCGTGGCATGCGGCACATCATTGTGAATAATAGAGTGGAATGTCAATATATAATATTACAACAGTTGACGGTGGGAAATAATACAATATACCATACAATATATATGGTATATTTGCAGTTTTGTATACTCAGCTGGACAGCTGTCTCGAATTATTTGAATCAAGCACAGCAAACTCTCACAAAACTATTATTCAATGTGTTTACTTTTTTATGTTTTTTGATGGGGATTTTTGGGCAAACGAAAAGTTTTGTCTAAAGTTGTTTTTCTTTTGACTCGCTTCGCTTCGCATCGTATCGCATCGCATCGCATCGCATCGGTCTCTTGGTAGGGTTGAGTGAGTTATAATAAATAATTCTGGCTGCCTTATGGAATGTCTGTGTATTACTTAAGTACGAACGAACGAACTCGAACGAATGAGTGTGAATGTGGATGCTCTCAGTTGACAGCTACTTTATGGCTTAAAATCCGAGCATAGAAATGTGCGATTTAAGTGGTTTTATGCACATTTCGCCCCAGTCTTAATGGGCAATCTGGCAACATTTCCTCCAAAGTTGGCACTTCCGCCGCCACCAACACGAAGAAGCAACACCATATTTATGACGCCACAACCTCTATTTCTTTTCTCATTCCCATTCCTGTACATTCCCTCCTCTCTCTCTCACTGTGTCGCACTTAACGCATCCAATGTTGCCAACAAGTTTGGCTAATTAGCTGCGCCTGAAGCTCAGCTCAGCTCAGCTCAGTTGAACTTCAGTTTCAGTTTTAGCCCTGCCTCTGACCTACATCTAAGGAGTGTGTGTGCTATATATATACGTGTATATGCTTATATATAGAGCAAACTATGCTCTGTGGTATCCCTGGTAACTTTAAGTGCGTTTAAACTCTTTATGGCATGTGGACAGCAGCAGCACAAAGTTTCATTCAATGCCAAATGGCAGAGCAGCGATTGTGGCTAAAAGGAATAGTAGTAGTAGCATAGCATATATAGAGTACAAGTTGCAAGGAACAGAGCGGAGTTGTGGTTGGAGCTGGATAAACAGCCGCAGGGATGGCGGAGCAACCACAGTTGAAACAGAGTAAGAGTAAGAGTAAGATAGAGAGAGAGCGAGTCAACTTAATGGGCGCGTGGCTCTTATTAACAGATTCAACATGCTGCTTGCTATTCCCCTACCACGCAGTGTTGTCTCGCCACACGGCAACAGGAAAGCAAATAAATACACACCCACATCCCATACACACACACACACACACAACATATGTGGCATAGTGTGTAGAATCTCAGCCAGAGGAGCTCCGACTCTGACCTTTGCTTTTCAGCCACAAGGCACAAATGCGGCCAACGAAAACAAAAAAAAAAAACAAAAAATTAGAACATTTTTTGGGTGTTGCTGTAGAATTTATGTGACAACAACACACGCGCCACCCACCACACTATGCAGACAGAGACAGCAAATAGCGAGCGAGAGTGAAAGCGAGAGCGAATGACAAAGCGCTGACAGAACGAGAAGCACAACAAAAACAAAACACAAACACCGAGCACACACACACACACACATACACACACTCACAAAAAGTGCAAACATAAAATTGCTAATTTGAATAAGTCACGTGACACTCGCAGTGTTAACCTTGACAAAAGCAGCAGGGGATCAGGCCAGACCCATGGACGAGTACACGATGTTCTCGCTGGTGGAGGAGCGGGTGAGCGGGAGAGCGAGAGAGGGGAGGCGCGTGTGTGGCAAGAAGTTGTTGCCGGCGACTACAAATTGAAATTGGGATGCAGCAACAGCAGGCTGAACGGTGAACTGTGTCACGAATGTGATTAAATTGAGCACGTGTGCGGCATCAGGCACAATAAGTGCTTATTCGCTACTCGTTACTCGTCATTTCTAAAGGTATTTCCAACGCAAATAATAGTTCAGTGATTTTTCGCACTCGCCAGGCACAATAAGTGCTTATTCGCTACTCGTTACTTCTTAAGGTATTTCCAACGCAAATAATAGTTCAGTGATTTTTCGCACTCGCCAGGCGCCAAGCACAGTAAGTGCTTATTTGCTACTCGTTACTCGTCGTTTGTAAAGCTATTTCGAACTCACATAATAGTTCAGTGATTTTTCGCACTTGCCAGGCACAGCAAGTGCTTATTTGCTACTCGTTACTCGTCGTTTGTAAAGCTATTTCGAACTCACATAATAGGTTAGTGTTTTTCCGCACTCGCAACTCGTCGTTTGTTGTTTTTTAACAATTGTGCTGTCTTTGTCAAAAAAATGATTATTTGCTACTCGTTACTCGCCATTATGTACTCGTCATTAGTCATTTTCGTGGAGAATTCGTACTAAACTAAAGTCTTGGTTTGATACATCTAACTAAATACTATTTCGATTTGTCTCTGATGGTTACTCGCAGCATAGTTTTTAACACTTATCCTGTAATTATCAGTAAACTTAAACCTCATTGTTCACTGTTACTCGCCGCAAGTATTAATTCGGTTGTAAATGAATAAAAGTATATTACAACAACAGCTCATAGTATAGTTCAAAAGTCATTAACTACCTGTCGCCTGTCACTCGTTACTTGCCACTTATAACTCGTCACTTTTTCACACATACACACAGACACTCACGAAGATATTCCCCCCCCCCCCCCCCCCCCCAAAAAAAAATTAATTATGAATTATTATTGCAGACCTTTGCATATTGAAATTAATTATTTGACACATTCAGTTGCAAAACGAACGAGTGCAGCTGATAGCAGCAGCGAGTGAAACGTCAATTCGCTGTCACTTTGCCTACCATAACAATTAAAAACTGAAAATTGCTGTCAATTTTTATCGTTAGTCCGTCTGTGCGCTGGCTTTCACAATGTTCTTTGGCTCTGGCTCCATCTCCATTTTTTGCACATTTGCAAACAACTCTTTGCATACCACGCAATCGGATGAGTAATCGTTGGGAAGCTTTGCATACACTTTACGACTTCTGGGTATTACATTCAATAGGGTAACTAAAAGTCAGTCAGTTTAGCTTACATTCGTTGCCATTGGCGTTTTATTTTTTCGTTGTTGTGTCGTTGCTGCTGATGCCACATGCAAGTGCAAATGGCAATGGGAATATGAAATCGGTAATCGCAATTCTCGCACAGCCATTACAACTCTAGCCTCTCTTTCTCCCTCACTCTCTCCCCCCTCTCACTCGCTCTTAAGTCCGAACTGATGGAAGAGCCGTCAGTCATGCAAAGCTCTTGGCTCTTGGCTCTCGGCTCGCTGTGTGGCAATATTTTTGTTTCACACGCTTTTATTTACATTTGCTAATTGTTTACAACGAATGTACGAAAGTACAGTGTACGATTAGTGTACTTGTATTTGCTTAACAAGGTGAGAAAGCCTGGGAATGAAGCAAAAGACTGGTCATTTTATGTTCGACTTGGGTAATTGTTTATTTGCCCAAGAATGTCATTCAATATTTAAATATTTGGAGTGTTAGTAAAAGGATTTTAAATAATTATATTGACGAATCAAACGATGCATTCAACTGCTAATAGTTCATTTAACTTCTTACTCGTTGCTTGTGAAAACCAACGAGTCGACCACTCGTTGCTAGTCGATTAAGATCAGAAAGCTCACTGATTAAAATAAATTGATGTATACTAGCAAATATTACTCGTTGACTTTTTGCTTTCCTTGTTGACTGAAATCTATATAATATTATATATATATTGATGAATTAAACGATGAATTCAACTGCTAATAGTTTATTTAACTACTTACTCGTTGCTTGTGAAAACCAACGAGTCGACCACTCGTTGCTAGTCGATTAAAATAAATTTATTTATAGTAGCAAATATTACTCGTTGACTTTTTGCTTTCCTTGTTGACTGAAATCTATGACTAAGTCTGGGATTTATTACGATTACAGCTTCAAGCTTATCACACGTTGCTTGACAACCTGAGCACTCATTCAGCACTCGTTGCATATCACACAAAATTCGTTTTCGTTTCGATATTCTCTTGTTTTATTTTTGTAGCGTGACTGATGAGACGTTTGTTTAAATGTTGTAGTTAAGCTCTGTTGATTTGTTATCTTTTGAAAAGGATTAACACACATTTCGATGGCTTGACAGCAGCGACGACGACGAGTATCTTCACTTTTTAATATGGAAACCTAATTCTTGGCTTTTAATTTCTTACTTGGGGCAGAGTTTTGCACCCTCTCTTCTCGCTCTCTGTGCTTTGCTTGTGTTGACATTTAAATGTTTGTCGCATTTCTTTTTTAGCATTTTGTGTTGGCTGTTGGTTTTTTCATGCTAGACATGTTTCATGGCCTTCTGCCCGAGTTTTTTTTTTTTTTCTTTTTTGCTTTTTTGACCAGCCTTTGCTTTTATCTATTTAGTCGACTGTTTGCATTTCCTAATTAATTACAATGCGTGACTCCCATGCTTAGCGAGTACAAGTATATGTGTACGTATATATATATATATGTATAAGTATATATGTTTATTATATAGTCTGTATATTAATTTTCATGACCAAAGTCAGAACGGAACGCAAGGGGAGATTATACATTAGCAACCAACGAAAAGAAAATGTCGCGCCCAGATCGTTCTTTTTACTCGCTGCTCGTCGCTTTTGCTCTCGTTGCGGCAGTTTGTCAATTTTTGCTACTTATAACACCCAAGTGGGCGGTCGGACTAGCTACATAACATATATGTATGTGTGTTCTATGTGTATATTTGTAGCTTGGGTTCTTTCATTTATGTAGACAACATTTTAATGCTCCGCTCACATGACTTCTGCTTCTACTTGCGTTGCTTTTTCCTTAGCCTGTCGTCGTCTATGCACATGAGACAATGCTTTATCATACGCATACACACACATACCATACCATATATAGTATATATTCTTGTGCTTTCCCCCAGCTCCAACCAAACAACGACTTAACCTGCTGACGTGCTGTGCGCCGTCTGGCGCCCTATGTATATGGATGAGTGGTGTGTGTGTGTGTGTGTGTGGTTGTATTTTTCATAAATGAAATTTTGTGGCACAATATTTTTCAGTTTTTTAAGCACAATAACGAGCCTTGGACCTGGACTGAGGCATCGTTGCTAAAGCGAAATCTAAAGCCAAAGCTGAAGCTGGAGCACAGCTTGTTTTTTTTTTTTTTGAGGGGGGGCTTTGCGGGCAGACTGTTAAGTGGTTTTTTGATTAGACCCATGGACCAGGGCGACGATGCTCTTCCCAAGATTTACGCGTTTCGCTTCATAGATGATAAAAAACAAACGACAAAAGAAAACAACAACGACGTGAACGTGGACGTGAACTAAGGCGACGTCGCAGCTATTAGAAGTTATGCATAAGCATCGTGCTCCAGCAGCAACAGCAACAGCAACAGCAACATGAGTTAGTAGCGAGTGGAGAAAAGGAGCGAACGAGAACTCGCAGCTCGTTGCTCGTTGGTCGTTGCATGTGGGGAAAGTAATCACTGCACATAATTTGCAACTATTTTTTAACGAGTTTTTCGCAGCACGCATCGCAACCCAACTTTTAAGCCAGCTCTCGCCATATCAATCTACTCAAATGTTAATTAAAAGTGCCAACGCAATTTCAGCACCCTCGCCAGCGCCCAAAAGTTGGCAGCACCAAAAAGCACTTTGTTGCTTTTCATTTCTGAATATACACATACTTATATGGAACTCAACTTTTGCTTATATCAAAATACACTGTAAAGTTCACAGTGTATGAGAATTAGCAGAGATTTAACAACTAAACAGCAATAAATGCCATTCAGTTGGCAGCACCAAAAACGTTCAACTTTACTACTTTTATTAAAAAACAATGCAAGCTTATTATAAATTATTTGCGATTAATGCACTAATTGTCAGAGAAATGTGCAATAAAGTGATCTATTTTTGCAGTGAGTGGGTAGCACATTATTGCCAATAAGTTGGCAGGCCCAAAAAAACAGAAATCTAAATACAGATTTGTTTTAAGTAATTTTATGGTATATTGAAAATTTGTTAAGGGAACTTATCAACAAAGTGAGAATATTGTCAACGAGAGGGCAGGGCCCTATTACGAATAAATTAACAGCATAACGATATTCAGCTTAAGTACTTATACCTAAAACCTTTCTTTATTAATTTAAAATATAAAAATTTCCAATACACACTCTTCCACACTTTTATGATAAATTAGCAGCATCAAAACATGCAAATTTGCAATGAATTGGCAGCACGCTTTCCCCAATAAGTTGGCAGCACCAATACAAGAAATGTCATGATACTTGCACCAATAATTTATCAGCATCCAAAAATGCAACTTAAATACTTTTACCTAAAATTTGCAATTAAATTGGCAGCACTCTTTCTTGAATAAGTTGGCAGCACCAATACAAGAAATGTCATGATACTTGCACCAATAATTTATCAGCATCCAAAAATGCAACTTAAATACTTTTACCTAAAATTTGCAATTAAATTGGCAGCACTCTTTCTTCAATAAGTTGGCAGCACCAATACAAGAAACAAGTTGGTAAGACACTAATGCCCATAATTTGGCAGCATCAAAAAATAAAACTCAACTAAATTTTACATCAAATTTACAATGAATTGGCAGCACTATTTCTCCAATAAGTTGGCAGCACAAATACAAGAAACAAGTTGGTAAGACACTATTGCCCATAATTAAGCAGCATCAAAAAATAAAACTAAACTAAATTTTACATCAAATTTACAATGAATTGGCAGCACTCTCTCTTCAATAAGTTGGCAGCACCAATACAAGAAATGTCATGATACTATTACCAATAATTTATCAGCATCCAAAAATGCAACTTAAATACTTTTACCTAAAATTTGCAACTAAATTGGCAGCACGCTTTCTCCAATAAGTTGGCAGCACCAATACAAGAAATGTCATGATACTATTACCAATAATTTATCAGCATCCAAAAATGCAACTTAAATACTTTTACCTAAAATTTGCAACTAAATTGGCAGCACTCTTTCTCCAATAAGTTGGCAGCACCAATACAAGAAATGTCATGATACTATTACCAATAATTTATCAGCATCCAAAAATGCAACTTAAATACTTTTACCTAAAATTTGCAACTAAATTGGCAGCACTCTTTCTCCAATAAGTTGGCAGCACAGCAATACAAGCAACTTTAAAGTGCCGCCCTCGTTTCCCCCCTCCCTCCCACTTAGTAACTTGTTCCCGAACGAATAAAGTAAGTTCCCATGACCTCTTGCGTTCCTCAAGTTTCTTGGCCGATTTTTACGCACATTTGAAGCGTACAACGTGTCGAAAATTGTAAATGTCATTTTCGAATTGACTGCGACGAGGAGTGTATGAGTGTGAGTGTGTGTGTGTGTGACTATATAGTACAATACTCGCACTCATGTATGTACAACTATGGTATGTATGTATGTGTGTGTATATGCTTGTATGCGGTTGCCCATTAAGTCAAATTTCGTTCTCACTGTCAAGGCGTCACACCATCTTCCACTCTCTCTCTCTCTCTCGCTCTCTCTTTCTCTTGCTCGCTCACTCGTTGAGTGCTTCCCTTTCTAATGGTGTTGACAAGTTGTCGTAAGTTGTAATTTTTATGCTCCATATACAGCGTGTATCTTGCATATTATATAGCATGACTCATGTTGAAATCAAGTTGCAAGCCGCACGTACAGCAGCAACAACAACAACAACAACAACAACTAGAGCAACAACAACAACGACAACAACCAGAAGCAGCAACATGAAACGAACGAAAGCCGCTGCCAACCAACAATGGAAGGAAAACAATAATTTCAATTTTTCACGCGCATTTTTCGACAATGTCGGAAATAACTTACAAGTTGACAAACATTTTTCATTGCCGCCTCTCTTTCCCCCACATAGTATTTATTTAAGTACTGTGAGACTTTTCGCCGCTTTGAATGATGATGCGGACCATCAGCCGTCAGTCACTCAGTCAGTCAGTCATTCACTCAGTCAGTCATTCAGTCAGTCATTCAGTCAGTCAATTAGACGTCTCGCTTTGGGGCTGCTGCTTCGAGTGCCTGCCACTGGGAATTACCAAGTACAGCAGAAAAGTGAACTGTCAAGCTCGTCGAGCTTTAGTCCCCGGTCCCCCCCTCTCCCTGTCCCTGTCGCTGCCTAATTTATGAGCCTTCTTCTACTTTGCTTCCCCCCCTCTCCTCACGTCACTCGTCACCTATTGGAGCTGCGCTTTTCACCAAGAATTCCGCACTTTAATGCCAAATATCAAATGGATTCTTGAAAAAAAAGACAAGCTATCAATTTTAATCTATTGCAATAAATTGTGAAACGTAGCAAAATTATTGACAATAGTTTATAATTTATTCACTTTCTACGAAGCTAATAAACGTACTTCAATTTACGAAATTTTATTTTATTTTCAACATTTTTGAACCCTGATTTATTCTGTATTTTAATATATTTCAATATCAATATAATATATTAATTTGATATTCACTTTCGATTTATCAAATTTGGTATTTAAATTTCACACAATTTGTATCATAATTTATTCTGTATTCAGATTTCAATACTAATATATTGAATATCAATATTCACTTTCAATTTATAAAATTGTTATTTAAATTTCACACAATTTGTATCCTAATTTATTCAGTGTTTTAATAATATTTCAATAATTGCAGACATGTTAATATTCGATTATTAATTTTCTCGAAAATGTCATTTAATTTCCACAACTTTAAACCCTGATTTATTGTACTTTATTAAGTACTTGAACTAAAAGTTTGCATATTTCGATGACCCAGGACAATTCCCCATTTCGTGGAAAAATGCAAACGATTTTCTTAGTTTGGATTTCCCTCGTATTCTTTTGTCACCTTATTTAAAATAAGAGATGCCCATGGAGAATATGTTTTGTCAAGTCAATTCTTGGTATTTTTCATTTAGGATTTTAAGCGTCTTAAATCTGTATTTATTTTTATTTTCATTTCCTTAATTTCTCCCCACAGTCTTAGGTATTTTGTCGCCTCCTCCCCTCAGCCCAAATGGCTTTCTAATGGTTTAGTTTCTCACGCTGGCAAACTTCTAGTTCATAATTCGATGCGACAGCCAATTTATGATGCATCCAATGGAATTGGACATCTGCCCACTTTTCCAAAACATTTCGAGATTGTATTGTTTGGCATTTGTTTTCGTTTTTTCGTATTTCGTTTTTGGTTTTTCTTTCCCCCAAGTGTTTTCAAAGTACTCGTTACATACCCCAAGGGAAATGCGCTGCACCGCATTATATAGTAATGATGACTTTGCTTGAAGAACTGTTTCGATTTATAAATAAAATGCACACACATACCTGCAAAAGACAGACAGAAAGAGAGAGAGAGAGAAAGAGAATTAATTTAAATATGTATTGCGACTGTGAAATGTAATTATTTTCATAAAGTACACACGAGTTGCTGAGTATTTCTAATGCATGTCTGACATTGGATAACACTCAATGCGGCATGCGGCATGTGGCATGCGACATTCGAGGCGCCTCCACACACATACATACATACATATGATATGTGTGTTGCTGCATCATTTTTTTACACTCAGTGACCGCAAAAAGGGTCGCTTTAATGGAATTTTATACGTTGCATACAAACTGCATTTGAACAGCTTTAATTTATATTTATATATACTTGAGAATTATAAAATTTTACAATTGCAACAACAGATACAAATAAATGCATATCAAACTTTCTAAAGTGCCACTTGATGATATTATTTTGTTACAAATTTTTATAGATTAGGAAAAGATACAGAAGAAAAAAATGTAGATTGAAAATTGGTTGGCATATTTAATTTAAGATATTTTCGAAAAAATCTTGTAATTTTTCCTTTCTTGAAACAAAATTATTAACTTGAATGGCAAGATTGGACAATTTAGAATATATTTGTAGAATTTCGATCTCGATTTAGGAATAAAACTTGCTTGGTTCAAATTTGACATCATATAATCTTAATTTAAGATTCTATTCTTGATTTTAGCACGTTTTTATCTTCGGAGTATGAAATCATATTTCTTATCTATAACTACTATAAAGTCAAGAAAAACTCGCCTCAAACAAATAAAAATCTTGTTTAACTATACAAAAGCAGAGCTAGAAGAGTTAGTTAGCATAAACTATTATTTATATGTCTAATAAGACTTCAATATGATTTCTTTTCTTTTAATTTTGTACATATTAGGAATAAATTCAAAGTATATGAAATAATATTGCTTGATTTTCAACCTATAAAGTGAAGAAAATATTTCAAATTAAGCAAAATTATGTTCAACTAGAAAAAAGTGAAGTTAAAAGTGTTGATTGACATACAAAATTATTTTTATATCTAATAACACTTAAATATACATATGATCGTACTTCGACTCATTTAATTGATATCTACAGCTGTGAACATTAAAATAGCAGTGCGACAGAAGCAAAACTAAAGAACGTATTTTCTTGCATATTCCTTTTTATTAGTTGATCCCTGTCATATTGTTATTGTAAAGTGAAACATTGATATAAGAATCAAGCAAAAATCCCGTTAGATTTGTATGAAATATTCAGAATTTAAAGTATGCTTCTAATGTGCTAATATTGATTAGTTTTCGACGACATTTTCTTGACTTTTTAGTAGTTAAAGCTAAGATATATAATTTCATACTCAAAAAGTAAAAACGTGCTAAAATCAAGAATAGAATCTTAAATAAAGATTGTCAAACTTGAACCAAAAAGTTCTACAAAAATTTAGAATTGCTAAATTCTAAATTTCTAAATTAATTCTTCGCAAAGAGAATGTTGAAATTAAGATACATCTTGAATTCCCTCACTTTAGCATACTATATTTCCATATGCTGCATTCCCCTTTACCCAGACCGCTCTTCTTCTTATCTCCATACACACATACAAATCTAACTCTCAGCTGCGTCTCATTATTTCTGATTTGCGGTGGCTTACGCCTACCCAAAAAAAAAAGAAAAAGAAAAAAAAAATACAAAAATGGGCCGACAATTTGCCGGCTTTTTGCCTGACATTCATAGCACATCCTCGCAGCAAGAATGCTACACACTCACATGAGTGCAAGGAGGGGGGAGGGACAGAGGAGGGGAAAACAGAGGGGAGGAGGATATAACACATATATCACACGCATGCCACGCCCTTAGTGAGGCGTGCAGTATTTTGTTTAAAATGAAATCCACTCGCAGGCATCGAGGCTCAACAGCTGAGCTGAGGGCGACAGACAGAGATGGTAAATGACAGCGAAAGAGTAAGAGAGAGTGAGTGCGAAAGAGAGAGAGAGAGAGGGAGGCGCGTTTAAGGCGTTGTAATTTATTTGCACGTTGCAAAAGAATGCCAGCTAGCTAGCTAGAGAGCGAACGCATTGCAGCTGACACAAAAGCTGGCGACAAAAAACTCTTGTAAATAATAAAAATATTTCACTTTATTTGCGCTCGCATCGCGTCTACTTAAAGGACAAGAGACAGCAGCTCTCTCTCTCTCTCTCTGTCTCTCTCTAAAACCAGCCAGAGATATATAGCTAGAGCGTTGAATAGAATAGAATGTCTTTGGCTGCATAGAATTGCTTTTGTCGGCATATTTCAATCTCTACCTGACTGTCTCTCTCTCTCTTTCTTTCAACTTCAACTTCAGCGGAATTTTCATAGCGAAAAAAAAAGAATATATATATCAAATTACCAGAAGAATTATTAGGTTTTTTTTACTTGTGCCGAAGGGGATAAGCGCGTCTGTTTAGTCACCGAAGTCGTAGCAAAACACAGAGAGACTCAAGTCGAAGCTGACGCCAAAGCTGAAGCTTTACAAGTGATCCAAAGAAACCCCAAACTCCGCACAAAATACAGAAAAAAATAAGAAAAAAAGCCACAACAAGCTTAACCCAAGGCTATGCAAGTAAACACACAAAGACAACAAATGATATATATCACTATCTTGTCTCTCACTCTCTCTCTCTATCTGTGTGTCTCTGTCTCTTGCTCAACATATGTTCTATCATTTGTCATATTTCCTAATAGACAACAACTCGCAACAATTGCAAAATTGTGCTGACAAACTGCGCTCTTACACAGAAAAATATATTTCAGCTGATTTTATCGTTTAGGTTCTCGAATATATAGAACGGGGAATTGAGTTGAGATTGAAGCCAACTTGCATGCAACGTGAGTCAGCTGTCTTTCGAGTTAAAAGCTGGCATAAAAAGTGTTAGTTATGATTAAGCATTAGGTAAATGGTAAAAACCTTGTCAGATTATTGAGCTGATTTAGCTAAGCTGCCAGTATTAGCGGTGTCTACAAAACTACTAATACTTATACTAATACTAATACTAATACTAATACTAATACTAATACTAATACTAATACTAATACTAATACTAATACTAATACTAATACTAATACTAATACTAATACTAATACTAATACTAAAACTAATACTAATACTAATACTAATACTAATACTAATACTAATACTAATACTAATACTAATACTAATACTAATACTAATACTAATACTAATACTAATACTAATACTAATACTAATACTAATACTAATACTAATACTAATACTAATACTAATACTAATACTAATACTAATACTAATACTAATACTAATACTAATACTAATACTAATACTAATACTAATACTAATACTAATACTAATACTAATACTAATACTAATACTAATACTAATACTAATACTAATACTAATACTAATACTAATACTAATACTAATACTAATACTAATACTAATACTAATACTAATACTAATACTAATACTAATACTAATACTAATACTAATACTAATACTAATACTAATACTAATACTAATACTAATACTAATACTAATACTAATACTAATACTAATACTAATACTAATACTAATACTAATACTAATACTAATACTAATACTAATACTAATACTAATACTAATACTAATACTAATACTAATACTAATACTAATACTAATACTAATACTAATACTAATACTAATACTAATACTAATACTAATACTAATACTAATACTAATACTAATACTAATACTAATACTAATACTAATACTAATACTAATACTAATACTAATACTAATACTAATACTAATACTAATACTAATACTAATACTAATACTAATACTAATACTAATACTAATACTAATACTAATACTAATACTAATACTAATACTAATACTAATACTAATACTAATACTAATACTACTACTAATACTAATACTAATTCTTTTTTTTTTTATTGTAAGTAGGATAAGAATCATTTTGCTTTCGAAAAATATCATATTGTTGTGATTATAAGTAGTGTTTGTCTTTAATAGGCAACAACATTTCAGTTTAATCTATAGAGGGGTTCAGAATGAAGAATTTGAGCTTGCGTTTGCCCCATTATATTCATTATAGTTTAATTAAAAGTCACTTGTGTTTTGCCAGACTCTTTTAAAGTATCGAAGATGTTTACTAAGGTGAGTTAGGTTAAAGAAAATTATGAAATCGTTACTAAACTCTCCAGGCCACTCATAGTATTTCCTTTCACTTGACTTTCAACAGAATTTCAACTCAATCTTTAGTGAGGTTTAATTTAGGATTATGAAACTACAGTCTGTTTGTTGCTACTGTTAAACGAAAGTTGTCTTAGAGTTGTGCTATCATCGTCAACTTATCAAACACTAAATACTTCTGTAGTATTTTCAATCCAACCCAAAGTGTTGGCTAAGGTTAGTATTCAACGAAACCTTGCTGAAGAGAGAGAGTACAACAAGAAATCTATATAGGTTAGTAATGACTCAATAAGCTTTAGGCAAGTCATGCATGCTTCTGTTGTGTACAGTTTGTTCTGTATTTTCCATTAAATTTTCCCCATAGCGTGGCGCATTTCCACAGGAGAAGGCAGAGGAAGTTGTTTTTTCCCTTTCACAGCCGAATGCTAACAAACGCAGTCCGTTTAAAAACTCAATAAATATAAATAACGCATATTTGTGTTACAAAAAACCGAGAGAAATTAACTGCAATACATAAAGAGCGAGCAAGGGAGCGAAAGAGAGAGAGAGAGAGAGATCTATATATAGGAAGCGAGAGAGAGAGAGAGAAAGAGGCAACATAACAAACAAGAAGTACAATGGAATACATTAACACCCAAAACGTTAGCGTGCCAAAGACCAACTGACAATAACTTGGCCACACTGACAGTGTGCCCGCACTCCCCCCAACGCACACACACACACACACACGCATACACAGGTAAAGTGTGGGGGCTGATGTGTAACTGTAAATGTAACTGTAACTGAAACTGGAGGCCATAAAAAAGCACTTTCGAACGCATAAATTGATAAATTGATAATATAAATTAACCAATTCGATGTGTGTGTGTGTGTGTGTGTGTTTATGTGTGCGTGTTACGGTGTGTGTGTGTGTGTGGCACAACAAAAGGCGGAAAAGCGAGCAGAGCAACAACAAAAACCACGGCAAAAGCGAAATTTTGTAGAGAGCTGGCCAAACATTCGACATCGACGTCGACGATGATGACGAGGACGTTGCGACCGAGAAACGTTCAGTTCGCTGGAACAACAAGGACGTGCCCAGCTTGCAGGTGATGCTGTCTCCTCCCTACCCCTTCCACCTCTCTCCACACTTCTGTATGGCAGGTCCTTGGCTTCCTTTTTGTATGCCATAGAGCACACTTTGATGTTATATGATGTTGTTATGCTCGTAAAAATACTTGTACACACACACACAACACATATCTCTTTCCATGTGTGTGTGTGTGTTGCCGCATGCCACATCGCACTGTTGGCTGTTTGGGGGGCATCGCAAGGGAGGGGAAGAACCACATGCCATGAGCTATTATCGCTGCGGCCAGAGAGAGATTAAACAAGTAAAAATTGCGTTTGAGACTGCTCGACTTTTGTGCACTGCTCGTCATTGGAATTTTAGTTCAATTGAAGAACATTATTAATAAATCAATAAATAATCTCTAATGTCTATTGACACATTGATTAATGTTGCTGCCTCGATTTTTCGGCAATGAAAATGTTAATTGATATTAATGAATTAATGCAGACCAGCTAAATATTGATATTGATTCAAGGTAAACAGAGACAACTTAATGATCGAATTAAGCACCAGCAATTGAAATGTCATTGAATGGAATAAAAGCTTTGCAAGTCTTTTTCAGGGTATGTAAGTAAGAAAGTAGTAGTCGAGTGTGCTCGACTGTGAGATACCCGCTAACTATTTTGAATAAAATCAAAATAGTGCGGTATTAACTTAGAAATATACCAAATTACTATACAACAAAAATACCAAAATTATGTCAATGACTGTATTTGGTATATTAATATACTACTACATTCAAAATATGCCACAAGGGATAAAATATACCAGATTATCAGTCAACACAACTAATAATGTGGTATTAAATCTAAAATATACTAAATTAATACACCGAAAAACTACTAAAAAAGTAATGAATAGCATATTTGGTATATTAATACGGTACTACAATCAAAATATACCAGATTGTCAGCCAAAGCAACTAATAATGTGGTATTAAATCTAAAATATACTAAATTAATGCACCGAAAAACTACTAAAAAAGTAATGAATAGCATATTTGGTATATTAATACGGTACTACAATCAAAATATACCAGATTGTCAGCCAAAGCAACTAATAATGTGGTATTAAATCTAAAATATACTAAATTAATGCACCGAAAAACTATTAAAAATATACAGAATGACATATTTGGTATATTAATATAGTACTACAATCAAAATATACCAGATGGTCAGCCAAAGCAACTAAAACCCGTAGTAAGTAGACGTTTCTGCCCATACAAAAGTAATTTTTAAATAGCTTTTACAATTTTTTCAGGAATCATAAAGACTAGTTATTATTGTATCAAAAATCTTGAGTTTACTTTCAAAATTGGAAGTGGGCGTGGCAAAAATTTGAAACAAACTTGATCTGCGTGCAAACATAACAAACTCTAACGAAAAAAATCTCTTTCTCTATCTCTTATGATCTCTGGGATAAAGGTGTTCATACGGACGGACAGACAGACGGACAGACATTGCTATATCGTCTCGGCTGTCGACGCTGATCAAGAATGTATACTTAATGGGGTCTTCTGTTTGTTGGATACATTTCAAGAAGGCATCAAGTTATAATACCCTTCGACCTTAAGGATATCGGGTATAAAAAAAGAATGCAGCTCGCACTCGAACCACAAATTACTTAGTCTACGCAATGAAGTGCATAAAGTGCATGTCGAGGTTTTGGCTGTTGAGCAATGGGGTTGGACAGGACAGGACAGGACAGGACGACAGGAAATGTCAGGGCCTGTAAACGGACATCAGCAACATGAACACGAACACGAACACGAGAACATGAACACTCGCATATGAATATGGGAATGAATATGTGTATGCATACATATATTTATATACTTTATATAGTTATATGTATATTTAATAACAACAATATATCCACATTTATGAACACGTTGTCATGTAGTTTAATTAGCTGGCGTTGATTTTGTGACCACGACACAATGCACAATGCAGAATGCGACAAATGGCCACAAGCCACAGACGAGTGCTCGGAGTTCGAGTTCGCCCACTTTTAAAACCACTCGACACTCGACACCCATTAATGTGGTAGGTAAATTTGCCAGCAAAATTCAACTTTAAAAAAATGCTCCAACAAAATAGACAACGAATTCTTCTGCCTTCGATGGCATTCAATTAGCAGCAAATCGAAATTCCTAACTCGAACTGCATTTGCTCCAAACTCATTCTCAATTGAAATTCCAATTAAATATTGACAAATGTTGATTAAAAGTGAATTAAAGCACATTTTGTTGTGCAGCCAAAAAGTAAATTGCATCAAGTTTGTGGCTAACTCGATAATGACACCAGTTAAAAGTCGATTACTATTGATGAGCTGTCTTTAAGGCTCTCAAGAGCTTTGCCAAACGATATTTGTTTTAGTCTCCTGCGCCCGAAACAATTAAAGCATAAATAAAGCAGTTTGCTTTGAATTGATTAAGCAATCAATAAAAGGTAATAGTTTAAGTGATGCAAGTAAAATGCTAAGTGCGTTTACTTGTCAGCTGAACTTTAAAGTAGTTCAACAGCTTTCGAGCTTTTTAATTACTTCTAAAGTTGATTGCAAATTGTAGTAAATGGATCTAAAATGTATGTTTAATAAATGATTGTTATACTAAATGTTTATATACTCAAGTTCAATATGTAATATAAGAAAAGGAATTGATACAATATGAAATAAGAGACAAATGCTATGTGAGTTTTGTTGTCATATGAACTTTAAAGTAGTTGAAAAGCTTTTGAGCTTCCAAGAACTTTTAAAGTAAAAGATACATTTATTTTTAATAAATATTTGTATTATAGATGAAATATGTTATATATAATATCAAATGCTAGGTGAGTTATAATGTACTTGAACAATCTAAAAAGCAAAGGCAAACTTTAATAAAAACAAATACAGAAAGCATTTAATCTTTTTATTAATGAAATATGTAATATAAATAAATTGGGAATTGTTAAATTGTGAATAGAAACTCCAATGCTAGGCAAGCTTTAATGAAACTTTAATAAAGTGACTACAAAAAAAATCGAAATTATTGCTTTAGCAAATGTGTATCTTATAGATACTTATGGGCATTTTCAAGTAATCTCTATAATATGGAAAAACTGCATTTAAAAGCAGATTATTTTTGTGCATTCTTAGCGGATGCTTAGTGCAATAATTATTGTGCATGCACAATTAATTTATGTGGCGTATTTGATTACTAAAAAAAATAATAAAAAAGAATTAAATACTTCATTAAAATAATTAACCCGATCAGGCAACAATTTCCAATTTGCAACTTTGGTGCGATGCCAGCAAACGTTAATCAAATATAAAACCGAATGAAAGCAAATACTGAGCGAGCTTCTAAGGCGAATAGCCGACTCAAAGATACCCTTTAATGGAAATGAAATGAAAGTGCTAGCTATGAACTAATATGCCACGTATTGTCACTCAGATGCAGGGTATAGGAAGTGGAGAAAAAAGCGCTCGTAAATGGAATTTAAAACCGCTAATCAGCGAGCATTCAAATCAGTTAAGCGGCTTAAATGAAGTTTAATTGAAACTGCAATAGAAAAATTGAAAAAAAAGGAAGAAGGAAAATCAGTTCGAATAGCGATTGGAATGAAAGAAATGAAAAGAATGGGACAGGGTAAAAAAAAAAAAAATTTATAGCACATAAAATATGCAAATTAACATATTTTATTTGCATTGCACTATTATATTTAATAGGATTTTAATGCGCATCTCTCTCTCTTGCTCATCTCCTCATTTTGGGTGTGACACGTGTCATTTAAATCTCTGCTTGTGTAATGTGTAATGGCAACCCTGGCGAATACGGAAACGAAATCGTAGTGAAAATTGCAATTTTATGAACTGAATGAAGTCGCTATCCATCTCTCTCTCTCTCTCTCTTTGTCTGTCTCTCTCTGTGTTTGGGTGTCGAGCTCATTAACGTGAATGTCGCTTCGCGTCGCGGATTTGCTGAGGCGTGTGCTAATTGCTAAATCAAGCCAAAAGTGAGCGTGGAGGACGCAGGACGCAGGACGCAGTACGTCACAAGCCAGCGGCAACAACAACAACAGCAACGACAATTAAATTATGTGCCACACGTCGCCCTTTTTGCCTTGCAACCCTGCCACAGACTCGATGGCTCACTTCACTCTAGGTTGACTGACTCGACTCAACTCAACTCAACTCGACCCCTCCTCCCTCTTCCAGTTTGATTCCCCCTTTTTGCTCTATCAACTACATGCAGTAGATGTTTTTTTCTTCTAGTGCTCTGTTTCTCTGTCCTTTGCTTTGTCATGTACTTTGGCTTGTTGTTACAACTCATTAGTTTCATGTAGCGACCGCAAAAGTTGTTCTTCCACTCTGTCTCTCTCTCTCTCTCTCTCCCTTTCTCTGTTTCTCTAGAGTAGAGAACACGATGTCAGGTGCCATCGAAATCCTTTGATGCAGTCGTAAACTTTACTGCTCTCTCAAGAGTTTGCCTCGTGTAGGCAGCGACCAATAGCCACTGGGATCCTGATACTATATGGAACTCGTGAAACACTGCTTCAAAAAGAAATGAATGAAGAAAAAATACAGAAAAAACCACAGACAAAAGAAAAGCATTCATCAACGAATAGTTAATACGCTTTTCAGAGCAAATTGCTCAATTGAGGTTTTTATTTGAAACGCAGCTAAATTGCATAAATGGCTGGCAATTAAATGACTGCAATTTATGGCAAATCAATAATGTCAGCAAATTGCAAAATTTATTAGAATTGATGAGGCGACATAATTGATTCACACTTTATAACAGCAATTCATTTAAATGTGAAAAGTGGGTTAAACATAAATGTTAGCTGGCCAAAGTGTTTAACATCAAGCGCAAAATATGGGTTGGCTACAGAAAAATTAACTATTAAACAGTGAAAAGAGCTTTAATGTGCTTTTGAAGTATTGACAATGATTAGAGAAAGGCTTTAATGTACTTTTGGCGTATTGAATTGATGAATATACAACATGGTTTGGCTACAGAAATTTTAACTAATAATCAGTAAAAAGAGCTTTAATGTGCTTTTGAAGTATTGACAATGATTAAAGAAAAGCTTTAATGCGTTTTTGATGTATTGACAATGAATGAAGCTTTAAGAAAATTTAACTATTTATCACTAAAAAGAGTTTTAATGCGCTTTTGAAGTATGCGCTTTTGAAGTACTGACAATAAATGAAGAAAAGCTTTAATGTGATTTAGATCTATTGAACAAGAATTGGTGAATTTTTAATGAGCTTTATATACAACATGGTTTGGCTACAGAAAATGTAACTATTGAACAGTAAAAAGAGCTTTAATGTGCTTTTGAAGTATTGACAATGAATGAAGAAAAGCTTCAATGCGCTTTTGATGTATTGAATTGGTGAATTTTTAATGAGCTTTATATACAACATGGTTTGGCTACAGAAAATGTAACTATTGATCAGTAAAAAGAGCTTTAATGTGCTTTTGAAGGAAGAGTGTGATGAAGGTTTGAATGAGCTTTACAACATAAGAAGACCTTTAATGAGCTTTGCGAATTATTCGTTTAATGACATTGAAACTTCAAGTTGTACTTTCAATCTAAAGTCGAAGCTTTCAGGATTATAGGGAATTTGTGAAGCCTTAAAGCCAATCAACTTATGTAACATTAATGATTAAAGCAGTTGATTAGCAAACTTTTATGAGTTAATAATGAGTTGACAGAATGAGGAACGCCATTGACTTGGCAATTTGAATTAATGTTGTTTTAAAGCTTCGTAAAACTTAATGATTTTGTGTAGTCGTTATGTGATTTGCATGTTTTAGCTGCATCAACAAGAATTGTCGCTCTGCTTTAATTTGGGTAACAAATTAAGCGGTCACTTTTTCGGTTTTCGGTTTTGTGTTTGTGGTCGACTAAACACTCTGGCTTTGGCTATCAATTGCTAACAAGCTGAGGCAGTCGTCATGCTCGCCCCAAGTTGAAGGCGGGTTTAGGGTATGCGTGGGCCAAAGAACAACGTACAACGTACAACATGTTGTGGCAGTTGTAGCCGGGCTGTGGTTGCAACGTGCTCTTGATGAGCGCAGCGTCTGACTGGCCCAGAAGTTCCCAAAAGGAATACAAGTCAAGGGTCGCCGCCAGACGTGCAAAAGTCACGCCCCAAAACGAGGTGAGGGGGGCTGCAGTAGCAAAAAAAAAGC
Source organism: Drosophila kepulauana (assembly GCA_023558455.1). Taxonomy (NCBI): domain Eukaryota; kingdom Metazoa; phylum Arthropoda; class Insecta; order Diptera; family Drosophilidae; genus Drosophila; species Drosophila kepulauana. Next base: position 31,934,416 of record CM042371.1, read on the forward strand.
ATCACAAGAGTAGATGGGAATTGGGCTGCTCTCTATGCCACTCACAAGGACACCTACACAAAGACCGATAAAAAGAGAGAGAGACATAGAGAAAGCGAGAGAGAAAGATTGTTGTCTGTGCATTACCTTTAGTTTACACAGAGCCCGAAAACTGTCGCTCTGTTTGTCATCGCCTTCAGGTTATATGTATGTCTCCCCTTTCTCCCTCCCCTCCTCAGCCCATCCACAACTCTCATTCTAATCTTCACTCCTGCTAGTTTCATAAAGTCTCTCGTGTGCACAATTTCTAGTTGGCAGAACGCTTAGACAACCCATTTAGCAACGGCCTTTGCCTCTCGCAAGTGAAGTTATTTGTACATATTTAATGATCTCTCCCACTCTCTCTCTCTTTCTAGCTCTTTCCTTCATGCTGTTCTAACATATCTTTACACTGGACTTCACCCACGCAGCTGGCACCTTTTACATCTTCATGCTCCTTCTCCTCCTCCTTTGACTATCCCCAGAGGTGCTAGCTGTCTGTGGTCTGTGTGCTGTTTGTCAAGGGCTTTCCATTGTTATGTCCTCTTGCTGATGCTGCTGCTGTGGATGTTGTTTGTCTTTATCTTGTCTTCTTCCCTCACAATTAGCAGATTTCGCATAGAGCTTTTCATGCCATAAAACTTGATTACGATCAGCTTTTAGCTCGACAAATATTGCTCTGTGAGTTGCAAGTGAGTAAAGTATTTTTCAAGCCTTGCTTTTAATCTGCTTAATTTATAAGCTTTCCATGATCCAGACAGCTTTCAAAGCTTCCTTAGCGATTAATGTGCTTTCAGCAATTTGCTGTACATTTCCTTCTATTTTACAAAATGTTGCCTTGACTTCGCGGTCTGTTCGTCGGACTTAAAACTTCCTCAAAGTTACTATAAATGTGCTTTTAAGCTGTAAGCAACTTGCTATTCGATTTCTTGAAACACTCTGAACCAACTAAAGATGATGAAAAGAGAGCTAGAGGTACACATGATTGAGTAAAAATCAAATTAATCTTGTTTGTACATTTTATGCTCTTCCTCTTTTTTTTAGCTTAAGCTACTTTCAATGTACTTCGAAGCTTTGAGCTACTTCCGCTAATTTTAATCAAATACTGACAACAATACGTCTTACTAAATCTTAAAGCTTTGAAAAAACTTCGACTCTAGTTGATCAAATCAAAAGTTGTCTTAAAGCCAAGGCCGCCTTTAGTTTAATCAACTTGCCAGCTTAATTGTGTACTTTCACACGAAAGCTCTTTAAGCTGGCTTCATGCAGTGTAATTCACAGTTGGCCAAACTGCCGATAAAAGTTATCGTCAGTTTTTGGCTTCGATATAATTTAGTGCATGTGTTTTCTGCTGCTGCTTCTTCGTCTTTCACTTCTGCTGGCCATGAGTGGCTCCATTTCCATTAAGTCATCTGCCAGCTAACGGTGATCTATGCTGCTCCCGTTGCCCCCTTTGGCCAGCTGACAAGCACAACAGCAACAGCAGCAGCCACAGCCATAGCCACAGCAAAGGCAACAAGCTAATCCCAAGCCATTTATTGTCCAGCCAGGTGTTTTATGAAACTTTTTTGTACTTTTTTTTTTGTTGTTTTGCTATAGCAGAAGAAGCGCTAACAATTTTTTGCTTGCCATTTTACGAGGCAAATGCCACATGGCGTGGCATGTGTGTGTGTGTGGCATGCTTTCGCTTGCCGACTCCAAAATCAAATAACTTCACTAAAAATGTAAGCTGTTCCTTGGGGAGCACGGGCGAGGGGGGGCAAGGATTGACCGGTAGATGGCGTTAATGGCAATGGGTTCACCTGTAGAAAGCCAATAAAAATGCTGGCCAACAATAACATATTACAGCATGCGGCCAATAACAATGAAAACGAAGTCGAATCCCCTTTCTTTCTCCTTTCGTTGCCGACCGCTTCCTTTCCCTGTGGCAGCGGTGTGTTCACCACCCACCCAACTGCCACCGAGACCCCCCTTTGTGCCCCGTTAACGTATTTCTCCATTTTTTCGCAGCTGTGCACGCGTGCGTGTCCTGTGTGAGGACACAACACACAACACGTGAAAATGTCAATAAAACTAGGCGAAAAATGTAATAAAGGTCGAATGGTAATGGAGTAGAAAGCATAAGAGAGAGAACAGAACAGATGCAAGCGAGACAGAGAGAAGAGCGAAAAAAAGTAAGAAGGCTACAGTCGAGTGTACTCGACTGTGAGATACCCGCTACCCATTTTGAATAAAACAAATATATTTTGCGGTATTTTTCTCAAAATATATATATTCGTAACTCTAGCTTTAAAATTACGCTTGTTATTCGATTTTTTTGATTTGCAGGGGCGGAAGAGGGCGTGGCAAAAATTTGAAACAAACTTGATCTGCGTGCAAACATAACAAATGCTGTCGAAAAAGAATTATAGCTCTATCTCTTATAGTCTCTGAGATCTAGGTGTTCATACGGACGGACGGACAGACAGACGGACATGGCTAGATCGTCTCGACTGTTGACGCTGATCAAGAATATATATATGCTTTATAGGGTCGGAGATGCCTCCTTCTACCTGTTACATACATTTCCTGCCGGCACAAAGTTATAATACTCTTCTACCCTATGGGTAGCGGGTATAAAAAGTAAACGCAGCTTGGACAGGCGACAGGAGACAGGGCATAACAGGACACCTGTGCCATTGGCAGCAGCAGCAGCCACAAAGGACTTGCCACACTCATGTGTGTAAAGTGTGTCTGTGTGTGTTTGTGTGTGTGTGTGTGTGTGTAGTCGAGTTCCAGCGTTGGCGGCTGTTTTATTTATTGCTTTTTTTCACTAATTGACAGCAATTTACCAGCTGAAGAAGTGTTAGACTGAAGGCACAGGACCTACTTCTGTTGCTGCTCTAGAAGAGAACCCCCTCCATCCCCCTCTTCCCTCTTTTCTTCCCCTTCCCTTCACGACTCCTCAATGGAACGTGTAATAGGCCACAGAGCCACAAATATGGCATAATATAATATGTAAGCTCCATCGCGTGTTATGCCAACATCTTCCTGTTTCGTCCTGTCTCGTCCTTTTTCCCTTTCCCCCCCATATAGTTGGTCATCGATTGTTGCTTTTTCTCTCCGTGTCTGTGTGTGTGTGTGTGTGTGTGTGCAACTTACTTCATAATTGACAGCTAATTTTGCGTCCTTTATTGCCTTTTGCCACTCTCACCGTGTAATTCACTTAATTTATTAATATTTATTTATATTTATTTGCCCGACTAAATTGTTGACTTCCATTTTTTTCTCTCGCTATTTTCGTTGTTGTTTTCAGCGTCCATCACACGCAAAGAAATGTCAAAAAACTAATACCCAATCGACAGCTATGAAACGTTCTTTAATTATAGTCAACGTCAAGACGCTGGCCATTAATAGCACAGAACAGAGAACTGTATTTAAGCAAAGGATTAATACATATTTTATGCCAACAAAAGGCAACGAAGAAGGTCTGATTATAAAGTAAACTTGGGCACCAAGTTTCAGCTGGATTAAATTGAGAGTTTTCTCTTCTTGAGCTAAATTTGAATTCAATCTTGTTTGCTTACAAGTTGTGACTAAGAATAAATCAAAAGGACCTTGCCACAAGACATCCATCAGGCATTTGAGCTATATCGGGATATCAATAATTCTTTTTATAGTTGTTGTTAATTTTATTATTTTTTTCTTCGTTTCTCGTTTTTGGCAAACAACAATTGTCGTTTATCGAGAAATGTCGTCACGCTTCTAAGAAGGGAGAGAATCAATGACAAATGAAAGTTATGGGCGACTCGTTAAATCTATTTGGCTGTGACCAGGAATCGAGTCTAATGCTAATTGATAAGATGGGAGAAAAAAAAAAAAGAATTCGTATTGAGTTATACGATCAAATTGGCTGATTGAAGTGCAAGAGGTTATTGGGTTTATGTGTAATAAACGATTGTCATATAATAAAATCAAGAGAGTCGCAAAAAAAAAAAAAAAACACGAAGAAACTCAAATAATAACATCAGAGCCAGACCACCAAAGTAGTTGTCTATAACGAAGAAGAAGAAGAACAAGAATAAGAAGAAGAAGAAGCAGCAGTAGTAGCATTGGCAGCGAAATTTCATTTAATGATTTTATTATGACTTTTTCCACTCCTTCCCCCAAAAGAAAGCTCTTGTAGCCAACTTGACTTTCTATACATACAATAAATATATGTATATTGAAGTGTGTGTGTCCCCCCTTGCCACCTCACCCCCTTTGTGTGCTTTGTGTATAGGTTTCCTGTGGCAGTCAGCCCAGCATAAATGACAAATGTAAATGGCTTTCAAAGCCTATAAATTATAGAAATTCCAGGGGCCATTTGTACGACTGCGATTGCTGGCGACAGACAAAACTCCGTGGTTGCCAGTCAACTTGTAGCGGAGGGGGGAAGGGAAGAAGTCACCCCCCACTTCAGGCCCCCTAAAGGGGGTTGTCAGCCTGTCGATGATGATGATGACGACTAGCTGCCAGAAGCATTCAGAAACATTGGAGAAACATTCAGGAATTTCCTTTCAATACCCTAGTATCAGCTGGCTAAAGGGTATGTACGAAGTGCACTTGATTTTGGACAGAATTCAAACTACTTTTTAAAGGAAGAAGTGAGTAAACTTTTCTCTTCAATGTGAATTGTGTTTTCTTCACAGTGAAGAACTGCTTCCAAGATGAGGAAGTCTACTAAATATAAAGCAAATCTTTTCTATTCAATATGCATTTTCTTTTGCTATTCCTAGACTATTTTTACAGGGTATTTGTTCGTGTTGATACACTCTTCGCTTGTGCTGTTCACTTGTGCACATTCAGCGCGTCGTTTAGGCCAATCGAAGTAGGCGACGAACAGACAGACAGACGGACGGACAGCAGGACATCAGCGGACTGAGAAGTGCGGTGGGCAAAAGTCGAACGAACGAACGAACGAACGAACGAATACAACTTGAAATGACATTTGCAAAAATTTTAACGACATGACAAGATTAATCAAAACGAAGGACGACTCAACTCAACTCAACTGTCTGTAACCTGCTCATCCTCACCCCCCTCCCTCCCTGCTTGTAACCGCCCCTCCTCGTAGCTTGGAAAATGGGGTATTCACTTTGTTTTTGTGCTGACAAAACATAAAAATTTTCGTAGGCCCAGCGTAAAATGTGTAACACGCACGCATACAAAATGTGTCCAGTTTGTCGAGTGTGTGTGTGTGTGTGGCAAATTCTCAGCGCCTCATGACACGTATACGACACGTTGTGCCAAAGTGCCAAGCGACAAGCACAAGTTTTTCATACTTGCTCCACTTCTGCTCTATCGCTCTCTCACTCACTCACCTTTTCTCCCTCTCTTTCTGTCTCTCTGTGTGTAGTTTTTGCTTGTGCTATTGTTTAAAGCCATGACAGGGCCTCAAAATTAAGCAAAATACACAAAAGAACGAGATGCACAATGCCACTCAAGCAGCACACGAAAGATAAAGACAGAGAGAGACAACACCTGGTGACATTGCTGCTGCCCGGGGGAAGGGACGTTGTCTGTGGTGCGTTTCGTATGTGTGTGCTACTAACCTGCAATGATAAAAATACACAATAATAGAGCATTAGAAATGTTGTTGTAAATTGTAAGATTCTAAATTGTCGATTGTTGTTGAAATTCTTAAGAGTGCAACAAATTGCTGCACAAAATTTCAAATATTCTAATGGCCAGAACAGGGCTTAAACTAATTGGAAATGAAGTGAAAGAAACTGCAACTAAATTGAACTTTGTGTATATATATATATTTTTTTTTTTTGCTTATTCGTTTTACCCAGAGACTTTAAATTGAATATGTTACTTTTTGTTTTTATAGCAATCGAACAATAAAAGAAAAGATCCCTTTGAGGCCAAACAGAATGATAAAATAAAGCTTATTGCTGGCATTCATTTGCATAAATAAAGTCAAAGCCAAAAAGTATTTTCGTAGATTTTATTTTTACCTCTATTATTTGCTGCTTTATTAGCTTCCAAGATATTTATGGACATTTCTGGCTATAAATACGAAAATAAATCTGATTGCTAATTATGTAAGAAGGCGACACCACAAAACAAAAAAAAAAAGTGTTGCATTGTGTTGAAGTGAAGCATGATGTGATTCATCATTCGTTCAAGTAACAATTTTTTGGAAAGATTAAAAAACAAGAAGAGAAGAAAAAAAGCAAAAAAGAAGCACCGAAGCCATACATCATATTTCTTATGGTGTAAGCTCGTGTCAAGGAATAATACCGACAACAGCAAGGCGAAAGAGGAAAAATTTCAATTTCTGGCCAATTTCTCAGTCTTTGTTCACGCTTTCTTGTTCTTCTTCTTCTTCTTGTTGCTGTTCGCCACCATTCATTGTGCTCACTTATCTTATGTTTGTTTTTTTTTTCTTCCTTTTTTTTTGGGATTGCATGCAAATATTTGGTATGCTCATTTTGTGGGGTTAACCCAGAGATGCTTTCAGTTTTTTCCAGTTTTTTTTTTCGGTTTTTGGTTTTTGTCTTTGCCGCTTAATCTTCAGCTAGTTCGTCTTGCTTTTGTCTTTATCCTTTTGACTGTGTGACATTAGCTGAACTTTGATTAGGCGATGTTGCCGCAAAAACAAAACTCATTCATCACGCCCCCGAAATGGGGCAACTGTAGAATGTAGAATGTTGCATGAATTATGCACTTCAACATGCGTTTTGTAATGAACTCGCTCAGCTGAGTTTCGCTCTCGTTTTTTACTACCCAATACTCTCAGGGTAGAAGGGTATTATAACTTTGTGATGAGAGGAAATGTATGTAACAAGCATAAGGAGACATCTCCGACCCTTATCTCAGCCATATCCGTCTGTCTGTCTGTCCGTCTATATGAACACCTATTTCTCAGTGAATATAAGATATAGAGATATAATCTTTTTTCAAATTTGTTACATTTTTGAATGTTTCATATACCAAATATAGCCTTTGGTATTTTGTTTAGTATTTTTGTAGTATATTTTAAAATTAATACCACCCTGTTTTACTTCTATTCACTTGACCGAATATAAGCTTTGGTATATTTTAGTATATATTAAAGATATAATTTTTTTCTCAAAATTTTTCCATTTTTGAATGTTTACCAAATATAGCCTTTGGTATTTTGTTTAGTATTTTTGCAGTATATTTTAAAATTAATACCACACTGTTTTACTTTTATTCACTTGACCGAATATAAGCTTTGGTATATTTTATTATATTTAAAAGGTTTAATCTTTTTTCAATTTTTTTCCATTTTTGAATGTTTAATATACCAAATATAGCCTTTGGTATTTTGTTTAGTATTTTTGCAGTATATTTTAAAATGAATACCACACTGTTTTACTTTTATTCACTTGACCGTATATAGGCTTTGGTATATTTTAGTATATTTAACAGATATAATCTTTTTTCAAATTGTTTCCATTTTTGAATGTTTACTAAATATAGCCTTTGGTATTTTGTTTAGTATTTTTGCAGTATATTTTTAAAATAATACCACACTGTTTTACTTTTATTCACTTGACCGAATATAAGCTTTGGTATATTTTAGTATATTTAAAAGGTATAATCTTTTTTCAATTTTTTTCCCCTTTTTGAATGTTTAATATACCAAATATAGCCTTTGGTATTTTGTTTAGTATTTTTGCAGTATATTTTTAAAATAATACCACACTGTTTTACTTTTATTCACTTGACCGAATATAATCTTTGGTATATTTTAGTATATATTAAAGATATAATTTTTTTTTCAAAATTTTTCCATTTTTGAATGTTTACCAAATATATCCTTTGGTATTTTGTTTAGTATTTTTGCAGTATATTTTAAAATGAATACCACACTGTTTTACTTTTATTCACTTGACCGAATATAAGCTTTGGTATATTTTAGTATATATTAAAGATATAATTTTTTTTCAAAATTTTTCCATTTTTAAATGTTTAATATACCAAATATAGCCTTTGGTATTTTGTTTAGTATTTTTGCAGTATATTAATTCGGTATCTTTTGAAATGAATACCACACTGTTTTACTTCTATTCACTTGACGGAATATAAGCTTTGGTATATTTTAGTATATTTCCGGTATATTCATTTGGCATATTTTGAAATGATTACCGTACTCTATTTCTTTTATTCACTTGTCCAAATATACCCTTTGGTATATTTAGATTATTTTTTTTTCAGTATATATTTGATATTTTTTAAAATTAATACCACACTACGTAGCGGATATCTCACAGTCGAGCACACTCAACTTCTTTCTACTCGAAACAAGCAAGCAAAAAAGTAAGTGCGGCTACGCTTTGTGGTCATTTGTGGGGCAACAACGATGAAAAGCTTAATAAGAACAACAGTAAGAGCTAAAGTCACTCTTGAACTTAATTTGTTGTTATTGTGTTGCTTATTCTTAGGCCCAACAAACAACAACCCGTTGACAGTGCCGCATTGTTTGTGCTCGTTTGCACAGATGACAATCATTATCATTATCATAATAATCATGATAATGATGATGATGACGATGATGCAGCCAAGGGGAAACAGTCATTTTGCCTCACTCTTAAAGTAGAAAAATGCGACACTCGCGCGACCTGCACTTCGTCATCTTGATCTTTGGCATCTTTCTTCTTCTTTTTCTTCGTATTTCGTATTTCTCCATATCTCCATCTCTGTCGCAGTTGTGCGCTGCTCTGGACAACAATGAAAACAAATGCATTTCGAAGCGAGCGCACACAGATATGAAATAATTTTTTATTAGTCGCCAGCAACGAGCAACAGACACAACATCTTCCTGACCTCAGCTTTCCCCTCCTTCCACTGTCTCTCTCACTCTCTCTCTCTCTCTGGTTTTCTACACCGTGTGGCTGGGCAGTCGAGCAAAAGAAATGAAATGAAATGGAAGCGAGCTGCTTGTTAGTGCAACAAATTACTCAGAACAAAAAGACAACTGAACTAACACAAAAAAAGAAAAAAAGAAGAAGAAGCATGCTCAAGGAACGAGCCAAGTTGGCAGCGCCGAAAAAAAATGCGAGAGAGAGAGGGAGAGAAAAGAACATTTCTCGTTCCTTATTCGCATTTTGTGCTCCCTTGACCAAATGACTAAGAAAATTGCTTAGTCAAGCACTTTGCAGGCGTCGCCTTTTTGTGTTTTATGACATTCTCTCGCCGTCTTCCTCTCACACCCTCCCTCCCTCTCTTTCTTTCAGTCTGGTAATGTCCACTTGTTGTAGTTGCTGTTATCACTTTTTTTTTGCTTGTGCGAATTTAAGCGCATTTTACTGATATTTTAGCACACGCAAAACTTTTGCGTCTCTCTCGGTCTGTGTGACATCATCGCAAAATCTATAACTAAAACAAATCTTGACTAAGCTCTGCAACCACTCAACACAATTGAATGCTTTTCTCCTCCCTCCCTCCATCCTTCTCTCTCTTGGGGGACAAACCGAAACTATTTGTCATTCAATTTGTTAGCAAAAGCAACCCATTTAGAGGTAACATTCGACCATCCGACCAAGACAAGCATCGCAGTCTCCAGAGACCAGTTGCAATCAAGTGGAGCTCGAGTCTTTCAAGGATGAGCCACAATAAAGCGGAGAGTTAAGGAACACGCAACCAAATGCAATCGAATTGCATCTGAAACTCTACGCTAAACAAATATAAATAATAAATAGTTGCATTTAAACAATGTGGAATTGGGTTAAATTACTGATAAATGCAACCAATGAGATCAGAGATCAAACTCTAAATTAATAAAACGATATTTAGAAAGCAAAAGTGAAGATTGTAGCAAAAAAATTAAACATGTGTATAAAAATCTTAATAAATTCAATAATACTAAGAATTAAAAAACGAAGAAACTTATTAAAGAATAAGCAAAATTGAAATTTAATATTATAGTTGCATTTGAACAATGTGGAATTGGGTTAAATTACTGATAAATGCAACCAGATCAGAGATCAAACGGTATTTAGAAAGCAAAAGTGAAGATTGTAGCAAAGAAATTAAACATGTGTATAAAAATCTTAATAAATTCAATAATACTAAGAATTAAAAAACGAAGAAACTTATTGAAGAATCCATTCTTAATAAGCAAAATCGAAGTTTAATATTATAGTTGCATTTAAACAATGTGGAATTGGGTTAAATTACTGATAAATGCAACCAATGAGATCAGAGATCAAACTCTAAATGAATAAAACCATATTTAGAAAACAAAAGTGAAGATTGTAGCAAAGAAATTAAACATGAGTATAAAAATCTAAATAAATTTAATAATATAAAGAATTAAAAGACAAGGAAACTTATTGAAGAATCCATTCTCAATAAATAAAATCGAAATTAAAATCGAAAAAAAACAAAATTAAAACATGATTAAAGGCAAAAGTGAGAACAAGTCAAAATGATAGAGTGAAGTGTGCTCGACTAAGAGATACTTCATATTTTGAAGAAAAGCTCGGTAATATTTCTAAAGTATATTTAATATACTGTTAAACTACTAAAATATACCTATTGGTATATTCGGTATATTGATATACCACATATTACATTATTCTTAATATGTGCCAAATTAATATACTTAAAAAGTAAATATATACCGCAAATACTAAAAAACCGAATGTTATTTTTGGTATATTGACATAGTACCACATTCAAAATATACCATATGATTGTGTTTTTTGCCATACAAAAGTATTTCTTTAATCCATAGTTTCATAAATACTTAATTATTATTGTAAATTCTCAGAGCGTGGTAAAAATTTGAAACAAATTTGGAGCATACCCAAAGGCAAAAGTGAGGAAAACTATAAAAGAATGAATTGAAAAAGATCAAGATAAATATTCAATAAGACTATGCCTCAAAGCTGAATACGAAACAAAGTGGAATATTTTTGTTATTTATGTAGCATAAAAAAAAAAAGAAATTGATTTGCAACATTTGCAAGAAATGACAATAACAAAACAATAGCTAGAAAGCATAAAATACATAAAAAGTAATTATCGACGACAAATTGAACAAAAAATATGCAGTTTTATCTGAGAGTTGAGTGCAGAAGATTAATTTGCCATGGGCAATCGATAACTTATGCTGGCAAAGCTGCTCAGCGAACAAATCATAAATATATTTATATATCTTAAAATTGCATTACGATTGCTTTAGCACATTTTGCATTTGAGAGTGTGTGAAAAAAGAAGCGGCAAAGAAAACATTCTTTGACAGACAGACAGCTAGACATGGAATTTTCCATTTTCCGAGATTTGAGCATGCTCTCGCTCACTCTCTCTCTCGCTTTCTGTTTCTCCCTCTCTGTTAGCGGGCTTGAAATCTCTGGGAAATTGAATTTGCGTCCAACCCTTTTTGCACAATTTTCACACTAAAGTTGAGCCACAAAACTTTGCCATTGCATTTAAAATATGCATGAAAAGTCGGTTTATGTTTATGCATATACGACTAAGTATATATGTATTGAGGTGGAGAGATTTTTGGGCCAAGTGTATGTGTGTGTGTGTGTGTGTGTGTGTGTGTGTGTGTGTGTGTGTGTGTGTTTGTGGCATAAGTGGCATTGCAACATTGCTGTTGCTGCTGTGGCTGCTGTCCAACACTGGCTTGATAATAAATAAAAAATCAACTGCGTTATGAAAATACACTCTGCCTATAGCAGCCTTCCCCTCGTCTCCCCTCTCCCTTCCTCACCACTTCTCTGCAATATAAATGCGGCAAAAATTTGCTGGGCGCATCGATGAAATTCTACATTTCTCTCTCGCCCTTCGACCAAATAAAAATGGGAAATAAAATCAAGTGCTGAAAAGCAGAAAAACACTTGCACAAGCACACACTCATAGGGGAGGGAAGGGGAGGGGAGGGGAGGCTGTCAGAAACTTTGCCACAAACGCGTTGACATTTAATAGGTGTCACTGTACACCCTGCACTCATCCCTCAGCCCGCTCCCTTCCCCCCTCTACTCACTCGCATTTGTGGCTGGCGAATTTGTTGGAATCATTTTCAACACTTTTTTTTGGGGGGGCCAAAAGCGCTGCAAGCAAAGGCAAGGCTTAGCAGATGGTGGGGGAGTAGCAGGGGGTGGGGTAAGGGGGAGGCAATGTGAAAGACGACGACGCATGGCGCGGGAATGCATCAACATTTTATATTTCTGCCCACGCAGCTGGCAAATTGAGAGCCTTGTGCGTGATTTGCATAGAATGTGACTCGCCGCTGTCTGTGCTGTCTCACTCTTTCTCTTCCTCTCTCCCTCTCCCTCTCACACACACTCCTCTCCCCCCTGCATCCACTTCTTCAACGCTGCTGCGCATCCTTCCGCTCTTGCTTTGAATCGCATCTGCGGCTGATGTGCATTTAAGCGCGCTTTCTAAGCTCACACACAGACACGCTGTTTATGCTGTCTCCCTCACTCTTCTCCTGCTCTCTCGCTTGCACTGTGACGCTTGTACAAGCCGCTTTCATTAAGCCGCAGCTCAATTTCTTCATGTCGCTTGTCCTTGTCGCGTTCACTCAGCTTACGTTTCGTTTTTTGCATACCCTGCACTGCGGGTATAGCTGACTAAGCGTATCAGCATGTTATAGCTTAAGGAATTGCCTATCGTTGTCGTTTAAATTATCGATAGTCTAACGATAGTATGATGCATGATTTTGTATCGATAGTTCAGCGATAGTACATCTAAAGAAAAGTATCAGCATGATTAATTCAGAATTATCTATCGTTATCGTTTAAACTATCGATAGTGCATCGATAGCACATCCAAGGAAAAGTATCAGCTTGATTTTACTGAAAGAATTACCTATTGCTATCGCTTAAACTATCGATAGTTATTCGATAGTATGATGCATGATTTTGTTCAATGGAATAACTCATCGTTCTTGCGTAAGATATCGATAGTTCAGCGATACTACATCTAAAGAAAAGTATCATCACCTAAAGAATAATCTATCGTTATCGTTTAAACTATCGATAGTGCAACGATAGCACATCCAAGGAAAAGTATTAGCATGATTTTGCTATGGCTCTCGCTTAAACTATCGATAGCTATTCGATAGTACATTTAAGGAACACAGTAATTGAAATTAAGCATCAACTTATTACAGGGTATCTGCCAGTCTAGCGAGCTACCTCACTGCTGTGCCTGGCTGGCCTCTTTTTCAGCCTTTTTGTTGTGTTGTCTTCGTCAGCTGCTGTCTTTTTTTTCACGTGCCGTGTGTAATTTCATCTACCTACACACACACACGCACACACACTTCACACACACACATCGCGAGCAACTTTTTTTTTCTTTCTTTTTTTTGTTGTCACGTGTCAGAATCATGCAAAAAACTTTTAATTGCAAAGTCGTCCGGCAACAACAACAGCAACAACAACAGAGCAACAACAATTTATGGAAATAAAATAAAAATTAAAATTAAAAAATAAAATACGAACCACACCAAAAAATATGTACAGTGAAGAAAGGAAAACAGAATGCGGGCACATGTGAAGAAAACTCATTGAAAATTATGAAAAAGCACTTAATAAATGCCAGTACATTCCGTTTTTGTGCTTATTTAAATATTTATTAATTTGCTAAACTTTTTGCATGTGTCGGAAAAACGTGCAACCAAATTAAAACTTGCACTACCCAAAAAAAACGAACAAAAAAAAAAATAACAACAACACACAAAAAATCATCAGCACACACAGATAACAAAAGAAAATAATCCGAAAATAAATTTGAAAAAAATATTTAAAACAAATATGCAAAGAGTTTTCGTATGAAATTTGCATAGAAAAATGTCGAGAGTTGGCTTCAATAAAATTGATCTAAATTAAATTTGTGAACAATCTCCATCAAAGTAAACCACATTTGAAGCTACCAAAGTAGGCAACAAATTTATAGTCTTTTTAATCAAATTATTCAGTTTCATTGTAGTTTTACACGTGTAAAGAACTTTTTATAAATATTTTGTATTTTTTTAAACGCAATTTTACCAAATTCTTCAAATGGATTCCGAATCGGAGACAACGTCTGAAGCATCTAACGATGAGAGTCTACACATTTCGTGGGCCTATCCTTTGGTCATCAGCATCTCGGATCCCAACGACAAAGAACCCGAAAACCCCTTCGATAATAAACCGAAGAAGAAGAGCCACAGACTCGAACGCAAACCGACGCCATATCCCACACAAATCGCGCTGATAAATCAACATGACGAAGCATTAAATTTGCCGTGATGGAAAGCATATTTATAATAAATAAATTGATATACTGAATATCAAACGACGCTTTAAAGATTTCATTTAAAAGCTAAATATAACACAGACGTTTGCAAACAGTTGTCGTAGCTTTAAAAAAAACAAGTGAGAAAGCTACAGTCGAGTGTCTACATCGTATCTGTGTCTACATCGTCTACTCATTTCTATTTCCATTGCGGTATTATTTTTAAAATATATCAAATTAATATACCGAATGCTATATTTGGTATATGGATATGCTATTGAGTTGCAAATATACCATAGAATATCGAATACTCCAGATATTGATGATTATTGATTCACAAACTAAAAGGTATATGTATTTGGTATACCGATATACTGCATGCAATATTGCAAATATACCATAGAGTACAAAATATTCCAATTATTCAAGATTATACATACAACCAACATAATTCGGCATTCTTAAAATATACCAAATTAATATACTGAAAGATGTATTTGGTATATTAATATACTATTCCATTGCAAATATACCATAGAGTGCAAAATATTCTAGATACTGGTGAGCAAAACATTGGAGTATTATAATAACCTAAAGTTATATTTGGTATACCGATATACTGCAATATTGCAAATATACCATAGAGTACAAAATATTCCAATTATTCAAGATAACATATAAATCCAACATATTTCGGTATTCTTAAAATATACCAAATTAATATACTGAAATATGTATTTGGTATATTAATATACTATTTTATTGCAAATATACCATAGAGTGCACAATATTTTAGGATATTGATGAGCAAAACATTGGAGTATTATACTAACCTAAAGCCATATTTGGTATATCGATATACTGCAATATTGCAAATATACCATAGAGTGCAAAATATTCCAATTGTTCAAGATATATAGTATATAAAACCAACATATTCCGGTATTCTTAAAATATACCAAAATATACTGTAAGCTATATTTGGTATTTTGATATACTATTCCATTGCAAATATACCATAGAGTGCAAAATATTCTAGATGCTGATGAGCAAAACATTGGAGTATTACAATAACTTAAAGCTATATTTGGTATATCGATATGATATGCAAAATATTTGAGATATTCAAGATGACATATACTTCATGAGATGCCTCCTACTGCTTGTCTCATATATTTCCAGTAGGCATAAATTTACAATTCTATAGACAGAGAGTACAGCTAGGTATGTTAGTTGTATAACCACATCATATAGTTTATGTATACTCAAAAACATATGCATGGGAAAAAGGTGTATACTATAGTATTAATTGCAATCATTCACCATGTGTGACTCACGAGTATCGCACACTTTTCACGTGTCAATTACGTGACCTTCGCGTGAGTCACGTGCCAGCAAGCAACACTAGCAACAACAACAACAATGCCCTTGATAATTGCCTAGAGACAAGCAATTTAATTAGAGCCGCCCAAAAACGACACAAAACAACAACGCAACAAAAAAAGAAGCGAATAACCGAAAAACAAAAGAGAGAGCAGAGCAGAGCAAACAAAATCTGCAACGAAACGTAACGTAAGCATTAGCGTAAGCGTAACGTAAGCGAAATGCCAAACAAATCCAATAAGAGCCCAACACAACAGGTAAAGCACAAAGCAGCCCAAAGGTTCGACTTGCTTAGACCCTTTGTTGGGAATATAGTGCGATAAAAACTTGAAGTTTATACCGAATAAGTTGTCCTCGAATGTGTTGTTTGTGATACACTTTTGATTACCTATTAAAACTATAGAAAAGAAATGGGTATATAATAAGAGTATACCCCATTTAGCCGACACATTTTGCTGCCAAGGGTTCGACTTGCTTAGACCCTTTGTTCGGAATATAGTGCGATAAAAACTTGAAGTTTATACCGAATAAGTTATCCTCGAATGTGTTGTTTTTGGTACTCTTTTGATTACTTATTAAAACTATAGAAAAGAAATGGGAATACAATAAGAGTATACCACATTTAGCTGACAAATTTTGCTGGGTAGAAGAACAACAGAACAACAGAAAAAAAAGAAAAGAAAAGCTCCCCAGCTGGCAAACAGAGCAGCAGCTGACAACTTGTGGACTTTATGCTCGGCCTAAGCGGCTCTCAATTCAATTGTGTGAGCCACTGTTGAGTTCGAGTTGAGTTTCTCTTTGCCGTTGCTGTTGTTCCTATTCGTTGCTTGTCACGCGTTCCCG
This sequence comes from Drosophila kepulauana, assembly GCA_023558455.1. Classification (NCBI taxonomy): domain Eukaryota; kingdom Metazoa; phylum Arthropoda; class Insecta; order Diptera; family Drosophilidae; genus Drosophila; species Drosophila kepulauana. The sequence continues at coordinate 31,950,889 of CM042371.1, forward strand.
TAAATCGCTGCACGCTGACGTAGTCCAGGAGTCTACGGGTCTAGAGAGAAGAGTCCTGGGTCCAGGCACGTACAAAGTTATGCGACGCGTCGGGCAACAAAATCCCAAAACTCGTTAACAGCGCTTCTTCTGCACTTTCTGCATCTGTTTGTTTCACATTCTTACCTTCTCTCTCTCTCTCTCTCTCACTCTTTCGCGCTATCTCTATTGCTTTGCTATTTATCGTGTCTGAGGCACAGCTGTTGTCTCCACACTCGTGTCTCCGCTTTTGAATGGGGTCTGACTCATAATTGAATGAATGATTGCAAATCTCATTCAATAGATTTTATATAGCCATTGCGCTTAGAGTGCACATTTTAAAGGTTTCCGCCATTTTGAATTTGAAGAGCAGAGGTTTAAGTCGGCAGATCAAATATTACGTATACGTATATGTACATATATATTTTTTTTTTAAATATGTAAGAGATTTTAGCGACTACTTTTTTAGTTTAAAAAAAACCATAAAAACTAATTTTTCTTTTTAGTTTGTATATTTCATTGTAACATTTAATCTTTTTGAACATTTAATCTTCGTGAAGTGTTTAAATATTCATTTAATTGAGAAATTCGTAATACAATTTATGGATCATAAAAAGATCTTATTAATATGAAAGCAATATAACGTTATAAGTTATTTTTAAATAAAAATTCTCTGACATTTGAAATCCGATTCTAAAAACTCAAAGCTGCATTTGATGACAAAATAGAAGACATGAATGAAAAATAGTATTTTTGGCATTTGAATAACATATTAACAAAACTTTACAAACATAATAATTCACAATTATGCCATATTGCATTCAAATGTTGTGGAATTATTGAAGAGTATTTTCAACTTTTAAATGCAGAAGAACATTAAAAGCATAGTGATTATAAATAGTATTTTTGACGATAAAAAATTGCACAATAATATTTATTTTTGACATTCATTCAAAATAGTATTATCGACATTCAAATGTTAAGCAAATAAAAATGAAAATAATAATATTTGCCATTTGAAATGCTGGCGCTTTTAAAAAGAATATTAAGCAGCAAAGTATTTAGCATTTAAGTGCTAATAATGCTTAAAAACATAATTATTGCTAGTGCAATGTGTCCAATAAAATATTATTGCTAATTAGCGAAAACAACAAAAGTCCCCATAAAAATTGTCCAACAATTTGATGGGCAAGTATTTAATGAGTTTGCAATAAAGTAATTTTCTGTTTGTAATTTTTTTTTTTTTTTTGTTTTTTAGCTGACAATTGTTACGCTGAATGTTTAAATTGAAACGTATAAATTGTTTTATTGCGCAAAAAATAAGGCAACAAACAACAAGCACTGCAATTAGCATTGTATTTGGGTCAGCATGGAAAAGCTCACGATATTCATATTATAACGATAATAAAAACCTATTGATTAAAATCCAACATATATTGCTTTTTATCTCTATGTCTCTCTCTCTCTCTCTCTCTCTCTGTCTCTCTTCCTTTCGCCCTTGCTTTGCTGCAATCAAAGTTGTTGCATGCTTCTTCCTCTTGCCATTGCGGAGATTATAATTGAAACTGTCAACAAATTTTATGCGTCGGCTTTTTAAATGCCATTTGATAGGCAAATTGAAAATGCTGACATGAGATTTTTGCTCTTTTTCTGCAGATTGTGTTTTGTTTGTTGATTATTACCAAGAAGAAGATTTCAACATTAATTTCATGCGTGGAACAGCATAGCAAATGCATGTTTAGCTTGAGTTTCGGCTACTTTTGTCACAAATGAATGCCAACGAACAACAATTTTGCATATTTTGTGTCAAAGTGCTTTGAAATGTTAGTTGCAAACATTTTTATTTAAAGGATAGCAAATTAAACACTCCTTAACAGCTTATAAATACTTTATTTTATAGTGCGAAGGATCACAAATATACTCAAGTAAGGGACTGAACCATTGATTAACCGGTTCGGCAAAATAATAAGAACAAATTTAAATAATACAAAAAAAACTATTCATCGGCAGAATTATAAAATAAAATAACTAGAAACAAGCTAGTTTCATTGGATTTTGGAAACCTAGAGAATTTACTTTCAATTTGTTTTGAACCACTTTTGAACCGGTTTATGCGTAGTTATAAACCAGTAAGAAATCATGGAATGGTTGTTCATTATTTTATAAATATATATATATTCTTATTTAATAATATCAGTCGTTGTTGAATTTAGCAATTGTACTCAGGTGGGTCATTGAACCACTATTGAACCGGTTCAGTAACATAGTGAACTTCAATTTAAAATGAATTGAGTTTTCAAAGTTTTGTACAAAAGAAATCTCAGCTTGTTTTGGTTGCATTATAATGAGTGTTAGAGAATTTACTTTCAGTTTCTCAGTTTGTTTTGAACCACTTTTGAACCGGTTTATATGTAGTTGCAAACCAGTAAGATATCATGGAATGGTTGTTCATTATTTTATAAATATATATATATATATTCTTATTTAATAATAACAATTGTTGTAGAATTTAGCAATTGTACTCACTATCGAACCGGTTCAGTAACATAGTGAACTTCAATTTAAAATAAATTTCATAGTTTTGTACTAAAGAATTCTCTGCTTGTTTCAGTGTTTCTGCTAAATTTTGCTTGTCCTTGTCCTGCTTGTCACACCAACATTTCAATCTAAAGCTTTAGAACCACTTTTTACAGACATATTCAAGCCAGTAAACCATTGTAGAACCGGTTCGGCAAACTAATGATAACAAATTTAAATTAAAACAACAAATTAATAATCGCAAGATGTTGGAAAACTAGAGACATTGCATTTACTTCTCGTACCAAAATATCAATCTAATGTCTTTGAACCACTTTTTGCACCCGTTCGCGATACCTTTTGTTTTGTTTTTTTTTTTTTTTTTTTTTTGAAGTGAAATGCAATGAAATAAAAACTCATTCATGCCAGTTTTCAAAGTGCCTTTTGCAGCACTTTTCAAAACTCGGTACACACCGACTAAGCCATACCCTAACACATAGCATTGAACTCTGCAACGAGTTCATAAATGAACTTCAATTAAACAGTTGAGAGAGTTCAACATTGTCGCAGTTATTTTGCTTAATTTGCAGTCGAGTTCAATTGAATGACCCTGCACATTTGTTGTTTTTTTTTGTAGGGCATCTGTCAGTCGTACCCTTGTGAGTGTGTGTGTTGTTGCTTGTTTGTCCGGGTGTATTTGTAGCAATTTGCTTGGTTGCGCCAAAAATGTTGTGCAGAATTGTGCTGGGTAAAATTTTTTTGGTGTTTTGTGTCCATTGGCGCCATAAAAACATAACGACGACATTTTCATGGCTTTGTTTACATTCGTTTTGATTTTCCTGTTGGGTTTTCCTTGTCTTTTCTTTCCGTTTGCCGTTTGCTGCTGCTGTGTGTCTTTCTTTCTGGTTTTCCTTTTCGACATGGCTTTTCTCTCTCTCTCTTGTTTACAAGAAAAGTTCAATATCCGCAGCGCCCTCCTGCTGCTGCTGCTGGCTCAACTCTTCTTCTCTTCCTCCTCCTCTTCGATGGCAATGTTTTTGCTCCAGCCAATCAACTATACTTCTTGTGCTTCGTCGTCGTCTTCTTCGACAGGCGGCAGCAGCCCATCGTTTAATTATCCACTTGGTTCATAAAGTCTTTGTTCACGAGCAGACGACAACAACGTTCGTTCTTTGGTTCGCTTTTTTATTACCAGTATTATTTTCGTTTATTTATATACCCGCTACCCATAGGGTAGAAGGGTATTATAACTTTGTGCCGGCAGGAAATGTATGTAAAAGGTAGAAGGAGGCATCTCCGACCCTTCATCAGCATTAACAGCCGAGACGATCTAGCCATGTCTGTCTGTCCGTCCGTCCGTATGAAACACTGGATCTCAGAGACTATAAGAGATAGAGCTCTATTTTTTTTCGACAGCATTTGTTATGTTTGTACGCAGATCAAGTTTGTTTCAATGTTTTGCCACGCCCACTTCTGCCCTCGCAAATCAAAAAAAATCGAATAACAAGCATAATTTTAAAGCTAAAGTTGCGGATTTTGGTATATACAACAATTACATTACTAGTTATGATTCCTGAAAATTTGGTTGCGATCAGATAAAAATTGTGGAAGTTATTAAAGAAATACTTTTGTATGGGCAAAAACGCCTACTTACTAGGCGTCTTAGTTGCTTTGGCCGACAATTTGATATATTGTACTATATCGATATACCAAATATACCATTTGGTATATTTTTGGTATTTTTTGGTATTTTCGGTATATTTTTAAAATAATACCGCAATATTTTGCTTTTATTCAAAATGGGTAGCGGGTATCTCGCAGTCGAGCACACTCGACTGTAGCTTTCTCATTTGTTTTTTGTTTTTTTTTTTGTTTTTATACTTTACTCTGCTGTGCTTTGCTTTCTTTTTGTTTTTTGTTTTTGTTTATCAAAACGCAATGCGGTCGGGTCCATCTATTGACGACCTGGCTCCTCTCTTTGAGGCTGAAGGCAGAGGCTGCCTTTCAATTAGAGCTCATTAATGTGGGAAGGGGAGAAGAGCAGAGAAGTTGAAGCGCATTGTTTATAATTGGCATGTGTACGAAGAGTGAGGAGAAGGGAGAGAGGGAAGAGGAAGGGAGAAAGGATGTGCAGTCGTGTGCATTGGTCATTGAAATTGCTTTTTAATGTTGGCCACGCTGCCCCGTGCAAACAAATAAACAACAACAGCGGGGAGAGACTGAGTACTGACTGATACTCCATGTGGACTGCTTGATACTGATATATGTTGTTGTTGCCGTTGTTGTTGTTGTTGTTGCTGTTACTGCAGCTATATCTGCTGGGCGTTTAATTTACGCCTCGAGTCAAACTGTAAATACATTATTTATACGCTGTGCAGGAGCAGGAAGAGGAAGAGGAGTGAGTGTGTGTCCCTGGTGTCCGTGTTCCTGCTCAGGCTTCTAAAATGTGCGAGTGTGTGTGTGTGTGTGTGGCCATTTAAATGCTGGCATTTAACATATTACGCATACGCCATGTTACCGCATATATACCGTATATATATTTAATGCGTCTCCTGCAGTTGAAGTGACACAAACGATAGAGAGAGAGCGAGAGAGAGGGAAAGAGATAGACCGTGGCAGCTGCAGCTGCAACACTCAAAGGCAATCAATGAAGTGGCTGACTCCCACTTGCAGCATTTTCGCAGGCGTGGCAGCCCATGCAAATGCATTGCGTTCGTTGCTGCCTCCTTTATCAGTCGAGAGTCCGAGTCCGAGTTCCAAAGGAGATATCGAGTTAGCACCATGCGCATTAAATTGCATACAAATGTGACAGCCGTGGGCGGTGGCCAAAGTCACATAGCTGTTGCCTCTTATTCTTTTAATTAAGTTAGATGTTCGTCTCTCCCTCTCACTCTCTTACTATCTCTCCATCTCTTTCAGCGCATGTGTGAGTTAATAACTCTCTACTGCACTTGGGGCTAAGCTTTTGTGTGTGTGTGTGTGTGTGTGTTTAATATGCAGTCAGGGACATCAACAAGCTGCTAGCTACAAGGAAGGAAGGAAGGTCGGACTCTGGGACATTTGTAAAGTTTTCCGGTTAAATTAATCACAAATGGATACATATTCATTTACCTAATTGAAAACAGTCCATCACAAAGTTCACTAGATTATCTTTGTTTTGTCGTCGTCGTCGCCATCTATTTGACAGCTTGACACTATGCACTATATATTCTATATAGAGTGTAAAGTGTAAAGTGTAGAACACACTTCACTCTTACTTTCTCTTTCTCTCTCTCTTCGTCTCTGCGGTCCATCGTTTCTTTGACGCCTTTCTGACGGACTGAGACAGCTTGTAAGCCACAAGTGTGGCAAAATCCTCAACTCAACATACACACAACTCAAGCAGCAGCTTCTACAAATTCTATTTATTTGCTTTTCTACCTTTAATTCCAAGTTACAAAATAAATATGAATCAAAATCAATAAGTATAACTTACAATAATAAAATTCAACATTTTGCCTCTCAAAAATACATAAATAGAATAGAAAAAGTGCTTAAATCAAGAATGAAATCTTGAATGAATATTATACGATGTCAAAATTCAAACAAGAAGGTTTAATCCAAAAATACAGATACAAATTCTACACTTCTAGATTGCCCTTCAATGCCAATTAAACTGTTGCTTGCTAATGTTAAATATCAAACAAATTTTCAGAGGTGAAGGCGTCGCAAGTTTAATGTAAGCTACCTTGTTTTTTGATTTGCGGGGGCGGAAGGGGGCGTGGCAAAAATTTGAAACAAACTTGATCTGCGTGCAAACATAACAAATGCTGACGAAAAAATTATACCTCTATCTCTTATAGTCTCTGAAATGCAGTGTTTCATACGGACGGACGGACAGACGGACATGGCTAGATCGTCTCGTCTGTTGATGCTGATGAAGAATATATGTACTTTATAGGGTCGGAGATGCCTATCTAACTGCCATATGACTGTTTCTTTGTGTTGCTTATTTAGTTGCAAATTTGGATCACCAATTTAGTATATTCACACCTATACGGTATATTTTCTATGTAGTATTTTATTTCATTCATTTTCTATGTAGTTTTTTATTGATATGGCATATTTTCACATTTTTGCGTTACATTATTTGATATGTTTCAGGTATAATGCCGCAATGTTTTGCTTTTTTTTTAAATGACCTTCACATATAAATATATATATATTAAAGTATTTTTTTGGTATATTATTTAGCATATTTTAAGAATAACACAGCAGTGCTTTGTTTTTTATTTTAAATGGGTAGTGGCAGCTTCGTCTGTAGTGTTTCTTCCACGCTTTTCTTTTTTTTTTTGACATGTTCATCGGTTTAATTAAGAGTACTAAACTGTACTCTTTTATGGGTTTTTCAATGAATTATACCATTGATTTTCATATACAATAAAAATAAATGAAATTTGATTATCGCCGCTTTAAGATATTTGTATCAAAGTGAAGCTCTAATCAGCTCAAAGCAGATTTGCTGCTGCTCTATTTGCAGTTGTTTGGTTTGTGGTTGGCCAAGTTGTTGTATGCATAATTATTTATGCATGCATGTTGTATGCTGCTGCTGCTTCTTATAAAAGACAGAATGAGAGAGGGAGAGGGAGCGGGAAGGGGGCAGAAAGAAGCCGCCGATGCAATGGAATCGTTTGAGTGGCACTAAATCAAATAGTGCGGCCATCAAGCATGCAACGAGCCATGAGCTCGGCATTTGTGCTGTACCTGAAACCTGAAGTCGAAATAGCTGGACAGTGTATGTCTCCTCCTCCTCCTCCCCCCTCTCCCCCTCTCTCTTCATCACTCTCCATGCATGTTTGTGTAGCGCAGTGTGTAGATAGATGGCCTATCGTCTGGCCGTGTTAATATTTGCTTGCGTTTTACATTGTTTGCTCGAAGTGCTGGCCATGGAATGGCAAAGACTCCGAGATGGAGATGGAGATGCAGATGCGAGTATCTTTGCACAGTTTTCATGTATTGTTTGGCTTTTAGTGCCGCCTCAGTTGTTGCACGAAGGAGAAAGGGAAGAGAGGGGGAAGGGAATTGTGCAAATAAAACTAAGTAACAGTTCAAGGCGAACTTTAAGTAGCCGCCACATGTTAATGAGTCAACTCTACTCGCAATCTCTATTATCTGTATCTGTATCTTTAGCTGCTGTTTATGTATCTTTAACTGAATATACTATATACAACTGCATTCTGCATTTTGCATTTTGCATCTTTATCTTTCGGCCCTTCACAGGTTGCAGTATTTGATCAGCTAATTCATCTTGAGTGCTGCTAATTACCTTGTTTTTGCATACGATTTCGCTCGTTTATTGAGCCGCAATTATTTGCCAGCATTATTTAACTGACCCAGATTTGCGAGCCAGAGAGATGCTCTTCACTTCACTTCTCTTTCCATTTAATTTATCAATACAAATTCTTAGCTTCTAAATAATTGCCATTGTTGGAGTTGAATGTAAATTTTGGGTTTTGTAATTTGTGCATGGAATATGCACATTTTTAACTTATCTCTAGCTTAATTAGAGCATCATCTGTGGCAGCTGTTCAGCTACATCAAATAGAAGCCAAACACACACACTGACACAACACACACACACACACACAAAAACCAAGAACTATTCTATTAAAATATTCAATTAGTTGCAGTTGAACAATGGAATGCCAAATTTCAAGTTTAATCTTTGTCAGTAGCTCAGGGCAAGTGAAGACTCTAAGATTATCTAATGTGTTTTGTTACATTAAATTACAAATCGTATATTTCTATCAAAATTACTCCATGGCCAGCTGCAGCAAGCAAGAGCTTAAAGCAGGTTTAATGACTATTCTCAATAGAGTAAATCTTGCTTAGATTAATCGATCGTTTAAGCTCTTCAAATGCAGTATGAAATCTGCAAAAGCTTTAAGCAACTTTCAATTGTTCTTTCACTATTCTTTATGTTTTATAGTTAAATTCTGAGATTAATCGAATTACAGCTTTTAAGCAGCTTTTTTCCTTAGACTATTCTCAATATGAAAGCTTGCAAGATGATTAATCGCATCGCATATTTTTGACAACTGCAGCTTTGAAGCTTAATTATTATTCTCAATAGGTTCAATCTTGTTTAGATTAGTCGAGATTTTTAGACAGCTTTGAAATCTGCAAAAGCTTTAAGCTGCTTTCTTCGCTTCTCCATTCTTCTCAATATTCAATAGACAATTTCTGAGATTAATCGAATTACAGCTTTGAAGTAGCTTTCTTAATTTAACACAAGTTTTGTATAGACTATTCTTTATATGAAAGCTTGTAAGACGATTAATCCTATCGCTTATTTTTACCAACTGCAGCTTTGAAGCTGAATAAAGAATAGACTATTCTTTATATGAAAGCTTGTAAGACGATTAATTCTATCGCTTATTTTTACCAACTGCAGCTTTGAAGATGAATTTCTACTCTCAATATGGCAAATCTAGGTTAGAATTGTTTGAGCTTTTAAGCTCTTTAAATATCATATAAAATACGCAAAACCCTTTAAGCTCCTTTTCGAGAGTAAAGCTTGCGCTGAGATTAATCGAAAGCACATTGGCCGCCAGCTGCTGCAATAGCTGACAAATCGTGTCACATACATCAGCGGTTGAACAGCTGAGCAGCTGCATGATAAAAAAAGAAAAAAGTGCTGCTCTAGTGTTGAAAAACAGTTTTATGGCCAGCCATTCATAAAGTGCAATTTGAATGCCAGACAGAAAGAAAACCGAAAAAAATTAAAAAAAAGTAATGCAATTTAAAGCCAACGAAGAACTGAGCTGAGTTGGCATTCAAAGAAGAAGGCGCCTCGCTTATCACACTTGACCCCTCTCACTCTCTCTCAGTCTCTCTCTTTCTCTCTCCAGGGTAATTTTTTATTATTTTTGAAGCTTTTCTTTTTGTGTCTAGGGTTTGGTTTCGCTGTTTTGATGTTGGGTTTTGCTTGTCATATGCCAAAAAATGCATGGCAAAGTGGAGAGAGAGAATGAGAGATTTTTTTTGGTGGGCTTGGCCGGCCGCTTGGTGCGGTTTTTGGCCACAGGGCAAAGATTTATTTCACCCGGTTGAAGCAGAAAATTGCACGTAACAAAGCGTGGCAAAGTTTTCCCAACACGCCCACACACCGCACATGGGGCACAACAAACTGGACTCAGCTTGAACGTTTTTTTTTTTGTGTTGTGTTGGACTTCGAACTGGGCTTTCAGCTTCATTCAGCTTCGGTTTCAGCTTCAGCTTCAAGTTGTGCTTTAGCTTCTGCTCTTCTAGGTCTCGGTCTCGGTCGATGTTTTTTTCTGTTCTGAGCTCTGTGGGAAAACAACGGAAATTACAAATTGTTGTTTACTTTGCATTTCATTCGCACACGACGAGACGTGGGCGACGATGACGACCTGAAACCAACTGACACAAAGCAAAAGTGCGCAAAAAACACAGCAAAAAAAAAAAAAAAAGAAAGAAAGCTACAGTCGAGTGTGCTCGACTGTGAGATACCCGCTACCCACTTTTAATAAAGGCAAAATATTGCGGTATCATTTTCAAAATATACCGAAAATACTAAAAAAATACTAAAAATATACCAAATGGTATACGTGATAGATCGATATGGTACCGCATTCAAAATATACCATAGACGGCACAATATACCAGATTGTCAGCCAAAGCAACTAAGACCCCTAGTAAGTAGGCGTTTTTGCCCATACAAAAGTATTTCTAAAATAACTTCGACAATTTTTATCTGATCGCAACCAAATTTTCAGGAATCATAAATACTATAGTATTTATTGTATACACCAAAATTCGCAACTTTAGCTTTAAAATTACACTTGTTATTCGATTTTTTTTAATTTGTGGGGGCGGAAGTGGGCGTGGCAAAAATTTGAAATAAACTTGATCTGCGTGCAAACATAACAAATGCTGTCGAAAAAAAATTAGAGCTCTATCTCTTATAGTCTCTGAGATCTAGGTGTTCATACGGACGGACGGACAGACATACAGACGGACATGGCTAGATCGTCTCGACTGTTGACGCTGATCAAGAATATATATACTTTATAGGGTTAGAGATGCCGCCTTCTGCCTGTTACATACATTTCCTGCCGGCACAAAGTTATAATACCCTTCTACCCTATGGGTAGCGGGTATAAAAAAGGGGCCGAAATGAAAATACATGCGAGGCAAAGGCAAAGGCAAAAGAAGCCTAGAAAATATGGCAAAAGTATGAAGAAAAGTATGTGGCATGCGATGCGATGCGAAGCGAATAACATCGTATGGAAAATGGCAATGGAAATGTGGAAATGAAAATGGTATCAAGTGGGCTAAGAACGAAGGGAGCGGAGAGACAAAGTCGAAAGGCGAAACGTTTTTCAGTTTGTTTAGTGTTTAGTTTAATGAGCTTTTCTTTCGCTGCTTTTCACAAGAACGAGAACAATAAGGAAACAATCAAACAACCAAATACCCTAGCATCGGGAAGTTAAAACAGATTTCTAGAGGAGAGACGAAACTTTAAACAAGGAACCTAAAAACTCCTTTTTTTAACTCACTGTTTACGTGGTATTAGCAAACCGAATAAAAAGAAAAAGTACCACGAAGTACCACAAAAAGTGAACTCACACCACGAAACAAAAAAAAAGAACAGAAAATAAACCGAATGTTGTAAAAATTGGGTCAATTACTTTTATAATCATAACACACACACACACACACACACAGAAGCAACTTGTACAACTTCTTAGCAAACCAATTTGTTATTATTATTGTTGCTGTTGCTATACTTTTCGGTTGCACTGTATTATTGCATGGCAATACTTCATAGTTCAACGTTTACCCGGTTTTGTCTGCACGGTTTTTTTTTTTGATTTTCTTCATGCTATTTTGTTTTTTCCCCCACAACCATTCGAGCGATTGAGTTAAGATAAACACAAGTCGTCTGTGCACAGTTGCTGTCAGAAGTTTACGTACAAGCCGACAGCAATTGCAACTCGTTAAAAGCTGTCCGAGTATGTGAGTGTTTTAGTGTTTTTTGTTGCCTGCAATTAGCTGGCAAGCTACACGGTTAATATGTCAAAAAGTTTTGCAAATTACAAAAGAATATTTCCCGAAGATTGCAAATTGCAGAATATGAATTGAATGACTAAGAATAGTTGGAAAATCGAAGTTTAAATACGTTTCACTTTTTAATCTCATTTATGAATAACTTGAACAGAATAATCCTAACCAGATATATTAGATATATCGTCAGCAGATTGTTAGGAATGCAATTTAGTTGAAAGCAAACCGAATCGAGTATACTCTGCAATTACGTGCAGCATACCAGAAAGATTTTGTAGAGTTTATCTAGAGTTCTTAAGCTTGCCATGCACATTAAGTGCACATGAATAACTTGCAGCTCGACTGAGTTCAATGGGTAAAGTTATGGTATGGATAGTTAATGAATAACTTGAACAGAATATTGGTATCGAGTTACATATAGATTTATCGACAAAAGATTGTCAAGAATGCAATTTTGTAAATTATTTGCAAACAAATTTACAAAATTTCAAAAAATTAAAACACCAAGCCATAATTAAAAATGGAAGCTTAGAAGCTAAGCAAATGTTGTGTTAAAAATATATAGAATTAATATACCACATATTAGGTTTTATTTTAAAATAAAATGACCAAGGAATAGTTAAAGGATTAAAGTAGCATTAAAAATAAATAGAATCAGCAATCGAAGTGCATTAAAGAATCTATTTTAATGCAATTTCTATTTAACAACTTCACTGAAGAGAATGAATGAATATATTTTAATTTGAGATGAATTCAATTTGAGTTCATGGATTTCATTAGAGGAAAGTTCTAATATATATATATATATAGATAGAATATATATAATTTATCAGACTATTAAATATATTTTAAATGACAAACGAAATGTAATATCAATATAGAATATATATGATTAATTACTCAGACTACTGAATACTTGAGTTTAGGTGGAAGTGATTGTCAGGAATTTGTTTTATTTTGTGGAGTTTGCAGTCTGGCGATAACTTAGTGCGCTCACTGTAAAACCGAGTGAATTTAAATACACACACACACACACACACACACACTCACTCACACTCCCATACATCTTGGCAGTCTGCAGTCAATTTAGATAAACAATTACGAGCACAATTGCAGGGACTGAACTGAACACACTGAACCGCCAGAGGCGATGGATGGGAGTCCAAGTCTTGAGGAGGGGGGAAAGAGGAGAAGGGAGCAGGGGGCACCCGTTCACTTCATTTGACCCAGCACATCAAGTGGATGTGGATGTGGCATGGAGTGGAACAATGCAACAGCAACAGCTAAAGTCATTTGCCTAGTTGCTGGTTGTTGGTTGCTGTTGTTGGTTGCTGTTGCTGTAAGTGGCGCGCGAGTTGAGAGAGTCTCCCAAAAATAGCACAACACAGTCAACAATCAAACTTTAAGTAGGAAATAAAGCAAACCAGAGAAGAGCAGCTGATGATGATCGCGAGGCAGAGGAAAAAGAAAGTATCTATGAGATGCACACGAGTATAAATTATTACTTTGCCTTCGTAAATCGTGAATTGTTCGAAGCGAACGAACAACAACAAAGAAATCGAGCAGATCTCTCTCTCTGTTGTTGTTATAGTATTTTTCTTCATCTGAAACACTTTGGAATTTTAATTGGCTCACTGATGGACTTCAGACACAAAAGAGTGAGAGAGAGAAAGAGATGATGAGGTCTGCCAACAACATTTGCATGTCAAGTTGAGGAAAATTGGAAGCGTCATCTGTTTAGCTTTTCATAGAAATTGAAGCCATAAATCATCCGATCAGCTATTTATACCCCACAAAGAAAAGAATCTCACCCAAAAGTCCAAAGGGCCAAAGGCATGCGGAAGAGTTCACTTGTGTGTTGTTCTAGTGACAACAAAGTGGAATACTTCAATTGACAGCTTACCTGTAAAGATACAAAGAGAGAGGGAGAGAATGGATTAGTCAAGAGAACATAAAATTTTAAAGAGATGATGTATGAAAAAGAGTTTATATTTAAAATAAATTAGATCATACGATAGTAGAATAATGAAAGATAATATTGAAATCATATAGAAAATAAAATAGGAAAGAAATGAATGAAATATATGACTGATAAATTCGAGTTTGTATTCAATCAATATTGAACATAAAATGGATTAGAAAACATGAATGCAAGATTTTGAAAAATAATTGATAAAGAGAAGTTAATTTTGAACTCATCTTGAAAATAAAATAGTTCCTTAAACAATTTAGAAAGCTACAGACGAGAGGTTGAGATACCTGAGATCCACTTTGAATAAAAGCAAAATAGTTCGGTATTAATGTTAAAATATACTAAATAAATATACCGCAAAACTACTTAAAATACACGAAAGGTTATATTTTTTGGTATATTTATACGTGTCGCAAAATACTAAAAATATAACAAAGGTTATATTTGTTATATTGACATAGATTTATACTAAAAATATACCATGGAGTGCAAAATATACTGGATTGTCAACCAAAGCAATTAAGATCTGTACACAAGTATTTCTTACATAGCTTCGACAATTGCGATATATGAAGATATGACTTTTAAATAAGAGTTAATGAGTTCAGTATTAAATAAATACTGAATACTAAAAAAGTTCCTTAAGTAGAAAAGAGATGACTTCAAGAAGATAATATTAAAGAAGAGTTTAACAAGTTGAACAACTCAATTAATTTGGTTAAATTTGGTTCATATATAATTTATACAATTTCGATCAAGAAATGATTTTTAAAAAGTTAATTCAGTATTAAATAAATACTGAAAACTAAAAGAGTTCCTTAAGTAGAAAAGAGATGACTTCAAGAAGATAATATTAAAGAAGACTTTAACAAGTTGAACAACTCAATTAATTTGGTTAAATGGAGTCAATAGCTGGCTGTCACGTTGCACGCTTTGCAAATAGCGTAAGGCTCAATTTGTGGCGTTGCCACATGTTTATATTTTATTAGCGAACGTTGCCCAATTTCAATATTTTGCCAGGCTTCTGTGGTGGCAACTGCAATTGCAACTGCAACATTTACAGCACAAACACGCACAGGCAGCGCCCACAAAGTGGTCCATAAGTCACAGCCAGACATGGTTAGTAGCTCCCTATCTCCTCTTCCTTCTCTCCCCTTATTGCCATCAACATCCAACATCCTCATCACCTTGCAATAACTCAAGGTCTGAGTCTGAAGACGGCATAAAATTTTCCAGGCTGTTTGCCTAGGCGCAAAAGAGGAAAATTCAGCAGCAGCCGACTGCAAATGCAACTCAATTTAAAAAATAACAGCAACAACAACAAAACGTGCAAGAAAAAACGAAAAAACGAAAAAAATGAAGAGCGGAAAATGGAAAACGTACTGCAAGCATAATTAATTACTCATAAGTAATTCCGCTGGCCTTAGGGCGCTCGGCATATAAATATTTCAGTTGCAGCAGCGACGGCAACACGAAATATGCGCCATGCAAACGCGCAGCCATAATAAGAACTAGTCTGCATGCAGACATCAAGCCGAATCGAGTATACTCTGCAACTACGTGCAGTATATCAGAAAGATTTTGTGGAGTTTATCCAAAGTTCCCAAACTTGCAATGCACATTAAGTTCAAGTGAATAGCTTGAACTACGGCTGAGTTCAATGGGTTGAGTTATGGTATGGATAGTCATTGACTGAAGGGAATTATAGAATAAAATAATTATCATGCAATTTTGTATTTTAAAAGTAATATCTTAATCAAATCAACAGTTAATTTGCATTTTCATTTCAATTTTATAATTTCTTTGAACTCTCCCTTGATAGTTTCACATTTTCAATTTTGGCAATTATCAAGTCTTAGCTTGGGAATTGTGAAATGCAATTGAAATTCTATTTGCTGTATCGTCGAGTATAATCTGCAACTACGTGCAGTATATCAGAAAGATTTTGTGGAGTTTATATAAAGTTCCCAAACTTTCAGTGCACATTAAGTTCAAATGAATAGCTTCAACTACGGCTGAGTTCAATGGGTTGAGTTATGGTATGGATAGTCTTTGACTGAAGGGAATTATAGAAAACATAATTATAATCATAATTTTGTATTTTAAAAGTAATATCTTAATCAAATCAACTGTTAATTTGCATTTTCATTTCAATTTCATAATTTCTTTGAACTCTCCCTTGATAGTTTCACATTTTCAATTTTGGCAATTATCAAGTCTTAGCTTGGGAATTGTGAAACGCAATTGAAATTCTATTTGCTGTATCGTCGAGTATAATCTGCAACTACGTGCAGTATATCAGAAAGATTTTGTGGAGTTTATCCAAAGTTCCCAAACTTGCAATGCACATTAAGTTCAAATGAATAGCTTCAACTACGGCTGAGTTCAATGGGTTGAGTTATGGTATGGATAGTCTTTGACTGAAGGGAATTATAGAATCGAAAGACTTGAGCAATAATTATAGTACAATTTTGTATTTCAAAAGTAATAACTTAATCAAATCAACTGTTAATTTGCATTTTCATTTCAATTTCATAATTTCTTTGAACTCTCCCTTGATAGTTTCACATTTTCAATTTTGGCAATTATCAAGTCTTAGCTTGGGAATTGTGAAATGCAATTGAAATTCTATTTGTTGTTTCTTCGTTGATGAGAGGCTCAACAAACAGACAAACAAACAGTTGGGCACATCAGTCACTCACTTGATTCACTTGTATTCGCAACACTATAGATAATTCAAAGTGAATGCCTAATGTGTTATGATATGCAATACTCTATGGAACAACATCAACAACAATACCGGGATGCAGAAGAAGAAATTGAAACAGAATTAAGCTGAAAATGCGATGAGCGTGCCAAGCCGAGCCGAGTTGAGTTGAGTTGAGTTCAGTTTGCGAGTCGTGGAGCCGTGCAGAACGGAGCCGTGAATGAATGAATGAATCAGTGAAACGAATACTCTCGTTCGCTGCACAGTTGAATGACTACAAAGTCGAATTAAGCAGCAACAGCAACAGCAGCTCCATGAATGTGATATATACTATGTCTCAGTATGTGTGTGTGTGTGAAGCAGAAATTTGATGCGGCTGCCTCGACCGCCTCTCTCAGCGCTTCTCAAAAAAGGCCCAGGCGCAATGAATGCAATTTTAAGCACGTGCTGACTGCCGTCTGCTTGTTGCGTCGTCGTGCTTCATGGACCGCGGCCGAAAAGCGAAAAGCGAAAGACGAAGAAGAATCCGCAGAAACCAGCAAGAAGCAGAAAAGGAAATTGAAATTAAAGCAACTGCTTGACTAGCAAATACTCTAGGAAAATGCAATTTGTTGGCTACAAAGTACGATACAAATGTTGGATGATCTTTTTGGTATTGCAAATTGACTTCTTTAAGTTCACAGAACTTTGAACAATAATCCAAAAAATGCCCTCTAACTTATGACACTTAAATTTGAACTGAAAATTTGTAATAAAAAGCTGAACTAGCTAACAAGAATTTTCAGAAAAGTTTTCTCAACACAGCAATAGCATATTCTGTTAACTAAAAAATTCATAAAATACCCTGTACTATAATGTATAATTATACTCATTTTTTGACTCTGGAAAAATGTATAAAAAAATAGTTGAATTATCTATGAAAAATGTACAGAAAAGCTTTCTCAACACTAAAGTATAAGCTAGCAGTAAGTATACCCCATAAGCTGATATACCCTGTAAGCTAATAAATAATTAATGTATACAAGGAGAGAATACATTAAGATTGGAAACAAAGTTGCGATGCGTTGTGCCACAATTTGCCTCGATTGTTGTCACAAACAAACCTAATAAATACCCTTGCAATCTGCCCTCACTCTTCCCTCCTGCTCTGCTACTTTACGAGTAGAGGGTATATTTAACAAGATGGCCGTCAGTCGTGCGTGCAAAAAGCGCGTTGCAAGTCTGCGAGTCAAACAAACAATCAAATGGCAAACGACATTTAATTAAAGGCTGTGATCGAAAAACGAAACAGCAGCAACAATAACTACAACCAAATGGGAGGTGGAAGGTGGAAGGTGGGCTTATCAATGGGCCATCGACTGGTTAATTAGGCAGACACGCCCACCTGGCAGAAGGCCTGTAGCCGATACGCATACGCCTACTGTCATTACACGTAGAGCTCATTTAAATAAATTAATGAATTTTCTTTGCTTTTTCTTCAACCGGCAATGGCAACTTTTTTTTTTTTTTGCCTCCTCGTTGTTGTTGTATGTTGTTTTCTTTTTACGGCATTTTCTTTGCCTTATCGCCTCAATATTGACACTGACAGGCCGAGAGACACACAACGTGGAATGGGGCGAAAGAAATTGAGATTTCGTGGTCGTGTCACATCGCTCGCCTCATTTGAAAGACGACGCAGCGCGAGGCGTTTCCATTTTTCTCTCTGTTTTTCCATTAGCGCAAAATACTGGAAATTGTTTATCTTAATCGTTTTCGATGCCGCCTCTTCACGAACACACACACACAGCAGCTGCACAACATTGTCATTCACACATGAATGATACATATTGAATGATACACATTGGCTTATTAGTCTTCTCTCCTCTTCAATTGACATTTATGGCGTCAAATATTAATTTGTGTTTATGTTAGCATTTAGTATTCATCCCCTTCCCACACACTCTCTCTCTGTCTCTTTTTGTTATTACCTTGCGCACACACACACACACACACACACACACACACACACACACACACAGAGAAATGTCTTTGGCAGATATCTGTGGATTTTAGCTACAGCTCAATATTTGTACTTGGCTCGCATGATTTCCCAGTTGGATATCATCGTATTTCTTATTTTTGTTCTTCTTGTTCTTGCTCGCTTTTTATTTGGGCAAATCATTTATCAATGCTTTGTTGACAAACTTCACTTGACATTGTTGCCAATTTTCAGCTTGAATACATGCATTGTACACGATGTTTGTGCGCATTTATATACACATACATATATTGACATCAATAGGTATACAAAAGGGTTTTGTAGCTCCGCAGTTGTCAATTTTCCGCTTTGGTGCATGGTTGCCAAACTTCAACAGACAACTGTGGCAAATCGATTAGCAGCAACAAAAGTTCCCAATTTAATAACATCGCTGCTGTCCATTTGCTGTTGCCGTTTGAAGTGAGGTACTTATTAAGAGACTCAAGTGCATATATTTACAAGTAAATTGAGTTGTTCTACAAGTTCTTTGAGCACTTATTAAAGCTGAGATTTGTGGCAATCTGTCTTCTTCTTTTTCTTCTTATTTTCCTGTGTGCGTGTGTGTGTGTGTGAGTGGTTTTTCTTTTTTTTTTTTTGTGGGCTCTTTGCCAGTTGGCAGCTTCAATCAACAGTCGACACACATTTGTCAGCCAAGCAAGGCCGTGATGACGACGACGAAGAGGACAAGAGGGTGACTGAGAGGTAGAAAAAATGCTGCAACATGTACACAACTCTCGAACGCTTTCAGCGGGCTTCCGACTAGCGACGACGACGACGGCAACTGAGGCAACTTATCTGTCAAATGCCAAACGACAACCCAAAATCTATTAAGAGCGGCTTCCGCCTGTTGCCAGTCAGTTTGCCTCAGGCCCACAAAACAGATGGACCAGAAGCAACGGCGTCGGGCCGGGATGGAGAAGGAGAAGGGGAAAGGGACACAGAGAACTGAGGTTTGAGGGTCTCGGCTGTTGCTATTGGAATTGGGGAATGACACTCGAAAACTGGGCAAACTGAGAGCTGAGAGAGCTGAACGCTGGGAACTGGGTCTGTGTTGCGTTTTGGGTTTTTAGTTTTTGGTTTCACAGAGTCTATGAAAAGCGCATCGTGAGGGGGCCAAAAAAAAAAGAAGCAACAAAAACGAGAAGAGAAAAAATAATACGAAAATAGTCCGGGAAACAATGGGAGAAAAAAAGGCGGATTCGTTGTTGTTTTTGTGGGCGCTTTCGATTTTAGCTTGAACACAGACTGAAACCGAAACTGACACTGAAACCAAGTCGCAGTCACAAGCAATTTCAGTTATCATTCAGAACGTCTGTCCGTCCGTCAGTCATTCAGTCACTCACTCTCCGCTGGCAGTAGTCAATGAGTCCTTGCCATGCGTTGACAAAGTTTCATGTCACAAAGATTAGCCAAGTTGTCAGAAGCTTGGCAACACACACACACACACACACACAAACAGTATTTCGATGCAGCACGCCTCATGTAACGTTTGATTTTCTTCTCGTTTTTTTTTTCTCGTTGTTTTTTTTTTTGGTTGGGGCAACCACCTTGCCACTGCTGTCAATTGACTGATGGTTCGTCTTCTTGCCACATAGGTAAATATATGTCGACACACAGACACAATCACACACTGGATATGGAGCTGTGTTGGTAATCAACTTACTAAGCGGGTCACACGGGGCGTATGCGCAATGCGACTCCAGTTTGTTGCCGAGTTCGTTCGTTTCGCTCTCTGATATCATCAGATTACCTGATGAGCTGCCGCCAGAGTTGGAGAGTTGGAGTGGAGTTGCCAGGGCGCGTTAGGGTAATCAACTTAATTCAGAGCGTGCCACAAAAGACGAAACTTCAATCACTGCCATAAGCGTGAGTGAATTTCCCGTTCTCCGGCACAAAACTTTGCCATGTGTCGATAAGCTGCCGAGAGGGTGCTCTGCGTTCTTTAGCTGGTCATGTTCTCGCAATTCTAAGCACTATTTATAATATTTATTAAATATTTTATTTCATTTATAGTACATTTCTATTTAATTTCTTTGCGTTTTTTATGTATTGGGTAAATAAAATGGTTTTTAGCTCCTCTGTTGCCAAATTTCTGCGTACATGGTTGCCAAACTTCACCCTATTTATAATATTTATTTAATATTATATTTCATTTATTGTATATTTCTATTTGCCTAATTTCTTTTCCCTTTTAATGTATGAAGTAAATAAAAGGGTTTTTAGCTCCGCTGTTGCCAAATTTCTGCGTACATCGTTGCCAAACTTCACCCTTTTTATATGATCACTACTTTTGCCTCTGTTAAGCACATTTTAAATGCTTTTCAGTAGCAATTCGTGCTCTACACTGTGACACACATTTGCACAAGTTTTAACGACTTTTGGGTCAGTACATTTTGTAGTAAAACCAAGTCGAGTTGCAGCTTTAATTATGTCGAGTCAAAGTTCTATTGTCATTTTGTTCATTAGATTTTTATACATTGCATTTTGGGCGCACGCAATTTGCGCAGCTTTTCTCATTATCTGTTGGCGTCAGGATCTATCAGAAATCCATTCATAAACTTGACTCGTTGCAAAGTTTTGGCTGTCATTTTAGCTCGACTACAACGATGGTCTCCCACTGTGTGCGTGTGTGTTGGATAGTCAAAAAGTTGGCCAACGTTGCTTTGGCAGTGCAATTTTTGGCATTGCAAAACTGTCGTTGGCCATAAAACTTGACACTGCGTCGCTCATTTTGTTTCAATTGTAAGCTGCTCCTCCCCGTCCAATCGTTCTACAGCTAACTGACATTAAGCCTTCTTGATAGCACACACACACACACACACATATTTCATTGATGGATTAATAGCATCAAAATGGCTAAGGAAATGCGTGGGCGTCAACACAAAGCCAAAGAGAGAGGACAAAACACAAGGGCGATGGGCATGGTGCTTCTTAGCTGCCATTTCCGCTTATTACTTGTCACACACACACACACACACAGAGTGAGTATGAACGTATACTTGATGTTACACATACGCAGTGTGAGCTGCGAGGTTTTTGGCTTCGTTCGTGCTCGTGCACTTCATCATTCGACTTTGCCCGGCGATCAGCCTTTTTGTCGTTGTTCTTGTTGTTGGTTGTTGCTGTTGTTGCCTCTTCATCATTTTTATGACGCTCATGTGACAGTCATTTGTATTAATGTGCCACACACACACACACTCTCACACAAACTCGCTCCACATCATAAAAAAAGCTAAGCCCCAGCCAAATCAAACTTCACACATGGCCCATCGTTATTTTGTTGAACTTGCTGCTTCCGTTTCGTTTCGATTCGTTTCGTTGTTGTTGCTTTTGTATCGCACACCTCTCTGTCTCCCCCCCTCTCTCCCTCTGTGCCACGCCCACTCTGTTTGCGGTTTATCGATTCAAATTGATTTTGCTTTTCTGCCATTGTTGCTGTTCTTCTTGTTGTTGTTGTTGACATCCTTGACTATGTCTACGTCTTCTCTCAAACCCAACCGAACAGAGTTTTCCTTGCAGTTCCCTTCCCCCCTTCCCATTTTTCCGCCCCTTCTCCGAATTTTCGCTACTCGCAATTGTATGTCGTAGGCCCGCCATAGAAAAGCCATTGACATTGCAAGTTCCTTTTTTTTTCTTTCTTGCTCTATTACTTTGGCTTCGTTTTCTTTGCTTTTTTTTCGTTTTTTGGGCGCAGGTTTAGTTGACCCCGCCCCTTGCCACACTCTCAAGTTAGCTCGTAGCTTACATTCGAATATTTCGGTTTGCTGTCGTCGATTTATTTTGTGAGCGAAATGAAAAGAACAGAAAAGAAAAGAATGAAGCAAACGAAAAACCTGCCTGTCAAATTTGTATGTGCCACACACGCATTTGCCTTGTGGTTATCACACACACACACACACATACTTTAACACACACATGAACACACACCTTCGACTGTCAACTGTAGAGGGACAGCTCAAGGCAAACTCTAGACACGCGTCAAGCACTGCAAAATGTGGCACACACGCACACCTCGAGCATCGAGCCTTTTGGAGCCACACTGCAAGCGTCGTTCAGCAAGTCAAGAGATAAGATATCATCGCTGAGAAATATGTAGGATTCTGGGCCACATCTCCTAGCTCTCTCTCTCTCTCTATCTCTCTTTCACTGCCTCTGTCATCTATCAGCGAAGACATTCGCTTAACAAGTCTATCATTTGCAGCCTGACAAATTAACTCTGTTTAACGATATGTTCTACCTTTGCTTATGATGGATGTGAATTTAAACGATCTCTAGCTTAGCTGCTTAGCTGGCAAGTATTTCTTGAAGATACCTAACGACTTATCGCCGATTTCCCCACAACTTGAGCCCTAAAAAGAAACATAAAAATTTGACTTGAATTTACCAAATTTCATTCCAAGATATATAACTAATAATCACTGCTTTTCGATTCACAATTTCCACTTAATTTAAGCTCTATAAAAACTTGATTTGCCTTAAATTTTTACTGTTTTAAGATCTATAAACTTTGAAGAAATATAAAAATATGTTTTGAATTTAACTAGCATGTTTAGGCAACTATTCTTTACTGTTTCTTAATGCATAATTTCCACACATTTTTAACTCTATGGAAAAAGATTTATAAGCTTTGAAGAAATGTGAAAATTTTATTTGAATTTGTATCTAGCAAGTTTAGGCAACAATTCTTTACTTAATTCACAATTTTCACAAACTTTGAGATCTATCAAAAGGGATTTCTAATCTTTCAAGACGTAGAAAAGTTTGATTTAAACTAACAAGTTTATCTCTAATTTTAATTGTTTTTCAATTCATAATTTCCACACAATTTAAGCGCAAACTTTGAAGAAATATTAATTACATAGATTATTTATATTTCTTTCACTTACAATTTTCTTAACTCAATTACAAATAAGTTATTAAATTTAAATGTTTAACAAAAAACAGTTGAAAATCAAAGTAATATATTCCATAAACAATTAAAGAGAAAAAAAACCCGTCCAAAGAATTTCATTTGGAATCTAAAGAGATTATACTTTATGCAATTTCTCGCTGTTTGAAAAAAGAACGGATTACGCATTGAAATGTGAAAAACAAAAGAAAAAATACCGAGAGCCTAATGAATTAAGTTTTTTTGCACAGTGTAGGCGGCAACAATTCTGGGAACATTGACTCAGGACATGGACGTTGTTGTTGGGAGAGTTGAGAGGACACAAAAAAAAAAAAGAAAAAAAAAAACCTGTGAATGTGTATTTATAAATATACGCACTGTATATATAATAATATTTATGTGTTGATCGCATGAAATGCGCTGTATAAATTTAGCTCCGACTTTTATTCGACAATATTTTCTTTTCTTTTCCTTTACTTCAGGTCGTTTTTTTTTTTTGTCGTTGTCGTTGTTGTTGCCCCTCCAGCCTTTTGGATTTTTATGGGCTCATTCGCTTTTGCGCCTACATTTTTCCCCCTCTCTTCTCTTCTTTTTTTTTGTGGTGTTATTGTAAGCCTTGTAGGGGTAAAATAAGGAGCGAGAGGAAGGCAGAAGGACTGCCAACTTGCTGCGTTTATTATTAACTGTCGCAATGTTTGAGGGACGCAAATAAAAACGAAACGAAACGGAATGAAACGGAATGAAACGAGGCGCGTCACCGGGGGCAAAAAGAGAGAGAGAGAGAGGAAGTGCGAAACTTGTGGAAGAAATTGACAGGAAATGCTCATAGTGAATGCTGAAATGTTCAATGCGTCAAATGTATGCGTATGCGTAACGTATTCGCATTCGTATTCACATTCACATTCGTATTCGTATTCGTATTCATGTGTGTGACTACAATAAACTCAAGACTCACACTCTTGAACTTTTGCCTCATTTCTCATTTCTCTCATTTTTTTTTGTGTTCCTTTTGCGGCTAAGCCAAAGGCAATTGCCCTCAAGAGGAGAGGGTATAAAAGTCCAGGAAGAAAACTAACTGCATTTGCGCTCTTTGTCATTGCGGTTTATGCGGTTTAGACGACAAAATGGCACTCACACATACACACACACACAGACAGAGAGAGAGCTCAGCTCGGAGCTTGGTGCTTGGAACGCGTGCTGCCAAATGACTGCAACAAAAACCAGGGATTATAATAAAGACATTAACACCACAAGTCGAAACGAGGCAGACGCCACGCGCAAGCAAACTTGACACTGCTCAAATCTATTAAAAACAATCCCAAATGAAAACTATAAAAAGCCATAAAACTATAAACATTTATTTATGCTGTCGTTCAGCAGCACGTTCCTCTCTTCTCTTCTCTCCCCCAAACTGGATTAACATTCTATAATAGCATTCAGTTTTATGCGAAATGAAAAATGATCTCAACTTTAAAAGGCTTATGGGAGTTTAATGCATTGCAATTGCATTTGTTGACTCTCAACTATACTATTTAAGCATTAGACTAATTGCATTTGCAATGGAAAAAACTATTTGCAATTCTTGATGTTTTTGCGACACTTTAATAACGTAAGAAAATAAAATATAAAAAAAAGAAACAGCTGTCAACTATTCACTTGAATATTTACATTTCTAATGTGATTGCATTTTATTTTGCACTTTAGCTTGTGGCATATATTTTTGAACCGGTTTGCTTTTACTTATTACAATTCAACAGCTTTATGGAACAATTTATTACAATTCAGCTAGGGCCTTAAATAAACTTCTAGAGAAAACTTTGAAATATTGTGCAGCTGAACCACTTTTGAACCGGTTCAGTAGAGAATATGTCTATAAAGATGAATGCCAATTTAATTAAGCACATTTGCATTTCACTAAAATACTTTCATAATACAATCGAACCACTTTTGAACCGGTTCAATCGTGTATGATAAGCATAAAATTTATTGCTAATTTAACAAGCTTTTTTTGTGCAGCAGCTTAAAAAGCAAATATCGTTATACTTCTTCATAAATCAAGCCAATAATAAAGCCGAACCACTTTTAAACCGGTTCAGTACTAGATGAGAACAATAAGATTTACTCATTGCTTAGTAAGTTTACTTATAAATGATCATATCAGCAGCTTATTGAGCAATTATCCACATCAATCTTTATACTCTTGCTTTATAATGAAGCCGAACCACTTTTGAACCGGTTCAGTAGTAGATGACAAGAATAAAATTTACTTATAGCTTAGTAAGCTTTTTTGTAAATGATCATATCAGCAGCTTATGGAGCAATTATCAACATCAATCTTTATACTCTTGCTTTATAATGCACCCGAACCACATTTGAACCGGTTCAGTATTAGATGACAACAATAGCTCATGGCTTAGTAAGTTTATCTGTAAATGATCATATCAGCAGCTTATGGAGCAATTATCCACATCAATCTTTATACTCTTGCTTTATAATGAAGCCGAACCACTTTTGAACCGGTTCAGTACTAGATGACAACAATAGGATTTACTCATTGCTTAGTAAGTTTATTTGTAAATGACCATATCAGCACCTTATGAAGCAATTATTTTTATAAACTTGCTTTATAATGAAGCCGAACCACTTTTGAACCGGTTCAGTACTAGATGACAACAATAAGATTTACTCATAGCTTAGTAAGTTTTGGTTGTAAATGAAAATATCAGCAGCTTATGGAGCAATTATCCACATCAATCTTTATACTCTTGCTTTATAATGAAGCCGAACCACATTTGAACCGGTTCAATTGCACAAAGTTAATCTCGAGGAGAATTTTGTTTAATTTGTGCTACGAAGTTTTGCATTTCGCAGCTTGGCTAAATGGCCTAACGAGCTCAGTTCAGCTCAGCCAACAAAATGTCGTCCAAGTGGCGTTATTTCGAGATGCCAATTGCGCCAAAGCACAGAGTACTATAAAGTCAGCAAATTAAGCTCTGGCTCTTGTGTAATTTATGGTATTAGACGTACGTTTCAGCATTTCCTGCTCTCTCAGTGTGTGTGTGTGTGTGTGTGTGTGTGTGTGTGTGTGTGTGTGTGTTGAGCACTTTTGGAAGATGCCTCAAGGTATGCAACAGTCGCCACAGATTTGCCTGCCAATTAACCTCACACGCTTGTCGAACAATTTGGGAAGCGCTCGACCATAAAAAGGAGATGACAAAGTGCCCTGAAAAAAAAAAAAAAAGAAAAACCTTCTTCAACCCACACAAAACGTGAAGACAGCGAGAGGGAGGAAGAAGAATGGGAGGCAGCTGTCAATCAACGGCACAAAATAAAGTCTAGACGACCCGTTTAATGATCTACATGCAGCAACCGAACCCCCGCTTTCCCGCTTTCCCCTTTTCAACCCCCACCAAACCGCTTCAGTCAACAATCCGCCTTATGCCAATCTGCGGCTTGTGCCTTTGCCTATTACAATGCCATTGCCTCGAAAAAGGGGCGAACACGTATCAAAAAAGCGAAACGCAATGAAAAAAGGGAAAGTGCAAAATACACACACACACACACACACTTGCACATATGTGCGCCGCATACATGGAAAATTAAATGCAAAACACATTTAAAAAAAAAAAAAAACAACGAGAAGAAAAAAATAAATAAATAAATGAGTGCCAAAGCAAATCATAAAAGACACGGCACAAATGCTGGAGCCTAAGAGAGCTAGAGGGAGGGAAAGTGGGGGGAGGGGGGCCCAACAGATAGCTAGCATAATGAAGCAGCATTCAGCAAAGATTGGAGGCACGAAGCTGGCACCCACATAGAACCAGAAGCAGAACAAGAGGAAGAACAAGAGAAGGAGTTGGTGAGAGGAGAACGAACAACTGACGCGCCACTTGAACGCAATCAACGCAGAACAATCACGTCTCTCTCTCTCTCCCTTTAAGTGTGTGTGTATGTGTGTGTTGGTGTATACATGTGTGTGTGTGTGTTTTTGTAGCAAAATTAAACGCATGCCATAATAATGCGATTTTTCTTCATTTCTTCAGCATCTTCCACACCACTCACACACATATGACAAGAAGTCAGTCTACAATTGGTCAGCATGCACGACTAAGCAGATACCCTGCAATATTTACAGATTTTAGCACACAAATTGAAGTAACTGAAATTGAGTAATTTCCTTTCAAAATATATTTTAATTTATATCTAGGCAAAGCAGAGGTGTTTACAGGGTGTTCAAAAAATATCCCGAAAATTATCTAAAAATTTCTCAGCTGAAATTATCATTTTATACAAATTAAATGTCAAAAGTTGGCCACAAATATATTTGTTGAAAATAATATCAATGTACCATAAGTACATCACTATCGATAAGCTATAATAAGCGATTCTACATACATATGTAAACTAACATTGACATTACAGTCGCGTATTATTCACAATTCCGCCAAGATCTTTCCTGAGGAATCACTCAATTATTATATGCATAGTTTTATATAAACTTTTATGTTAGTTCAAACTGACAAATTATATTTTTTATTAAATTTTTATATTATATTTATTTAGTATTAATTTTAATTATAACTAACCTTTTAAATAAACAAAATATTTTTATTTCATTTAAATGAAATTTCAAAAGTTGGTCTCATATATTTTTGTTGAAAATAATATCAATCAAGTTTCTCTCAAATTTGTTTCAATAATGTACAAGTTTTTACAGGGTATTTAAGCACAGCATAAAACTGAAAATATATGTTTCACTTTTAGTTAAATCCAGTCCAAATGTTAGCACTTTTTTTATTCAATATTGAATAAATTCCTTACCCAAATTTCTGTAACTTAAATACCCCAACATCCTCTTTACAGGGTGTTTCAGGGAAAGAAAAAAATGCGCTCCATATGCCTATGGTGACTGAGGGAGCGACTCACTGACACCGACACCGACACCTCAAGAGGGAACGAATGGACGTCAGGATGGGAAGCTGACAACCACAAGACGCAAACATGTCAAAAGCGGCTGCTGGAAAAGTGGGCGGAAAGCGTAGAGAAGTGAAGTGAAGGAGAGGCGTGGAGATCTGAGACCTGAGATCTGAGACACAGGGGCAGCTGCAACCAACCCGGAGTCCCAAAACGTTGCCACGACACACACGCGGCCTTTTGTAATTTTGTGCGCATAAAAATCGCATTTTTCTTCTTTCAGTTTCGTTTCGTTTCGTTAGCAGCCGGCAACAAACAAAAACGACGACGCAAAAGATGGAAAAATGGAAAGTGGGAGTTCAAAAATTAAAGATATGCAATATTTTCCTCTTTCACATCTTAAGAATCAGAATTCATGGGCTCTTTCAATTATGGCAGACGCATTGTAACATTTACAGAGAATACATCTAACAGCAAAAGACTTAACATTCAAAGGCTTAACAGCATCCGTTAATTGTTAACAGAAAATACTTAACATTCAATGGCTTAACAGCAGCTGATAAATGTCAACAGAAAAGACTTAACATTCAAAGACAGCAGCAGCTGTAAGCAGAAAACACTTAACATTCAAAAGCTTAACAGTAGCTGTTAACTGTTAACATAAAAAACTTAATATTCAAAGGCTTAGCTTCAGCCTTTAACAGAAATTACTTAACATTGAAAAGCTTAACAGAAACTGTTAAGTGTTCACAGAAAACACTTAACATTCAAAGGCTTAACAGCAGCTGTTAACATAAAAAACTTAACATTCAAAGGGTTAGCTTCAGCCTTTAATAGAAATGACTTAACATTGAAAAGCTTAACAGAAACTGTTAAGTGTTCACAGAAAACACTTAACATTCAAAAGCTTAACTGTAGCTGTTAACAGAAAAGTCTTAACATTCACTTAACATTCGGACTGCTGTTAAATTGTATTTAGCGCATTCAAAGTGCGACTTTATTACGCGTTGCTTTTCCTTTGTCTTATTTGACTTTTTTGTTCGCATTAAGTCAGCGAAAATTGGCATATGTGAGTAAAGAGCAGCGAAGTGAGTTTTCAATGGAGAGTGTTAAGGGAGAAAGAAACAGAGCAGGAACAGCAGCGTTGACAATGCGCAATGAGCAAAAGAAATACGTACATTAGACATTAGAAAATATCAAATAATTCCCCAGAAGCTAATCAGCTTAAAAGCTGATGAAATGCCACGCGAAACTCTCACTCTCACTCTTTCTCTCTGCTCTCTTTCGGTTGCTGTTGTTGAAATAACTCTGACTGAATTACGTGTCATATTTGTGTTCGATAATAGACTTTGGCTTACGCTGATAACACGAAATACCTGGGCTAAAATAATCACACAAGAAAATAGAAATGAGCCAAGGCTCTTCGACTGCAATCGAAATGCGTAATCTCTCCAAACGTCGCATTATCAACGTTGTCCTAGGTTATGCTTGAAAACCCAAAGAATTAACACAAATAGTCGCCGATAATGTCGAAAAATGTGTTTAGTAGGTGAACTAGATTTGAGATTATTCAATTTTGAATATTTAACTCAATTCAACGGCAATTTATGTGAGGTAGATGTTTAATTTTACAAATTTATGTGATTTTTATTTTTAAGAATTCGGTTCATTTTTAAGGAAACCCTCTTCATAAACTGTGCGAAATGAATTCATGAAATAAATTTTAAAAAATACGCTCTCGAAACATACGATTATAATCACTTAAAAGGCAGCATGCCTCGGTCTGCTTTAATCATGTAAAATATGAAGTTATTATTTACATTTTTTCTTCTTTATTTGAGGGGGGTAAAAGTCCTGGACAATTCACATAACCGTCTCTTTATTTATGTTGTGCAGTTTGAGCTACTTAAGAGCTCAGCGTAAGGTATTTTATGACATTTTAAATTAGTTTTTCATTTAAATGATATGCGAGATTCCGAATGTAAACCCTTTTTTATTGTGGCCGGCCGGCCATTGTCAGCAGCAGCAACTGTAACTGTATCTGGCTGGTCAAAAAGAAAATAAAATGAAGAAAAAAACACACTTCGTTTCGGTTGCTTCATTATTTTTTTCACGCCCAGCAAATTAAGTCAATAAAATGCCAAAGAAATTTATGCACTGAAAGTGTTAAAAAGCACAGAGCAAAAGCGGAAGAAGCTTTTGGGGGACGAGGCCAAAATGGACAGCTGATGAAAACAGCATGTGGAAGAGGAGAAGGAGGAGGAGGAGGAGGAGAAAACAGAACGCGTTTGGCAGCAATAGGCGCGCATTCCTAATTTCCTGTAGGCTCAGGCTCTGGATGCCATTTAATTTGATTGTTATTTCCTCTAGCGCCAATTGCCTTGGCCAAGAATCCCAGACGAGTCACAGATGAACCGTGAGCTGGAGCAGAGAGAGAGAGAGAGGGGGAGAGCGAGGGGGAGAGTGGGGAGCGACGGCCAAAACAAAAGAAATGGCCAAATGTTCGGGCTGCATACAAATTTCGCATTAGCCGAGCATCCAAATCGAATTTTGGGTTTTGTCTTAACAGAGTGGGTGGGAGGCATAATGAAGTCGCTTTACCGTTTCACGACTCCTCCTCCCTCGCGTTGCCTTTCCCTTTCCCCACCCATCTGCAGCTGGTCGTGTTGAAAATGGGCAACATATTGGGCCGCCCCTGAGGGCCAGTTTTTGAGTCGTCTCTCGTCTCGTCTCTCGCCTTGACTCGCATTCATTCGCACATTCATTCATTCATTCATTTAGATTGTAGTCGCATATAAAATTTCATTCATTTTCAATCGTCTGGCCGGCGGCGGGGTATAACAGCATTAAACAAGTAAGAAAGCTACAGTCGAGTGTACTCGACTGTGAGATACCCGCTACCCATTTTGAATAAAAGAAACATATTTTGCGGTATTTTCTCAAAATATACCAAATATACTGCAAAAATACTAAAAAAAATACCAAATGGTATATTTGGTTTATCGACATAGTACCGCATTCAAAATATACCATAGACGGCACAATATATCAGATTGTCAGCCAAAGCAACTAAGACCCCTAGTAAGTAGGCGTTTTTGCCCATACAAAAGTATTTTTTTAATAACTTCGACAATTTTTATCTGATCGCAACCAAATTTTCAGGAATCATAACTACTATAGTAAATATTGTATATACCAAAATTCGCAACTCTAGCTTTAAAATTACGCTTGTTATTCGATTTTTTTGATTTGCGGGGGCGGAAGTGGGCGTGGCAAAAATTTGAAACAAACTTGATCTGCGTGCAAACATAACAAATGCTGTCAAAAAAAAATTATAGCTCTACCTCTTATAGTCTCTGAGATCCAGTGTTTCATACGGACGGACGGACAGACGGACAGACACACAGACGGACAGACTGACAGACGGACAGACGGACAGACGGACATGGCTATATCGTCTCGGCTGTTAACGCTGATCAAGAATATATATACTTTATAGGGTCGGAGATGCCTCCCTTCTACCTGTTACATACATTTCCTGCCGGCACAAAGTTATAATACCCTTCTACCCTATGGGTAGCGGGTATAAACAGCTCCGCACACAACACAACCAAGCAAGCAAACCACCCTCTCAATACATAATAATGGCCATTGCAACCACTCCACTCCACCCACCACATAACACACACACATAGCAGACCATCCACCCATTGACAAAGCAACCCTGCCCTCTTCCGATCTCCGCCCAGATAATGCATATTTTTTTTGCCATCTATATTCTTTGAAAATTTCTTATGCGCTACAGCGTAACGAAGCGAGCTCTTCAGTTCAGTGCAGCAGCGTTGTAATTATGCTGAACCGGTTCGGTTGAGTGTTGAAAAATAAATTGAACCCATTAATGCATATTCATATTCATTTGGTAATGAAAACGTTGTGGGTAATATGGTTGAACATGTGTTTACATTGTGAACCGGTTCAATGCAGCTATACAAAATGGTTCAGCCAAAATATGTGCAGTAGCGCAGCGACAATTGCGTTCTAATTACGCTGAACCGGTTCAGTTGAGTGTTCAAAAATAAATTGAACCTTTTCTAGCAGAATTCAATGCATATTCATATTCATTTGATAATGTAAACGTTGTGAGTAATATGCTTGAATATGTGTTTACATTGTGAACCGGTTCGATGTAGCAATAAAAAGTGGTTCAGCTATTTGTGAGATTGATTTGCTAATTGAAATAGATATTGAAACCGTTTTAGCAAAAGTTATTACATATTCATATTTATTTGTTAATGAAAACATTATTTAGTACCACAGTGAACCGGTTCAATGCAGCTATACAAAAGTGGTTCAGCCAAATTATGTGACAGCTATTTGTGAGATTAACCGTTTTAGCAAAAGTTATTACATATTCATATTCATTTGTTAATGAAAACATTATTTAGTAACACAGTGAACCGGTTCAATTCAGCTATACAAAAGTGGTTCAGCCAAATTATGTGACAGCTATTTGTGAAATTAACCGTTTTAGCAAAAGTTATTACATATTCATATTCATCTGTTAATGAAAACATTATTTAGTAACACAGTGAACCGGTTCAATTCAGCTATACAAAAGTGGTACAGCCAAAAAAAATATGTGACAGCTATTTGTGAGATTAACCGTTTTAGCAAAAGTTATTACATATTCATATTAATTTGTTAATGAAAACATTATTTAGTAACGCAGTGAACCGGTTCAATGTAGCTAAAAAAAAAAATGGTTCAGCTTTAAAGTGCATACAATTAATTGAGAGCTTGTTTCGTATTCTGAACTAAACACAACAAATAAATAAAAAATTATTGAATCAAAATATTTGTTTAAGCAGTGAACCGGTTCGCGGTGCTGTGCAAGAATGGTTAAGCCACACAAAAAAAAAACTGATAATAAAGTAGTTATTTAATCAATTTGTATGCTAAAGTGCAGCTAATAAATAAATCTTATTCATGAAAAACATTGTTTAATATTTGTTTAAGCAGTGAACCGGTTCACTGTGGCTATAAAAAAGGTGCAGCCAAAAAGAAAAAGTGTCCAATTAATTGAGAGCTTGCTTGTGTGGCTTTAAGAGCTAAGTTTTTTTTTTTTTTTTTTTTTTGAATTCAATGATGAAGTCAGCGTAGTTGGCAAGATAAATTAGTAAACCAGTTTAAAATGGTTCGACAGTAGAATAAAAACATGTGGAACAAAGAATAAAAACATGTGAACCGGTTCAAAAGTAATCTACTGTGATTGCTCGAATATTTTATCAAATTTCTATCAAAGCTCTGAGTCTGCAGTGTATATCATAAATAGATAGAATTAAGTTTAAAATGGTTTGACAGTAGAATAAAAACATGTAGCAAAGAACAATTTAAAATTGTGAACCGGTTCAAAAGTAATCTACTATGATTGCTCGAATATTTTCTCAAATTTCTATCAAAGCTCTGAAGTCTGAAGTGTACTATAGTAGAAGTACATTTATTTGTTGCATTTGCCGCTCATCGGTAGCACCTCAAATTGGTCGTTTTGGCCGAAATATTTGGCTTTCCGCTTCATCAACTTATTGCCAGCTGCTTTGGCGCATTCTGTTTTTCTTGTTCCGCTTCTTTTGCTTGTTCTTGTTCTTGCTCCTGCTGCTGTTCCTTGTGGCTGCTTCAACTTCTACTCTCTAGTTGAACACTATTTGGTCTGGGTCTTTCTTCGATTTGCACAATGCAACCGACGTCGTCGTCGTCGTCGTTGAGTCGCGTCGCCTCGCTGCTTTTGTGGCATTCAGTTTTCTGTTTTCTTCGTCCAGGGTTAATAACATAAAGGGGGCGGCAGCAACTATGTGTGTGTGTGTGTGTGTGTGTGCAGACTGGTGGTAGAAATTTGTTAGTGGTGGTGGATTATGCACCACCGATTCAACATCTTGCTGAATCAATTGGCAGCAGCGAATGAAGAAAACAACATCTCAACTTGTTGGGCGCCAGCGGCCAGAGCAACATCTTATGCTATAATTTGATGACGCACAACAGCCACACATGCTCAAAACGGATAGAGAGGGAGGGAGAAGGAGTGAGAACGGAAGAGAGCAAGAGGAAGCCAGGCGGCAGGCAACGCATTCGGTTTCCTTCTTCTTATTTTTAGCACATTTGTCTTAGATTTCCGAGTCAATTACATTTGATGTGTGTATCTCCCTCACTCTCTATTTCTCTCTCTCTCTCTCTCTGTCTCTCTGTCTCTTTCTGATTTGTATCTGTTGCCTCACTGTGTTGTAACACTTTAATAAATTTCGTAATTTTTCTTTTTATTTCCTGCTGCGAGTTCCCAACGCCAACGGCATTGCCATCAAAAGACGCAGCTTAAGACCAAACTCTAATACTTCTTCCCCCGCTTCCCTTCCCTTCCTCATCCTCTCCATGCCCCCTCGAGGCATTTCCCGCGCATCGAGAGCACATCTTTAAGAGGCCCTCTGGCTCTTTAGAGGAAAGAAAAAACTCAGAACTCGCAACTTTCTGCTCTTTGGCTCATTTGCAAAAGCACACCAAAAATGTTTCTGGCTAGCGAGCGATTTGGAAGCCAAAGTTACCTACGAACAAGTAAGAGAGCTACAGTCGAGTGTACTCGACTGTGAGATACCCGCTACCCATTTTGAATAAAAGCAATATTTATTTATATAAATGTTAGCTATAATTAAAATTAATACTAACGCTATTGTTAAAGCAATGGCAGCGTAGGCCTTCAGCTGATAAAAGCAATATATTTTGCGGTATTATTCTCAAAATATCCCAAATATACTGCAAAAAATACTAAAAACATACCAAACGGTATATGTGGTATATCGATATACCAGATTTTAAGCCAAAGCCAGATTGTCAGCCAAAGCAACTAAGATCCCTAGTAAGTAGGCGTTTTTGCCCATACAAAAGTATTTCTTTAATAACATCGACAATTATTATCTGATCGCAACAAAATTTTCAGGAATCATAACTACTATAGTTATTACTGTATATACCAAAATTCGTAACTCTAGCTTTAAAATTACGCTTATTATTCGATTTTTTTTAATTTGCGGGGGCGGAAGTGGGCGTGGCAAAAATTTGAAACATACTTGATTTGCGTGCAAACATAACAAATGCTGTCGAAAAAAAGGTATAGCTCTATCTCTTATAGTCTCTGAGATCTAGATGTTCATACGGACGGACGGACAGATGGACATGGCTAGATCGTCTCGGCTGTTGATGCTGATCAAGAATATATGTATATACTTTATAGTGTCGGAGATGCCTTCTTCTACCTGTTACATACATTTCCTGTCGGCACAAAGTTATAATACCCTTCTACCCTATGGGTAGCGGGTATAAAAACGAACGCTTTTGGCAACCGGAGCACGTAATTCAAATTTAAAAATGTTTACATGCTTTCGACATGACAGACTCTCGCTCTCAGTCGTAGTCGCAGTTCCACCGGCATCATGTGTTTGATGATCCAAATATACCACTATATTTATATAGTATAAACATACATACGCTCACAGAGTCTATGCTCCATTAATTTTCAAGATCCAGCAAGCAAAAAAAAAAATCAACAGATGCGGCAGTTAAATATTAGGCTTACCTGCAAAGAGATAGAGAAAGAGAAATCGATGAGATGAGTTCGAGTTCGAGTTAAGTTGAGTTCAGCACATGGCATAATTAGGTAATGAATTGCTTTTGATTTGCAGTTTCGAACACGGAATTTTTAAACAACCCGAAAGGAGTTCAAAAGCAAAACTATCAAATACCCAGCACTAAATTTTATATCGCAACCGAAGGCTACAGAATTTTGTTATTTTAGTTCTTAAGTTGCATCAATTTAAAAACAAATTTTTATATATTAGAAAGTTACTATATCAATATTGTGGGTACCTTTATATAACATTTACTATATATTGGAACGTTACTATATAATATGAATTAAAGATTATTTATGAAAAAATTCAATTTTTAAGGACTGAAGATTATTTGATAAACAATGCTTTTGACTTTCCATAAATAATAATTCAATCATTATTTTATAGTAGTTAACTTTATGATATTTGACATCTATTTAAAAGAGATTTATTTATCTATATATTATATTAATGATGTTGTTTATCTATATAAAAGATATTTACATATATTTATTGACTTTATGATACTTTATATCCATGTAAAAGACGCAATGTTAAGTTTTAAACGGTTTGTTGGAATATCAAACATCAAATTCCAATTCAAGGCAGCAAATAAACGAAACTTCTCATCGACTCAACTAAGAAACAACGCTTCAGAGGGTAGCTGAAAAGGCTTCAAATCAAATGGAAATGGGCGAAAATTGTGCGTTGCCTTTCATCATCGGTAAATTCTCTAAGCTGTAGCCCAAAATGAACCAAAAAGGTATTTGAGATGAAACACAAGAAATGCCCCACAAAAATAGCAAATTGGATAAGATTTGGCACAATACAAGAAGTTGGTTTAATAGAGCAGCTAAGCCATAAAGCAAAAGTTCAAAATGAGCAAAAAATTGCGAATTTACGAATTTGCGCTGTGGAAAACGTAATGGAAAAGGGCAAGGAAAAGGTAAGGCATGAGCAAAAAAAAAGTGCACGTAATTAGTGCTTGGTTAGTGGAAGTATTTAACCTGAGGATAAGCTGCTACTGCTGCTGTGCGTTTGTGAATACAATATGCACATATGAGTGTACTCATATATATAGTATACATAGTTGCAGATGTATTCACAGCAGCACCTGGAACAACAAGCAAGTGCTTTAAGGTTCACTCTGCACTTTAAAATCAACTAAAGTTAGCTAAATGAAAATGTGGCCAGAGAATGAGAGAGAATTGAAGCAGATGTTTTGGCACCAACTACGTTTACCTATAAAAACGTATCTAGCCAGCAGCTGGCCTCGGGTTGAGCGAAATATGTGGCATGTTGCATGCAGCATGTTGCCCATACAATGAAATAGAGTCGAGAGTCCATGGCACGCTTGGTTGGCTTCTAGCCAGCGCTCTCTCTCTCTCTCTCTCTCTCTATCCCACTCTCTCTCTGTTGGTGTCTCTATCATGTCAGTGACAGGCTGCGGCTCAGGTAGCTCAGCGGCAAAGGTCACAGCTCAGCTCAGCTCAGGTAGCGCTCTCAGCTGCGTCTGTTGCTCGCTTCGCGTTTCATGTCCAATAGCTGCCGGCAATATTTGTAGCAACAAACAAACAACAGGCCAACAGCAACAACAACAACAACTACCCCGATCCATGTCCAAAATATTTTCCCCTCTCTCTATCTCTACTCACTTTTGCCTTCTCTTTTTCAAGTGCAGGTTAGCCACAGGCGCAAATAGCTGCACGAGTCCGTTTCCCATTTTCATTTTCAATTTTGGTTCACGTTCGTTTTCTGTTTTTTTGTTATTTTTCGTATTTAACTTTCGTGTTTTCGTTTGATGTTTATTTTAGCCCATATTTGATAAGCACATGTTCCAAAATATTCCTCGCTAGCAAGTGCGATAATTCTACATTTTCACTTTTTTCCTTTATTTTTTATCTTTGCAGACAACTCGAGCTCGCTCAACTGCAGTTTCGTATCTATCGATCGATCAGAGACACAAACACACACACAACATGTGAGCAGCATGTGTGTGTCTGCGTGTGTCTGTGTGTCTGTGCACAGTGGGTCAACAATTTGAGTGCTCTAATATTCAACTTGACCCTGGAAAAGTATCTCAGCATTTGTCAAGGCTCCGCAACGCGATCGTATTTCGTCGCTTGAGCATCTAAGAATTACCTTAAAGTGCTCTAAGAATTGAGAAAAAGTAATGCATGCCTAAGCATAAGAAAAGTAATTGAAGCATAGCTAATTAGAGCTCTTGTGGAAGCGTAGACCAAGTAGAATTTGTTTTCTATGTGATATATTCAATTATATTGAGAACAAGTATGAAAGCAGCATAGTTTTTAAAATATACCAAAATTAATATTATGGAAAAATACTAAAAATATACCAAATGACATATTTAGTATATAGATATAATATTGTGTTACACTATTCTTCAAATATGTCAAATAAATATTCCAAATGATATATTTGGTATATCGATATACTATTACACTGTTCTTAAAATATACCAAAATTAATATTATAAAGAAAAAATACTAAAAATATGGCGATATACTATTGCACTAATATACTAAAAGACACTGAATGCTACATTTGGTACATCTATATACTATAACATTCGGAAAACATGTCAAATTAATATACTGAAAATATACTAAAGACATACCGAATGCTACATTAGGTATATCAATATACTATTACATTATTCTTTAAATATTATATTATACCTATAAATATAATAAATGTTATATTTGGTATATCGATCTACCCAATTTCAATAAAAGCAAAACAGTGTGTCATTTTTTCTTAAAATATACCAAAATTAATATTATAAAAAAATACTACAAATATGGCGAAACCCATATTTTGGTATGTCGATATACTATTACACTATGCCTAGAATATGATAAATATACTAAAAGATACTGAATACTACATTAGGTATATCAATATACTATTACATTATTCTAAAAATATGTAAAATTAATAAGTTAAAAAAATACTAAGAATACACCAAATGCTATTTGTGGTATATTAATATACTATTACATCCAAAATATAGCATCTTCTTCTTTACTAAAAGTCTCTATTCGACTTTC
This sequence comes from Drosophila kepulauana, assembly GCA_023558455.1. NCBI lineage: Eukaryota > Metazoa > Arthropoda > Insecta > Diptera > Drosophilidae > Drosophila > Drosophila kepulauana. The sequence goes on from CM042371.1 coordinate 31,989,714, forward strand.
GCGTAAAAAAGGGAAACAAACCCCTTTTAACAACTTGTGACAAACTGTTCCATTGTTGGAAATTTGTGGGGCACACAGAAAAACGAAACGAAAATCGCGTTACAGTTGCAAAATCATTTGGGTGTCAGAGACAACCTTTTGACACCTCTCTGCATCTCGCATGCCACATCCTGCACACACATTCTTGGAGAAGGAGATTCGAGTACAGAGAACAGCAGTTTTTCCTGATGCCTTTTAATACCTGTTCTTTCTGTCCCCACCAAGTCCAATTCCTGTTTCTGTTTCAGTTTCAATTCCTGTCGCATTGTTGTTGCTGTTGTTCTGCTACCTTTAGCCTTGACAATTGTATCCCAACAGCCAGAGTTTTGTGTGGCAGACAGACACAGAGTAAGAGAGAGAGAGAGAGAGAGAGAGAGAGGGAGCAGGGCAGGAATATGGACACATTGAGAAGCCCACTTAGTGGCTAGACCCATACGTCAACCCGTCAGAGGAGCGTTCCACTTTGTAAGCTTGCGGCTAAGCTTTACATTTGTATTCTGTCTGCTCCCCTCACACCTCACACTTCATCCTGCTTCTTTATTGTTGTAGGTGTTGTGCATATCATTTCTTTTTTGATACACAAGCAATATGTTTCATGCTGCAGCTGAACCATGTTTAAGGTGTGTCACACAAAGCAGACAATTTAAGTCACACTTTACTTATTTTATTCTTTATTCTTCTCAATCAACTTTGCTTTGCTTTACACTTCTTGTTTCGTCAGCTCATCAACTTCAAGTACAAACTGTTTTATTTTTTTAAAGGGTATCATCACATTGCGCCACTAAATGTTTTGCTAGCTGCAAACTCTTCAAATTAGTTTATAGTTTTTTGTTTTGTTCCGCCTTGTTTATTTATTTATTTCCGTTGTGCATAATCTCGCAACCACAGCTGACATGCTTCGTTTTCTCTCTACAGTTGTTTTTTTTTTGGTTTTGCTTTTGTTTTATGCCAGTTTGCTCCAATTATTCCCCTCGCTTCAGTCTCCTTCTCTCACTCTTTGACTCCCCTGCTTGCATTTGCTCGGCTTAGCTTAGTTTTGAGCTTTTAATTGGTTGACTGACTGCTGCCTGTTTACATACATTTGGCGCCCACTGTACCATTGTTGTAAAAGCATCACAAGCATAATTAGCTGCAACGCTGCGTATACGTTATATTTCGTCGATTTCTGGCTTTTCACAATTGAATAGTTGCAGCTCAGTTTGAAGTTCAGCAAGGAATTTTATCATATTACATGTGTGTGCTTTTTTAATTAAAATGAATGTGAGAATATTTAAATATATACCGAATATTGTCACTTTACTTGATTTTGTCATTTTAACCGCAGCGAAGAAATGTTTTCAACACGTGTTGTTTTTTGGCATTTATTATTTGAGTTTTACACACAGCGCTGCGAATCAAATATTTATGACACAAAAAAATAAAGAAAAGATAATTCACATAATTTCCACGAAAAGTCTTCAAAATGTTTACATTTTGCGTTAATTAAATTAGGTAATTAAAGCAACATCCACAACCTCCAACCACACGCAAAAGAAGAAGCTGCAAAGGCATCGTCATCGTCAGGCTGTCAACTTGGTGATTTGATTTATTTCACAAGACTTTGACTTTGACGCCTGAGTTGGGTTGGGTTCCGTTTGTCAGTTGACTGGGGTTCGTTCTACTTTTATTTCTTCCAACTCCTGCTCATCAACATGATTATCTGGATCATTATCATTTGAACACACATAACTATTTTGTAAAGTTGTCTTTGCCAAAATCATAGACAACAACAACAAGGAGAACAACAATAGAATATGTGGGAAACTCGAGACGCAACCAATTGGGGAAATCCCCGAGCTGTTGCTTTTGCTTTTGCTGCTGGGCGCATTTAATTTCACTTAAATCTTTCAATTAAAACTTTTAATTGATTTTACAGACACACACACACACACACACACACACACAGAGGCAGCATCGAGCTGTGCAAGTTGTGTCATAAAAAAAGAGAAAAAAAAGAAAGAGAAGCATAAAATATGATCCCTTTTTGCCACTTAGTTATTTTATACCTGCCAGCAATTAATTAATACAAAAATATTATGCGTAATGCATGCATAAATTGTCGGCTCAATATCAACATATATAATTAAAGTAAATGCCTGATGGACTGTGATATTTGATGCAAGCAAATAAATGCATTTAATGCCTCGCTCAATTGCAGCCATATGCCGCCGTGTTAATGCTATTTTTATACCCGCTACCGCTAGGGTAGAAGGGTATGATAACTTTGTGCCAAAGGAAATTAGAAGAAAATTATTGAAGAGTATTTAAAAAATACTTTCGGTAAATTGGAAATCTGATATATTTTTATGAATATTTCATACTAGTATTTTTAGTAATTTGACGTATTTGAAGAATATTGATATAGTATACCAAATATACCATTCAGTATATTTTAATATTTTTTTAAATATTAATTTGACATATTTTAAGAATAATGTTTATCGACATACCAAAAATATACCATATAATATTTAGTATATTTTTAATATATTAATTTGATAAGTTTTAAGAATAATGTAATATGTATTGTAGTATATCGATATACCAAAAGTAGCATTCGGTATATTTTGAATTTTTTAGTATATGAATTTAGTAATATTAATACCTACACGAGATATATACCAAATTGCATTCGGTATATTTGTTTAGTATTTTTTCAGTATATTCATTTGATATATTTTAAGAATAATATGTAGAATATATACCGAATATACCAATTGGTATATTTTATTTAGAATTCTTTCATTATATTAATTTAGTATATTTTAGGAATAATACCAATATAGTATTTAGTATATTTTTAATATATTAATTTGATAAGTTTTAAGAATAATGTAATATGTATTGTAGTATATCGATATACCAAAAGTAGCATTCGGTATATTTTGAATTTTTTAGTATATGAATTTAGTAATATTAATTAAACATTCACGAGGTATATACCAAATTTCATTCGGTATATTTTTAGTATTTTTTTCAGTATATTCATTTGATATATTTTAAGAGTAATATGTAGCATGTATACCGAATATGTCAATTGGTATTTTTTCAGTATTTTTCCAGTATATTAATTTAGTATATTTTAGGAATAATACCATATTGTTTTTTTGTTTTCGGTATATTATAAAAATTTTAGTATATGAATTTAGTAATGTTGATTAAACAAACACGAAATATATACCAAATTGCATTCGGTATATTTTTAGTAATTTTTTCAGTATTTATTCATTTGGTATAATTTAAGAATATGCAGTATGTATACCGAATATGCCAATTGATATTTTTTGTAGTATTTTTTCAGTATATTAATTCAGTATATTTTAGGAATAATACCGCATTTTGTTCTCATTCAAATTTGGTAGCGGGTATCTCACAGTCGAGCACACTCGACAGTAGCTTTCCTACTTGATATTTATGGCAGAAGCATTAAACAAGCGTGCACTTGATATTTTAAAGCTACAACTTTTCACACAGCATCTTAAACAAATAACCAAAGTCACGGAAAATATGTCAGAAGAGAATTGAAATTGAAATCAAACGAAATCAAATGTTAAAATACTTTTGGTAAATGCAAATTCGTGCATGATGATTTTCACATTTCGAGTCAAAGAGTAAAAATGCGAAATAATTTGTAGATGAATTTGTAAATACATTTTACTTTTATTCTAATTGCAGATGGCCGACTGCAAACTTTGTGAGATGCATTGCATAAAATTGCATAAAGTATTGCATCGATTTAAACGCACGTACATACATACATGCGCTCACATTACGTATACGTCAATTGCGTATACGTGCAAAAGTAATCATAGTTTATTGATATACCGAGTGTGAACGAGCTGCCGCTGCTGCTGCAGCTGCTATAATTAAAACGGAACCCTGAGGAAATGCAGATTTAACGCCCAAACGCTCTGACACTTTGGCATTGACATATTTCCAAAGGCGCACAAAAACCTCTTGAAATTTGCATGCGAAAAATATGCGACAACTTCTCGATACGCCTTGAGAGAGCGAGAGGGGGAGATGCATCCTCCTGCATTTACTTCTCCACTCTCTCTCCCTCTTCTTTCTTATGTTTACTTTGCTTTGGATGAAGTCAGAGCCAGAGAGAGAGAGAGTGTCATCATCTTTCTGATTATAATGATTGTTGTTTTTTTTGTCGCCTGGTCGCACAAATCGCCTTCATATGTGCAAATGAAAAGCCAAGCACAAATTTACTTATCTACACTGCACGAAATCAGTTAGCACACTGACCATGTATGCGGGCAATAACTTGCCAAATATCTTGTTGATTTAATTGGAATATTTCACAACCAAAAAGATTGCATTTTTACTACTTGTAAATGTTAAATATTCAATTTACTTTTTAAATAAAAAGATTTACCTACAAGAATTATTTAAATATAAGTAATGAATTGCCATAAAGTACAGATTTTTCAATTGTAAAATAAACATTAAATAAGCTGAGCATATTTTGGTAGAATTTCAAAAGAAACAAAGAAACATTTTAAACAAAAAATGCCAGAAATGTGAATGTGAAACTTAATGAATGTCGTTGCGTTTGTTTTGTGAAGGATTTCAAGTATTTAGCATCGATTTCTTATGCGCAGTGTATGCATAAGAGTGTTGAGGAGGTGTGTGTGTGTGTGTGTTTGTTGTGCATGCCTGGCAAACGCCATGATAAATTAGTCGGATAGCCGTTTTGCCTGCGTGTTTTGCTTATGTTTCTCTTTTTCTTTTTTTTTTTTTGTGTGTGGGTCTCCTGCTGTCCCTACTGAGTGTCGCCTCCCCCTCAAACCAAACACACACTCAGAGACACCCTCACGATTTTTTTGAGCACCCCTCCTTTTGGTGTCTTTTGGTTTCGCTGTGCGCAGCTCGTTTGCTGCACGCTTTGGTTGATGTGCGAGCGTCGCATTTTAAACGCCAACAGCCAACAGCTGACAGTGTACAACACACACACACACACACTCGCACACACACACACACACACGCCCGCTGTGTGTATGATAAATTAACATAAGATTAGCGATCAGCAGCCGCAGCAGCAAAAAAAAAAAAAAAGCGGAAAAAAAACGAGAGCAAGCAAAAGAAAACAAAAATTAGCTCAGCGTAAAACAAAAACGAACGAGAGCGAAAGAGATAGAGGGAGAGTGAGAGAAGTGGAGAGGCAAGAGCTCTCAGGGGGAGTTAGAGACAAACATAAATGAATAATGTGCACTAAGCGTAAAACCCACATGAGAATTGAAATTAAAAGGACAATAGATAAAACACACGCACAGGCAAGGTCCAAACAGACAGCGATATGGAGAGGGAATGAGAGCGAGACGCCGCACAGGACACAGGACAGTGGTGAGTAGAAGGAAGGGAGGGAGGGAGGAGGGGCAGGCATTTGTGTCCTCGCATATCCTGCAAAGGCGCCTTTTGTGCGTTTAGTTCAAATCGTAAATAAATAAAAATAACAACAGTCACTAAAAGCAAGCGACGAGCGACAGAGATGGCATTAAAAATACACAACGAATACGTTCAACTCTCCATCTGTCTGTCTGTCCGTCTGTCTGTCTGTCTGTCTCTTGCTCTGTCTGTGCTGGGCAATTACTTAAGTTTCAATGCTTAAATATTTGATGAATTCATTGCATAGATTTGATTTAACAGCATTTCTTATGTGCAACACTGCAAAAGACATGCGTGAGATACCCTGTAATTATAGGGAACGCATAAAGAGGTGATAATGGCAATAATAGTAATATAAATAAAAATAGTTGTATTAATGCTAATAATAATAATAATGCTAATGCTAATGCTAATGCTAATGCTAATGATAATGATAATGATAATGATAATGATAATGATAATGATAATGATAATGATAATGATAATGATAATGATAATGATAATGATAATGATAATGATAATGATAATGATAAGAATAATGATAATGATAATGATAATGATAATGATAATGATAATGCTAATGCTAATGCTAATGCTAATGCTAATGCTAATGATAATGATAATGATAATGATAATGATAATGATAATGATAATGATAATGATAATGATAATGATAATGATAATGATAATGATAATGATAATGATAATGATAATGATAATAATATCAATGAAAAAATTAATATCAATGAAAATAATAATATCAATGAAAATAATAATAATAATGAAAATAATAATAATAATGAAAATAATAATAATAATGAAAATAACAATATCAATGAAAATAATAATAACAATGAAAATCATAAAAAGAAAAATATATATTTAGCTATACTTTCAATACTATTTTCTTTTCTATCTATACATAGTATCTCATAAGGTAGTTCCTCTAGTTAAGTATTTTAAGCATTCGCCAAAAATTCAAAGTAATTAAGTAATAAGTGCACGTTTTTTTCGACTATTTCCCTTTAGTTGAACTTTGCTGTCAGAAAAATGAATGAAATGAATAAAAGTTTTTGTGCGCTACTTTAAACTTTTGCTAATCACTTTGGATGACAAATGTTACTCGAACTTCCAAGTGCCAATTACTAGAGACAGACCTACAATTTGCCCCTCCGCTTCCCCCTCAATTTCTCCCTTGAATTTTCTCACATTTATCCAATAAACAAGAAGGCAAACAACAATAATCTGTAGCTGTCTCTATGGCAGCTCTTGGACTTGGCTGAAATGATTTGCTAATTTGTTAATGGCTGCTCAATGTTTAATGGCCAACGGAGAGCACAAGAGAAACTGAAGAGAAAGAGAGAGAAAATAGAGCGATAGAGAGAGAGAGAGAGGAAAAGAAACATAGTTAAAAGCTTCCTCAATTGTCAGTTTGGCATATTCGAATATGTATTTCGCATTTGGAGGGGAGCAAAAAGTTTCCGACTTCGTTCCCCCCCAAACATGGTAAAAGGAAAAGCAAACGTAAACGTATTCGAGTTGCGTTAAGTTGAGAAATTATTGTTTCTGCGAAAATTGATTAAATTGTTTGCTTTAATTATGCGCAAATACTTTTCGTATCGCAGTGCAGCAACAGAACAGAACTGAAGCAGCAGCTGATAAGGCAATAAAAACGGATGATAAACTGCAAATGCCAGATTAAATAAATCGCACAAGTTCAAGTCGCAAAATAATACCCTATTAATTATGCAATTATCATGAAATTTTCAGAATATTACGAGAACACATTTATCTTTGATTGGGGTAAATATTAGCCTTCCTGCTTTAAAAATGTTTGCACAGAAGAACTTTAAGAAATTGCAGAGGGTTGAAGAAAAAAACGTTTTACAAGTCAATGCTTATCTTTTGACATCGCATAAATAAGTTGCCTTTCACAGTCTGCTATAACAATTGCTTGTTTATTGGACATAAACAGTTACATTGAGTGTTTTCTAAAGCTCAATTTGAGTCGAGTATTTATCTAGCTATAATCATATCTACAGCTATATCTATATCTATATCAATATCTGTCGCTGCTGCAGCTGCAGCTTCGAGTGTTTTCTGTCGCATTTTGCGACATTAAAATAAATACAAACATCAAGCGAACCGAGAATCGAGAACAGAGCAATAAACTGTATATTTACCTTTTGCAAAGTAAAATGCAAGCGCTTATCAAAGTGCAGGCAAAGCGTGATATAGATAGGGAGAGAGAATGCGGTAAACAGAGCAAATGATTTTGCAAAAGTGTCTGCGGCTGGTTGAGCAAACAGAACTAGGCGAAGCCGATATCTGAACCTAAAAACCGAACCGAACCGAACCACATTGAACCTCAACAAGGGGAACAAGCTAGTCATAATCAAAGAGAGACGACAAGATACTCTTGACAAGTCGAGCAAAGAAAACAACACAACAACACAGGTAAAAAGCAAGCGCGCAATTGAAGAAGCAATTGAAAGAGGTAAAGAGGAGATTGGGAGACACTGTGCAAGAGGAGATTGGGAGACACTGTGCAAGAGTTGGGTTGGAAGCTCACATAAATGCCAACTATTTTATACAGAACGCTTCACACAATCAATGCTGATGCTGATGATAATGACAATGATGATGACAGCGAAGAAGGAAAATGCCAATGGAATTGGCTCCGACTCGAGTTCTGCTTCGCACTCAAATGGATAGAGAGAGAGAGAGAGAGAGAGAGAGAGAAAGAGAGATGGGAACGAGAACGAGAACGAAAGAATGAGCATCGAAAATGGGCTCCGTCGAAAATGGGCAATGGGAATGGTTAACGGGAACACAGCAATGGCAACAGCAAAAGCATCGACAACGCACAGTGCGATGCAGTCGAGCATATTGCAATTGACGCCACAGTGGGGCAAAAGCTATTTAAACTACATAAATTGACTTTCACTATTAAAATGCGTCACACAAAAAGTTGCGAGAATGTGCATATAAAATGACTAATTAATTAATATCTAGTTAATAAATCATGTGACTGCTTTCACACGTTATCAATCTATCATGACTAACTAATCGAATTAATGACTGACTCATGGCATTTATAAATATAAATTGCATTATTTCGAACATTGAAAGCTTTGCTAGCTAAAAATAAATAAATAAAATAAACATTTTATATGTAGAACTAAAAATAAAAAAAAAATAGAATACATAATTGTTTTCAATTACCAATTTATCTACAGAAAAAGGCAGACATTAAAGAGAGAGTAGAAAACTTCAAATTTGTCGCCTAAACAGTGCTATTATTCTTAAAATATACTAAATTAATATACCGAAAAAATACTAAAAATACATACAGTATATTTGGTATATTGATATACTATTACATTTTTCATTAAATATATCAAATTAATTATACTAAATTAATATACTAAAAAAATACTGAAAATATATACCGTATATTTTGTCAAATTAATTATATTAAATTAATTTACTAAAAAATACTAAAATATACTGAATCATATGTTTGGTATATTAATAAAGTAATACATTCCGTGAAAAATATACCAGATTGTCAGCCAAAGCAGGTACTAAAATCGTATTTCAATAAATTAAGATGAAATTTATTTCTAGATACAATAAATCTTAAAGAGAAGGCTAGCAAAATAAATAAAGTTGCTTAGCTCTTCGACATGTTTTGTTTAACAAATCTTTTTTTGAGATTTCTGTGCAGCTTTCATTGCAATTACACCACTGTGCAGCGGCGCAATTATTGAACCGCTGTCTGTAGTCGTCATCATCATCATCATCGATATCGACAACATCTTCTGCTGTTTGTTGTTCCTGTTGTTGTTGTTGTTGTTTCAGTGTTGCCACGAAACATTTTCATTGCGATTGTCATTTAAAGAAGCAAACGTTGCCGCTTCTGCTGCATTCACGTTGCCGAGAACTCGCTGCTTATCAGACGGCAAATACAGCACACACACACTCACACACACACATACACTAACACACACACACACAGTTTGCTATTTGGGGTTACCGTTATCTTATTACTTATTGATTTTGTGTTATCAGCGACAACGTCGCGACGTCGTCGTCGTCAAGCTTCAAAGGCCAAAAAAAAAAAAAAATAAAGTATAAAAATGGAAAAAAGAAAATAAACTAAAGAATTGAAAAAAAAAACAGAAAAAAATTATGCGCCAGCAAAGTGAAAAGCAAATTGAAAAGAAGATGCCGACGACCCTAAACTGTCCCCACACTCTGCCTTCGCTGCCACGCCTCCAACGCTCTCACACACTACCTTCCTCTCCCCTCTCCCCTCCCCACGCTTCCCCTTGGCATTTGCCATTCCAACGGCCGCGCCTCATTACACTTGAAGATACCTCGACACTTTGTGATAAGGGCTGCGGGCAATGGAGTTGGGGGTGAAGAGGAAGAAGCAGAGAGGGAATGGGGGGGGTAAAATTGTTGCTGCGATTGTTGCTTTCTCAGCGTTTACTTTTTGTCTCCCCCTTTCCCCTTCTCCCGCATATAAGCACTGTTTTTTTTTTATGCGTAAAATTGATGCGCGCGTGTTGCCAGCGAAAGAGCGAGTTGCATGCCACAGAAGAAGACGAAGAAGAAGAAGAACCGCAAAGTAAGAGGCAGCAACAAGAGGCACACAGACTGCCTGTGGCAATGGCTTTGTCTTGTGCCCAGAGAGATGGATACAGCTGAAGATGAAGCTGAAGCACCGAAAGACAGCAGCTAAAAATAAAACAAAAGTATCGTAAAAATAGACTAAACAAATACTAGAAAAGTGCTACTTCGTACACACACAATGCTAGACTACCAGATACCCTGTAAAGTGTAAATGAAATTCAGTTTTGTTTCATTTGTGAAAATACACAAAATTTAGTAGCTAAAAAGCATGAATTGAATTGAGAATTGAAATAAAGTGAATATGCAAATACATTTGGTATTTAATGGTAATTTAAATATTTATATTATATATTATATTATTATATATTATATTATTATATATATTAAATATATAAATATTCAAATGATTATTCACATTTAACAAAATGATGTTTTTCAAAAACTTTCTTCAAGCTACTCAAAATAAGGAGCAAAAGACGCTTTTAAGCTTTTGAATTTTTTATAAGAAATGCAATTTTTAATTCAAATTTTTAGTTGGTGTTATTTCACTAATGAGTACTGCCTGCTTTGCTAGTAATAATAAGGATGATAATAATAGTAATACCTATACCTTTCTTCAAAGAAAACTCACTCCAAGCTCATTTTAAGCTTCAGTTATTGTTTCCTTATTTTCAGTTTTAGCTAGCCCCAAACATTTTCAATTACGTTAAGATCTGGAGAATATGGTATATCTGATATTTCACAATTAAACCTTTATTGCCTAAACTCTTATCTCCAAAAAAGTATTAATACTTTTGTTCGATACTCTAGAAAAACACTTCAACTCGAATTTAAAATATTAATGACACTAAAAAAATAAAAATAAAGAAAAGATTTTTGCAATATTACACCTTTAATAAACTTTCATTCAATACTTTACAAAAAGAACTCTCAAATAAAATATAAAAAAAGTGTTACCATATTTCATCATTAACCCTTTACTGCCTTAACTCTTTACTTCAACGAAATATTAATAAACTTTCATTCAATACTTTACAAAACGAACTCTCAAATAAAATATAAAAAAAGTGTTACCATATTTCATTATTAACCCTTCACTGCCTTAACTCTTTACTCCAACGAAATATTATATTAATAAACATGCATTCAATTCTTAATACAAAAATAACTCTCAAGTAAAATATAAAAAAGGTGTTACCATATTTCATCATTAACCCTTCACTGCCTTAACTCTTTACTCCAACGAAATATTAATAAACTTTCATTCAATACTTTATACAAAGAACTCCCAAATAAAATATAAAAAAAAGTGTTACCATATTTCATCATTAACCCTTCACTGCCTTAATTCTTTACTCCAACGATATATTAATACTTTTATTCAATACTTTACAAAAAGAACTCTCAAATAAAATATAAAAAAAAAGTGTTACCATATTTCACCATTAACCCTTTACTGCCAGCTGCATTCAACACACCCCATTCGATCAATCTGATGAGTGCAGAGTATTGAAAGTGAAGCAAACAAGATACAATTGCGAGTTGCGATTTGGAGTGAGTTGTAGGACTATAACTACTTCATTGATTTGTGGCAAGTCCAATCTGGCTCCAGGTGTAATAAGATACGCTATCTGCTGTCACGATGTCTGTTTTCTGCCTTCTGCTGTTTGCTGTTTGAAAGGCATCTCCATGAAGTATTCTTCGTTATTTTTACACTCATTTGATTTGGTTTTCTGTGAAATTTATGGCATTGATTTCAACAAGACCGCGTGGCGAGCGATAAGATTAACAATTGAAATTTATTTAAAGCAAGTAACAAGCAGACAACAACAAAAAACAGCGATGAACACATAAATAAAAAGTCAAGCTCATAAATGTTTTGTAATAAATGCGTGAGTACATACATACATATTTATGAAAACATTTGACATATGGATTTTACACAGCGACAAAAAAAAAACGAAAAAAACAAAAAATGTGCAAATGGGAAATGGAAAATGGAAAAACGAGAAGCGAGAAACGAACGCAAGCAAGGATCACATGAAAATGCAATTTAAATATTTTGCTTGCCAAACTCGGACGCAATTTGAGTTTATTGATTGATTTTGCACATATTTCAACTCGCTTTCCTCTCCCCCCTCCGCCAGAAAAAAGTCCTTTTTTTTGCGTCTCCTTTTGTGAGAAATTTTCATTCGATTTCATGGAAATTGTTTACTTTTTAAATCAGCGACACACTTTCCATTTTCATGCTAAATAATGAATTGACAAATTCAAACAAATTTCAACAATCAAACACACACACACACAACAACAAAAAACAACAACGAAGAGAAGGAAAATTCAGTTCGTTAATCAGCTTGAAAATCGACGGAAATTATCATTATTGAAGCGAGCGGGCAACTTGACAAATTCTTTCGACTTGAAAATCATTTTGGGGCAACATTTCGCGTAAACAATGAAAATTCGTATAGCTTATTATGCAAAAGTAACATTACGGAAGAAACACAAAAAAAAAAACAAAAACAAAAACAATTGAGGGGAAAACACTTTAGATTCAACTCAGTTAACTGGAAAGTTGAGGCACTTCATTTTCGTTTTCCTAAATAATTTGCTAATCGCATAAAGAGATTTCATTGAAACTCAGTGTTGAATTTAGTCAATAAGCAAATAATAGAAATACTTTAAAATAGAATAGAAGTATTCTTTAAAAATATTCTAAAACAAATTTCAAATTAAAAATTGAGATTACTTTTCTAAAATATTGTAAAACAATTTCTATAGAATATAAGAATATATTTTACAAATTTTCGAGAGATTTTTTACTATGTCATTCTAAAACAATTTTAATAAAAATATAAGATTAACTTTTGCAGTTTTCCTCCTTATTGTTAAGAAAATATTTTAAAACGTTGTAAAACTATTTGACTAGAAAATATAAGAATACATTTGAGAATATTTTTAGAGATAATTTTTCCATAACATTCTCAAACAATTTAAGAAGAGAAATATTATAATTATTCTTTTTATAACAAACAATTTTGCTAAGAATATAATAATAATATATTTCAGATTTTCTCTTCCCATTATTCTTCTAAAATTTCAATAAAATATAAGAATATATTTTAAAATTTTTCGAGAAATTTGTTTACTCTGACATGCTAAAACAATTTTAATAAAAACATATGTATGATTCAATTTTCCAGTTGTCCTCCTTATTATTATAAAATATCTTGAAACAAGTTTGCACTTTTCCTTCAGATTATTCTCCTAAAATGTTGTAAGACAATTATACAAAAAAATAGAAGAATACATTTTAGAATCTTTTTGGAGATTATTTTTCCGTAGAGAGAAGAGATATATAGGAATTATTCTTTTTATAACAAACAATTTTAATAAGAATATAATAATAATATATTTCAGATTTTCTCTTCCGATTATTCTTCTAAAATATTCTTGAACAATTTCACTTAAAATTCAAGAATCAAATTTTAAAACGTTGTAAAACAATTTTACAAGAAAATATAAGAATCTTTATAGAGATTATTTTTCCATAGCATTCTCAAACAATTTAAGAAAGAAGAGAAATATAAGAATTATTAATTTTATATAATACATTTCAGATTTTCTCTTCCGATTATTCTTCTAAAATATTCTTGAACAATTTCACTTAAAATTCAAGAATCAAATTTTAAAACGTAAAACAATTTTACAAGAAAATATAAGAATCTTTTTAGAGATAATCTTTCCATAACATTCTCAAACAATTTAAAAAAGAAGAGAAATATAATAATTATACATTTTATATAATATATTTTATATAATCTTTAAGAAAGAAGAGAAATATAAGAATTATTCATTTTATATAATTTATTTCAGAGTTTCTCTTTTAAAATATTCTAGAAAAATTTCACTTAAAATTCAAGAATCAATTTTTGAGTTTTTCAAAAGTAAACTCTTCAGAAATAATTTCAATTAATTTGGTTCACAATATAATAATACATTTTATAAGATTCTGTTGAGGTTATTCTGCTAAAATATTGTAAAAACAATTTCAGCAATGCAATTGAAATAAACTTTAGAAAGCCCTTTCATTGAAGAGTTTAAATAGTATATAAATTGCAGATCTGAGAAACCTTTGTTCGCAAAAGAATGCACTTAAAATGCTGGCCAATTATCTTGTTTAGAGTGGCATTCTTCGCCAGAGAGAAAGAGAAGGGGAGAGAGAGAGAAAGCGAAGAACGAACTTCAGAACTTCATCGAGATAATGCTTCATATTTACTTTTGGATAGAGTACAATCAAATTGACATTATAATTGTGCTCAGAGACCAGAGTCGAAGATATTTTTCTTGGGTGGGTGTTGTTGCTTCTTCTTCTTCTTCTTCTTCTCTGCTTTGCTTTGGGGCCACAAAAGAAATGATTAAATGTGCGTGTGTGTGGAAATATCTGCGTTTTGTGTCTGCAAATTTGCACAAAGCGACAAAAAGTCTGCGCGATGGGGAATAGTTTATATGCCAGAGATGAAGCTGAGGGTTGAATATTCTCTCATGCATACTTATAGATATACAGCTGAAGATGCAGATACAGATGCAGATACAGATACAACTAAAAAAGATACATATATGAGTTGCACTTGTGGCAGGCAGTTTTTCAAGTTCGTTCTCCTTCGCTTGACTGCCACTTGACATAACGGTCTCGCTCTCTCTCTTCCCCCCTTCTCTCTCTCTCTCCCTCTACTGTCTGCAGTTTTGGCACTTGATTTATGACCAGCAACAGCAGCAGCAAAAGCATTTTGCCGGACCCCCAGACATTGCAACAAGTGCAACAGCAGCGAGTTCCTCTTTTTCCACTTTTCAATGCAAATAAAGAAAAAGGAAAAACCTACGCGATCAAAGTCACATTTTGAATTCAAACATTTTCTTTTTCTTCTTCATTTCACAATTTCCCTAAGCATCTTCATTTCTCTTCATCCATCGATTCATAAGGCAATGTAGAGACTTATCAACCTTTTAGTGTGCAACATATGTTTTGTGACAGCTTCAGGTTTGCTTCTTTAACAAAATGCCATTTAAGTTGACACTGACAAATGTTCGAAGGGATTCCAACGGGCATTAGAACCTCATTTAAATGTCTCTGCGATTCGAAACGGAAAAACTACCAAAGACAGTTCTTACAGCTAACTAAAGACAAAAACTCAGCAACTTACAGTCAAATATGTTCCTAAAATACTACTTTGTTCATTAAATACCAAGTCTGCTTATGGTATATTTTATGGTATTCCTTTCTCAACTAAAAAGTGTGAAACAATTTATGGATATTTTTGAAGACAATTGAAATTCTTGTAATGAAATATCAACTCAATGTCGAATATGTTCTTAAAATACTACTTTGTTCATTAAATACCAAGTCTGCTTATGGTATTTGTTTTCAACTAAAAAAGTTTGAAACAATTTATGGATATTTTTGAAGACATTTGAAATTCTTGTAATGAAATATCAACTCAATGCCAAATATGTTCTTAAAATACTACTTTGTTCATTAAATACCAAGTCTGGTATAAAATATGGTATATTTTATGGTATTTGTTTTCAACTAAAAAAATTTGAAACAATTTATGGATATTGAAATTCTTATAATGAAATATCAACTCACTGTCAAATATGTTCTTAAAATACTACTTTGTTCATTAAATACCAAGTCTGCTTATGGTATATTTTATGGTATTCCTTTCTCAACTAAAAAGTGTGAAACAATTTATGGTTATTTTTGTAGACATTTGAAATCCTTGGAATTAAATATCAACTCAATGTCGAATATGTTCATTAAATACAAAATTATAAGTCTGATTTGGTATTTTTTTGGTATTTGTATGCTAAGCGAAAAAATTGGAAATAGTTTACGATTATTTCCGAAAGCATTTGCAAACTTTTGTAGTTTATAAGCATAATAAAGACTTTTAAATAGTCGATTAAATATCATACATATATAAACACCGTTCTTTAGTATTTCATCGACCGAAACGTGAAAATATACCATTAAACATTTAATATACTAAATATAGTATATGGAGTTTAATTTCTGTAACAATCTTAAGTATTTATTTGCAAAGTTGAAAAAGCTGTGGGAAAATATCGCACAAGTTATGAAAGTATTTCGAGCAACATATATTATATTTAATACAAGTTTATAAAATATGTGCATTATATATTAAATCTGTTTTCTTATAGATAGTCTATGTTTTGTATGCAATTCTTAGCGTCCTTCCACTTGGAAAACTATCTCTACATTTTTAAGTATTTTGGTTAATAAACAAAATATTATATAATACTTAGTTCTTTCCTAAAAATCGTATGTGCATTATATGGTATATTAAAGCTGTTTTCGTATAGGTAGTAATTGTTTCGTTAGCTTTTTTAGCATTCTTCAACTAAAAACTTTGAATACTTTCTTATACAATCTTTAATTCATTTGTTGCTATTAAATAAAATACAATTATTTAATTATTTCCTTAACATCTTAAGTGCGTTTCTTTCAAAATCATTTAACTTGTTATATTCTTATTCTATTAAATATAATATTTCGTAAGTAAAAAACTGAATAACTGAATGCGCTAATTATATAATAAATAAAATAGTTAAAAAGGCAATAAAATATAATTTAATATTTTTACGATCTTATAATATTATTTTGAGTCTTAAAATTATAAGATTTTTTCTCTAATAAATAAGAACTTGCATCGAATGTTCTTCAAATCAAGATGTGTGTTCTAACATCTAGATTTTTATGTCCTTAACGCATTTTTTAGACCAAGACTTCGCAATACCTTTCTCTATCTCTCTAGAGAGATATCTCTCTCTCTTTCTCTGTCGCTCTTTCTCTCAATCTATGTACGTATTTCTCTACTCCTTCAACTTCCTTCTATGTCTGCCTAGACATCATAACTCTTGCTTGACTTTTTCGCTACCTTTCTCTCCCAGTTCTCTCTCTCTCCATCTCTTTCAGTCTTTATCTATTGCCATCTCATTTTCGGTAGCTCCATCAGCTGTCAGAGCTTTGCCAGCAAATGGTCTCCAATATTATTGGTTAGCCGCCAACTTGCAACAAATGCTCGACTTGTGCGGTTCTTGTTGTGGCTTCTTCTTCCACTCATAACGACTTCCCCATGACGTGTAAGTGTGTATTGTTAGTTGTAGTTGTAGTTGTATTTGTATTTGTACTGTGGGTGGGGAAGAGGAAGTAGGGAGGAGTGAATTCTAAACCTTATAATCATGACAGCCAAGCACGCCAAGGCAAAAGCGATCCCAAGGAGTTGCCCAGCTGCTTGACTGCGTTTTCCTTTCCCTTCCTTTCCTTTCCTGTTTCTTTTTCCCGTTAGGAGTTGTACTTGCCAGAGTTGTCGTTGTTGTTGTTAGAGTTAGAGTTAGAGTTGTTGTGTGTTCGTGTCTGAAGTTTGTTATTATATTAAAATAATATAATGATTATTGCTTAGATGCCATTCCCATTCCCATTCCCATTTCCATTCCCATTGTGTAGTTGTAGTTGCCAAATATTCCGGTACTCGCTACCTCTTCTTCTTCTTCTTCTTCTTCTTCTTCTTCTTCATCCTCCTCTTCTTCTTCTTCTTCTTCTTCTTCTACTTCTTCATATGTGTGTGTATAAATCATTTGAATTCCGCTTCGTTTTCCACTCGCTATCGAAGACATTTCGTGTGACGCCATATTTGTCAAATGACGTTTAAATTTATGAGTAAATGATATACGAGTAACAGGCACACACACATTTACACACTTACACACACACACACGCTCTTGAAGTGTCTTTTTGAAGTCGCATTCGCATTGAATGCGACTTTGTCAGCACTTTGCTTCTTCTTTCCTGACGCGTTCGCTCCTTTGCACCCAAAACTCAAGTTCAATAGCCGCAACACTTGCACACACACACAGACACACACACACACACACACACACTTATACACTCTCACATATACACTTCTGACACTTCAGTTCGGGTCTAGACGGGGCATTTTTTCGCGTTATTTGATATCCGAAACGTTTCAACATATGTGGGCCATTTGCTTCCTCTCTCTTCCCTCTTTCCTTCTCTTCTATTGTTACACTTGTTTCTTCTTCTTAACGCCCCAAAGAATTTGATTCTTTTTACCAGTGATGATCACATTTTTCCAGTACAACTTTAACTCTAAAAAAATGATATATTATATATATTTATCGAAGAATTTAATTATTTTCTTGATTAATCATTGATAATCACATTTTTCTACAACTTTAAAAAACTCTATATATACATATACCCTCAAATTTTGGTTATCGAAGTTCGATATCATTTCATCAAGAATTTGATTCTTTTCTCCATTGATGATCACATTTTTCCAGTACAACTTTAACTCTAAAAAAAATTATATATACATATGTATATCTTCTCCATTGATGATCACATTTTTCTTCTCACAAAACTTTAACTCTAAAAAAATTATATGTATATATTTATACACTCATGTTTTGGTTATCGAAGAACTTAATTCTTTTCTCACATTTTTCTACAACTCTAAAAAACTCTATATATACATATACCCTCAAATTTTGGTTATCAAAGTTCGATATCATTTCATCAAGAATTTGATTCTTTTCTCCATTGATGATCACATTTTTCCAGTACAACTTTAACTCTAAAAAAAATTATATATACATATGTATATCTTCTCCATTGATGATCACATTTTTCTTCTCACAAAACTTTAACTCTAAAAAAATTATATGTATATATTTATACACTCATGTTTTGGTTATCGAAGAACTTAATTCTTTTCTCACATTTTTCTACAACTCTAAAAAACTCTATATATACATATACCCTCAAATTTTGGTTATCAAAATTCGATATCATTTTCATGGCATTCAGCATTTTCCATTCTCCACTTTGTTTTTTTCATAAATCAATTAAACGAGTGCCCTTTTGACAGGTACTTGAAATTTATTGTGTTTGGTTGGATTTTTATTGGTTCCGTTTTGGTAACTCAATATTTGTCGAGTCTTATCGAGTTACGCGAGTTGGATAAACTGATTTCCAAAATGAAAAAAAAGAACTTTAATTTGTTTTTCAACAAATGGTTTTCTTATCGAGCTCTGTATACACAGCTGGGATTAGAAACGTTTTAATCCCCAAAGAGTTCCCCTAATTAAAATACATATTTAAAAACAGTTTATTATGACTCACCTTATTGTTAAGAATTTGCATGGCAAATGGCTGCGATCCATGGATATTCCCTCGAAGGATTCACAATTTGAAACACTGCAAAAATCAGAGAGAGAGAGAGAGAAAAGAGAAGATATGAAGAGAGCGTATCTAATTTTTGGTTTGAGTTGCAAGCTGCGGTTCGAGTTGCGTGTTGTGTTCAAGTTTGAGTTTGAGTTTGAGTTTGATTGATCGCCGAAATGCGAGAGCGAGAGAGAGAGAGAGAGAGAGCGAGCGAGCGCAAGTAACAGACGAAGAGATGCACAAAAGAAGGAGTAAACAAAACAGAATGCGGGACTGAGAGCAAGAGCGAGACAGAGCAAATAAAAATTCAGGTACGGGGCAAACGTGTGTGAGACAAAGCAGAAGAAAAAGTAACTGGCGCGTAGGCGCAGAAGAACAATAAACAATAAAAATAACAATAACAACGAGCGATGAATCAAAAGCATAACAACAACAATGATGATAAACTACAACTGAAATTGAAATGATGAAAAAACAAAAAAAAAAATTATTTAAGCATCGCGTTAATTTAGAAGACGGAGATGAAGAAGAAGCTGATAAAAAAGTGTCAATCAAGACGTCGATTCCGATTTATGATTCCAAATTTATATATATGTATGATAAATACGAGTTTGTTTATGCGATGAAGAATACCCTGTAATTTACTTAAGAATTGTAGCTATAAAAATTTTGCTTTTGCCAATAAGATTTTAAGCAAATGAATTTTTCTTTATAAGAATTGCGTTTAAAAAAATTTATTTTTTTTTTGTTTTCCTAAAGCCAAAAAAAGTCGTCTTAACACCTCCTAAATTCTTAAAAGAAATGCCAAGCTGTGAACTCATGCAAAACTCGAAATTCTGATTCATTTCTGATTTCTACAGAAATTCGTCTTTATCACGAACTCAATTCATTGTCTTCGATTAAATTTAGTCAATATTTGTTTTTGTGGAGTGTTGCCTTATCTGACGAAATCTATAAATGCCTCGATTTCGATTATAATCTTTTGTTGATTCAATTCGAAGATATAATACTTTAATCACCCTTATTATTATCTATCTATATTTTCTAAACAATTGTTCATTTTCCATTTTGTTTTCCTAAGTTTTTATATGAAAAAAATAGATAAAAATGATGAGCATGTTTATAAACATGAAGACAAGACACTAAATGCTCAACGTTCGTGTCTCAAATTCCCTATTTAAGTATTCTGTTTTAAGTATTTCGTTTTGCATATAACAAGCTAATTTTAAATATTTTGCCGTTAATTTGCAGTCAATTAGTTTATCGATTGATTTAACATTTTTGATAGACTATTATTCAAACTGAAATTGGTAAACCGATTAATATTACTAAAAATTGACTTTAAATAAACGAATATTTCCTGAACTTTGTAATTGTCAAGTAAATACTAACTAATTATGTCAAAATGACAAGAATATAATTATAATATATTATAACATTATAATATAATAATAATTATATAAGTTTATAAGTTTCTAATATTTCCTGAACTTTATATTTGTCAAGTAACTAATAATTAAGTCAAAATTTCGAATATACATTCAATAATTATGAAAATTACAGCGAAATCAAAATAATTCTCTGTAATATAGTTTCAAACGAAATTTCTTTATAATATATAATAATATATATATATATAATATATTATAATATAATAATAATAATACTATAATAATAATATATATATATAATATATTATAATATAATAATAAAAATAATATAATAATATAGAGATTATAGTATACATTTAACATTTAGTAACAGTTTTCTTTTTGCTCAACTTATTTGGGGTGTCTCTAAAAATTTCCTTATCAAGAGTCATCGATCAGGAAGCTAAGAAACGGCAAACTGTACTGACAACGCAACAACAACAACAGCGACGACGATGTTTGAAAGGCAAACACGAAGCAGAAGATGAAGAAGAAGAGGTGGAAAGAAATGTTGTTGTTGTTGCCTCATCATCGACACGAGTTTAGCTTTGGCCTCCACACTTCCAGCTGCCTTTGCCTTTGGCCTGTTTCTGCTTCTTCTTTTACTTCTTGTTGTTGCTGTAATTCTTCCTCTTCTTCTTCTTCGTTGCTGTCGTTGCTGCTGCGCTGCCTTAATCATCGCCAAAAACAAGTTTTGATTGTTGTTGGCTTAGCGCGTAACTCCAAAACTCCACACACACACACACACACTAACAACTCTACTGCACTACTCCGCCCCCCGCCCCTTTACTCCTATCGGACTCTCTGGAAGCCAACGTCCAGTTTTGTGTCGTTCGCTTGTTGCATTCGGTTTTGTTCGTCGTCGTCACTGTTTTTTTTTTCCCCCTCCACTTCTTCTTCTGCTTCTGGTTGTTGTTGTTGTCGCTCCATTTTTGGCGCTGGCCCGAGGTACAAAACATTTCCATGTTCCCGTTTTGTATGCCGTTTACACGTGGTCGACAGTTGGCGTCGACAGTCGACAGTCGACAGCATGCAAACACCAAATGACCAAAGCAAAGTGAAATGAAATGAGAAGTTGTGCGCTTCAAGTTGAGCATGACTCGCATATTTTGTGTGCATTGAAAATGTTAGTTTGCGAATTATCGCCATAATGAGCAATGTTATCAACTTATCATGATTACAAAAACACAACAACTATCAGCTATCAGCGTGTTACTATTTTTTAACTCAAATGATAATGTTCAATTCTATAAACGAATTTTAGCAGATAAACTGTAAAGCTTGAAATAATTATCATACGACCACTTTAAAGTGTAATAGAAAATAGATAAAAGTTTCGTTATTACGAATAGTACATCGCATGATCATAACTACCTAGCCTTTTAACTGAAATGATAATGTTAAATTCAATAATAGACTGTTGGCAGATAAGCTGAATATATTATCATAAATAGACTTTAAAGTGTAATAGGAAATTGATAAAAGTTTCGTTTTTACGAATCCGAAAAAACACTATCAATTATGCTATAAAATTACATTGCATGAATTCGAAAAATGAAGCATTATCAACATTACTATATTATTACAATGCATGATCATAATTAAATTTTTTTTTTGATAGTGTTAAATTCTTTACTCAGATAAACTAAATAGCTTGGCATAATTATCATAAATAGACTTTTCAGTGTAATAGGAAATTGATAAAAGTTTCGTTTTTACGAATCCGAAAAAAAAATCACTATCAATTTTACATTGCACGAAAGTAATTACTGAGTTAACTGAATTTTTTATGTTAATTTCTATAAGCGACCGTTGGCAGATAAACTAAATAACTTGGCATAATTGTCATAAATAGTCTTCAAAGTGTAATACAAATTAGATAAAAGCGAAACTTTTTATGAATGCCAAAAAAGAAGCATTATCAACTTTACCATATTATTATTATTACTAAGGGACATAATTAAAATAATATAGATAACGTTCGATTTATCATATATCCGTTAGTAATACATTTAAAACGTGTAATAGAAAATAATGAAATCTACTTCCGAACATTTCAATTTTTCATTAAACCAACACAGCTGGCAATTAATTGAATTATTGTGATCTCATCAAATGCTTTATCGCGTAATAAACACACGCATAAACGCAATTGATTTTGCGCTGCAGCTGAAGCGGCTTCCTTTTAGAATTTGTTGGCTTTGTTTTTGCTTTTTGCTTTTGCGATGTTTCCTTTATAACGAGCACACACATGTGTTTGCCTGTGTGTGTGTGTGTGTGTGTGTGTGTGATGCTTCAGCCGCTTTTCGTAACAGAAGAAGCAACGCATAAGCGATAACCTGAGCCTAAAATTACTAAGAGCACACACACACACACACAAAGAAGGAGAAAAATAAGATGATACAAACAACAACAACGAACACATTAATTTCGCAGCCAAAGCTTTGGACACGACTTGAAGCCAAAGAAGTTTAAAGTTGAAGAGCACCACAAAGATGAAGAAGAAGAAGCGGAGAGCACGAAGATGCTGCAGAAGAGGACAACAACAACACAGCAACAATAGAAGAGGATGGGAAAAGCTTCTCTTTTTTTTGGTTTTTTTGGGGCAGCTGCAAAAGAGTCTCTTACTTCACCCGCCCCTCTGCCCAACACTTTACTTGCAAAGCATCATCTTCGCTCTCGCTCTTTCTCTAATCATCATGCTCTCAGTCTCTCGTTCTATCTCGCTCTGTCAAGTGGAGTCGTGTGATTCAAATTGAATTTGAATTGGCAAATTTCGCATTCCTCAACATTTTGAACCGAGAAAATAGATGAAACATAATTTTAATTCATCATTTCCAAAGCTCTTTCTCATGAAGTTAAATCAATCGATTCGATTTCCATTAACGCTATATGCTAATTTTGTAATTATCGCGTTTTTTTTTTGTTTTTTTTTTTGTGTCTGTTGCCGCAGGCTGTGAAATCTTTTTTGTTTACTCTGGGAATTCTTTCAGAAAGAGTAAAAGCAAATTGTTCTTGTTGTCTTTTAATGCGAAAAACTTTTCTAATTACTATTTTTTTCATATATTTCTATTTGCATCAAGTTTCTATTACTTTTGAATTTAATATTATTCTTAGCTTTTTCTTTAAAGCGTTTCTATTTGCTATTACTTTCCAATACATTCCACTCATTCCAGTTCCAATTAACACTGCTTCTTCTTCTTATACTCCAATTTGAAAATTTGTCCTGTTTCTTACATTTCTTTCGTTTTCATTTTCCATTAAATTCTTTTTTGCTGTCTCTTTTGGCTTAACAGTGAATTCACCTCAAATTACATGGAATATTAACATTTTTAGTGCTTGGCCGGAGTTTTAATTTTGTTGTTGTCCCCTCTCCATCTCCCTTTCACTCCCCCTCCTCCTCCTTCTCCTCCACCTTCCCCCATTCATTTAGGGGTCATGTCTTTTTGTAGCTGCTAATCACCTTGCTCGCTGCTTCTTCTTGCTCATCTGCTTGCAGTGCTTCTTATTATTATTATTATGTTGCTTCTTTATTTTCGTCTCCTTCTGTTTCTGTCAGACACAACTTCATTAACGGAGAGCACAAACATACACACACACAAACATAAGTAAAACACAAAAGCACATGGGCATGGGAATTGTCCTTTTCTCTGTCTCTGTCTCACTCTCGCACTCACACTCACACTCGCTGCTTTGCCAAAAACATGACAACGACAACAACAACAAGAACAACAACGACAGCTTTAAGCACACATCGCTGCCGCAGTCAACGTATTCTGCTTCTGCTTCTGCTGCTGCTTTCTTTTTCACTTTTGGCAAACGTCAATTACACGCAGCCAAGCAGCGCTGCCAGCGGCGACGTCGACAGCGAACGCAACAAGAACAAGTTTTGTTCTGCTTCTTGTTATTGTTGTTGTTGTTATTGTTATTGGAGTTGCAGTTTTTTTTTTCTTTTTTTTTTTGCAGCGTTGCGTTTTTGTTTTTTTGTTTTTTCGTTTTTCTGTATGTTTTGGCCATGCAAATGCAATTTGCATTGTGATTCATTTTGGCTTTTTAAATTGGCCATTTTATTGTATGTGATGATCGCCGCTTGCTTTTTATTTTACTTGTTTGCGTTTTTTTTTTGTTGCTACTTGAACCGGTTGAACCGGGTATTGAGCATAATGATTGTTTTAACTGCGCCCGTTTTGCATTCTGTGTGTTGTTTTGTTTTTTCTTTTCGACGTTATTATTGCCATTTCACACACACACACACACACACATGCACATGCAGAGCGCTAAACAGCGTTAATTAAGCTGCAGGCACAGCTTAGTGGGAGAGAGAACGAGAGGGCAAGTGATCCATGCTAGGCAAATGCATAAGAGAACTAGTTCACACACACATGCACACGCACACGCATACACGTACACTTGCACTGTGTAAATAACAAAACCAAAACATAATCGTGTGTTGTTTTTTTTTTTCTACTTCTGCTATTTGTTATGCTCGCAAGTAGTTATTGTTGTTGTTGTTGTTGTTGGTGCTGAACCGGTCCAACCGGTTGACGCAGCGATCTCTATGCACACACTCACACACACACGCTTGCACTTTTGCCTTTGCAGCGATGCTGTTGAATTTGATTTGGAATTGCATTTTGCTTTTTGGTTTTGGATTTTGCTGGTTACCTTTTTTTTCTTTTTGCTTTCCGTTTTTTCGGGCTTCACCACTTTGCTCCTGTTTCTCTTTTGCGTTTTTTCTTTTCTTTTTTTTTTTTTTTTTTTGTAGCGCTTTTGAATTATGTATTAATTAATTATGCATTTCTCAATTGCATTTTCAACGCTCACTCACTTTTCAAAACAACAAAAAAAAAACAAGAACAACAATAAAAAAAAAAAACAATGCTGCTGCAGCTGAAGAATTGATTTGCTTGCTTCGCTTGCAGCTGCTGCTTCTTCTTCTTCTTCTTCTTTTTCGAATTAACTTTGCTTTTGGTTACAAGAAACACGCGCGCATTTTGCGGCTTTTTTTGGCCGTGAATTTCTTTCTTTTCTTTCGCTTTTACTTCGTTCGCGCTGAATGGAGTTGCAAAACCGGCGTATTAGAATTTAATTACACGATATTCTTGATATTATTATTATTTCGATTTAGATTACGAATTTGTGTCGTCGCACACACACACGCTGTCCCGTTCTCGCTACCGCAACCGTATAACCACTATGCACGTCCGCGTCGTTCGGCTTTGCTTTTGCATCTGTTAACAGCGCGCGTACGCTTAACAGCGGCTGCCGTTCGTGCGCTGCTGTGCTGGCCATCGAACCTCTGTTACGACAACAGTGTGCGTTGCAACCGACGCTGTTAAGCCCGTTGTCGCTGTTAAGCACTTGTTCGCTCTCTTTGCGCGTTCGAAGAGAGCGAACGAAGTGAATGTGACGTGTGGCGTGGGTGTTTGTGATGCTCTTCATTTGTGTGCTGTGCTGCTGTTGCGGCTTCAAACAATGCTATTATATGAATATGCAGTTATGCACGTGTGTATGTGTGTATGGGTGCGTGTAATTGGCAATAGACGTTACAATTGTTGCGGTTATTCCGCTTGATTTGTGGCTCGAGTGCACTGCACATTGCACATTGCACATTGCTTAGCTGCAGCTGGCCACACTTTAATTAGACGCCATTAGGCGCATTCTAAGAGCGCCGCAGGCTCAGTCTAACAGCGCTCTTGACACTCACCGCGGCGCAGCGTTGCCACATCAGCGCAAAACACGATCTCACAGGGTATGAAAGATTGTGAAAGGAGTTTTCCTTTATTTCTGAGCATTTTCTTATTTGAAACATATTTATTTCGGTTATTACACTTGAAACTTTTATAGTAAACCAATTTAAATATTTGCCACACTTTCTTTCGTTTTTAATACCCTGTAATAAACCAATTGTGGCAAACTTCCTTTTTATTTATGCATTTATTTCAAATTTTGTATTTTTCTATTATGTTTTATTTGCCAGATGTTAATTTCAGCTATTGCGGTTTGAATTTCTTTTATTTATACCCTACAAAATATCAAATAAGGCATGAGGGTAGCTTTAAATGAGAGTGAAATTATTTAAAATTTATTACAATTATTTAAAAGTGCTGAAAATTAGCTGAATTTATTTGTTTTGATGTAAATTAAATTTAATTTCGACTAAATATACCCTGTAATTTAAGAAAAAGCATTGAACAATGGCAATCGAATGCATCTGCTTATACATATACCCTGTAAAACTACAAATTTGGAATTTAAATTATTCTGTCCATGTATACCCTGTAAATCAGCCAATTTATAGTTAGTAAATACCCTTTAATGTTAACAAAATTGTTCATATTGATAAAAATGTATATTCTTGATGCTACAGGGTATCTGCTAGTCGAGTGCAATCCGTTTGCTTCTATGGATACCCTGTAAATCAGCCAATTTATAGTTAGTAAATACCCTTTAATGTTAACAAAACTGTTCATATTGATAAAAATGTATATTCTTGATGCTACAGGGTATCTGCTAGTCGAGTTCAATCCGTTTGCTTTGTGGTTTCGCATTATTCTGAAGTTTTTGGTGGCGACAATGAAATTTTATCGTATTTTTTTGTGTGTTTGTGGCCGATATCGAAGCGGGCACTAACGTGCCACCTAATTGCGGGTAAGTGCAACAAATACCTGACGCACGTGCCGCACATGCCACATGCAACAGCTATGCAAAATAGTGAAATAACAATATAACATAAAAAAAAGCGAACAGGGAAACTTTTTGTTGTATTGGAAGCTGCCACATGCCACATGCCACCTTGCCACATGCCCCACATCAAGCGTCAAGGTCAAACCAAGCCAACAACAACAACAATATGTGATTTAATTAAGGTAACAAACAATTCGCATTTTGTCAATTTTTTTTAGTTATCAGAAATTGCGAAGAAAAGAAAAGCGAAATATGAATGAAGTGGCGAGAGAGGGGGATGAGTAGTTTTGGGGGGGGGGGGGTGTCGAAGATAAGACCTTGGCCTTTGTTTCGTAAATTTGTCAAGTTACTGCCAACGGAATTTTCCGCAGGGCGAGAAGGGAAGCTTTCAGGGGGTGCCAAAAAAGGGCATGGTTGACGTGGGGGGTGGGGGGAGTGGTGGGGGACAGACTGAGGTTGCTTATCAGAGGAGGAAAGAGGGAGAGAAGGGGGCGTGGCATATCAGCACTTCCTGACAGCCTGAGAACAAATTATCAATTATTGTTGCAACAGCGACAGCAACAGAAGCAGCGACAGCAGCGACAACAGAAGTGGCGCCGGAAATGTGCCACCTTTGCGAATACCCTGTAAAACGAGCACCACAGCAAGTGGCAATGCCAGACTTCAAATGAATTATGTAACATTAAGTGTAAAATCAAGTGTGAAGTTGAAAGAAATGTTAAAAAGAAGAAGTTGCAACTGCTGAATACCCTGTAAATTAAGTTTACCTTGCAATAAAGAGTAAAATAACCTGAATACCCTGTAAATTTAATTCACTCTAATATACACCCTGTAAAATAAAGGGCAATGTACAAGAAATCATATTTAAAGTTCATACTCAACTTGATAACCTTTGCGAATACCCTGTAAAACGAGCACCACAGCAAGTGGCTATGCCAGACTTCAAATGAACTATGAAGCATTTAGTGTAAAATCAAGTGTGAAGTTGAAAGAAATGTTAACAAGAGCAAGTTGCAACTGCTGAATACCCTGTAAATTAATTTTACTCTAATATATACCCTGTAAATTTAGTTCACACTAATATATACCCTTTAAAATATATGGAAATGTACAAGGAATCACATTTAAAGTTCATAGTGAACTTGATAACCATTGCGTATACCCTGTAAAATGTTAACAAGAGTAAGTTGCAACTGCTGAATACCCTGTAAATTAAGTTTACTCTAATATATACCCTGCTATTAAGAGTAAAATAACCTGAATACCCTGTAAATTTAGTTTACTCTAGTATATACCCTGTAAAAAAAGGGCAATGTACAAGAAACCACATTTAAAGTTCATACTCAACTTGATAACCACTGCGTATACCCTGTAAAACACAGCTAGAAACTATGCCAGACTCCAAACGAAATTCCATAGTAAAAAATCAAATATGAACCGAAATAAAAATCAACAAAAGTCAGATACAACTGCTGCATACCCTGTAAATTTTGTTCACTCGAGTATATACCCTGTAAAAAAGAAAGCTATGTACAAGAAATTGAAAATTTAAAGTTCATATTTGACTTACCTACAGGGTACCAACAAGTCGGTACAGCCGAGTCGTTCTTAATGCGTATTTACCTGTATTTTAGCGCTCTACTTCTTTCTTCTTCTTCCTCCTTCCTCCTCCCTATCGCTTGACATGTCGATAGCGTCAATGGCGCCGCTGCCTATTGGCATCATAAAATTTGTCAATTTATGGAAATATTCGAAAAACGTCGTCGCAAATGCCGACAAATTTCCCAAGAAAAATACGCACAACAACAACAACAACAACAATTTTTTTTGAAAGACAGCGGAGAAATGGCGGAGAAAGCGAAGAAGAGAGATGGGAAAGCATTGTGACGCAAATCTGAAGGTCGTGAAAAAATGAGCAAGAGCGAAAAAGGAAGGAAAATAAGAAAACTCATCACAATCCTAATTAAAATGCGGTTTTGATATTGTCTACAGCAAAAGTCTATTAAACCCAAAGAGTATTACCTTGCAATCAATCAATCAATCAATCAATCATGATACTCTTAAAAATTATAAAATTATTAAAGTAAAATCTTTACAAGCTAATTAAAATGCGGTTTTGACATTGTCTACAGCAAAAGTCTATTAAACCCAAAGAGTATTACCTTGCAATCAATCAGTCAATCAATCAATCGTGATACTCTTAAAAATTATTAAAGTAAAATCTGTACAGGCTAATTAAAATGCTGGTTTGATATTGTCTACAGCAAAAGTCTTTAAACCCAAAAAGTATTACCTTGCAATCAATCAGTCAATCAATCAATCATGATACTCTTAAAAATTATCAAATTATTAAAGTAAAATCTTTACAAGCTCATTAAATGCGGCTTTGATATTGTCTACAGGAAACATGTCTATTAAAGCCATTGAGTATTACCTTGCAATCAATCAGTCAATCAATCAATCATGATACTCTTAAAAATTATAAAATTATTAAAGTAAAATCTTTACAAGCTTATTAAAATGCGGTTTTGACATTGTGTACAGCAAAAGTCTTTAAACCCAAAGAGTATTACCTTGTAATCAATCAGTCAATCAATCAATCATGGTACTCTTAAAAATTATCTAATTACTGAAGTAAAATCTTTACAAGCTAATTAAAATGCGGTTTTGACATTGTGTACAGCAAAAGTCTTTAAACCCAAAGAGTATTACCTTTCAATCAATCAGTCAATCAATCAATCGTGATACTCTTAAGAGCATATTTTATTTTTATTTCTATTAAGCTTATAATATCATTAAAGTAAAATCTTTACAAGCCAAATAAAAATTGTCAAATTGGCTGCAGCATAAATCTTTTTAGAGCTGAGCAGCATTTCATATCAATCACACGATTGATTAGAACTTTTTATTAGTTATAAAAAATATGCATATTTTTGAAAATTGGCTTTCAATAGACAAAAAATAAAGTAAATGTTTGTTACCACAAAAAGTAGTAAAAGTCAAAGTGTATAAGAGTTTTAGAACATCAATCAATAGGTCAATCAATCAACAATCAGTCATTATTCTTTATGAATCCTTATTATTCTATTAAAATCTGTGCTTCTGACGTGATTGTCATTAAAATTAGAAGTAATATTTCAAGTCAACGATTACAAGGGTCTTATAAAATAAATTAATAAATCCATCAATCAGCAGATCAATCATTTATCATTAAGAAAATCTTTTATTACATTCAAATTTGTGCTTCTTACGTGATTGCAATTAATATTGGAAATTGTTATTGATATTTATTTTTGTTATTTATGAGTCAAGTTTTAAAAGCAGTATTTCAATCAGTCAAGGCAATAATCATTGATTGATTGATTGATTGCTTGCGAAAACTGTAATTTTTATGTTTTTAGAATAAATTATAAAAAGATTTTGCAGTTTAGATTAATTTTAACTTATATAGATAGTCTTAACAGCTTAACAACTTTATTAAAATTATATAAATATTATATAAATACGGAATTATTAGATTACAATATTCTTATAAAAGTAATAATTTTATATTCGTTGCATTTCTAAACCGATTTCATTGAAACTTTAAGCAAACACAGTTATTATATGCAGCTACAAATCTGCCAAATTTCAGCTCGATATCAGTTGCTTTAGTTGCTCGCCCCCCGTCGCGAAGTGTAAGTGGACTTGTTTAAGAGGTTCACACTTGCACACTTGCCACACCCACGCACACACACTCATCCCTGGCATCTGTGAGTGGCATCCCTGGCATCCCAGGGTGTCAGCGGACACGCACCATTCTCGATGGATTCAATGCTTTTAATAAAGTTACAAAGCAGACAAGTGAATCCCGCTGTCTCGCTGTGGCTCCATCTCTCTCTATCTCTCTCTCTCTCTGTCTCTCTCTCTATCTCTCTCTCTCTCTCACTGTTCCATCCCACTCTTCTCCCTTCTTTTACTTTCACCTGGTGAGCGCCACGCATAAATAAAAAAAAAAAAAAGAACGCAACATTTTATGAGCGCGTACACTCGAAATTATTGGAACTGACAAGGACGAAACTGAAGAAAAAACGAACCTGAGAGGAGGTGGCAACTCTCCTCCCCCTCCCCCTTCCCTGGCTATGATATGGGCTGGAAGTTTGTTAAGACTCGAGAACGAAAACAATACACGTTGAATGACAGCAACAGCTGAGACACCAGCAACATGGACATCAGCTTCAGCTTCAGCTTTAGCATCAACATGGACGTGGGATTTACGGATTCCAGATGAATGGCCTCCTCCATATTGCTCAGCTTAAAGTCAGCTTGCGATTGACCTTGATTTAACCCGTTCTTGCTTCTATTCAGAACTATACTTTAAACAAATTTTCATTATTTATTCTTTGTTCTATTTTTTGGTTATTATAAAATTTGATGAAATAAATCAATTTTATTTTCAAACAAACCAACTTAACAGAAACTATAAGTTCGAAAAGAATTGTATCAAACTATATACAGGGAGAAAAAATTCTAGATTGGAGACATCTTCATTTAAGATTTTTACAATCTTAAAGAGAAACAATCTTAAATAAAGATTTGGAAGCTTTATTTGCATTTTATGATTAAAAATATAAAATTTTAAGAATCTTTTATTCTAGATTGATAAATAGATGGTAAATCTTGATTTAAGATATTTTCGATCTTAAAAAGAAGAATCATAGAATACGATATTTTGGTTAAATTAATCTTAAATCAAGATTTTTATGCAAAATTTGTATCTTAAGATTACAAACATCTTGTTTTCAGATTAAAATCTTGATTCAGGGATGTTTTAATCGGGATTGAAAAATAGATTGCAAAAAGAACAATCTTGAAATAAGATTATTAGGTTAAACCAACGTTAAATCAAGATTTTTATGTAAAATTTATATTTTAAGATTAAAAACAACTTATTTCAAGAAAGTTTTATTCTAGATTGAAAAGTTGATCTTGATTTACACATTTTTGATTATAAAAAGAAACAATCTTCAAATAAAATATTTACGTTGAAACAATTTTAAATCAAAATTTGTATTTTAAGGTTAAAAACATCTTATTTTAAGATTACTATCTTGATTCAAGAATGTTTTATTCTAGATTGAAAAAAATATTGAAAATCTTAATTTAGGGTTTTTTTTTAATCTTAAAAGAAACAATCTTGAAATAAGATTTTTAAGTTGACAAACAGTTTTAAATCAAGATTTTATGGTAAGTTTACGATTAAAAACATCTTATTTTAAGATTGAAATGTTGATACATAAAAGTTTTATTCTATATTCAAAAATAGATTAAAAATCTCTCTATAGACGCTTATTGGCAGTGTTGCCAGATAAACGCTGGCAGGGTTGCCAAATCTAACATATATAAATGTGCTTAATTTTAAGGCGTTTTTGAGGCGATTCTGCAACTGAGAACTGAGTGTGAAAATCGAAATCGAAATGAAAATTGTGCATTGTTGTCCTTCAGCTTCTTCAGTTCGATGTTGTTATGACAGAGCTTACAGTTAACAGTGGCAGTGTTGCCAGATAAACGCTAATAGTGTTGCCAGATCTAACATATATAAATGTTCTAAATATATGCTTAATTTGAAGGCGTTTTTGGGGCGATTCTGCAACTGAGAACTGAGCGTGAAAATCGAAATCGAAATGAAAATTGTGCATTGTTGTCCTTCAGCTTCTTCAGTCCGATGTTGTTATGACAGAGCTTACAGTTAACACTCCTGTTCAGTCAGATTGTTGTTGTTCTCCTCTTGATTTCATTGCTGTTGTTGTTGTTGCTGCTGTTGTTGTTGTTGCTGTTGTAAAGCACACACTGAATTCGCCTGGCGACAATTTGGGCGTCGCTTTTACTTTTCGGCTTTCGTTTCTGTATTTTTTTTTATGCATGTGCTCGCCACGTTTATTGTCTTTCGACGCATTTACCAATACCAACACAACAACGACAGCAACACCCAAAAAATTGCTGACACAACAGCAACAGCAACATCAATGAGAACAGCAAATTATTTGCCTCAGCAATTGACTTTTCCCTTTTTCTTAAATATTTCGACTTTAAAATCAGCCAAAGAAAATTGACGTAAGTATTTGTTATTACTTTCAATCGACTATCGACTTTTTATTTATTTACTATCGATTAATTTTAACTATAGTCACACAGTTTTATTTATTTTTGGCCAACTTTTAAACTTTCCTTAATATGATTTTCCTTTTTTTTTACTTGAATATTTCTTGAATATTTCGACTTTAAAATCAGCCAAAGAAAACTCACGTAAATATTTGTTATTTCTTTCAATCGACTATCGACTTTTTATTTATTTACTATCGATTAATTTTAACTATGGTCACACAGTTTTATTTATTTTGCACTTTCTGCTTAATGTGATTTTCTTTTTTTAATTTTTACTTCATTATTACAAATTATTATAATTTTGATAATTTTGTGATATGATTAATACAAAATTTAGTTCTTCAATTTTAATATTTTTATATTATATTTTTTGCTTTAAATACTTTTAAATATTTGTTATTTCTTTCAATCGACCATCAACTTTTTATTTATTTACTATCGATTAATTTACACTTTTTGCAAAATATGTTATTTTTCTTTTTAATTTTTACTTCATTATTACAAATTTTTATTTTGCAAATTGTTGATAAATTTGTGATATAATTAATACAAAATTTTGATTTTGTTTTTTAATATTTTTACCTTAAATTTTTCATTAAAATACGTTGACTTCAAAATCAGCCGAATAAAGCAATATTTGTTATTTTTTATAATCGTCTATCGAATTGTTTAAATTGACTATCGATTAATTTCGGAAAAGCTGGTCACATAGTATGATTTTCTATTTATATTTTCAACTTTTTAAATATAATTTCAAGTTTTTGAAATTATGAGATTAGTTTTTAAAGTTTGATTTTGTAATTTAAAATTTTTATTATACAAATTTTGATTAAGTTTGGTTAGATAATTAATATTAAATACAATTTTTTATTTTTAGTTTTTTTAAATGTAGTTCTTTGCTCTTAAATTATTACTGTTCAGATTAATTAAAGTTAAAGTTAATTTCTGCTTTGCTTCATTTAGTTTCAAGATGTTTGTCATTTACTTTAACTTCCTTTGTTCAAATTTATTCATATTTATTTAATTATAAATTTAAATTGTATGTTTTCAATTGGCAATTCGTTTTCATTTAATAATGCCGTGTTTCAATTCACAATTCACTTCGATTGTCAAATGTTGCGCACCTTCAGCATCGATTGGCTTATGAAATTGAAGTTGCCTACGTTTCCACAGATTCCTCCTCTCCACTTTCCACTTTCCCCTCCCTCCTTTCTCTCTGCTCGCTCTACACTTTCCACTGTTCGCTTGCCACAGAACAAAAAACGCATAAATTGTCAATTGCAATTGCAACACGGAGAAACAGCAAGAAATTCGCCACGTTGGCAACCAACACCCCCCCCCCCCAGACTCCCCTCACCTGCCCACTTCTCTTTCCCACCAACAGCACTGCATTGTACCTCCTCTTTCTCTCTCTTTCTGTCTCTCTCTCACCATTCATTCTCTCAGCCATGTGAAATTGCCGTCGAGCTGTAATTGAAAAAAGTGCATTGCATAATTTTAGGCTTGATTTCAAACAACTCGAAGGAGAAAAAAGACGATTTCGAATTTGAATTTCGTAAAATTAAGAGATTTTCATTAATTTCATTATATTATTATTATTTCTTTATTTGAAGTTCATTTGAATTTCAGCGACTTTCATTTAAAATTTAAATCTATAATAATACATAATTACTTTGACTTTGAATTGCATTGTAATTGAAAAAATTGTATTGCATACTTTTAGGCTTAATTTCAAACAACTCGGAGGAGAAAAAAGACGATTTCGTAAAATTAAGAGACTTTCATTAATTTCATTTTATTATTATTATTTCTTTATTTGAAATTCATTTGAATTTAAGCGACTTTAATTTAAAAGTTAAACCTATAATACATAATTACTTTGGCTTTGAATTGCATTGAAAATAAATTTGAATTTCTTAAAATTTAGAAACTTTTTTTTAAACCCATAATAATACAATCACATTTTTTTGAAATAAATTGAAATTTTTTTAAATTAAGACACTTTTTTTTTTAATTTTTTATAATATTATTTATTATTATTATTTCTTTTCTTTAAATAATTTGAATTTTTATTAAAGTATTTTTTTCATTTTTGTGGTATATTATTTCTATTATTAATCAAACAATCCGGTATATTTTATATTCAAAAGTATATTCTTAATGTATAAATATACAAACAATTTTTGTGGTATATTCTGGTATTTTTATATATACTTGGTATCTCTTATCAAAAAATTTGGTATATTTTGTACTCTATAGTATATTTTGAATGTATAAATATACCAAAAATAGACTTGGATATATTTTGGTATTTTTTAAAATATATTTTTGATATCTCTCATCATACAATCTGGTATATTTTGAGTGTATAAATATACCAAAAATACGCTTTGATATATTTAGGTATTTTTTGAAATATATTTTTGATATCTCTCATCACACAATCTAGTATATTTTGAGTGTATAAATATACCAAAAATACACTTTGATATATTTAGGTATTGTTTAAGTATATTTTTGGTATCTCTCATCATACAATCTGGTATATTTTGAGTGTATAAATATACCAAAAGTACGCTTTGATATATTTTGGTATTTTTTAAATATATTTTTGGTATCTCTCATCATACAATCTGGTATATTTTTAATTTGAAGTGTAATCATTATACCAAATGCAGTCTTTTGTATATTTTAGTATTTCATCATACAATTCGGTATATTTTGTACTCTACCAAATACAGGCTTTGGTATATTTTTGTAGTTTTGCGGTATATTTTTTGGCATCTTTAAAGAATATGGTCTTATTGAAAATGGATATCACACAGTTGGGCACACTTTAGCTCTACATTTTGTGTTTGTTGTTAGAAAAGGAATTTGCTTTATTCGATTGGGAAATGAAATAATATGAATTCACTGCAAATATTTGAAAATGCTTGTAATTAAATAAATATAAATATGTTTGTTGTATGTCAAGTAATCAATTGTATCCAGCGATTTTATTTGCATAGAAACGATGTCAAGTAGTCAAGTGTAAATAGAATAAACGGTGTCAAATGAAGCAATCAGTTTCAGTTTAAGTTTGAGTGGAAAGTGGGAAAGTGGAGAGAAATGCTCAAGTTGATTTTGCAATTTTGCCAATATAATTTTGTTTAATTGCATTTGCAATGCTTCAAAGGGCAAAGGATAACAACAATAACAATACTAAAAGAAAATTGCATTCGTTTCAAGTTTTGTCAAAGGCAAAAGCTAACCCAAACATACAAAAACAAAACAGCAGCAACAACAACAACAACGAGAACAGTAGTTGAGGCTTTTATTTAATTAAAATGTCATTATTATTGTACTAAAAACGTAGCTGCTGACTTCGACTGCGACTGCGACGTCGACGTCGACAGCGACAGCGATGTCAGCAGCGACACTTTGGCAGTTCACAGTTTACAGTTCAGAGAAAGTGTCAAATGTCAAGCGAGCACCCGAAAACTAGAAGTAAACACGTCAAGTCGAGAGGCTGCTCAACTGAAAACCACCCGGTAGCAAGAAATAATATTTTTGTATTTATTTAGTATTTTTATTTTAGTATTTCATCACTTTTAAAATACTATATGCAAACATCATCTGCGAATAGTACTTTAGTATTTATTTAGTATTTTAATTGCAGTATTTTATCAGTTTTATCATACCAACACATTTTCTGTGAATAATATTTCAGTATTTTTTAGTATTTTTATTTTAGTATTTTGTCACTTTAAAATAGTACTTTAGTATTTATTTAGTATTTTTATTTTAGTATTTCATCACTTTTAAAATACCAAATGTAAACATCATCTGCGAATAGTACTTTAGTATTTATTTAGTATTTTTTTGCAGTATTTTATCACTTTTATCATACCATTAGCAAACATTTTCTGTGAATAATGTTTCAGTATTTTTTTACTATATTTATTTTAGTGTTTTGTCACTTTAAAAATATCAAATGGAAACATCATCTGCGAATAATACTTCAGTATTTTTTTAGTATATTTATTTTAGTATTTCATCACTTTTCAAATACCACATGTAAATATCTTCTGCCTATAGCATTTTTATATTTATTTAGTATTTTTATTTTAGGATCTTATCACTTTTATCATACCATAAACAAACATTTTCTGTGAATAATACTTCATTATTTTTTTAGTATATTTATTTTAGTATTTTGTCGCGTTAAAATAGTACATTAGTATTTATTCAGTATTTTTATTTTAGTATTTTGTCACTTTTAAAATATCATATGCAAACATAATCTGCGAATAGTTCTTTAGTATGTATTTAGTATTTCAATTTAGTATTTGATCACCTTTAAAATACCACATGCAAACATCTTCTGCCTATAGCATTTTAATATTTATTTAGTATTTTTATTTTAGTATCTTATCACTTTTATCATATTATAATCAAACATCTTCTGTGAATAGTACTTTAAAATGTATTTAGTATTTTATCAAAACTTTTGTGCTCATTCATATTCATTAATCAAATTTTGCAATTTAAATATGGCTATAAAAATAATCACTACGACAGATCGAAAAATCGCAGCCTGTTCATCCAACAAAACTGACAAGCTGTCGAAAATTTCATCAAGCTAGCAGCAAAACTGAGCAAACAGTGGGCATAAAACCACGTGGACGGACAGATGGACAGACGGATTTTATTTTTCAGCCATTCAGTTATTAGTCGCAATTCCGCTTAAGCTGTCGGGTATAGCTTTCCATCTCTTTCTTTCTACTTGATCTGCTGCAGTCACGCATCAAACTGTAAGTATTCCGAACAGACGCTAGAGGGCGCCACACTGTTGGCGCTGACGTCGACGTTGACGCCGCTGCTGTTGATTGCTGTTCGCTGCGTAGCTGCAATTAAAATAATACAAATAAGCGTTGCGAAGGGGGCGTCTGAATGGGATGGGGGCGTGGCTGTGACATTTGGACTGACTGCAATGAAATATTTTGTCGCTTTTATAAACGATTCGCGAGTTCTTGCACCTCTCTCCCTCTCTCTCTCCCAAATGCTTGCAACAAATTGTTGCGAACTCAGTCAACGAGAAAACGCCAAAGACAAAAGTGCAGGCAACGTCGCCATTTTGTTGTTGTCCTCGTTGTTGTTAGTTGTTATTGTTATTTGTTGTTGACGACGACAAATACTTGATGGATGTAGCGAGCGACCTTCACCTGGCTACAGCTGCAGCTAAGTGCTGCAACCCTTGCCATGCAACCCTTGCCCCAACCCCCTCCTTTTCCCCTCCCCACTTCGCTGTGTATCATGTCTGTCCCGATGTCCGTTCTTTGCTGGACACAAAAGCAGCTTCATTCGCGACCCAAAGCACTTGACGTGACCTCAACGAGTGGCATGCGAAACGAGTGTGGAGAGTGGATAGTGGAGACTATGGTGTAGACACTTTAAAAGCAGTAGAGATGGTGAAAGTGGAACGCATAGAAAGTGAAGAGTGCTGAGTGTAGGGAAGATAGAAGTATAATTAATAGTAATTGAAGAAAGTGACAGGAAAAGCAAGATAAAAACGATAATTTTTTAAATAATGTTGAGTAAATAAACGCAATGAAATACAATAGTATAATTAGAGATTAGAGTGAGAAACTAAATATAACAAATCTACAAGTGAAGTGTGGAGTGTGAAGAATCTAAAATACTGAAGGAAATAAATATAATGTGTCGAGTTATTGTGTAGAGATAAAAGTGAAAAGTCTAAAAAAGAAGTGTAGAGTGTGAAGTGTTTAAAATACCGAAGGAATGAAATATAATGTGTAGAGTTCTTGAGTAGAGATAAAAGTTAAAAGTCTACAAATGAAGTGTAGAGTGTGAAGAGTCTAAAATACTAAAGAAATGAAATATTATATAATGTGTAGAGTTCTTGAGTAGAGAAAAAAGTGAAAAGTCTACAAATTAAGTGTAGAGTGTGAAGAATCTAAAATACTGAAGGAATAAATTTAAATGTGTAGAGCTCTTGTGTAGAGATAAAAATGAACAAATAAATATGAAAAGTCTACAAATGAAGTGTAGAGTGTGAAGAGTCTAAAATACTGAAGGAATGAAATATAATGTGTAGAGTCCTTGAGTAGAGATAAGAGTGAAAAGTCTACAAATGAAGTGTAGAGTGTGAAGAATCTAAAATACTGAAGGAATAAATTTAAATGTGTAGAGCTCTTGTGTAGAGATAAAAATGAACAAATAAATATGAAAAGTCTACAAATGAAGTGTAGAGTGTGAAGAGTCTAAAATACTAAAGAAATGAAATATTATATAATGTGTAGAGTTCTTGAGTAGAGAAAAAAGTGAAAAGTCTACAAATGAAGTGTAGAGGAATGAAAAATAATGTGTGGAGTGTTTGTGTAAAGTTTATTCAGGGTTAAAAGTAGAGAGAAAACAATGAAAGCATGCATAAAATTCACAAAATGTAAATAAATTAAATTAGAAAATGAAAAGAGAGCAAATATAATTTATTAAAATCATTTTAATGGAGAAACTTCAATTCGTATAAAGTCTAAACAGCTTAAAATAAAAGCAGTCATAAAGAACAAAAAGCAAAATAAAGTATTGAGTTTGTGCAAAAAGTGGAGACATAAAAAAAGGCATAAATAAGAGAAGAGAATAAAGTAAAACTAGAAAATGTAATATATAAATATGTATAGTAAAACTTTTTATTGAGGAGAGAATGCGAAAACAAAGGGAAATTGATCTAATGTGTAGAGTTTCTGCTATGACAACTAACAAGTGAGAGAATAATAAAATCCATAAAAAGAACAAAAATTGTGATTAGTGGAGAGTTTGGTAATGAGTGGAGAGAAAGCACAGAAAGAGTAGTTGCTGAATATGTAGAATTTCTGCTCTGACAACTAAAAAGTAAAATATACTAAAAAATCCAAAAAATCAGTAAAAACGTGCCAAGTTGAGAGTTTGCCAAAAGTGGAGACAAAACATAGTAAGAGTGTAGAGTAGCTGATGAATATGTAATAAGTTAATGCAGGGTATTACAATGTCGAGTTGAGAAAACGAAAACATTTGATTTAAGGAGACAACGAAAAATTCGACATTTTTGGATGAAAAATTCAATTTTTATTTGTAATTTTTTTTTGGCTTTCGAATTCGGACAAAGATCGACAAAACGTAGCATTTTGGCATTTGCTGAGTGGGCAGGGAAAAAGCAAGCGAGAGAGAGAGAGAGAAAGATAGGGAGAGATAGTAAGAGAGAGAGAGAGAGAGAAGGAGAGCATGGCTGAGATGGAGAAGCGGCTGAGATCGCCGAGCAGCGGCGTCAAAATGGCGCCGGTTACGGCGATCACAACTCGCAACCAATTGGCCAGAAAAAAGGAACGAGAAAAGTGCGACGCGCAGGAAAAGCAAATGGAAAATTTAGAGACTTTTCCTCTCGTAAAAGTGGCTGACAACAAGGCAAAAAATGTTATGAGGTGAGATGCATTATTTAATATTGAATTTCTAACAAACTAAAGTTCTATATAAAGCACAGAGTAGAATGTTTTAGAGGCTCTTTAATTATATTCGAATTCCGTCTGTTTATCCGGTTATATTAATAATTCTATATTGGCAACTGTCTAAGCTAAGCTCAGATAGTTTCCATAGATGGTTGACAAAATGTATTTTTTGTTTTTGTTATGTACAATCGTAACTAAATTATTAATGACTCTTAAAAATATGTTTGCGAAAAAATAAAGGATAAAAAAACGACTGCTGAAGTCGAGTTTTAATTGCTTTGGTTGACAATATGGTATATTTTGTATTTTATGATATATTTTGAATATAGTATATACCAAATATAGCCATTGGTATCTTTGATTGACAATCTGGTATATTTTGTACTCTATAATATATTTTGAATATAGTAGTATATACAAATATAGCCATCGGTATATTTTAGTATCTTTGATTGACAATTTGGTATATTTTGTGCTCTATGATATATTTTGAATATAGTATATACCAAATATAGCCATTGGTATATTTTAGTATTTTTGATTGACAATTTGTTATATTTTGTGCTCTATGATATATTTTGAATATAGTAGAATATACCAAATATAGCCATTGGTATATTTTAGTATCTTTGATTGACAATCTGGTATATTTTGTACTCTATGATATATTTTGAATATACATAGTAGTAAATCGATATACCGAAAACAGCCTTCAGTATATTTTAGTATTTCCTCTGTATCTTTGGTTGACAATCTGGAGTATTTTTTCTCTTCTATGGTATATTTTGAATATTTTAAATAGTATAACCTTCGGTATATTTTAGTATCTTTGGCTGTCAATTCGGTATATTTTACATTTTTGGTGTATTTTGTATAAACAGATATACCAAATAAAGCCTTCGATATACTTTTAGTAATTTATTAGTATATTAATTAGGTATATTTTGGGAATAATACCGTATATTTTGAATATAGTAGTACAACCATCGGTATATTTTAGTATCTTTGTCTGTTAATTCGGTATATTTAGCATTTTTTGGTATATTTTGAATAAATCGATATACTAAACAAAACCACCAGTATATTTTAGTATTTTCTATGTAGCTTTGGTTGACAATCTGGAGTATTTTATCTATTCTATGGTATATTTTGAATATAATAGTATCATCATCATAAGAATATTTTAGTATCTTTGGCTGTCAATTCGGTATATTTTACATTTTTGGTATATTTTGTATAAATCGATATACCAAATAAAACCTTCGATATATTTTCGTAATTTCTTAGTATATTGATTTGGTATATTTTGAGAATAATACCGCATATGTTGAATATAATTGTATAATCATCGGTATATTTTAGTATCTTTGGCTGTCAATTCGGTATATTTTGCATTTTTTGGTATATTTTGAATAAATTGATATACCAAATAAAGCCTTCGATATATTTTTAGTAATTTCTTAGTATATTGATTTGGTATATTTTGAGAATAATACCGCACTTTTGAACATTAATTGAAACTGCATTTTTCCACTTGCTTAATTATAGTTTCTGAAGTACTTAAATATTATTTGTGCAGTTAAGAATTATTGAGTCTATTAATTTTAGGCTTTATTTTAGTATGATTATCTTATTCCAATGTTCTTCAGCTTTTTCTTGGCTTTATTATTGTATATTCTCCTCCTCTTTTTTAGCTACTCTGATGTGGTACCAACATTGCGGCTGCGCCTGGAGGAGCTTGAGAGTGCGACGCACGCAGAGACTGCTGTGGCTGTGGCTGTGGCTACCACAGCTGCAACGCGCTCCAAGTCGCCGAGTCGACGACCACGTCAGGCGGTGACAAAGCCGCGTCGCAAGCAGCAGTCGTCTCCGAATGTGGCAGCCACAACTGTAACTGCAACTGCAACTGCAATCGAGAACTTTGCCATGACCGAGTTGACGTCGAAGACATCGCGAGAGTCGCTGCAGCTGCATCGCTTGACCTTTGACGATTGGCTGCTGTTGAAAGAGTAAGTGAAAGTCGCATATACCCCATAGAGTAAGCTAATGGAATAACTGAAAAAAAGAAAACAGGATGCGCAAAAGCGACGCGATGATCGACGTGAACTCAATCGCCTGAGTCACATGCA
This sequence comes from Drosophila kepulauana, assembly GCA_023558455.1. NCBI lineage: Eukaryota > Metazoa > Arthropoda > Insecta > Diptera > Drosophilidae > Drosophila > Drosophila kepulauana. The sequence goes on from CM042371.1 coordinate 32,032,969, forward strand.
ACAGATGCGACAGCAGCTGAGCGAGAAATGCTACGCGGATTGGTTGCGTGCCAAGCGGCGACATTGCAGCAGCTGCAACACCGGCAGCTGCAACATGTTGCAACAGGCGGGGCCCACGATGCTCGTGGAAGCCTCGCGACGTCGTGCGGAGCAAACAAAGCGAACGGTGCAGCAATGGGAGCGTCGCAAGCTGCTCGAGATGCAACGTCAGCGAGAGCAACAAACACGCGAGCGACACGAGCAACAAGTTCGCGATCATTTGCGTCGCCAGCTGTCGCAGCTCGCCTGGCATCGCTGGCTGCAGCAGCAGGACAAGCAACAACAGCAACAACAACAACAGCAGCAGCAGGAGAGGAATGAGAAGCCACATCGTCAGCGATTAAGCTCGAATTCGTCGTTGAAGCCATCGATGGCCGGCATCGAGTCGCTTTATCTGCACGTTCCGCTGTCGGCGGCTCAGCATTCGCTGCGACAGCGACTCGACAGCATCGATGGCCTCAACATGCAGCGTCGCAAGTAGTTTATCCTCTTCTATTACCCTGCCCCCTGCCCCCTGCACCCGCCCCCAAAAATATACTCAACTCAAGCAACAAGTGTCCAGCTCATCAGTTTCCTTTTGCTACAATAAAATGCCAAAATTCTCTATAAAATTTGCTTGCTTACTTGAAATGAATGCGCAATACTCATGAAAGCTGTTGGAAGCTGTTGAAAGCTGTTTAAATTTAACATTTAAAGCTGCAAAGCTACTCGAAGCTCTTCGAGGCTTACAACAAAGCTTAAAGCTGTTGTAGAAAGTGATTGCTTACTTCAAATTCATTTTAAGTACTTATTAAGCTTCTGAATGCTGTTGAAAGCTGTTTAAAGCTGTTGAAAGCTGCTAAAGTTTCAAATGTAAACCTTGACAAATGTTACAGCTAAAAGTAGCACAACTACTCAAAGCTCTTCGACGCTTACACCAAAGCTTAAAGCTGTTAAAAACAGTGGCAAGTTGTTTGCTTACTTTAAATTAAGTTTCAACACTCTTGAAAGTTGCTGAAAGCTGTTGAAAGCTGCCAAAGTTTCAAATGTGAACCTTGACAAATGTAACAGCTAAAAGCGACACAACTACTCAAAGCTCTTCGACGCTAAAATTTCAAGCTACTCCAAGCTCTTCGACGCTTACACCAAAGCTTAAATATGTTAAAAACAGTGGCAAGTTGCTTATTAACTTTAAATGAAGTTGGAACACTCATGAAAGTTGCTTAATTCTGTTGAAAGCTGCCAAAGTTTCAAATGTAAACCTTGACAAATGTTACAGCTAAATGTGGTACAGCTACGCAAAGCTCTTCGACGCTTACACCAAAGCTTAAAGCTGTTAAAAGAGTGGCAAGTTGTTTACTTACTTTAAATGAAGTTGGAGCACCCATGAAAGCCCTAAAAGCTTGTGAAAGTTTAAAGCGTAAAGCTTCACAATTGTAATAGCTAAAATCGACAAAGCTCTTCGAAGCTTACATAAAAACTTAAAGCTGTTGAAAACTGTTGCAAGTTGAACTTGCAATGAACTTGGAACACTTTTAAAATCTCCTAAAAGTTGCCATAAAATGTAAATCTTGACAAATTTTATAGCTTACAGTATTAGTAGTAAAAGCTGTTGAAAAGCTAAGAAAAGTTACTGGAAGCTGAAGTACATTAAAATTAAAAACGAATGAAAGCAAAAAGCTTGAAAGCAATCGAAAGAGTGATGGAAGCAGCTGAAAATAACTATGATTACAGTCAAAAAGCTGCAGTACATTTTAGCCAATTTAATTCAAATATATATAAGCTAGCATTGCAGCTTTCGCTGACCTTTTTAAGTTCATAAAGCAGCTGGTTTAATGAGCTTTTGGTGTAAACGTTATTAAGCATTTAGCAATACAAATTTAAAGATAAATAAAGTTGGTTTGAAAGAATATAAAGCGAGCTTTCAACTTCGAAAAGGTTGAACAAAAATAAATGCCAAAAAATGAAAAGCAATAAATAAAGCGAGCTTTCAGCGCAAGCTGCTTTAAAGCACCTTTTGAGCCTGACACTAAGTGTTGTTGTTGTTGTTGTTGTTGTTGGCATTGCAGCTTAATTAAAAAAGTCATTGTGCATGCGTCCAGCTGTAAGTTCAATCAAAAATAAACTTTATTGCAGCAGCAGTGTGTGTGTGTTTTTTTTGGGTGCCAAGTTTAAAGTCGAGTTGCTGGTTTATTCAATTAAGCGCACAAAAGCTGAACACCTTGTGACTTTGTAGACGATGGCCCAAGGCATTCAGGGTCTGTGTTTTTGACACTCGCTCTCTCTCTCGCTCTGGGTCTGTCTCTGTCTCCCTCTCGAAATGTGCGAGTGCAACTTTGGGGCTCAAAAACTGTGACTAGGCTGCTTGAGAGCGAGAGAGATGGAGATGGAGAAGGAGACACATTCACTTTGCCCACTTATCCATTTAATCCATTTTCATTGTGTGTCACATGGCCAGAAGCAGCAGAAGCACAAACACACACAGTTGATTTGAGTGCAGCTTTGGGCTGCACGTTGCACACGTTGCATGTTGCATGTTGCATGTTGTTTGCAAATGCAATGAGCTGCTTGTCAGCTGCTTGCATCGACAACGGATCTTTCTGTCTGCCTCGTTTGAAAAACCAATTGCGAAACTATGACTGCTGATCGATCTCGGTGGCACGTGGCATGTTGCATGGTTTACCAAAGCATTGATCAGCAGTCCTTAATTAACGAAAGTGGTGTCGAGTTTCGCCCATTTGATTGCCATCGAGCAGCAATCAACAGTCAAAACGCTTGCATCGCCTCGACTCTCAAAGCTGTGCGAATTTAATCGTTGAGATTGAGGAGGAGGACTTCGAAGGGAGTAGAGAAAGCACCAAACAGGACTGCAAACGTTGTTCTATAGTTGAAATCAATGAAGCAGTGATTGGAGATGAAACAAGCACATCAAAAATGAAGCGAAGGCAAGACGGATGTAAGCACAGAAAGACCAACGAAAAAGCAAACATTAACTAGAGTAAAAGAACAAATGAATAAAGATCATAAATGATTTAAATCAATCAATGCAATCAATAATCAATGCCAACTTTAACCTACTATATTTCATACTATTTTATAAAGTTAATTTATCCGCTTTTTAAAATGAGTATCGAGTATTTAAAGCACCTCTAGAGTTACTTCAATCTTTCCACTTTGCCAAAACTTACCTAAATTGTACTTCAATTTACGCCAACTTCACTTTTCTCTGCTTAATATTTAGTCATACAAAAATCAAGTATACGCAATGTGTTTGTTATCAATTACAGTTAAAAATATACAAAGCAAGAATGTTTTTAGGATTTATTTAGGATTCATTAGTTTTTTTTCTGAGAGCAAGCTGGATAGCAGTGTCTAAAGCACTCCACAAAATATTAAGTATACGCAGCGTAAATAAAGTGAATATTTTTATGACAAGCCAAATAGTATTCAATAGCAGTAGAGCCTTACAATAAAACATAATTTTTAACTAAAAAAGAGGAAAAATCTTTGTCACATTAAGTATACGACTTGTGGCACAAAAGTTTATAATTACAAGAAAATCTAAAATGCAATAACAAATCGAAAAATAAGCAAATCTTCGACTCGAATTAATTGAGCTACCAAAAAGAAAATAAAAAACGCTTTAACCCTTCATTGTAGCTAAAATCGCACATCAAATATACGCAATGTGTTTGTTATCAGTTACAAAGAATATGAAATTAATAATAAATATAAAATTTATTTAGGTTTCATTAGTTTTATACGCACAATTTCCGAAAGCAAGCTCGATAGCAGTCTCCAAAGCACTCGACAAAATATTAAGTATACGCAACGTAAAAAATTTCAAATTTAAATGACAAACATTACATTATTTACGTATAGTTTTTAAAAGCAGCAGATCCTTATAACATTATTTTCAGCTAAAAAGTAGAAAACTCTTTTCAATATCAAGTATACGACTTGTGGAACAATAGTTTAAAAGTACAAGAAACTTAAAATGCAAAAAGAATATACGAATTAATTGATCTACAAAAAAGAAACACAGAGAAAATGAGTGGAATACGCTTTAACTCTTCAATTGCACATCAAGTATACGCAACGTAGACGAGTAAATTGCGTGTGAAGCATCAGAAAACAGCTTGTCGCGCTCAGCTCAGATCTGATAGCTGAAAGTGCAACCTTAGACGTTTTTCCCCCAGTATTATGTCTGGGCATATAAAGTAGACGAGTTGTTTATCAAATGCGTTTAATGTTCACAATGTTTTTTTTTCTCTTCATTTTTTTTTTTTGCGATGGGTTGTCGATGCTGCGCTTAGTTAGAACTTTTCACCCTGCGGCTTGATGGTGATGTTTTGCACCTGTGAGAGTAGAAGTAGACAAGCATATGAGAGTTATAAATATATGGGGAGATATATTATCTTTATGCTGGCACATTTAATGCAGCTTTGCATATGGTTTTAATATATAATATAAATGTAAACGATATGAGAGTAGATATTTTAAGTTATCGATAAGCATATTTGTGTGTTGTGGATGGAAGCATAAAGTGCAAGAAATATACGAGTTTTGCTTTCTATGTTCTAGTCTCCTTATAGTATATTATGTCTGTCTGTCTGTCTGTCTGTCTGTCCACCTACATTTCCATATGATTGTCTTTCTGACTGTCCTTTTTAATGATGCCATGATTGTTGTCTATAACTATGTCCGATCTGCTGATGATTCATTTTCTTTAGCTCCGCAAACTCCATCTTGCAACTCGCTGTTAATACAAAAAACCATACACAAATTTCTTGCCGTGTTTCTAGTATAACTATAAATCCCTTCATAATATGAATTTAGCAATTATATAGTCAAAAGCCATCGTTGTCGACTTGATCAAATATGTCTAAAATATATTATTATATAATAATAATGTAAGTTTAAAAAATTGAATAAAGAACTAGCCAAAGGCCAAAGCAGCCAGCGCTAGAAAATTTACGCTAGCCTATAAATTAATTTATAGTCTATGCCTTTAATAAATAAATAAATAAATGAAGAAATAATTTAATTTGATAAATTAAATAAACATGTAAGAAAGCCACAGTTAAATGTGATCGCAACCCTTTTTGAATGAAAGTTAAAAAGATATTATATCACAAAATTTCTAAAAATATACCAAGGCTATATTTGGTATATTGATACAGGACTACATTTAAATTCTATCATAGAGTACAAAATATACTAGATTGTCAGCTAAAGCAACTAAAAAGTATTTCTAAAATAACTTGATTGCAACAACATTTTCAGAAGTCATAAATATTTTAGTTCAAGGATGCCTCTCCTTCTGCCATTTAAGTACATACTTTTTCTGTGGGCACAAAGCTATAATGCCCGTTTACCTTATAAGATAAAAGTATTTGAAAAAAGTACAAATAATTTAACTTAATAAATTCGAAATAAAACAAAAATAAAAAGTGTTATTTATGCCCCTTTAACGTTATTTTGATTCTGTTTATATTTGTAGGCGTCTTTCCGTTAGTTTTTTGCAGCTTTTTCTGATTGTTAGTCTGACAAGCAAACGCGTATTTCAGTCTTTCTGTCTGATAGATTTTATATCTCACTGTCTGTCTTCCCCTTTTTACTTTGTCACCTTTTAGCCTGCACCTGCACTTCACACACTTTGCTGTCTTTTTGGACACTCACTTGCACATTCGGCGGCGTGCTAAGTATCCACAGCATTGCGTCGGCCACATCCATCGAGCTCAACATGGGCATGTGCTCCTTGATGACGCCCTGCAACTGCGCTGGCAAAATGTCCGTATCAACAATACCTGGACTGATGGTCTGCCAAAAAGAAAGAAACAAGAAAGAAAGAAAACCAGTAAGAATGTTACAGTCGAGTGTGCTCGACTGTGAGATACCCGTTACCCATTTTTAATAAAGGCAAAATATTGCGGTATCATTTTCAAAATATGCCGAAAATACTAAAAAAAACTAAAAATATACCAAATGGTATGTTTGGTATATCGATATAATACACCATTCAAAATATACCATAGACGGCACAATATACCAGATTGTCATCCAAAGCAACTAAGACCCCTAGTAAGTAGGCGCTTTTGCCCATACAAAAGTATTTCTTTAATAACTTCCACAATTTCAATCTGGTCGCAACCAAGTTTTCAGGAATCATAACTACCATAGTAGTTATTGTACATACCAAAATTCGTAACTCTAGCTTCAAAATTACGATTGTTATTCATTATTTTTTGATTTGCGGGGGCGGAAGAGGGCGTGGCAAAAATTTGAAACAAACTTGATCTGCGTGCAAACATAAAAAATGCTGTCGAAAAAGAATTATAGCTCTATCTCGTATAGTCTCTGAGATCTAGGTGTTCATACGGACGGACGGACAGACGGACATGGCTGGATCGTCTCAAGAATATATATACTTTATTGGGTCGGAGTTGCCTTCTTCTGCCTGTTACATACATTTCCTGCCGGTGCAAAGTTATAATACCCTTCTACCCTATGGGTAGCGGGTATAACAAAGCCGGCTCTCTCTCTCTCTCTCTCACTCTTTCAGCTTCGACGTGACTTGCTTACCGAGACACGAACGCGCGTCTTGTGGCGCTGAAACTCCTGGCGATAGATCTCCTGCATGGCGCGCAGAGCAAACTTTGTCGCTGGATAAATGTTGAGCGACGGCAGCTGAGGTCCCAAATTCGGCACCTGCTGCCCGGCGACGCTGTTGATGATGATCACATGACCCTCCTGCATGCCACAGCCCAACTCTCCGGCTGCTCCCACTCCCTCACCTTCCACTCCTTCGGGCAATCCCTCCACCCGCTGCTGCTTCATGGTCTGGAATGCTTCGCGTACGCAATAAACGCCGCCCATGATGTTCGTCTCGATGGTCTCACGTATCGCCGACGTATTTGCGGCGCCGCTCAACTCGGTTGTCGCCATCACGCCCGCATTGCTCACGAGCACATGGACACCGCCCAGTTGGTCTCGCGCCCAGCGAAACGCCTC